>OX493267.1:240475-880280 GCA_950370525.1 Bellardia bayeri
ACAATCAATTGTGCCATGATTACTCTTTAAAATAGTTATTATGCCTGTAAAATGAAAAGGTTTACCAATTTGCTTTGAAATATACTTTCATATACTTACCAGTTCGCTTAAAACATTATGTTTTCATACTTTGGTCCTTGTCAACAGTATTTGATGATATTGATGATGTAATAATATGAAGTTGGAAATAATTTGGACAATTGTTGTGAATGTTGTTGATTTGTTGATGTTAAACGTGGTTGGAAAAGATAGTATGAATAAACGCGTTGCCATACATAAGGCTGGAAAGATTATCAAAATTGTCAAGAAAGTTTTTCTTTTCCTTTTTTCTTTGTGTTACTCCTATGAAGTTACGTTGGTAAAATGTTACTACTTTCGTGTTAGCAACGGCTATTTTGGTAATTTGATCTGTTAGCAACTACGTTAGCATTTTTTGGTCTCACGGTTTTACTAGTCTGGAATATTAATGCTTTTCATAGGAATCAAATTTGAGATCTCCATAAAAATATTTGTATGTGTTGTATGTGGTGGTCTGTTTCTTAAAGGAGGTGTTTCGTTTTACACTTAACGATGGTTATGTAGCACCAGATGGAGGACAAATTACTATTGAAATCAGCCTTCATACAAATTTACAATATCCTTTAGGAAAGTTTTTTATCATGGTACCTATGTTGTTTAATTTATTTTTTGGTAATTTAATTACAAAACATGTATTAAGAGTTATATTTTGAATTTTTTTTAAGGTTTACATGGAAAATGAAAGGATCACGATGCCAGATAAGATTATTAATTAACTTTGAGAATTTTATTTTTATTTATTTGACCTATTAATTTTATTTTTATTTTATGTATGTAGTTGCAAGTTTTTTTATATGATTAAAGCCATTTGTTTTATATAAAATATTAAAAAATACATGTTACAAATTATAAAATTGCAACCTGCGCTTTTTTAGTATTACAGAGTGTTTTTATTTTTATTATCTATTGTAATATTTGTTTGGAATGTTAGTAGATCTCTCCAATTTATTCCCTTATATTTGTAGCGATTTCCGAATCAAAGATTTCGCTTGGCAAATCATATCCTAAATACGCATCGTTATCCACACAGTACTTTATGAATGTGCTGCTGCACAGATCTAAAACCAACAAATATGGATTTGGAAAGATGTATTATAGATTACGGGCCTGCGATATTGCCGCAGATATTTGTTTCGCACTGTGGATAAATCCTAGTGAATGTCGTATATCGTTTGGTACATATTTTTTTGTAAATCGAACAATGGAAATTAAAATTATATTACGCTCCTGCAAGAAATTTGAAAATAATTAATTATATCTTAGATAGAAATACATGTGTTTAAATAAAACAACAAGTATGACTATAAAAGTACACAATTTATAATCAAAATGTAGGGTTTAACCACACAGTGGTATAAAAAAAGAGAATTGTACTAACCTGGCCATGAAGTACCTCTACTTAACCAATTTATGGAATAGTAATGTGAGCTGTAGTGGATAGTGTACGCAAATGCTTGACCTGTTTTGTGGACGGTGTTATAATACCAATGATCTCAGGTTTTATATTCTGTTGATAAAGCTGAAGCGTCATTAGAAAATCCTAGAAACGTATGTACATAATTTTGATTTGTTTAGATTTTAAAACAAATGAATGAGGAAAATACGTTTTTAGCTTCATGGGGATTGTACTATGATGGTTAATCCTTCTTCTGGATATTCTCAGTGAGCATACCGTAGGAAAATACACCGTGTGTTTTAGATCGCTTCTCAGATTCAGGCAGTAAAACCTCTATTAGATTGATTATATCAGCTTCACGCGAGTTATTCTCGCTTATCATTGGTTATTAAATAAGAGTCGTAGAAAAGTTTGTTGTAAGCATGAAAAATGGAGGGCAGTGTCCTAAATGTTCTTATTCCTGAGGATAGTCAGTTGTCGGATAAGGCTTGCCCATTCGTTGTAGCTTGGAGATTATCCCATTGACATTTGTAATTAATAAAGAACAGGAGTAGATTGAGCATTAGCCAGACAGTATTCTGAAACTAGTCCAAAACAGTTTACCTATAGTTTTAAGCAATTATCCATTTATTTAATGATATTTTTTTAGTATATTAAAATGTTAACAAAGGAATTAAAGTAAATTAAGAAATTATTTAAACTTAATTATATTTTAAACATTTAAATGAATTTTCTTCAACTATAAACTAGAAACGATTACACTTCTGTTAAAATTGTAATCAGTATTTTGATGCAAAAGATTTTTGCTTCATTACAACCTGATATTGATTGCGCATTGATGATATGAGACGTCAACATCTCGCTCAACAGGTATAGACTCCGACGGCACCTTCACTTCTTTAAAGAGAGTATCCATTGATTATACTGTTAAGACTTGCTGCCCGTTTTACGTCGCTACATAAGTGTTCGATGGGGTTTAAATCTGGACTGGATTATAGCCATTCCAGAATATTGATGGAATTGTCCGCAAACAAATTGTAACAGGCAAATTCTCCTCAGCCTAATGCAGCATTATATTACTTAGTATTTCCAAGTATTGCTCCTTATTTAAAATACCATTTAAATGGGCATTCTACGCTTTCTTTGAACTTAAGTTAGCCCATTATTAAAACAAAAAAGGAAAGGGAATAAGTGGGAGAACAATAGATGGTGAAAGAAGAGAAAAGCTTTTTCATATGACAATTCTAAAACACCAAACGGGTCGAATTATTTCGTTTAGATAACGTCATACTAAATTTTTATTGAATTTCGCGTTGGACGTCATTGAATGATTTTTTTGGTCGGCTTAAGAGCCTTCGCCTTATCAAATGATCAGTGCGAGCTAATATTTTTATGGGCTTTTGCTGTAATGCATTAAAAACCATTTTTTGGAGGACTTGAGCTCTTTTTCTATTACTTTATAAGACTTTCAAGCGCTATGAAGCTCAGAAATGTAGCGCCATTATCAATCTTAAATATTTTTTAATAATAATAACATGTTTCCAACTATATGTTACGTTTCTTTTTTAATTTCATCTTTGTAATAATTTAACTTAATAAAAATAGAAAAGGGAATAAGAAACGCATTGCATTTTTTAATAAAAAGAGTAATAAATATACTACAAGTGTTTTGGAGAGCTTTTTTGACCTGTACATATCGAAATTACAATAGCATCCGAATCTGCTTGCACGATTACATGTATAAACTTGAACACGAATTCATTTATAATAATAAAAAAATCATTAATAATGTTGAAATTTTGTCGTAAAATTTACTAGGATTCAGAGAGCTAAATATACCGAAAGTGATATAAATAAGAAAATATAATTTAATGCTAGATTTATCTATTTATATATACTTGAAGACACTTAGTATTGATTCAAGGAAGATTTTGTGCAATAGTTGCAATTTCCATACATCAGTAACTTAGACAATGCCAGTTGTTTGTCTTCACGAATATGAAATACTAAAAATAAAAAGTATGGTTTAATAAACTGCGACTAATAATAATTTATTTAATTTCTAAATACATGAGGATACAAACCTTTGATTCCGAGTAGAGTTGGTTCAAGAGTTGTCATTTCCACAGTGTAGCCTCATTAACCATATCATATTTTAGTCCTTCCTTCGTAAAATAAATCTTTAAAGGAAAACAAAAGTAATTATTGTTTAGCGTTTTATATTTTCTGCTACTTGGGGATACTTATCTTTGAATCCAAGTAGAATTGATCTAATAGTTTCCATTTCCTTGGATCAGTTTCCTTGACAATATGATCTTTATGCTTTTATTAATAATACTCCTAAGATTAAATAATAAAACATTAGAAAATGTAATTAAGGTTTTATTTTTTATATTTTTAAATATTTGAGAATACATACCATTAATTCCCGGGAGTTTTATTTAAGTAGTTGCCTTTTTTATAATTGTTGATGCATTTCAAGAAAATTTAATTTAACATACATATGTACATACATTGAAACTTTATTTGTTAGCATACAATAAAAATTATTTCCTCATACATTTTGTTACAATTTTCTTTAAGTCTAGAAAATATTCAAGGCTTTAAAAATATTTTTAATGATGTTCATACAACAAAATACATATATAACTTTCAATGTACAATAGAATCTTATCAATTACATCAATCATATTTTAGTTCTTCCTAAAATAAATATTTAAAGAATAACAAAAGTAATTATTGTTTAGTGTTTTATATTTTTAGCCACTAGAGGATGCTTACCTTTGATTCCAAGTAGAATTGATCTTATAGTTTCATTTTCAAACCTTAGAATCCTTGGCAATATCACATGTCAGTCTTTCCCAAAAATAGGCTCTTAAAAATAAACAGAACATCGTAAACAAATGTAATAAATGATTGATTTTTTATTTACAATTACTTGAGTGTACTCACCTTTGATTCCTGAAAGATTTAATCCAATATTGCAATAGTTGAAGTCTCCACAGATCAGTAACTTAGACAATGCCAGTTATTTGTCTTCACGAATATGAAATACTGAAAATAAAAAGTAATGTATTATATACTGCGACTAATAATAAGTTATTTAATTTCTAGATGCATGAGAATACAAACCTTTGATTCCGAGTAGATTTGGTTCCATAGCTGAAATAGCCACTGTGTAGCATCATTAACCATCTCATATTTTAGTCCTTCCTAAAATAAATATTTAAAGAATAACAAAAGTAATTATTGTTTAGTGTTTTATATTTTTAGCCACATGGGGATGCTTATCTTCGATTCCAAATAGAATTGATATAATAGCTTCCATTTTTAAACCTTAGAATCCTTGGCAATATCACACTTCAGTCTTTCCCAAAAATGGACTGCTAAAAATAAACAGAACAAATGTAATAAATGATTGATTTTTAATTTCCAATTACTTGGGTGTACTCAGCCTTGATTTCTTGAAAGATGTTATCCAATATTTGTCGTTTTGATAGTTCAATTTCCATGACCATACGATCTGTACGTTTTGACTAATATAAACTCCTTAAATAAAATAATAAAACATAAGAAAATGCAATTAAAGTTTTATTTTTAGATATATCAGTATACTTACCATTAATCCGCGATTAAATTAAACCATTTTATGTATTTGAATTAAAAACTATTTTAAAATACTTGGACTATATAAAAAGTCTTATTCATGTCTTTCGTAGAAAAAGTCTTTCATCTGATTGATCATAAAAACAGATAAATCTGGCATGTCCTTAAACATAAACATGCTCAAGAAACAGCTGTATAAACGAACATTTCATTGCTATATTTTTGTGTCAACAAACCATTAGATTGCTGTGGATAAAACAACAGATACAAAACAATTTTAAAATGAAAGTGTTTAAATGTAATATAAAATATATACATATTTTAATATCTCATAATTCGTCAAGTTTAAATCATGAATCTTATGTACATTAAAAACCTATGTATTCATTAACGATAAGCATTTACAAGTCACCTTTCCAATTCAAACGGAATCATCAATTTCGTAATTACATGATCGAATGCTGTGACTGTTTTAATCGCTGTTTGTCTTTATATCGGTGTGGATTTGGAGAGTTAAATATACTGATTAAGGACAAAATAAACATCTTCGACTGATAGAAATTTTAACGAAGCCCCTAGTAAGTATATAATTTCTTATTTTTGTAAATATTAATATAACATATATATTTGTTTCTTATATATGTAGGTTGAAGCCATCAAACAACTTATTCACATATTCATATCGAAACAACAGGATGGATGGTACATGTTCTTTGTGAATCAATGGTATATTGAATTCGATCAACACCATTTTAGACATGTTTATTATTTATATGAAGAAAATTAAATTAGTAAAAAGGCTTAGTTATTGAAATTAGTTTTAGATTGAAGAACATATAACTTTGGTAATAGCCTGAAAGGTAAGTATGAATTAGCGGTTATTATCCTCAAAAGACAAAAATCAGTTAGTTACCACACCTTTTCAGGTGATAAAAATAAATAAGCATTATTTTTTTTTAATTTTCAATGATCATTCCTTGCTAGACAGCGTTCTAAAATCACCAACTTCAAATGAGTATAAAAAATCTCTCACTGAACTAGAAAAACCCTTGAAGGTTTTGTTATGGATAATGTCAACTTTCATTTGCAATTGGTCTCATCCCATTCGCAAAGTTCGATATTGTATCACTGTGTAATTATACTTTTTTGAGATAATTCTTTGTAAGAAAATTAAAAGCTGAACGAAAAAATTAAACAACTACTTTTAAATAATATTATATAATAAATAAATGCTTTGATCCTGTACTAGCGAGATCTAATGATTTTATAAAAAAATATAATATTTTTTGATGACAGATGGTATTGTCGATTCAACAAAGATTTTAGAAATTAAAATGTTCTTAGACAACTATTTTGATAAGAAAATAATTTTTTTTATAAGACAAAACATAACTATGTATGTACATATGTACTACAAATAACTATAACAATTAGAATTTGGAAAATTCCTGGGAAAATATTGTCTATATTCCTAGGAAAGCCGAAAGAAAGAATAAAAAAAATTATTATTTAAAAGTAAATGTAAAAGTTTGTTTTCTCGAGCAATAATAAAGCGTTTTATTTAAAATTAAAGAAAAGTCCAAATGAATCACTTAATATTAAGGAGTTAGTATATCGTAATATGATTTACTAGAATCACTAACATTAAACATAATGTTATTATTTACTATTAAATATATTATTGTTTCTATTAATAGAAAAGCTTTATATTTTAAACAATGATTGATTTGATTAAGAACTAGTTTCCGAAATTAGATATAGATAGCAAAATATGCAACATCGATAGTAGCCCGGTGAAGAAAACAACTAGCAAGAATATAATATGAATCATTTGTCAGTAAGTCGATATTATTTTAATTGGTAAACATATTTAATTAGTGTCACAGTCCTAAGTTTCATCGTAGCAAATGTTTCTTTTCTTTATGAAATCAATTGAATTAACAATAATTAACAAGAAACTTCTTTCAGAATCTTATACATATTAGTGAAGACTAACAGATGATATGATCAAGGACACTGACCACAACCACAACTGTAATAACATTTGTGAAAGCCAAATATTTGAAAAATTCTTTTGGATCAAATCTAAGTATCCCCAATAATCGAAAAAACTAAACATTATTTACACATTGTAACGTCATGGAATATTTTTAACTGTTAATGTAAGTAAATACTATTTGATGCTAGGAATAATGATAATGGACCAAATTTTCAAATAGAAAAATCAAAACTGTATTTAACTTTCTACATCTCAGTGTTTAGACTACGGTTAACATTATTGAACATTAAAATATGATATATACAACTATGCAGACTTTTTGAAACGTAAAGTATTGAAGCACCTCTTTTAGGAATCATTTGTGAATATCCGCAAATATATAGATATGGTTATATGGTATATTTCTAACAGTTCACCTTAGTGAAAACGTATAGATTATATAGACAAGCACACTGATTTGTGGAAACCGTAACTATTGGACGAAATCTGTCGGAAATCAAACAAGAGAATTCTCAAGTATCTAAAAAATAAAATACTTAAAATAATTACATTTTCCTACGGGTATGAGCTAATATTAATTAAGATATGACGTGGGCATATGTACATACCAACGTTTGGAAAAAGCAACTATGATGTGGTTATTTATACTGACTTGTGAATGCACCAAATCTTATGGTGATAAGAGGTAAGTGTCCTGAGGTATGGACAACGGCAACTTTTGGACCAAATCTTTTAGGAATCTAAGTGATCTAGAAATACAAAAATTAAACATTAACTTCATTTTCTTATGTTTTAAGAGTTCATTTTAGTGAAGACCAAATATTGTCATTGAGACTGACATTTGCACACTACAATTACTGTACCAACTCTTATGGGAACTCTTATGGTCTGTGGCAGCGGCAGCTTCTGGACCAGATCTTCCGGGAAACAAAGATGCAGATAAACTAAAATGTAGTTACATTTTGATGTCGTTTTCGCAGAGCCGGTTATTAAAGTAATAATTAATTATTTGGTGATGTAAATTTCAATGAAGCCACCAGTAAGTGTAATATAGATACATAGATACTTTTGCGAATATATCGATACTATTTGTTTTTTATATATGCTTAAATCATGATCTAAAACATCCTATTAAGCAATGCTTATGGAATCAAATGGATCGTTATTGTTTAATAAAAAGTCACCTCTACTATTTCAGATTCATTTAGTTTTTTGTATATTTTATGAAGGCAGTGAAAGTAGAAATGCTTTAACACTCCCGGATACTAATCTATAAATATTTCGAGTTCTTTATCAGTAGTACATTGCAAAACATTATGAATTCCTTCGTAAATTCTAATAAAGTTGTTAATGATGAAGAGTTTAAACATATTATCCGAAACTGTTTTTAATTTTAATAAAGGAGTTGCTCCAGTTTGAAATTCTATTAGATCAATGTATTTTTTAGATGCAATTAAGAAATATATATGAAATTAAATGTACTTTTAGAATACAAAGTACGTTTATACTCGTGTATGTATTTTATAATAATCTTTAAGTTTTAAAGTTATTAATACAGAGTTATTCCCATTGTTGCATAACAATACCTTCTTTTAGTGACGACCTTTAAAGAATAATGGAAAAATAAAACAAATGAAACTGTTGTATATAAAAATGATTTAAAAATGATTAAAATAACACACTTTTAATATCATTTAAAATTGGTATAGAATTAAACAATAGTAATTGTTATAAATTTAATATTTTAGCACAACTTTGAGGTGTATTAAAATTATATAAAAATATATTTTAAAAGAATTAATTATAAATAAATAAAGAAAAATTCTAGAACACTTTATTTGCGTTGGCTATTACAATAATAGTTTAATTTTTTGGTGGTGGACGAAGAGCAACATTAGCTTCATAGTCTTTTAAAGAAGCACGATGTGTTGATTTCTTGTTCGCGCTTGGATAAGAGGAACCACCACGTTTACCTCTTTTACCGGATGCATGTCGGTTTGTTAGATGTGTCTTATAGGTCTGTTATTGACCATAACCATCTGGATTGTTGTTAAATGTAGGATTATAACTATCAAATTCTAGAGGTTAATATTTATGACTTCGAGGTTGTTGCTGCTCATAATTAGCATTGGAATCATTATATTTATCAGGCATTGCCTCCTTCTTTAGTACATGTTGATAAGGGTTCATTATAGGATAACCATCTTCAGAAACATTAGAACTTGCAGCTTTGCATTGGCATTTTCTTGATATTGGGGTGCAGGTTTGTAGATACATTTTGTGCGATAGCATGGTCGACCACGGATTGCTGTGCTGGATCATAACCTTCAGTATGTTCTTCATGTATATTATAGGATCTGGTGACAGGATCCTTTTCATATACTGGAGCAGGATATTCGTCGCCTTCATTTTGTTCTTCTTGTGGTGGTTTTTGTTCTTTGTCTTTTACCAATTGTTGCGCTTGTTGTATTTGTTCTTGCAGGTGGTCTTGTAAATGTTCTTCCAATTGTTGTTTGGCATCATTTTCGGCGGTTGGTCGAGAGGAATATTGATGGTAAGCCTGTTGTAGCGCTTGTTCTTCGTCAGTTGTATATGGCTGATGTGTTATTTCCTTTTGGGTATATGTATAATATTCGTAATTATTTTGATTTTGTTCCTCGTTTTGCTTTTGTTGCTCATTTTGTTGTTGATGATGATCTAATAGCTGCTGATTCTCCTGTTGCAAATAATCCTGTTCTTTTTGCTGTTGCTGATGGTGCTGTTGAGGCTGTCGAGAACCATACATACCCATTGCTTTGGCTACATATTCTTTAGCAGTTTCAATATCTGTCAATGAATCATGAGGTATTGTGATACTGATAGTGAATTTGGCTGTTATTATACCCTTCATTTTAGTATGTAATGGTTTATTCTCAGGCTGTATTAAATTAATATCGGCTGTATTGTATATGTAGTCTTAAAGGGAATAAAACTGATTTATAAGTATGCATTTGGAAAATGAGTATATAAAATTTACCTCCTGCATCAGTGGAGTATGCTCCGCCTCGACGATATTTATTAGCTTCAGTATTTGTTGAGGCTGATATTACTTGATCTGCTGAAGTCTTTTCTGATGTTTCATCTGAAGACATTAATATAATTAATATAATTCAACAATCAAATTATTATTTACTCGATTTTCATCTAAGAATTGCATTTATATTGCCACATCAGCCTTTAGTTTTTCATAAAGTTCTTTGTGTTGCGAATATTGGTTTTGAATGTCCTCTGCGACTGGTGATTGAGGCAGTTCTGGTTTGGCATTTTCCTTCCTAACTTCCATTATTTGTTTATTTTTTATCAAAAACATTCGTCACAACATAAATAAACAAAAGCAAGGATACAGTCAACAAAAAATAATAAAAATCAACACAAAAAAAGATAGAATATACATATGTTTTCAATAATGTTTCCGAGTTGGTAGTAAATTCCTTTTGTTGATCAGGATTCGTTTGTAAATGTAAATACTATTGGAATAAAAAGAAAAATGCAGCAGCTACTAAAAATTTGGAAGAAATAAATTAAAGATACCGCCAAAAAGAATATTTGTGAGTAATATTAGTTGAAAAACGTCTTGTCAATGAATTGTACTATGATTCGCAAATAGTTTGGCATTCATAAATGTACTATTCTTCACATCATGAGAATCAGGAGTTGATTGGAGTAGCAGTGGATAATAAAATAAATATTTTTATAAGTATAACGTTTAAATGTTTAATACGAGTTTATAAATTTATTTTCTTTTTAGATTTAATGTCGCGGAATAGTATACTCAATGGCGTTATTATTCTGCAAAATGAGTTGCTTTAGAAGTGGCTGTGGATAAAGTAAAAACTGGAAATATTTATTTTAACATCGTGAATATTTTGTAAAGGCTTTCTCGTTGATTGGAATTTAAATTTGTTCTTTGCAATGACATATTTTTTTATTTAAAACATTATATGGTGTGTATTATGATCTAAATTCTAATAAATGGCTAATTTATTTTGTTTATTTTAGATTTAATGCAACTACGTCCACTGAAAAGTAGTCGGAATGAAAATGTGTCCAAGCTGGCATAAATAAGAGTTTTATAGGCCGTAATATTTAGAGATGTCTGGGAAATGCTATTTACAGAACCAAATTGGAATAAACTTGATGAATATAAGAAAGAAGTCTTCTATTTACATGGCTATAATAAACGCAAAGATCGGTTGAATGCAATACTATAAACACTAAATTCATAATCGGAAAATAAAGTTTGTTTAATGTTTATCTGTACTATAAATACTTTTGCATATTTGAATAGGTAATTTAAAGAATACTTTTTACCAAATGTCAAATTAATATAAATGTTAAGTATGTTTATTTGTGTGGAGGTAAGTATGTCAATTAAAGAAACAAAATGTTTGAAGAAAATGTATATTTAAACAAAATAAAAAACTTAATTGAAATTTTATTCAACTGAATTTATTTGTCGCTGTTTTATCTTTCTGTAAATATGGGTACTGAAGACATATATTTCCGAACGCAGTGACTACCATTGAGGTAAGTATATTTCTTTAACTTTTAGATAAAATAGACACGAAAGTTTTAATCCTGAAACAAATACATTTTAATAATATTTAGACCCGAAATAAAAATCGTTGAACAAACAGTTTTGTCCTGAACTTGAAGTAAAAGGCAGCTTAAAGACGTTGAACAAACTGTTCTTTCCTGAACCTCAACTATATGGCTGATTAAATAACACAAGTAATGAAATTTTACGTTGGTACAAGTAAAAATTGGTATCGTATGTGATGCTGGAAAGATTTCCGATTAATGAATACTTTTAGAGTATAAAATTTATGTTATTCTTCACCAGCATTTACTTGAGATGAGCAATTAGTTCACTAAAAAGTTATTTGTAATGTTATAAGTTAGTTTTATCCGTTTAGACAGTTGTGTCATGTGTTTCATCAATAAGGCCAAACAACCAAACAGACAAATATGCATCCACCATATAAGGGTAAAAATCATTAAGGAATATCGTTTTTGTAAAATGATGAATGTAAAACAAGTTTTGTTTTGTTCATGGCCTCGGAAATATATAATTGCAATGGAAATAGAATTTTGTTTACAGTCTCTGAATAGGTTATTGTTTGATGGAATCGAAGGGTTGCTTGAAGGTTTTAAGGTACAAATAGATAGTTATTAAAAACAGAGATCATGGATGTTCTTCTGTGATATAGCCGAAAAACGTCTTGATAGTAATCATATCAATTAATATAGTAGTATTAATTTTGTTACATTTATAGTCCAATAGATGATATTTATGTTTTTAAATACTTTTCGACTTTTACTATTAGATACCAAACGCTCCTTTGCCAATCCGTATGGAATCAACAATATATGAAATATGTTTTCAAGTGCCACTAGAAGTACAGAAGTATATTGTCATTAAATCGATGGCACTTAATATACTGTTAAAGAATGCAGAAGCTACTAGTAAGTATAGATTAAACCTGATCGGTAATATTTAGTAAAATGTCACAACCGTTTTAGACGCATTTTGTCGTAAAATTTATTATGATTAAGAGAGCTGAATATACTGATAGGGATATAAAAAAGAAAATGTAATTTAATACTAGATTTATCTATTTATATTTGCTTGAAGACACTGACCTTTGATTCAAGGAAGATTTTGTGCAATAGTTGCAGTTTCCACAGATAAATAACCCAGACAACGCTAGTTGTTTGTCCTCATGAATATAAAATTGTCAAACTTTTTACTTCTTTAAAAGAAGTAGTATATTTTTTCTACATCAGTTTTAAATTGAGGACCTTTTTTTATTCTTCACTTTTCCAAAAACAAAAATTTTCTACCTGTTTTGCAAATATTACAAAGTTTCTACTTGACTTTTAAAGTGAGAACCTTTTGAAAAACCAAATTTTCGGAAATTCTTACAAGTTTCTACTTGTTTTTTTTTTTAATTGAAGACCTTTTTTGCTCACACTTTCTAAAAACCGAGTTTTCTACCTACTTTTGGAAATTCTTACAATTTTCTACCTCTTTTTCAAAGTAATGATCTTTTTTTGCTCCTCTAAAATTACAAATTTTCTACCGCGACATACCAAAATTGCTTTTAAACAGTATTATACATTTTGAATTCATTTACAATAATAAAATCATTAATAATAATAAGATATTGGAAATAATTCATACTTTTCTTGCTACCGCTTTTAAAATTGAAGACCTTTTTTGCTCACACATTCTAAAAACCGAGTTATCTACCTACTTTTGTAAATGTTTACAATTAAAATCATTAATAATAATATATTGGAAATAATTGATACATTTTGTTGTATATGGAATGAACAAGGCTTCTAATGTTTAGTAAAAATCCACGATCAACATTTGACGTCTATCTTTTTATCAAGCGTAATGTTATTAGGTTTTGATAATGTATTTATAAATATCTATCAAAGTTATTACTTTACTTTCCTCTTGCAGACTTAAGCAGTGAGCTACCAAACGCTTCTTCACAAATCCATAAGGAATCGGTGGTAAAATTTGGCTTTTACAATTACAATTGTCTGTTCTTTATCAAGATTTAATAGAACTTCAGTAGAGGATTTCCTATGGAGTTACAAAAATGCTTTTCATATAAAAATGAACACACAAAAGCAATGGATATAGATTAAATCACCAGAAAGTATTAATAAAAAACACATTATCAATAAATAAGATTAATAGAACCGAGCTTGGCAAAAAAATTTAATTAAATTTTATGTTGTATCTAATTGTATTGACTGGAGGTTACGCTGCGTTTTAGATGAATTGAATTAAAAACATTAAGTCCAATTTACCACGGAATTTTCTGAACCCAAAGTTATATTCCATTGGATGATGTGCTTACTTGGATTGGCATGTGGACAGGCTGGCAACGAAGTTATAATATGAGTGTATTTGGTGGGTTAATACATTTGAAAATACATATTGTTTAATCAAAATCATAGCTTTTATATTATTACATTGCTTCTTGATTAAAATAATTTGCTAAACGAAATATTGAGAGTTATTGTGTATTTTGAAATACAATGTAAAAAGTATATAAATTCGAACGATTTTCTTTTCGATTAGAAATACACAATAACCCCCATGATCTGCTGAAGAGATTCTTAATGATAGTCCTAGTAAGTATATGTTATAATATTAAAAATATGTTATTTAATATAATTTTTTTCAGCAGGATTAAGACAAGAACTACCAAACGCTTCTTTATCAATCCATATGCAATTAGCAGGATCTACAGAATTTGGAAAAATATCATTAACACCATTTAAAATGCTCAGTTGTTTAGATATTCTGTTGTTAGGATTTCAGAAATATGCATCAAACCTAAGACAAAGACTTTAAGTTGGATACAAAATTTACAGTTCATAACGCAATACGTTTGGTAACAAGAAAAATTATACTTCGCTAGATGTCCAATAACCTGATAAACGGCAGAAAGAAAATTTAGCTGGGGATACTGTTTTACAACAGCATCTTAAAGTTTACAAGTTTAATTGTTAGTATAATTTTTAATAACTCACTGTATTGCTCAAATTAAGACGCCTGAAGAACGTGAACCACTAGTGCTCGGAAATGTATCTACACAGATTCTTTAAATATCTCATAATATTTAATTATACAGAATTGGAAATACATGAAGAACGTGTACAACTAGTAAATATCTAATTATTTGTACTTGTTTGTCTATGAACATTAATTAATATTTCCTGCAGGTCTTAATAGTGAGTTGTCAAATTAAACATATAATATAAAGTAATAAGTATAACTATTAACTATTTAAACGGGGTCCCTTCGACTCTACTTAAGTGTTCGCACGTAGTGAACTACCACGTAAACCAACCATAACTATTAACAGGATTTGAAGCCATTGCTTTACGGATTGAATAAGCAGCTTAAACTGGTGCATATTAACCAAGCAACTTAGCATTTGTCCGCTGGCTAAAAGAATAATTTATGAAATTATCTTTAAAATACCTACTTGTAGTTTGGTTAAAATGTAAAGTATGGAAAATGTTTGACCGATTAAGTAAATGATTCTGAGTATTTTGGTATTTATTATCTCTAGAATTTTTCTGTATGGTAAAAGCAGAAGGTATCCAAATTTTTATGGAATAAGCTTTAATCTTGCGAATTGTAATTTGATTACAAAGTTTGCATGAAATGAGATGATGTATTAAGATCGTTTGAATTCAGTTCTTATTAATTCCTTGCCAATTGTAGCCCAGGTGACAAATAAGAAGTTATTCAAAAGAATTTACTTAATAAACATGATAAATATACATATATGGAAACATATAAATTAAATTTTTAACAATTTGTAAAATGGTAGCAATAAACACAAATCATTTGGTATTCGTAATAAATTTCCAACACATATTTTTATATCGCCAAACAGAAAGAACTTTTTTATTTAATTGCATCTTCAACGACCCTTAAGTCCGTTTTATAGTGTATCAATATCTATGAAATTAAGAAGTAAAATTAAGTTAGGACAAGTAGAAAATCTTACAAAATATATCTCACTTTATGTTTAAATCATGGGGATACTTATCTTTGATTCCAAGTGAAACTGACCTAATACTTTCCATTTTTAAACCTTAGAATCCTTGGCAATACCATACGTCAGTCTTTCCCAAAAATAGACTCCTAAAAAAACCTTAGAATCCTTGGCAATATCACACGTCAGTCTTTTAAAAAATAGACTTCTAAAAATAAACAGAACATCGTAAACAAATGCAATAAATGATTGAATTTTTTATTTCCAATTACTTGAGTGTACTCACCTTTGATTCCTGAAAGATTTTATCCAATATTGCAATAGTTGAAGTTTCCACAGAACAGTAACTTAGACAATGCCAGTTGTTTGCCTTCATGAATATGAAATACTGAAAATAAAAAGTTATGTTTAATAAACTGCGACTAATAATTAGATATTTTAATTTCTAGATACATGAGAATACAAACCTTTGATTCTGAGTAGAGTTGGTTCAAGAGTTGCCATTTCCACAGTGTAGCATCATTAACCATATCATATTTTAGTCCTTCCTTCGTAAAATAAATCTTTAAAGGAAAACAAAAGTAATTATTGTTTAGCGTTTTATATTTTCTGCTACTTGGGGATACTTATCTTTGAATCCAAATAGAATTGATCTAATAGTTTCCATTTCCTTGGATCAGTTTCCTTGACAATATGATCTTTATGCTTTTATTAATAATACTCCTAAGATTAAATAATAAAACATTAGAAAATGTAATTAAGGTTTTATTTTTTATATTTTTAAATATTTGAGAATACATACCATTAATTCCCGGGAGTTTTATTTAAGTAGTTGCCTTTTTTATAATTGTTGATGCATTTCAAGAAAATTTAATTTAACATACATATGTACATACATTGAAACTTTATTTGTTAGCATACAATAAAAATTATTTCCTCATACATTTTGTTACAATTTTCTTTAAGTCTAGAAAATATTCAAGGCTTTAAAAATATTTTTAATGATGTTCATACAACAAAATACATATATAACTTTCAATGTACAATAGAATCTTATCAATTACATCAATCATATTTTAGTTCTTCCTAAAATAAATATTTAAAGAATAACAAAAGTAATTATTGTTTAGTGTTTTATATTTTTAGCCACTAGAGGATGCTTACCTTTGATTCCAAGTAGAATTGATCTTATAGTTTCATTTTCAAACCTTAGAATCCTTGGCAATATCACATGTCAGTCTTTCCCAAAAATAGGCTCTTAAAAATAAACAGAACATCGTAAACAAATGTAATAAATGATTGATTTTTTATTTACAATTACTTGAGTGTACTCACCTTTGATTCCTGAAAGATTTAATCCAATATTGCAATAGTTGAAGTCTCCACAGATCAGTAACTTAGACAATGCCAGTTATTTGTCTTCACGAATATGAAATACTGAAAATAAAAAGTAATGTATTATATACTGCGACTAATAATAAGTTATTTAATTTCTAGATGCATGAGAATACAAACCTTTGATTCCGAGTAGATTTGGTTCCATAGCTGAAATAGCCACTGTGTAGCATCATTAACCATCTCATATTTTAGTCCTTCCTAAAATAAATATTTAAAGAATAACAAAAGTAATTATTGTTTAGTGTTTTATATTTTTAGCCACATGGGGATGCTTATCTTCGATTCCAAATAGAATTGATATAATAGCTTCCATTTTTAAACCTTAGAATCCTTGGCAATATCACACTTCAGTCTTTCCCAAAAATGGACTGCTAAAAATAAACAGAACAAATGTAATAAATGATTGATTTTTAATTTCCAATTACTTGGGTGTACTCAGCCTTGATTTCTTGAAAGATGTTATCCAATATTTGTCGTTTTGATAGTTCAATTTCCATGACCATACGATCTGTACGTTTTGACTAATATAAACTCCTTAAATAAAATAATAAAACATAAGAAAATGCAATTAAAGTTTTATTTTTAGATATATCAGTATACTTACCATTAATCCGCGATTAAATTAAACCATTTTATGTATTTGAATTAAAAACTATTTTAAAATACTTGGACTATATAAAAAGTCTTATTCATGTCTTTCGTAGAAAAAGTCTTTCATCTGATTGATCATAAAAACAGATAAATCTGGCATGTCCTTAAACATAAACATGCTCAAGAAACAGCTGTATAAACGAACATTTCATTGCTATATTTTTGTGTCAACAAACCATTAGATTGCTGTGGATAAAACAACAGATACAAAACAATTTTAAAATGAAAGTGTTTAAATGTAATATAAAATATATACATATTTTAATATCTCATAATTCGTCAAGTTTAAATCATGAATCTTATGTACATTAAAAACCTATGTATTCATTAACGATAAGCATTTACAAGTCACCTTTCCAATTCAAACGGAATCATCAATTTCGTAATTACATGATCGAATGCTGTGACTGTTTTAATCGCTGTTTGTCTTTATATCGGTGTGGATTTGGAGAGTTAAATATACTGATTAAGGACAAAATAAACATCTTCGACTGATAGAAATTTTAACGAAGCCCCTAGTAAGTATATAATTTCTTATTTTTGTAAATATTAATATAACATATATATTTGTTTCTTATATATGTAGGTTGAAGCCATCAAACAACTTATTCACATATTCATATCGAAACAACAGGATGGATGGTACATGTTCTTTGTGAATCAATGGTATATTGAATTCGATCAACACCATTTTAGACATGTTTATTATTTATATGAAGAAAATTAAATTAGTAAAAAGGCTTAGTTATTGAAATTAGTTTTAGATTGAAGAACATATAACTTTGGTAATAGCCTGAAAGGTAAGTATGAATTAGCGGTTATTATCCTCAAAAGACAAAAATCAGTTAGTTACCACACCTTTTCAGGTGATAAAAATAAATAAGCATTATTTTTTTTTAATTTTCAATGATCATTCCTTGCTAGACAGCGTTCTAAAATCACCAACTTCAAATGAGTATAAAAAATCTCTCACTGAACTAGAAAAACCCTTGAAGGTTTTGTTATGGATAATGTCAACTTTCATTTGCAATTGGTCTCATCCCATTCGCAAAGTTCGATATTGTATCACTGTGTAATTATACTTTTTTGAGATAATTCTTTGTAAGAAAATTAAAAGCTGAACGAAAAAATTAAACAACTACTTTTAAATAATATTATATAATAAATAAATGCTTTGATCCTGTACTAGCGAGATCTAATGATTTTATAAAAAAATATAATATTTTTTGATGACAGATGGTATTGTCGATTCAACAAAGATTTTAGAAATTAAAATGTTCTTAGACAACTATTTTGATAAGAAAATAATTTTTTTTATAAGACAAAACATAACTATGTATGTACATATGTACTACAAATAACTATAACAATTAGAATTTGGAAAATTCCTGGGAAAATATTGTCTATATTCCTAGGAAAGCCGAAAGAAAGAATAAAAAAAATTATTATTTAAAAGTAAATGTAAAAGTTTGTTTTCTCGAGCAATAATAAAGCGTTTTATTTAAAATTAAAGAAAAGTCCAAATGAATCACTTAATATTAAGGAGTTAGTATATCGTAATATGATTTACTAGAATCACTAACATTAAACATAATGTTATTATTTACTATTAAATATATTATTGTTTCTATTAATAGAAAAGCTTTATATTTTAAACAATGATTGATTTGATTAAGAACTAGTTTCCGAAATTAGATATAGATAGCAAAATATGCAACATCGATAGTAGCCCGGTGAAGAAAACAACTAGCAAAAATATAATATGAATCATTTGTCAGTAAGTCGATATTATTTTAATTGGTAAACATATTTAATTAGTGTCACAGTCCTAAGTTTCATCGTAGCAAATGTTTCTTTTCTTTATGAAATCAATTGAATTAACAATAATTAACAAGAAACTTCTTTCAGAATCTTATAAATATTAGTGAAGACTAACAGATGATATGATCAAGGACACTGACCACAACCACAACTGTAATAACATTTGTGAAAGCCAAATATTTGAAAAATTCTTTTGGATCAAATCTAAGTATCCCCAATAATCGAAAAAACTAAACATTATTTACACATTGTAACGTCATGGAATATTTTTAACTGTTAATGTAAGTAAATACTATTTGATGCTAGGAATAATGATAATGGACCAAATTTTTAAATAGAAAAATCAAAACTGTATTTAACTTTCTACATCTCAGTGTTTAGACTACGGTTAACATTATTGAACATTAAAATATGATATATACAACTATGCAGACTTTTTGAAACGTAAAGTATTGAAGCACCTCTTTTAGGAATCATTTGTGAATATCCGCAAATATATAGATATGGTATATGGTTATATGGTATATTTCTAACAGTTCACCTTAGTGAAAACGTATAGATTATATAGACAAGCACACTGATTTGTGGAAACCGTAACTATTGGACGAAATCTGTCGGAAATCAAACAAGAGAATTCTCAAGTATCTAAAAAATAAAATACTTAAAATAATTACATTTTCCTACGGGTATGAGCTAATATTAATTAAGATATGACGTGGGCATATGTATATACCAACGTTTGGAAAAAGCAACTATGATGTGGTTATTTATACTGACTTGTGAATGCACCAAATCTTATGGTGATAAGAGGTAAGTGTCCTGAGGTATGGACAACGGCAACTTTTGGACCAAATCTTTTAGGAATCTAAGTGATCTAGAAATACAAAAATTAAACATTAACTTCATTTTCTTATGTTTTAAGAGTTCATTTTAGTGAAGACCAAATATTGTCATTGAGACTGACATTTGCACACTACAATTACTGTACCAACTCTTATGGGAACTCTTATGGTCTGTGGCAGCGGCAGCTTCTGGACCAGATCTTCCGGGAAACAAAGATGCAGATAAACTAAAATGTAGTTACATTTTGATGTCGTTTTCGCAGAGCCGGTTATTAAAGTAATAATTAATTATTTGGTGATGTAAATTTCAATGAAGCCACCAGTAAGTGTAATATAGATACATAGATACTTTTGCGAATATATCGATACTATTTGTTTTTTATATATGCTTAAATCATGATCTAAAACATCCTATTAAGCAATGCTTATGGAATCAAATGGATCGTTATTGTTTAATAAAAAGTCACCTCTACTATTTCAGATTCATTTAGTTTTTTGTATATTTTATGAAGGCAGTGAAAGTAGAAATGCTTTAACACTCCCGGATACTAATCTATAAATATTTCGAGTTCTTTATCAGTAGTACATTGCAAAACATTATGAATTCCTTCGTAAATTCTAATAAAGTTGTTAATGATGAAGAGTTTAAACATATTATCCGAAACTGTTTTTAATTTTAATAAAGGAGTTGCTCCAGTTTGAAATTCTATTAGATCAATGTATTTTTTAGATGCAATTAAGAAATATATATGAAATTAAATGTACTTTTAGAATACAAAGTACGTTTATACTCGTGTATGTATTTTATAATAATCTTTAAGTTTTCAAGTTATTAATACAGAGTTATTCCCAAATATTATCATAGATTCATGATGTTTGCATAACAATAATAAAAAACAAAATAAAACAAATGAAACTATTGTATATAAAAATGATTTAAAAATAAATAACACACTTTTAATATCATTTAAAATTGGTATAGAATTAAACAATAGTAATTGTTATAAATTTAATATTTTAGCACAACTTTGAGGTGTATTAAAATTATATAAAAATATATTTTAAAAGAATTAATTATAAATAAATAAAGAAAAATTCTAGAAGACTTTATTTGCGTTGGCTATTACAATAATAGTTTAATTTTTTGGTGGTGGACGAAGAGCAACATTAGCTTCATAGTCTTTTAAAGAAGCACGATGTGTTGATTTCTTGTTCGCGCATGGATAAGAGGAACCACCACGTTTACCTCTTTTACCGGATGCATGTCGGTTTGTTAGATGTGTCTTATAGGTCTGTTATTAACCATAACCATCTGGATTGTTGTTAAATGTAGGATTATAACTATCAAATTCTAGAGGTTAATATTTATGATTTCGAGGTTGTTGCTGCTCATAATTAGCATTGGAATCATTATATTTATCAGGCATTGCCTCCTTCTTTAGTACATGTTGATAAGGGTTCATTATAGGATAACCATCTTCGGAAACATTAGAACTTGCAGCTTTGCATTGGCATTTTCTTTATATTGGGGTGCAGGTTTGTAGATAAATTTTGTGCGATAGTACGGTCGACCACGGATTGCTGTGCTGGATCATAACCTTCAGTATGTTCTTCATGTATATTATAGGATCTGGTGACAGGATCCTTTTCATATACTGGAGCAGGAGATTCGTCGCCTTCATTTTGTTCTTCTTGTGGTGGTTTTTGTTCTTTGTCTTTTACCAATTGTTGCGCTTGTTGTATTTGTTCTTGCAGGTGGTCTTGTAAATGTTCTTCCAATTGTTGTTTGGCATCATTTTCGGCGGTTGGTCGAGAGGAATATTGATGGTAAGCCTGTTGTAGCGCTTGTTCTTCGTCAGTTGTATATGGCTGATGTGGTACTTCCTTTTGGGTATATGTATAATATTCGTAATTATTTTGGTTTTGTTCCTCGTTTTGCTTTTGTTGCTCATTTTGTTGTTGATGATGATCTAATAGCTGCTGATTCTCCTGTTGCAAATAATCCTGTTCTTTTTGCTGTTGTTGATGGTGCTGTTGAGGCTGTCGAGAACCATACATACCCATTGCTTTGGCTACATATTCTTTAGCAGTTTCAATATCTTTCAATGAATCATGAGGTATTGTGATACTGATAGTGAATTTGGCTGTTATTATACCCTTCATTTTAGTATGTAATGGTTTATTCTCAGGCTGTATTAAATTAATATCGGCTGTATTGTATATGTAGTCTTAAAGGGAATAAAACTGATTTATAAGTATGCATTTGGAAAATGAGTATATAAAATTTACCTCCTGCATCAGTGGAGTATGCTCCGCCTCGACGATATTTATTAGCTTCAGTATTTGTTGAGGCTGATATTACTTGATCTGCTGAAGTCTTTTCTGATGTTTCATCTGAAGACATTAATATAATTAATATAATTCAACAATCAAATTATTATTTACTCGATTTTCATCTAAGAATTGCATTTATATTGCCACATCAGCCTTTAGTTTTTCATAAAGTTCTTTGTGTTGCGAATATTGGTTTTGAATGTCCTCTGCGACTGGTGATTGAGGCAGTTCTGGTTTGGCATTTTCCTTCCTAACTTCCATTATTTGTTTATTTTTTATCAAAAACATTCGTCACAACATAAATAAACAAAAGCAAGGATACAGTCAACAAAAAATAATAAAAATCAACACAAAAAAAGATAGAATATACATATGTTTTCAATAATGTTTCCGAGTTGGTAGTAAATTCCTTTTGTTGATCAGGATTCGTTTGTAAATGTAAATACTATTGGAATAAAAAGAAAAATGCAGCAGCTACTAAAAATTTGGAAGAAATAAATTAAAGATACCGCCAAAAAGAATATTTGTGAGTAATATTAGTTGAAAAACGTCTTGTCAATGAATTGTACTATGATTCGCAAATAGTTTGGCATTCATAAATGTACTATTCTTCACATCATGAGAATCAGGAGTTGATTGGAGTAGCAGTGGATAATAAAATAAATATTTTTATAAGTATAACGTTTAAATGTTTAATACGAGTTTATAAATTTATTTTCTTTTTAGATTTAATGTCGCGGAATAGTATACTCAATGGCGTTATTATTCTGCAAAATGAGTTGCTTTAGAAGTGGCTGTGGATAAAGTAAAAACTGGAAATATTTATTTTAACATCGTGAATATTTTGTAAAGGCTTTCTCGTTGATTGGAATTTAAATTTGTTCTTTGCAATGACATATTTTTTTATTTAAAACATTATATGGTGTGTATTATGATCTAAATTCTAATAAATGGCTAATTTATTTTGTTTATTTTAGATTTAATGCAACTACGTCCACTGAAAAGTAGTCGGAATGAAAATGTGTCCAAGCTGGCATAAATAAGAGTTTTATAGGCCGTAATATTTAGAGATGTCTGGGAAATGCTATTTACAGAACCAAATTGGAATAAACTTGATGAATATAAGAAAGAAGTCTTCTATTTACATGGCTATAATAAACGCAAAGATCGGTTGAATGCAATACTATAAACACTAAATTCATAATCGGAAAATAAAGTTTGTTTAATGTTTATCTGTACTATAAATACTTTTGCATATTTGAATAGGTAATTTAAAGAATACTTTTTACCAAATGTCAAATTAATATAAATGTTAAGTATGTTTATTTGTGTGGAGGTAAGTATGTCAATTAAAGAAACAAAATGTTTGAAGAAAATGTATATTTAAACAAAATAAAAAACTTAATTGAAATTTTATTCAACTGAATTTATTTGTCGCTGTTTTATCTTTCTGTAAATATGGGTACTGAAGACATATATTTCCGAACGCAGTGACTACCATTGAGGTAAGTATATTTCTTTAACTTTTAGATAAAATAGACACGAAAGTTTTAATCCTGAAACAAATACATTTTAATAATATTTAGACCCGAAATAAAAATCGTTGAACAAACAGTTTTGTCCTGAACTTGAAGTAAAAGGCAGCTTAAAGACGTTGAACAAACTGTTCTTTCCTGAACCTCAACTATATGGCTGATTAAATAACACAAGTAATGAAATTTTACGTTGGTACAAGTAAAAATTGGTATCGTATGTGATGCTGGAAAGATTTCCGATTAATGAATACTTTTAGAGTATAAAATTTATGTTATTCTTCACCAGCATTTACTTGAGATGAGCAATTAGTTCACTAAAAAGTTATTTGTAATGTTATAAGTTAGTTTTATCCGTTTAGACAGTTGTGTCATGTGTTTCATCAATAAGGCCAAACAACCAAACAGACAAATATGCATCCACCATATAAGGGTAAAAATCATTAAGGAATATCGTTTTTGTAAAATGATGAATGTAAAACAAGTTTTGTTTTGTTCATGGCCTCGGAAATATATAATTGCAATGGAAATAGAATTTTGTTTACAGTCTCTGAATAGGTTATTGTTTGATGGAATCGAAGGGTTGCTTGAAGGTTTTAAGGTACAAATAGATAGTTATTAAAAACAGAGATCATGGATGTTCTTCTGTGATATAGCCGAAAAACGTCTTGATAGTAATCATATCAATTAATATAGTAGTATTAATTTTGTTACATTTATAGTCCAATAGATGATATTTATGTTTTTAAATACTTTTCGACTTTTACTATTAGATACCAAACGCTCCTTTGCCAATCCGTATGGAATCAACAATATATGAAATATGTTTTCAAGTGCCACTAGAAGTACAGAAGTATATTGTCATTAAATCGATGGCACTTAATATACTGTTAAAGAATGCAGAAGCTACTAGTAAGTATAGATTAAACCTGATCGGTAATATTTAGTAAAATGTCACAACCGTTTTAGACGCATTTTGTCGTAAAATTTATTATGATTAAGAGAGCTGAATATACTGATAGGGATATAAAAAAGAAAATGTAATTTAATACTAGATTTATCTATTTATATTTGCTTGAAGACACTGACCTTTGATTCAAGGAAGATTTTGTGCAATAGTTGCAGTTTCCACAGATAAATAACCCAGACAACGCTAGTTGTTTGTCCTCATGAATATAAAATTGTCAAACTTTTTACTTCTTTAAAAGAAGTAGTATATTTTTTCTACATCAGTTTTAAATTGAGGACCTTTTTTTATTCTTCACTTTTCCAAAAACAAAAATTTTCTACCTGTTTTGCAAATATTACAAAGTTTCTACTTGACTTTTAAAGTGAGAACCTTTTGAAAAACCAAATTTTCGGAAATTCTTACAAGTTTCTACTTGTTTTTTTTTTTAATTGAAGACCTTTTTTGCTCACACTTTCTAAAAACCGAGTTTTCTACCTACTTTTGGAAATTCTTACAATTTTCTACCTCTTTTTCAAAGTAATGATCTTTTTTTGCTCCTCTAAAATTACAAATTTTCTACCGCGACATACCAAAATTGCTTTTAAACAGTATTATACATTTTGAATTCATTTACAATAATAAAATCATTAATAATAATAAGATATTGGAAATAATTCATACTTTTCTTGCTACCGCTTTTAAAATTGAAGACCTTTTTTGCTCACACATTCTAAAAACCGAGTTATCTACCTACTTTTGTAAATGTTTACAATTAAAATCATTAATAATAATATATTGGAAATAATTGATACATTTTGTTGTATATGGAATGAACAAGGCTTCTAATGTTTAGTAAAAATCCACGATCAACATTTGACGTCTATCTTTTTATCAAGCGTAATGTTATTAGGTTTTGATAATGTATTTATAAATATCTATCAAAGTTATTACTTTACTTTCCTCTTGCAGACTTAAGCAGTGAGCTACCAAACGCTTCTTCACAAATCCATAAGGAATCGGTGGTAAAATTTGGCTTTTACAATTACAATTGTCTGTTCTTTATCAAGATTTAATAGAACTTCAGTAGAGGATTTCCTATGGAGTTACAAAAATGCTTTTCATATAAAAATGAACACACAAAAGCAATGGATATAGATTAAATCACCAGAAAGTATTAATAAAAAACACATTATCAATAAATAAGATTAATAGAACCGAGCTTGGCAAAAAAATTTAATTAAATTTTATGTTGTATCTAATTGTATTGACTGGAGGTTACGCTGCGTTTTAGATGAATTGAATTAAAAACATTAAGTCCAATTTACCACGGAATTTTCTGAACCCAAAGTTATATTCCATTGGATGATGTGCTTACTTGGATTGGCATGTGGACAGGCTGGCAACGAAGTTATAATATGAGTGTATTTGGTGGGTTAATACATTTGAAAATACATATTGTTTAATCAAAATCATAGCTTTTATATTATTACATTGCTTCTTGATTAAAATAATTTGCTAAACGAAATATTGAGAGTTATTGTGTATTTTGAAATACAATGTAAAAAGTATATAAATTCGAACGATTTTCTTTTCGATTAGAAATACACAATAACCCCCATGATCTGCTGAAGAGATTCTTAATGATAGTCCTAGTAAGTATATGTTATAATATTAAAAATATGTTATTTAATATAATTTTTTTCAGCAGGATTAAGACAAGAACTACCAAACGCTTCTTTATCAATCCATATGCAATTAGCAGGATCTACAGAATTTGGAAAAATATCATTAACACCATTTAAAATGCTCAGTTGTTTAGATATTCTGTTGTTAGGATTTCAGAAATATGCATCAAACCTAAGACAAAGACTTTAAGTTGGATACAAAATTTACAGTTCATAACGCAATACGTTTGGTAACAAGAAAAATTATACTTCGCTAGATGTCCAATAACCTGATAAACGGCAGAAAGAAAATTTAGCTGGGGATACTGTTTTACAACAGCATCTTAAAGTTTACAAGTTTAATTGTTAGTATAATTTTTAATAACTCACTGTATTGCTCAAATTAAGACGCCTGAAGAACGTGAACCACTAGTGCTCGGAAATGTATCTACACAGATTCTTTAAATATCTCATAATATTTAATTATACAGAATTGGAAATACATGAAGAACGTGTACAACTAGTAAATATCTAATTATTTGTACTTGTTTGTCTATGAACATTAATTAATATTTCCTGCAGGTCTTAATAGTGAGTTGTCAAATTAAACATATAATATAAAGTAATAAGTATAACTATTAACTATTTAAACGGGGTCCCTTCGACTCTACTTAAGTGTTCGCACGTAGTGAACTACCACGTAAACCAACCATAACTATTAACAGGATTTGAAGCCATTGCTTTACGGATTGAATAAGCAGCTTAAACTGGTGCATATTAACCAAGCAACTTAGCATTTGTCCGCTGGCTAAAAGAATAATTTATGAAATTATCTTTAAAATACCTACTTGTAGTTTGGTTAAAATGTAAAGTATGGAAAATGTTTGACCGATTAAGTAAATGATTCTGAGTATTTTGGTATTTATTATCTCTAGAATTTTTCTGTATGGTAAAAGCAGAAGGTATCCAAATTTTTATGGAATAAGCTTTAATCTTGCGAATTGTAATTTGATTACAAAGTTTGCATGAAATGAGATGATGTATTAAGATCGTTTGAATTCAGTTCTTATTAATTCCTTGCCAATTGTAGCCCAGGTGACAAATAAGAAGTTATTCAAAAGAATTTACTTAATAAACATGATAAATATACATATATGGAAACATATAAATTAAATTTTTAACAATTTGTAAAATGGTAGCAATAAACACAAATCATTTGGTATTCGTAATAAATTTCCAACACATATTTTTATATCGCCAAACAGAAAGAACTTTTTTATTTAATTGCATCTTCAACGACCCTTAAGTCCGTTTTATAGTGTATCAATATCTATGAAATTAAGAAGTAAAATTAAGTTAGGACAAGTAGAAAATCTTACAAAATATATCTCACTTTATGTTTAAATCATGGGGATACTTATCTTTGATTCCAAGTGAAACTGACCTAATACTTTCCATTTTTAAACCTTAGAATCCTTGGCAATACCATACGTCAGTCTTTCCCAAAAATAGACTCCTAAAAAAACCTTAGAATCCTTGGCAATATCACACGTCAGTCTTTTAAAAAATAGACTTCTAAAAATAAACAGAACATCGTAAACAAATGCAATAAATGATTGAATTTTTTATTTCCAATTACTTGAGTGTACTCACCTTTGATTCCTGAAAGATTTTATCCAATATTGCAATAGTTGAAGTTTCCACAGAACAGTAACTTAGACAATGCCAGTTGTTTGCCTTCATGAATATGAAATACTGAAAATAAAAAGTTATGTTTAATAAACTGCGACTAATAATTAGATATTTTAATTTCTAGATACATGAGAATACAAACCTTTGATTCCGAGTAGAGTTGGTTCAAGAGTTGCCATTTCCACAGTGTAGCCTCATTAACCATATCATATTTTAGTCCTTCCTTCGTAAAATAAATCTTTAAAGGAAAACAAAAGTAATTATTGTTTAGCGTTTTATATTTTCTGCTACTTGGGGATACTTATCTTTGAATCCAAGTAGAATTGATCTAATAGTTTCCATTTCCTTGGATCAGTTTCCTTGACAATATGATCTTTATGCTTTTATTAATAATACTCCTAAGATTAAATAATAAAACATTAGAAAATGTAATTAAGGTTTTATTTTTTATATTTTTAAATATTTGAGAATACATACCATTAATTCCCGGGAGTTTTATTTAAGTAGTTGCCTTTTTTATAATTGTTGATGCATTTCAAGAAAATTTAATTTAACATACATATGTACATACATTGAAACTTTATTTGTTAGCATACAATAAAAATTATTTCCTCATACATTTTGTTACAATTTTCTTTAAGTCTAGAAAATATTCAAGGCTTTAAAAATATTTTTAATGATGTTCATACAACAAAATACATATATAACTTTCAATGTACAATAGAATCTTATCAATTACATCAATCATATTTTAGTTCTTCCTAAAATAAATATTTAAAGAATAACAAAAGTAATTATTGTTTAGTGTTTTATATTTTTAGCCACTAGAGGATGCTTACCTTTGATTCCAAGTAGAATTGATCTTATAGTTTCATTTTCAAACCTTAGAATCCTTGGCAATATCACATGTCAGTCTTTCCCAAAAATAGGCTCTTAAAAATAAACAGAACATCGTAAACAAATGTAATAAATGATTGATTTTTTATTTACAATTACTTGAGTGTACTCACCTTTGATTCCTGAAAGATTTAATCCAATATTGCAATAGTTGAAGTCTCCACAGATCAGTAACTTAGACAATGCCAGTTATTTGTCTTCACGAATATGAAATACTGAAAATAAAAAGTAATGTATTATATACTGCGACTAATAATAAGTTATTTAATTTCTAGATGCATGAGAATACAAACCTTTGATTCCGAGTAGATTTGGTTCCATAGCTGAAATAGCCACTGTGTAGCATCATTAACCATCTCATATTTTAGTCCTTCCTAAAATAAATATTTAAAGAATAACAAAAGTAATTATTGTTTAGTGTTTTATATTTTTAGCCACATGGGGATGCTTATCTTCGATTCCAAATAGAATTGATATAATAGCTTCCATTTTTAAACCTTAGAATCCTTGGCAATATCACACTTCAGTCTTTCCCAAAAATGGACTGCTAAAAATAAACAGAACAAATGTAATAAATGATTGATTTTTAATTTCCAATTACTTGGGTGTACTCAGCCTTGATTTCTTGAAAGATGTTATCCAATATTTGTCGTTTTGATAGTTCAATTTCCATGACCATACGATCTGTACGTTTTGACTAATATAAACTCCTTAAATAAAATAATAAAACATAAGAAAATGCAATTAAAGTTTTATTTTTAGATATATCAGTATACTTACCATTAATCCGCGATTAAATTAAACCATTTTATGTATTTGAATTAAAAACTATTTTAAAATACTTGGACTATATAAAAAGTCTTATTCATGTCTTTCGTAGAAAAAGTCTTTCATCTGATTGATCATAAAAACAGATAAATCTGGCATGTCCTTAAACATAAACATGCTCAAGAAACAGCTGTATAAACGAACATTTCATTGCTATATTTTTGTGTCAACAAACCATTAGATTGCTGTGGATAAAACAACAGATACAAAACAATTTTAAAATGAAAGTGTTTAAATGTAATATAAAATATATACATATTTTAATATCTCATAATTCGTCAAGTTTAAATCATGAATCTTATGTACATTAAAAACCTATGTATTCATTAACGATAAGCATTTACAAGTCACCTTTCCAATTCAAACGGAATCATCAATTTCGTAATTACATGATCGAATGCTGTGACTGTTTTAATCGCTGTTTGTCTTTATATCGGTGTGGATTTGGAGAGTTAAATATACTGATTAAGGACAAAATAAACATCTTCGACTGATAGAAATTTTAACGAAGCCCCTAGTAAGTATATAATTTCTTATTTTTGTAAATATTAATATAACATATATATTTGTTTCTTATATATGTAGGTTGAAGCCATCAAACAACTTATTCACATATTCATATCGAAACAACAGGATGGATGGTACATGTTCTTTGTGAATCAATGGTATATTGAATTCGATCAACACCATTTTAGACATGTTTATTATTTATATGAAGAAAATTAAATTAGTAAAAAGGCTTAGTTATTGAAATTAGTTTTAGATTGAAGAACATATAACTTTGGTAATAGCCTGAAAGGTAAGTATGAATTAGCGGTTATTATCCTCAAAAGACAAAAATCAGTTAGTTACCACACCTTTTCAGGTGATAAAAATAAATAAGCATTATTTTTTTTTAATTTTCAATGATCATTCCTTGCTAGACAGCGTTCTAAAATCACCAACTTCAAATGAGTATAAAAAATCTCTCACTGAACTAGAAAAACCCTTGAAGGTTTTGTTATGGATAATGTCAACTTTCATTTGCAATTGGTCTCATCCCATTCGCAAAGTTCGATATTGTATCACTGTGTAATTATACTTTTTTGAGATAATTCTTTGTAAGAAAATTAAAAGCTGAACGAAAAAATTAAACAACTACTTTTAAATAATATTATATAATAAATAAATGCTTTGATCCTGTACTAGCGAGATCTAATGATTTTATAAAAAAATATAATATTTTTTGATGACAGATGGTATTGTCGATTCAACAAAGATTTTAGAAATTAAAATGTTCTTAGACAACTATTTTGATAAGAAAATAATTTTTTTTATAAGACAAAACATAACTATGTATGTACATATGTACTACAAATAACTATAACAATTAGAATTTGGAAAATTCCTGGGAAAATATTGTCTATATTCCTAGGAAAGCCGAAAGAAAGAATAAAAAAAATTATTATTTAAAAGTAAATGTAAAAGTTTGTTTTCTCGAGCAATAATAAAGCGTTTTATTTAAAATTAAAGAAAAGTCCAAATGAATCACTTAATATTAAGGAGTTAGTATATCGTAATATGATTTACTAGAATCACTAACATTAAACATAATGTTATTATTTACTATTAAATATATTATTGTTTCTATTAATAGAAAAGCTTTATATTTTAAACAATGATTGATTTGATTAAGAACTAGTTTCCGAAATTAGATATAGATAGCAAAATATGCAACATCGATAGTAGCCCGGTGAAGAAAACAACTAGCAAGAATATAATATGAATCATTTGTCAGTAAGTCGATATTATTTTAATTGGTAAACATATTTAATTAGTGTCACAGTCCTAAGTTTCATCGTAGCAAATGTTTCTTTTCTTTATGAAATCAATTGAATTAACAATAATTAACAAGAAACTTCTTTCAGAATCTTATACATATTAGTGAAGACTAACAGATGATATGATCAAGGACACTGACCACAACCACAACTGTAATAACATTTGTGAAAGCCAAATATTTGAAAAATTCTTTTGGATCAAATCTAAGTATCCCCAATAATCGAAAAAACTAAACATTATTTACACATTGTAACGTCATGGAATATTTTTAACTGTTAATGTAAGTAAATACTATTTGATGCTAGGAATAATGATAATGGACCAAATTTTCAAATAGAAAAATCAAAACTGTATTTAACTTTCTACATCTCAGTGTTTAGACTACGGTTAACATTATTGAACATTAAAATATGATATATACAACTATGCAGACTTTTTGAAACGTAAAGTATTGAAGCACCTCTTTTAGGAATCATTTGTGAATATCCGCAAATATATAGATATGGTTATATGGTATATTTCTAACAGTTCACCTTAGTGAAAACGTATAGATTATATAGACAAGCACACTGATTTGTGGAAACCGTAACTATTGGACGAAATCTGTCGGAAATCAAAGAAGAGAATTCTCAAGTATCTAAAAAATAAAATACTTAAAATAATTACATTTTCCTACGGGTATGAGCTAATATTAATTAAGATATGACGTGGGCATATGTACATACCAACGTTTGGAAAAAGCAACTATGATGTGGTTATTTATACTGACTTGTGAATGCACCAAATCTTATGGTGATAAGAGGTAAGTGTCCTGAGGTATGGACAACGGCAACTTTTGGACCAAATCTTTTAGGAATCTAAGTGATCTAGAAATACAAAAATTAAACATTAACTTCATTTTCTTATGTTTTAAGAGTTCATTTTAGTGAAGACCAAATATTGTCATTGAGACTGACATTTGGACACTACAATTACTGTACCAACTCTTATGGGAACTCTTATGGTATGTGGCAGCGGCAGCTTCTGGACCAGATCTTCCGGGAAACAAAGATGCAGATAAACTAAAATGTAGTTACATTTTGATGTCGTTTTCGCAGAGCCGGTTATTAAAGTAATAATTAATTATTTGGTGATGTAAATTTCAATGAAGCCACCAGTAAGTGTAATATAGATACATAGATACTTTTGCGAATATATCGATACTATTTGTTTTTTATATATGCTTAAATCATGATCTAAAACATCCTATTAAGCAATGCTTATGGAATCAAATGGATCGTTATTGTTTAATAAAAAGTCACCTCTACTATTTCAGATTCATTTAGTTTTTTGTATATTTTATGAAGGCAGTGAAAGTAGAAATGCTTTAACACTCCCGGATACTAATCTATAAATATTTCGAGTTCTTTATCAGTAGTACATTGCAAAACATTATGAATTCCTTCGTAAATTCTAATAAAGTTGTTAATGATGAAGAGTTTAAACATATTATCCGAAACTGTTTTTAATTTTAATAAAGGAGTTGCTCCAGTTTGAAATTCTATTAGATCAATGTATTTTTTAGATGCAATTAAGAAATATATATGAAATTAAATGTACTTTTAGAATACAAAGTACGTTTATACTCGTGTATGTATTTTATAATAATCTTTAAGTTTTAAAGTTATTAATACATAGTTATTCCCAAATATTATCATATATTCATGATGTTTGCATAACAATACCTTCTTTTAGTGACGACCTTTAAAGAATAATGGAAAAATAAAACAAATGAAACTGTTGTATATAAAAATGATTTAAAAATGATTAAAATAACACACTTTTAATATCATTTAAAATTGGTATAGAATTAAACAATAGTAATTGTTATAAATTTAATATTTTAGCACAACTTTGAGGTGTATTAAAATTATATAAAAATATATTTTAAAAGAATTAATTATAAATAAATAAAGAAAAATTCTAGAACACTTTATTTGCGTTGGCTATTACAATAATAGTTTAATTTTTTGGTGGTGGACGAAGAGCAACATTAGCTTCATAGTCTTTTAAAGAAGCACGATGTGTTGATTTCTTGTTCGCGCTTGGATAAGAGGAACCACCACGTTTACCTCTTTTACCGGATGCATGTCGGTTTGTTAGATGTGTCTTATAGGTCTGTTATTGACCATAACCATCTGGATTGTTGTTAAATGTAGGATTATAACTATCAAATTCTAGAGGTTAATATTTATGACTTCGAGGTTGTTGCTGCTCATAATTAGCATTGGAATCATTATATTTATCAGGCATTGCCTCCTTCTTTAGTACATGTTGATAAGGGTTCATTATAGGATAACCATCTTCAGAAACATTAGAACTTGCAGCTTTGCATTGGCATTTTCTTGATATTGGGGTGCAGGTTTGTAGATACATTTTGTGCGATAGCATGGTCGACCACGGATTGCTGTGCTGGATCATAACCTTCAGTATGTTCTTCATGTATATTATAGGATCTGGTGACAGGATCCTTTTCATATACTGGAGCAGGATATTCGTCGCCTTCATTTTGTTCTTCTTGTGGTGGTTTTTGTTCTTTGTCTTTTACCAATTGTTGCGCTTGTTGTATTTGTTCTTGCAGGTGGTCTTGTAAATGTTCTTCCAATTGTTGTTTGGCATCATTTTCGGCGGTTGGTCGAGAGGAATATTGATGGTAAGCCTGTTGTAGCGCTTGTTCTTCGTCAGTTGTATATGGCTGATGTGTTATTTCCTTTTGGGTATATGTATAATATTCGTAATTATTTTGATTTTGTTCCTCGTTTTGCTTTTGTTGCTCATTTTGTTGTTGATGATGATCTAATAGCTGCTGATTCTCCTGTTGCAAATAATCCTGTTCTTTTTGCTGTTGCTGATGGTGCTGTTGAGGCTGTCGAGAACCATACATACCCATTGCTTTGGCTACATATTCTTTAGCAGTTTCAATATCTGTCAATGAATCATGAGGTATTGTGATACTGATAGTGAATTTGGCTGTTATTATACCCTTCATTTTAGTATGTAATGGTTTATTCTCAGGCTGTATTAAATTAATATCGGCTGTATTGTATATGTAGTCTTAAAGGGAATAAAACTGATTTATAAGTATGCATTTGGAAAATGAGTATATAAAATTTACCTCCTGCATCAGTGGAGTATGCTCCGCCTCGACGATATTTATTAGCTTCAGTATTTGTTGAGGCTGATATTACTTGATCTGCTGAAGTCTTTTCTGATGTTTCATCTGAAGACATTAATATAATTAATATAATTCAACAATCAAATTATTATTTACTCGATTTTCATCTAAGAATTGCATTTATATTGCCACATCAGCCTTTAGTTTTTCATAAAGTTCTTTGTGTTGCGAATATTGGTTTTGAATGTCCTCTGCGACTGGTGATTGAGGCAGTTCTGGTTTGGCATTTTCCTTCCTAACTTCCATTATTTGTTTATTTTTTATCAAAAACATTCGTCACAACATAAATAAACAAAAGCAAGGATACAGTCAACAAAAAATAATAAAAATCAACACAAAAAAAGATAGAATATACATATGTTTTCAATAATGTTTCCGAGTTGGTAGTAAATTCCTTTTGTTGATCAGGATTCGTTTGTAAATGTAAATACTATTGGAATAAAAAGAAAAATGCAGCAGCTACTAAAAATTTGGAAGAAATAAATTAAAGATACCGCCAAAAAGAATATTTGTGAGTAATATTAGTTGAAAAACGTCTTGTCAATGAATTGTACTATGATTCGCAAATAGTTTGGCATTCATAAATGTACTATTCTTCACATCATGAGAATCAGGAGTTGATTGGAGTAGCAGTGGATAATAAAATAAATATTTTTATAAGTATAACGTTTAAATGTTTAATACGAGTTTATAAATTTATTTTCTTTTTAGATTTAATGTCGCGGAATAGTATACTCAATGGCGTTATTATTCTGCAAAATGAGTTGCTTTAGAAGTGGCTGTGGATAAAGTAAAAACTGGAAATATTTATTTTAACATCGTGAATATTTTGTAAAGGCTTTCTCGTTGATTGGAATTTAAATTTGTTCTTTGCAATGACATATTTTTTTATTTAAAACATTATATGGTGTGTATTATGATCTAAATTCTAATAAATGGCTAATTTATTTTGTTTATTTTAGATTTAATGCAACTACGTCCACTGAAAAGTAGTCGGAATGAAAATGTGTCCAAGCTGGCATAAATAAGAGTTTTATAGGCCGTAATATTTAGAGATGTCTGGGAAATGCTATTTACAGAACCAAATTGGAATAAACTTGATGAATATAAGAAAGAAGTCTTCTATTTACATGGCTATAATAAACGCAAAGATCGGTTGAATGCAATACTATAAACACTAAATTCATAATCGGAAAATAAAGTTTGTTTAATGTTTATCTGTACTATAAATACTTTTGCATATTTGAATAGGTAATTTAAAGAATACTTTTTACCAAATGTCAAATTAATATAAATGTTAAGTATGTTTATTTGTGTGGAGGTAAGTATGTCAATTAAAGAAACAAAATGTTTGAAGAAAATGTATATTTAAACAAAATAAAAAACTTAATTGAAATTTTATTCAACTGAATTTATTTGTCGCTGTTTTATCTTTCTGTAAATATGGGTACTGAAGACATATATTTCCGAACGCAGTGACTACCATTGAGGTAAGTATATTTCTTTAACTTTTAGATAAAATAGACACGAAAGTTTTAATCCTGAAACAAATACATTTTAATAATATTTAGACCCGAAATAAAAATCGTTGAACAAACAGTTTTGTCCTGAACTTGAAGTAAAAGGCAGCTTAAAGACGTTGAACAAACTGTTCTTTCCTGAACCTCAACTATATGGCTGATTAAATAACACAAGTAATGAAATTTTACGTTGGTACAAGTAAAAATTGGTATCGTATGTGATGCTGGAAAGATTTCCGATTAATGAATACTTTTAGAGTATAAAATTTATGTAATTCTTCACCAGCATTTACTTGAGATGAGCAATTAGTTCACTAAAAAGTTATTTGTAATGTTATAAGTTAGTTTTATCCGTTTAGACAGTTGTGTCATGTGTTTCATCAATAAGGCCAAACAACCAAACAGACAAATATGCATCCACCATATAAGGGTAAAAATCATGAAGGAATATCGTTTTTGTAAAATGATGAATGTAAAACAAGTTTTGTTTTGTTCATGGCCTCGGAAATATATAATTGCAATGGAAATAGAATTTTGTTTACAGTCTCTGAATAGGTTATTGTTTGATGGAATCGAAGGGTTGCTTGAAGGTTTTAAGGTACAAATAGATAGTTATTAAAAACAGAGATCATGGATGTTCTTCTGTGATATAGCCGAAAAACGTCTTGATAGTAATCATATCAATTAATATAGTAGTATTAATTTTGTTACATTTATAGTCCAATAGATGATATTTATGTTTTTAAATACTTTTCGACTTTTACTATTAGATACCAAACGCTCCTTTGCCAATCCGTATGGAATCAACAATATATGAAATATGTTTTCAAGTGCCACTAGAAGTACAGAAGTATATTGTCATTAAATCGATGGCACTTAATATACTGTTAAAGAATGCAGAAGCTACTAGTAAGTATAGATTAAACCTGATCGGTAATATTTAGTAAAATGTCACAACCGTTTTAGACGCATTTTGTCGTAAAATTTATTATGATTAAGAGAGCTGAATATACTGATAGGGATATAAAAAAGAAAATGTAATTTAATACTAGATTTATCTATTTATATTTGCTTGAAGACACTGACCTTTGATTCAAGGAAGATTTTGTGCAATAGTTGCAGTTTCCACAGATAAATAACCCAGACAACGCTAGTTGTTTGTCCTCATGAATATAAAATTGTCAAACTTTTTACTTCTTTAAAAGAAGTAGTATATTTTTTCTACATCAGTTTTAAATTGAGGACCTTTTTTTATTCTTCACTTTTCCAAAAACAAAAATTTTCTACCTGTTTTGCAAATATTACAAAGTTTCTACTTGACTTTTAAAGTGAGAACCTTTTGAAAAACCAAATTTTCGGAAATTCTTACAAGTTTCTACTTGTTTTTTTTTTTAATTGAAGACCTTTTTTGCTCACACTTTCTAAAAACCGAGTTTTCTACCTACTTTTGGAAATTCTTACAATTTTCTACCTCTTTTTCAAAGTAATGATCTTTTTTTGCTCCTCTAAAATTACAAATTTTCTACCGCGACATACCAAAATTGCTTTTAAACAGTATTATACATTTTGAATTCATTTACAATAATAAAATCATTAATAATAATAAGATATTGGAAATAATTCATACTTTTCTTGCTACCGCTTTTAAAATTGAAGACCTTTTTTGCTCACACATTCTAAAAACCGAGTTATCTACCTACTTTTGTAAATGTTTACAATTAAAATCATTAATAATAATATATTGGAAATAATTGATACATTTTGTTGTATATGGAATGAACAAGGCTTCTAATGTTTAGTAAAAATCCACGATCAACATTTGACGTCTATCTTTTTATCAAGCGTAATGTTATTAGGTTTTGATAATGTATTTATAAATATCTATCAAAGTTATTACTTTACTTTCCTCTTGCAGACTTAAGCAGTGAGCTACCAAACGCTTCTTCACAAATCCATAAGGAATCGGTGGTAAAATTTGGCTTTTACAATTACAATTGTCTGTTCTTTATCAAGATTTAATAGAACTTCAGTAGAGGATTTCCTATGGAGTTACAAAAATGCTTTTCATATAAAAATGAACACACAAAAGCAATGGATATAGATTAAATCACCAGAAAGTATTAATAAAAAACACATTATCAATAAATAAGATTAATAGAACCGAGCTTGGCAAAAAAATTTAATTAAATTTTATGTTGTATCTAATTGTATTGACTGGAGGTTACGCTGCGTTTTAGATGAATTGAATTAAAAACATTAAGTCCAATTTACCACGGAATTTTCTGAACCCAAAGTTATATTCCATTGGATGATGTGCTTACTTGGATTGGCATGTGGACAGGCTGGCAACGAAGTTATAATATGAGTGTATTTGGTGGGTTAATACATTTGAAAATACATATTGTTTAATCAAAATCATAGCTTTTATATTATTACATTGCTTCTTGATTAAAATAATTTGCTAAACGAAATATTGAGAGTTATTGTGTATTTTGAAATACAATGTAAAAAGTATATAAATTCGAACGATTTTCTTTTCGATTAGAAATACACAATAACCCCCATGATCTGCTGAAGAGATTCTTAATGATAGTCCTAGTAAGTATATGTTATAATATTAAAAATATGTTATTTAATATAATTTTTTTCAGCAGGATTAAGACAAGAACTACCAAACGCTTCTTTATCAATCCATATGCAATTAGCAGGATCTACAGAATTTGGAAAAATATCATTAACACCATTTAAAATGCTCAGTTGTTTAGATATTCTGTTGTTAGGATTTCAGAAATATGCATCAAACCTAAGACAAAGACTTTAAGTTGGATACAAAATTTACAGTTCATAACGCAATACGTTTGGTAACAAGAAAAATTATACTTCGCTAGATGTCCAATAACCTGATAAACGGCAGAAAGAAAATTTAGCTGGGGATACTGTTTTACAACAGCATCTTAAAGTTTACAAGTTTAATTGTTAGTATAATTTTTAATAACTCACTGTATTGCTCAAATTAAGACGCCTGAAGAACGTGAACCACTAGTGCTCGGAAATGTATCTACACAGATTCTTTAAATATCTCATAATATTTAATTATACAGAATTGGAAATACATGAAGAACGTGTACAACTAGTAAATATCTAATTATTTGTACTTGTTTGTCTATGAACATTAATTAATATTTCCTGCAGGTCTTAATAGTGAGTTGTCAAATTAAACATATAATATAAAGTAATAAGTATAACTATTAACTATTTAAACGGGGTCCCTTCGACTCTACTTAAGTGTTCGCACGTAGTGAACTACCACGTAAACCAACCATAACTATTAACAGGATTTGAAGCCATTGCTTTACGGATTGAATAAGCAGCTTAAACTGGTGCATATTAACCAAGCAACTTAGCATTTGTCCGCTGGCTAAAAGAATAATTTATGAAATTATCTTTAAAATACCTACTTGTAGTTTGGTTAAAATGTAAAGTATGGAAAATGTTTGACCGATTAAGTAAATGATTCTGAGTATTTTGGTATTTATTATCTCTAGAATTTTTCTGTATGGTAAAAGCAGAAGGTATCCAAATTTTTATGGAATAAGCTTTAATCTTGCGAATTGTAATTTGATTACAAAGTTTGCATGAAATGAGATGATGTATTAAGATCGTTTGAATTCAGTTCTTATTAATTCCTTGCCAATTGTAGCCCAGGTGACAAATAAGAAGTTATTCAAAAGAATTTACTTAATAAACATGATAAATATACATATATGGAAACATATAAATTAAATTTTTAACAATTTGTAAAATGGTAGCAATAAACACAAATCATTTGGTATTCGTAATAAATTTCCAACACATATTTTTATATCGCCAAACAGAAAGAACTTTTTTATTTAATTGCATCTTCAACGACCCTTAAGTCCGTTTTATAGTGTATCAATATCTATGAAATTAAGAAGTAAAATTAAGTTAGGACAAGTAGAAAATCTTACAAAATATATCTCACTTTATGTTTAAATCATGGGGATACTTATCTTTGATTCCAAGTGAAACTGACCTAATACTTTCCATTTTTAAACCTTAGAATCCTTGGCAATACCATACGTCAGTCTTTCCCAAAAATAGACTCCTAAAAAAACCTTAGAATCCTTGGCAATATCACACGTCAGTCTTTTAAAAAATAGACTTCTAAAAATAAACAGAACATCGTAAACAAATGCAATAAATGATTGAATTTTTTATTTCCAATTACTTGAGTGTACTCACCTTTGATTCCTGAAAGATTTTATCCAATATTGCAATAGTTGAAGTTTCCACAGAACAGTAACTTAGACAATGCCAGTTGTTTGCCTTCATGAATATGAAATACTGAAAATAAAAAGTTATGTTTAATAAACTGCGACTAATAATTAGATATTTTAATTTCTAGATACATGAGAATACAAACCTTTGATTCCGAGTAGAGTTGGTTCAAGAGTTGTCATTTCCACAGTGTAGCCTCATTAACCATATCATATTTTAGTCCTTCCTTCGTAAAATAAATCTTTAAAGGAAAACAAAAGTAATTATTGTTTAGCGTTTTATATTTTCTGCTACTTGGGGATACTTATCTTTGAATCCAAGTAGAATTGATCTAATAGTTTCCATTTCCTTGGATCAGTTTCCTTGACAATATGATCTTTATGCTTTTATTAATAATACTCCTAAGATTAAATAATAAAACATTAGAAAATGTAATTAAGGTTTTATTTTTTATATTTTTAAATATTTGAGAATACATACCATTAATTCCCGGGAGTTTTATTTAAGTAGTTGCCTTTTTTATAATTGTTGATGCATTTCAAGAAAATTTAATTTAACATACATATGTACATACATTGAAACTTTATTTGTTAGCATACAATAAAAATTATTTCCTCATACATTTTGTTACAATTTTCTTTAAGTCTAGAAAATATTCAAGGCTTTAAAAATATTTTTAATGATGTTCATACAACAAAATACATATATAACTTTCAATGTACAATAGAATCTTATCAATTACATCAATCATATTTTAGTTCTTCCTAAAATAAATATTTAAAGAATAACAAAAGTAATTATTGTTTAGTGTTTTATATTTTTAGCCACTAGAGGATGCTTACCTTTGATTCCAAGTAGAATTGATCTTATAGTTTCATTTTCAAACCTTAGAATCCTTGGCAATATCACATGTCAGTCTTTCCCAAAAATAGGCTCTTAAAAATAAACAGAACATCGTAAACAAATGTAATAAATGATTGATTTTTTATTTACAATTACTTGAGTGTACTCACCTTTGATTCCTGAAAGATTTAATCCAATATTGCAATAGTTGAAGTCTCCACAGATCAGTAACTTAGACAATGCCAGTTATTTGTCTTCACGAATATGAAATACTGAAAATAAAAAGTAATGTATTATATACTGCGACTAATAATAAGTTATTTAATTTCTAGATGCATGAGAATACAAACCTTTGATTCCGAGTAGATTTGGTTCCATAGCTGAAATAGCCACTGTGTAGCATCATTAACCATCTCATATTTTAGTCCTTCCTAAAATAAATATTTAAAGAATAACAAAAGTAATTATTGTTTAGTGTTTTATATTTTTAGCCACATGGGGATGCTTATCTTCGATTCCAAATAGAATTGATATAATAGCTTCCATTTTTAAACCTTAGAATCCTTGGCAATATCACACTTCAGTCTTTCCCAAAAATGGACTGCTAAAAATAAACAGAACAAATGTAATAAATGATTGATTTTTAATTTCCAATTACTTGGGTGTACTCAGCCTTGATTTCTTGAAAGATGTTATCCAATATTTGTCGTTTTGATAGTTCAATTTCCATGACCATACGATCTGTACGTTTTGACTAATATAAACTCCTTAAATAAAATAATAAAACATAAGAAAATGCAATTAAAGTTTTATTTTTAGATATATCAGTATACTTACCATTAATCCGCGATTAAATTAAACCATTTTATGTATTTGAATTAAAAACTATTTTAAAATACTTGGACTATATAAAAAGTCTTATTCATGTCTTTCGTAGAAAAAGTCTTTCATCTGATTGATCATAAAAACAGATAAATCTGGCATGTCCTTAAACATAAACATGCTCAAGAAACAGCTGTATAAACGAACATTTCATTGCTATATTTTTGTGTCAACAAACCATTAGATTGCTGTGGATAAAACAACAGATACAAAACAATTTTAAAATGAAAGTGTTTAAATGTAATATAAAATATATACATATTTTAATATCTCATAATTCGTCAAGTTTAAATCATGAATCTTATGTACATTAAAAACCTATGTATTCATTAACGATAAGCATTTACAAGTCACCTTTCCAATTCAAACGGAATCATCAATTTCGTAATTACATGATCGAATGCTGTGACTGTTTTAATCGCTGTTTGTCTTTATATCGGTGTGGATTTGGAGAGTTAAATATACTGATTAAGGACAAAATAAACATCTTCGACTGATAGAAATTTTAACGAAGCCCCTAGTAAGTATATAATTTCTTATTTTTGTAAATATTAATATAACATATATATTTGTTTCTTATATATGTAGGTTGAAGCCATCAAACAACTTATTCACATATTCATATCGAAACAACAGGATGGATGGTACATGTTCTTTGTGAATCAATGGTATATTGAATTCGATCAACACCATTTTAGACATGTTTATTATTTATATGAAGAAAATTAAATTAGTAAAAAGGCTTAGTTATTGAAATTAGTTTTAGATTGAAGAACATATAACTTTGGTAATAGCCTGAAAGGTAAGTATGAATTAGCGGTTATTATCCTCAAAAGACAAAAATCAGTTAGTTACCACACCTTTTCAGGTGATAAAAATAAATAAGCATTATTTTTTTTTAATTTTCAATGATCATTCCTTGCTAGACAGCGTTCTAAAATCACCAACTTCAAATGAGTATAAAAAATCTCTCACTGAACTAGAAAAACCCTTGAAGGTTTTGTTATGGATAATGTCAACTTTCATTTGCAATTGGTCTCATCCCATTCGCAAAGTTCGATATTGTATCACTGTGTAATTATACTTTTTTGAGATAATTCTTTGTAAGAAAATTAAAAGCTGAACGAAAAAATTAAACAACTACTTTTAAATAATATTATATAATAAATAAATGCTTTGATCCTGTACTAGCGAGATCTAATGATTTTATAAAAAAATATAATATTTTTTGATGACAGATGGTATTGTCGATTCAACAAAGATTTTAGAAATTAAAATGTTCTTAGACAACTATTTTGATAAGAAAATAATTTTTTTTATAAGACAAAACATAACTATGTATGTACATATGTACTACAAATAACTATAACAATTAGAATTTGGAAAATTCCTGGGAAAATATTGTCTATATTCCTAGGAAAGCCGAAAGAAAGAATAAAAAAAATTATTATTTAAAAGTAAATGTAAAAGTTTGTTTTCTCGAGCAATAATAAAGCGTTTTATTTAAAATTAAAGAAAAGTCCAAATGAATCACTTAATATTAAGGAGTTAGTATATCGTAATATGATTTACTAGAATCACTAACATTAAACATAATGTTATTATTTACTATTAAATATATTATTGTTTCTATTAATAGAAAAGCTTTATATTTTAAACAATGATTGATTTGATTAAGAACTAGTTTCCGAAATTAGATATAGATAGCAAAATATGCAACATCGATAGTAGCCCGGTGAAGAAAACAACTAGCAAAAATATAATATGAATCATTTGTCAGTAAGTCGATATTATTTTAATTGGTAAACATATTTAATTAGTGTCACAGTCCTAAGTTTCATCGTAGCAAATGTTTCTTTTCTTTATGAAATCAATTGAATTAACAATAATTAACAAGAAACTTCTTTCAGAATCTTATAAATATTAGTGAAGACTAACAGATGATATGATCAAGGACACTGACCACAACCACAACTGTAATAACATTTGTGAAAGCCAAATATTTGAAAAATTCTTTTGGATCAAATCTAAGTATCCCCAATAATCGAAAAAACTAAACATTATTTACACATTGTAACGTCATGGAATATTTTTAACTGTTAATGTAAGTAAATACTATTTGATGCTAGGAATAATGATAATGGACCAAATTTTTAAATAGAAAAATCAAAACTGTATTTAACTTTCTACATCTCAGTGTTTAGACTACGGTTAACATTATTGAACATTAAAATATGATATATACAACTATGCAGACTTTTTGAAACGTAAAGTATTGAAGCACCTCTTTTAGGAATCATTTGTGAATATCCGCAAATATATAGATATGGTATATGGTTATATGGTATATTTCTAACAGTTCACCTTAGTGAAAACGTATAGATTATATAGACAAGCACACTGATTTGTGGAAACCGTAACTATTGGACGAAATCTGTCGGAAATCAAACAAGAGAATTCTCAAGTATCTAAAAAATAAAATACTTAAAATAATTACATTTTCCTACGGGTATGAGCTAATATTAATTAAGATATGACGTGGGCATATGTATATACCAACGTTTGGAAAAAGCAACTATGATGTGGTTATTTATACTGACTTGTGAATGCACCAAATCTTATGGTGATAAGAGGTAAGTGTCCTGAGGTATGGACAACGGCAACTTTTGGACCAAATCTTTTAGGAATCTAAGTGATCTAGAAATACAAAAATTAAACATTAACTTCATTTTCTTATGTTTTAAGAGTTCATTTTAGTGAAGACCAAATATTGTCATTGAGACTGACATTTGCACACTACAATTACTGTACCAACTCTTATGGGAACTCTTATGGTCTGTGGCAGCGGCAGCTTCTGGACCAGATCTTCCGGGAAACAAAGATGCAGACAAACTAAAATGTAGTTACATTTTGATGTCGTTTTCGCAGAGCCGGTTATTAAAGTAATAATTAATTATTTGGTGATGTAAATTTCAATGAAGCCACCAGTAAGTGTAATATAGATACATAGATACTTTTGCGAATATATCGATACTATTTGTTTTTTATATATGCTTAAATCATGATCTAAAACATCCTATTAAGCAATGCTTATGGAATCAAATGGATCGTTATTGTTTAATAAAAAGTCACCTCTACTATTTCAGATTCATTTAGTTTTTTGTATATTTTATGAAGGCAGTGAAAGTAGAAATGCTTTAACACTCCCGGATACTAATCTATAAATATTTCGAGTTCTTTATCAGTAGTACATTGCAAAACATTATGAATTCCTTCGTAAATTCTAATAAAGTTGTTAATGATGAAGAGTTTAAACATATTATCCGAAACTGTTTTTAATTTTAATAAAGGAGTTGCTCCAGTTTGAAATTCTATTAGATCAATGTATTTTTTAGATGCAATTAAGAAATATATATGAAATTAAATGTACTTTTAGAATACAAAGTACGTTTATACTCGTGTATGTATTTTATAATAATCTTTAAGTTTTAAAGTTATTAATACAGAGTTATTCCCATTGTTGCATAACAATACCTTCTTTTAGTGACGACCTTTAAAGAATAATGGAAAAATAAAACAAATGAAACTGTTGTATATAAAAATGATTTAAAAATGATTAAAATAACACACTTTTAATATCATTTAAAATTGGTATAGAATTAAACAATAGTAATTGTTATAAATTTAATATTTTAGCACAACTTTGAGGTGTATTAAAATTATATAAAAATATATTTTAAAAGAATTAATTATAAATAAATAAAGAAAAATTCTAGAACACTTTATTTGCGTTGGCTATTACAATAATAGTTTAATTTTTTGGTGGTGGACGAAGAGCAACATTAGCTTCATAGTCTTTTAAAGAAGCACGATGTGTTGATTTCTTGTTCGCGCTTGGATAAGAGGAACCACCACGTTTACCTCTTTTACCGGATGCATGTCGGTTTGTTAGATGTGTCTTATAGGTCTGTTATTGACCATAACCATCTGGATTGTTGTTAAATGTAGGATTATAACTATCAAATTCTAGAGGTTAATATTTATGACTTCGAGGTTGTTGCTGCTCATAATTAGCATTGGAATCATTATATTTATCAGGCATTGCCTCCTTCTTTAGTACATGTTGATAAGGGTTCATTATAGGATAACCATCTTCAGAAACATTAGAACTTGCAGCTTTGCATTGGCATTTTCTTGATATTGGGGTGCAGGTTTGTAGATACATTTTGTGCGATAGCATGGTCGACCACGGATTGCTGTGCTGGATCATAACCTTCAGTATGTTCTTCATGTATATTATAGGATCTGGTGACAGGATCCTTTTCATATACTGGAGCAGGATATTCGTCGCCTTCATTTTGTTCTTCTTGTGGTGGTTTTTGTTCTTTGTCTTTTACCAATTGTTGCGCTTGTTGTATTTGTTCTTGCAGGTGGTCTTGTAAATGTTCTTCCAATTGTTGTTTGGCATCATTTTCGGCGGTTGGTCGAGAGGAATATTGATGGTAAGCCTGTTGTAGCGCTTGTTCTTCGTCAGTTGTATATGGCTGATGTGTTATTTCCTTTTGGGTATATGTATAATATTCGTAATTATTTTGATTTTGTTCCTCGTTTTGCTTTTGTTGCTCATTTTGTTGTTGATGATGATCTAATAGCTGCTGATTCTCCTGTTGCAAATAATCCTGTTCTTTTTGCTGTTGCTGATGGTGCTGTTGAGGCTGTCGAGAACCATACATACCCATTGCTTTGGCTACATATTCTTTAGCAGTTTCAATATCTGTCAATGAATCATGAGGTATTGTGATACTGATAGTGAATTTGGCTGTTATTATACCCTTCATTTTAGTATGTAATGGTTTATTCTCAGGCTGTATTAAATTAATATCGGCTGTATTGTATATGTAGTCTTAAAGGGAATAAAACTGATTTATAAGTATGCATTTGGAAAATGAGTATATAAAATTTACCTCCTGCATCAGTGGAGTATGCTCCGCCTCGACGATATTTATTAGCTTCAGTATTTGTTGAGGCTGATATTACTTGATCTGCTGAAGTCTTTTCTGATGTTTCATCTGAAGACATTAATATAATTAATATAATTCAACAATCAAATTATTATTTACTCGATTTTCATCTAAGAATTGCATTTATATTGCCACATCAGCCTTTAGTTTTTCATAAAGTTCTTTGTGTTGCGAATATTGGTTTTGAATGTCCTCTGCGACTGGTGATTGAGGCAGTTCTGGTTTGGCATTTTCCTTCCTAACTTCCATTATTTGTTTATTTTTTATCAAAAACATTCGTCACAACATAAATAAACAAAAGCAAGGATACAGTCAACAAAAAATAATAAAAATCAACACAAAAAAAGATAGAATATACATATGTTTTCAATAATGTTTCCGAGTTGGTAGTAAATTCCTTTTGTTGATCAGGATTCGTTTGTAAATGTAAATACTATTGGAATAAAAAGAAAAATGCAGCAGCTACTAAAAATTTGGAAGAAATAAATTAAAGATACCGCCAAAAAGAATATTTGTGAGTAATATTAGTTGAAAAACGTCTTGTCAATGAATTGTACTATGATTCGCAAATAGTTTGGCATTCATAAATGTACTATTCTTCACATCATGAGAATCAGGAGTTGATTGGAGTAGCAGTGGATAATAAAATAAATATTTTTATAAGTATAACGTTTAAATGTTTAATACGAGTTTATAAATTTATTTTCTTTTTAGATTTAATGTCGCGGAATAGTATACTCAATGGCGTTATTATTCTGCAAAATGAGTTGCTTTAGAAGTGGCTGTGGATAAAGTAAAAACTGGAAATATTTATTTTAACATCGTGAATATTTTGTAAAGGCTTTCTCGTTGATTGGAATTTAAATTTGTTCTTTGCAATGACATATTTTTTTATTTAAAACATTATATGGTGTGTATTATGATCTAAATTCTAATAAATGGCTAATTTATTTTGTTTATTTTAGATTTAATGCAACTACGTCCACTGAAAAGTAGTCGGAATGAAAATGTGTCCAAGCTGGCATAAATAAGAGTTTTATAGGCCGTAATATTTAGAGATGTCTGGGAAATGCTATTTACAGAACCAAATTGGAATAAACTTGATGAATATAAGAAAGAAGTCTTCTATTTACATGGCTATAATAAACGCAAAGATCGGTTGAATGCAATACTATAAACACTAAATTCATAATCGGAAAATAAAGTTTGTTTAATGTTTATCTGTACTATAAATACTTTTGCATATTTGAATAGGTAATTTAAAGAATACTTTTTACCAAATGTCAAATTAATATAAATGTTAAGTATGTTTATTTGTGTGGAGGTAAGTATGTCAATTAAAGAAACAAAATGTTTGAAGAAAATGTATATTTAAACAAAATAAAAAACTTAATTGAAATTTTATTCAACTGAATTTATTTGTCGCTGTTTTATCTTTCTGTAAATATGGGTACTGAAGACATATATTTCCGAACGCAGTGACTACCATTGAGGTAAGTATATTTCTTTAACTTTTAGATAAAATAGACACGAAAGTTTTAATCCTGAAACAAATACATTTTAATAATATTTAGACCCGAAATAAAAATCGTTGAACAAACAGTTTTGTCCTGAACTTGAAGTAAAAGGCAGCTTAAAGACGTTGAACAAACTGTTCTTTCCTGAACCTCAACTATATGGCTGATTAAATAACACAAGTAATGAAATTTTACGTTGGTACAAGTAAAAATTGGTATCGTATGTGATGCTGGAAAGATTTCCGATTAATGAATACTTTTAGAGTATAAAATTTATGTAATTCTTCACCAGCATTTACTTGAGATGAGCAATTAGTTCACTAAAAAGTTATTTGTAATGTTATAAGTTAGTTTTATCCGTTTAGACAGTTGTGTCATGTGTTTCATCAATAAGGCCAAACAACCAAACAGACAAATATGCATCCACCATATAAGGGTAAAAATCATGAAGGAATATCGTTTTTGTAAAATGATGAATGTAAAACAAGTTTTGTTTTGTTCATGGCCTCGGAAATATATAATTGCAATGGAAATAGAATTTTGTTTACAGTCTCTGAATAGGTTATTGTTTGATGGAATCGAAGGGTTGCTTGAAGGTTTTAAGGTACAAATAGATAGTTATTAAAAACAGAGATCATGGATGTTCTTCTGTGATATAGCCGAAAAACGTCTTGATAGTAATCATATCAATTAATATAGTAGTATTAATTTTGTTACATTTATAGTCCAATAGATGATATTTATGTTTTTAAATACTTTTCGACTTTTACTATTAGATACCAAACGCTCCTTTGCCAATCCGTATGGAATCAACAATATATGAAATATGTTTTCAAGTGCCACTAGAAGTACAGAAGTATATTGTCATTAAATCGATGGCACTTAATATACTGTTAAAGAATGCAGAAGCTACTAGTAAGTATAGATTAAACCTGATCGGTAATATTTAGTAAAATGTCACAACCGTTTTAGACGCATTTTGTCGTAAAATTTATTATGATTAAGAGAGCTGAATATACTGATAGGGATATAAAAAAGAAAATGTAATTTAATACTAGATTTATCTATTTATATTTGCTTGAAGACACTGACCTTTGATTCAAGGAAGATTTTGTGCAATAGTTGCAGTTTCCACAGATAAATAACCCAGACAACGCTAGTTGTTTGTCCTCATGAATATAAAATTGTCAAACTTTTTACTTCTTTAAAAGAAGTAGTATATTTTTTCTACATCAGTTTTAAATTGAGGACCTTTTTTTATTCTTCACTTTTCCAAAAACAAAAATTTTCTACCTGTTTTGCAAATATTACAAAGTTTCTACTTGACTTTTAAAGTGAGAACCTTTTGAAAAACCAAATTTTCGGAAATTCTTACAAGTTTCTACTTGTTTTTTTTTTTAATTGAAGACCTTTTTTGCTCACACTTTCTAAAAACCGAGTTTTCTACCTACTTTTGGAAATTCTTACAATTTTCTACCTCTTTTTCAAAGTAATGATCTTTTTTTGCTCCTCTAAAATTACAAATTTTCTACCGCGACATACCAAAATTGCTTTTAAACAGTATTATACATTTTGAATTCATTTACAATAATAAAATCATTAATAATAATAAGATATTGGAAATAATTCATACTTTTCTTGCTACCGCTTTTAAAATTGAAGACCTTTTTTGCTCACACATTCTAAAAACCGAGTTATCTACCTACTTTTGTAAATGTTTACAATTAAAATCATTAATAATAATATATTGGAAATAATTGATACATTTTGTTGTATATGGAATGAACAAGGCTTCTAATGTTTAGTAAAAATCCACGATCAACATTTGACGTCTATCTTTTTATCAAGCGTAATGTTATTAGGTTTTGATAATGTATTTATAAATATCTATCAAAGTTATTACTTTACTTTCCTCTTGCAGACTTAAGCAGTGAGCTACCAAACGCTTCTTCACAAATCCATAAGGAATCGGTGGTAAAATTTGGCTTTTACAATTACAATTGTCTGTTCTTTATCAAGATTTAATAGAACTTCAGTAGAGGATTTCCTATGGAGTTACAAAAATGCTTTTCATATAAAAATGAACACACAAAAGCAATGGATATAGATTAAATCACCAGAAAGTATTAATAAAAAACACATTATCAATAAATAAGATTAATAGAACCGAGCTTGGCAAAAAAATTTAATTAAATTTTATGTTGTATCTAATTGTATTGACTGGAGGTTACGCTGCGTTTTAGATGAATTGAATTAAAAACATTAAGTCCAATTTACCACGGAATTTTCTGAACCCAAAGTTATATTCCATTGGATGATGTGCTTACTTGGATTGGCATGTGGACAGGCTGGCAACGAAGTTATAATATGAGTGTATTTGGTGGGTTAATACATTTGAAAATACATATTGTTTAATCAAAATCATAGCTTTTATATTATTACATTGCTTCTTGATTAAAATAATTTGCTAAACGAAATATTGAGAGTTATTGTGTATTTTGAAATACAATGTAAAAAGTATATAAATTCGAACGATTTTCTTTTCGATTAGAAATACACAATAACCCCCATGATCTGCTGAAGAGATTCTTAATGATAGTCCTAGTAAGTATATGTTATAATATTAAAAATATGTTATTTAATATAATTTTTTTCAGCAGGATTAAGACAAGAACTACCAAACGCTTCTTTATCAATCCATATGCAATTAGCAGGATCTACAGAATTTGGAAAAATATCATTAACACCATTTAAAATGCTCAGTTGTTTAGATATTCTGTTGTTAGGATTTCAGAAATATGCATCAAACCTAAGACAAAGACTTTAAGTTGGATACAAAATTTACAGTTCATAACGCAATACGTTTGGTAACAAGAAAAATTATACTTCGCTAGATGTCCAATAACCTGATAAACGGCAGAAAGAAAATTTAGCTGGGGATACTGTTTTACAACAGCATCTTAAAGTTTACAAGTTTAATTGTTAGTATAATTTTTAATAACTCACTGTATTGCTCAAATTAAGACGCCTGAAGAACGTGAACCACTAGTGCTCGGAAATGTATCTACACAGATTCTTTAAATATCTCATAATATTTAATTATACAGAATTGGAAATACATGAAGAACGTGTACAACTAGTAAATATCTAATTATTTGTACTTGTTTGTCTATGAACATTAATTAATATTTCCTGCAGGTCTTAATAGTGAGTTGTCAAATTAAACATATAATATAAAGTAATAAGTATAACTATTAACTATTTAAACGGGGTCCCTTCGACTCTACTTAAGTGTTCGCACGTAGTGAACTACCACGTAAACCAACCATAACTATTAACAGGATTTGAAGCCATTGCTTTACGGATTGAATAAGCAGCTTAAACTGGTGCATATTAACCAAGCAACTTAGCATTTGTCCGCTGGCTAAAAGAATAATTTATGAAATTATCTTTAAAATACCTACTTGTAGTTTGGTTAAAATGTAAAGTATGGAAAATGTTTGACCGATTAAGTAAATGATTCTGAGTATTTTGGTATTTATTATCTCTAGAATTTTTCTGTATGGTAAAAGCAGAAGGTATCCAAATTTTTATGGAATAAGCTTTAATCTTGCGAATTGTAATTTGATTACAAAGTTTGCATGAAATGAGATGATGTATTAAGATCGTTTGAATTCAGTTCTTATTAATTCCTTGCCAATTGTAGCCCAGGTGATAAATAAGAAGTTATTCAAAAGAATTTACTTAATAAACATGATAAATATACATATATGGAAACATATAAATTAAATTTTTAACAATTTGTAAAATGGTAGCAATAAACACAAATCATTTGGTATTCGTAATAAATTTCCAACACATATTTTTATATCGCCAAACAGAAAGAACTTTTTTATTTAATTGCATCTTCAACGACCCTTAAGTCCGTTTTATAGTGTATCAATATCTATGAAATTAAGAAGTAAAATTAAGTTAGGACAAGTAGAAAATCTTACAAAATATATCTCACTTTATGTTTAAATCATGGGGATACTTATCTTTGATTCCAAGTGAAACTGACCTAATACTTTCCATTTTTAAACCTTAGAATCCTTGGCAATACCATACGTCAGTCTTTCCCAAAAATAGACTCCTAAAAAAACCTTAGAATCCTTGGCAATATCACACGTCAGTCTTTTAAAAAATAGACTTCTAAAAATAAACAGAACATCGTAAACAAATGCAATAAATGATTGAATTTTTTATTTCCAATTACTTGAGTGTACTCACCTTTGATTCCTGAAAGATTTTATCCAATATTGCAATAGTTGAAGTTTCCACAGAACAGTAACTTAGACAATGCCAGTTGTTTGCCTTCATGAATATGAAATACTGAAAATAAAAAGTTATGTTTAATAAACTGCGACTAATAATTAGATATTTTAATTTCTAGATACATGAGAATACAAACCTTTGATTCTGAGTAGAGTTGGTTCAAGAGTTGCCATTTCCACAGTGTAGCATCATTAACCATATCATATTTTAGTCCTTCCTTCGTAAAATAAATCTTTAAAGGAAAACAAAAGTAATTATTGTTTAGCGTTTTATATTTTCTGCTACTTGGGGATACTTATCTTTGAATCCAAATAGAATTGATCTAATAGTTTCCATTTCCTTGGATCAGTTTCCTTGACAATATGATCTTTATGCTTTTATTAATAATACTCCTAAGATTAAATAATAAAACATTAGAAAATGTAATTAAGGTTTTATTTTTTATATTTTTAAATATTTGAGAATACATACCATTAATTCCCGGGAGTTTTATTTAAGTAGTTGCCTTTTTTATAATTGTTGATGCATTTCAAGAAAATTTAATTTAACATACATATGTACATACATTGAAACTTTATTTGTTAGCATACAATAAAAATTATTTCCTCATACATTTTGTTACAATTTTCTTTAAGTCTAGAAAATATTCAAGGCTTTAAAAATATTTTTAATGATGTTCATACAACAAAATACATATATAACTTTCAATGTACAATAGAATCTTATCAATTACATCAATCATATTTTAGTTCTTCCTAAAATAAATATTTAAAGAATAACAAAAGTAATTATTGTTTAGTGTTTTATATTTTTAGCCACTAGAGGATGCTTACCTTTGATTCCAAGTAGAATTGATCTTATAGTTTCATTTTCAAACCTTAGAATCCTTGGCAATATCACATGTCAGTCTTTCCCAAAAATAGGCTCTTAAAAATAAACAGAACATCGTAAACAAATGTAATAAATGATTGATTTTTTATTTACAATTACTTGAGTGTACTCACCTTTGATTCCTGAAAGATTTAATCCAATATTGCAATAGTTGAAGTCTCCACAGATCAGTAACTTAGACAATGCCAGTTATTTGTCTTCACGAATATGAAATACTGAAAATAAAAAGTAATGTATTATATACTGCGACTAATAAATAGATATTTTAATTTCTAGATACAAACGGATACAAACCTTTGATTCCGAGTAGATTTGGTTCCATAGCTGAAATAGCCACTGTGTAGCATCATTAACCATCTCATATTTTAGTCCTTCCTAAAATAAATATTTAAAGAATAACAAAAGTAATTATTGTTTAGTGTTTTATATTTTTAGCCACATGGGGATGCTTATCTTCGATTCCAAATAGAATTGATATAATAGCTTCCATTTTTAAACCTTAGAATCCTTGGCAATATCACACTTCAGTCTTTCCCAAAAATGGACTGCTAAAAATAAACAGAACAAATGTAATAAATGATTGATTTTTAATTTCCAATTACTTGGGTGTACTCAGCCTTGATTTCTTGAAAGATGTTATCCAATATTTGTCGTTTTGATAGTTCAATTTCCATGACCATACGATCTGTACGTTTTGACTAATATAAACTCCTTAAATAAAATAATAAAACATAAGAAAATGCAATTAAAGTTTTATTTTTAGATATATCAGTATACTTACCATTAATCCGCGATTAAATTAAACCATTTTATGTATTTGAATTAAAAACTATTTTAAAATACTTGGACTATATAAAAAGTCTTATTCATGTCTTTCGTAGAAAAAGTCTTTCATCTGATTGATCATAAAAACAGATAAATCTGGCATGTCCTTAAACATAAACATGCTCAAGAAACAGCTGTATAAACGAACATTTCATTGCTATATTTTTGTGTCAACAAACCATTAGATTGCTGTGGATAAAACAACAGATACAAAACAATTTTAAAATGAAAGTGTTTAAATGTAATATAAAATATATACATATTTTAATATCTCATAATTCGTCAAGTTTAAATCATGAATCTTATGTACATTAAAAACCTATGTATTCATTAACGATAAGCATTTACAAGTCACCTTTCCAATTCAAACGGAATCATCAATTTCGTAATTACATGATCGAATGCTGTGACTGTTTTAATCGCTGTTTGTCTTTATATCGGTGTGGATTTGGAGAGTTAAATATACTGATTAAGGACAAAATAAACATCTTCGACTGATAGAAATTTTAACGAAGCCCCTAGTAAGTATATAATTTCTTATTTTTGTAAATATTAATATAACATATATATTTGTTTCTTATATATGTAGGTTGAAGCCATCAAACAACTTATTCACATATTCATATCGAAACAACAGGATGGATGGTACATGTTCTTTGTGAATCAATGGTATATTGAATTCGATCAACACCATTTTAGACATGTTTATTATTTATATGAAGAAAATTAAATTAGTAAAAAGGCTTAGTTATTGAAATTAGTTTTAGATTGAAGAACATATAACTTTGGTAATAGCCTGAAAGGTAAGTATGAATTAGCGGTTATTATCCTCAAAAGACAAAAATCAGTTAGTTACCACACCTTTTCAGGTGATAAAAATAAATAAGCATTATTTTTTTTTAATTTTCAATGATCATTCCTTGCTAGACAGCGTTCTAAAATCACCAACTTCAAATGAGTATAAAAAATCTCTCACTGAACTAGAAAAACCCTTGAAGGTTTTGTTATGGATAATGTCAACTTTCATTTGCAATTGGTCTCATCCCATTCGCAAAGTTCGATATTGTATCACTGTGTAATTATACTTTTTTGAGATAATTCTTTGTAAGAAAATTAAAAGCTGAACGAAAAAATTAAACAACTACTTTTAAATAATATTATATAATAAATAAATGCTTTGATCCTGTACTAGCGAGATCTAATGATTTTATAAAAAAATATAATATTTTTTGATGACAGATGGTATTGTCGATTCAACAAAGATTTTAGAAATTAAAATGTTCTTAGACAACTATTTTGATAAGAAAATAATTTTTTTTATAAGACAAAACATAACTATGTATGTACATATGTACTACAAATAACTATAACAATTAGAATTTGGAAAATTCCTGGGAAAATATTGTCTATATTCCTAGGAAAGCCGAAAGAAAGAATAAAAAAAATTATTATTTAAAAGTAAATGTAAAAGTTTGTTTTCTCGAGCAATAATAAAGCGTTTTATTTAAAATTAAAGAAAAGTCCAAATGAATCACTTAATATTAAGGAGTTAGTATATCGTAATATGATTTACTAGAATCACTAACATTAAACATAATGTTATTATTTACTATTAAATATATTATTGTTTCTATTAATAGAAAAGCTTTATATTTTAAACAATGATTGATTTGATTAAGAACTAGTTTCCGAAATTAGATATAGATAGCAAAATATGCAACATCGATAGTAGCCCGGTGAAGAAAACAACTAGCAAAAATATAATATGAATCATTTGTCAGTAAGTCGATATTATTTTAATTGGTAAACATATTTAATTAGTGTCACAGTCCTAAGTTTCATCGTAGCAAATGTTTCTTTTCTTTATGAAATCAATTGAATTAACAATAATTAACAAGAAACTTCTTTCAGAATCTTATAAATATTAGTGAAGACTAACAGATGATATGATCAAGGACACTGACCACAACCACAACTGTAATAACATTTGTGAAAGCCAAATATTTGAAAAATTCTTTTGGATCAAATCTAAGTATCCCCAATAATCGAAAAAACTAAACATTATTTACACATTGTAACGTCATGGAATATTTTTAACTGTTAATGTAAGTAAATACTATTTGATGCTAGGAATAATGATAATGGACCAAATTTTTAAATAGAAAAATCAAAACTGTATTTAACTTTCTACATCTCAGTGTTTAGACTACGGTTAACATTATTGAACATTAAAATATGATATATACAACTATGCAGACTTTTTGAAACGTAAAGTATTGAAGCACCTCTTTTAGGAATCATTTGTGAATATCCGCAAATATATAGATATGGTATATGGTTATATGGTATATTTCTAACAGTTCACCTTAGTGAAAACGTATAGATTATATAGACAAGCACACTGATTTGTGGAAACCGTAACTATTGGACGAAATCTGTCGGAAATCAAACAAGAGAATTCTCAAGTATCTAAAAAATAAAATACTTAAAATAATTACATTTTCCTACGGGTATGAGCTAATATTAATTAAGATATGACGTGGGCATATGTATATACCAACGTTTGGAAAAAGCAACTATGATGTGGTTATTTATACTGACTTGTGAATGCACCAAATCTTATGGTGATAAGAGGTAAGTGTCCTGAGGTATGGACAACGGCAACTTTTGGACCAAATCTTTTAGGAATCTAAGTGATCTAGAAATACAAAAATTAAACATTAACTTCATTTTCTTATGTTTTAAGAGTTCATTTTAGTGAAGACCAAATATTGTCATTGAGACTGACATTTGCACACTACAATTACTGTACCAACTCTTATGGGAACTCTTATGGTCTGTGGCAGCGGCAGCTTCTGGACCAGATCTTCCGGGAAACAAAGATGCAGACAAACTAAAATGTAGTTACATTTTGATGTCGTTTTCGCAGAGCCGGTTATTAAAGTAATAATTAATTATTTGGTGATGTAAATTTCAATGAAGCCACCAGTAAGTGTAATATAGATACATAGATACTTTTGCGAATATATCGATACTATTTGTTTTTTATATATGCTTAAATCATGATCTAAAACATCCTATTAAGCAATGCTTATGGAATCAAATGGATCGTTATTGTTTAATAAAAAGTCACCTCTACTATTTCAGATTCATTTAGTTTTTTGTATATTTTATGAAGGCAGTGAAAGTAGAAATGCTTTAACACTCCCGGATACTAATCTATAAATATTTCGAGTTCTTTATCAGTAGTACATTGCAAAACATTATGAATTCCTTCGTAAATTCTAATAAAGTTGTTAATGATGAAGAGTTTAAACATATTATCCGAAACTGTTTTTAATTTTAATAAAGGAGTTGCTCCAGTTTGAAATTCTATTAGATCAATGTATTTTTTAGATGCAATTAAGAAATATATATGAAATTAAATGTACTTTTAGAATACAAAGTACGTTTATACTCGTGTATGTATTTTATAATAATCTTTAAGTTTTCAAGTTATTAATACAGAGTTATTCCCAAATATTATCATAGATTCATGATGTTTGCATAACAATAATAAAAAACAAAATAAAACAAATGAAACTATTGTATATAAAAATGATTTAAAAATAAATAACACACTTTTAATATCATTTAAAATTGGTATAGAATTAAACAATAGTAATTGTTATAAATTTAATATTTTAGCACAACTTTGAGGTGTATTAAAATTATATAAAAATATACTTTAAAAGAATTAATTATAAATAAATAAAGAAAAATTCTAGAAGACTTTATTTGCGTTGGCTATTACAATAATAGTTTAATTTTTTGGTGGTGGACGAAGAGCAACATTAGCTTCATAGTCTTTTAAAGAAGCACGATGTGTTGATTTCTTGTTCGCGCTTGGATAAGAGGAACCACCACGTTTACCTCTTTTACCGGATGCATGTCGGTTTGTTAGATGTGTCTTATAGGTCTGTTATTGACCATAACCATCTGGATTGTTGTTAAATGTAGGATTATAACTATCAAATTCTAGAGGTTAATATTTATGACTTCGAGGTTGTTGCTGCTCATAATTAGCATTGGAATCATTATATTTATCAGGCATTGCCTCCTTCTTTAGTACATGTTGATAAGGGTTCATTATAGGATAACCATCTTCAGAAACATTAGAACTTGCAGCTTTGCATTGGCATTTTCTTGATATTGGGGTGCAGGTTTGTAGATACATTTTGTGCGATAGCATGGTCGACCACGGATTGCTGTGCTGGATCATAACCTTCAGTATGTTCTTCATGTATATTATAGGATCTGGTGACAGGATCCTTTTCATATACTGGAGCAGGAAATTCGTCGCCTTCATTTTGTTCTTCTTGTGGTGGTTTTTGTTCTTTGTCTTTTACCAATTGTTGCGCTTGTTGTATTTGTTCTTGCAGGTGGTCTTGTAAATGTTCTTCCAATTGTTGTTTGGCATCATTTTCGGCGGTTGGTCGAGAGGAATATTGATGGTAAGCCTGTTGTAGCGCTTGTTCTTCGTCAGTTGTATATGGCTGATGTGTTATTTCCTTTTGGGTATATGTATAATATTCGTAATTATTTTGATTTTGTTCCTCGTTTTGCTTTTGTTGCTCATTTTGTTGTTGATGATGATCTAATAGCTGCTGATTCTCCTGTTGCAAATAATCCTGTTCTTTTTGCTGTTGCTGATGGTGCTGTTGAGGCTGTCGAGAACCATACATACCCATTGCTTTGGCTACATATTCTTTAGCAGTTTCAATATCTTTCAATGAATCATGAATCATATTGTGATACTGCTAGTGAATTTGGCTGTTATTATACCCTTCATTTTAGTATGTAATGGTTTATTCTCAGGCTGTATTAAATTAATATCGGCTGTATTGTATATGTAGTCTTAAAGGGAATAAAACTGATTTATAAGTATGCATTTGGAAAATGAATATATAAAATTTACCTCCTGCATCAGTGGAGTATGCTCCGCCTCGACGATATTTATTAGGTTCAGTATTTGTTGAGGCTGTTATTACTTGATCTGCTGAAGTCTTTTCTGTAGTTTCATCTGAAGACAACTTGGTACTGCCAGGTCCAAAACGACTTCTATTACGTCCATTTTCTACAGCTGCATTAAACCCTAAAGATGCTACCTATAAAAGAAAGAAATAATAATACTAATTACAAAAGTTATTTATGTAATTTTTATTACAAATAGTACTTGTTTTTTAAAGAAAATTAATTATTTATTATTGGAAGAATATTATTAATTATTTTTGTATTAGTAAGAGTAGCTTTTTTAACTCTTTTAGAACGAAAAGTTTTAGGGTATATTCAAATTCGAAAGGGACCTAATAAGGTAGGATTAGTAGGAATTCCTCAACCTTTTTGTGATGCAATAAAATTATTTACTAAGGAATAAACTTATCCTTTATTATCTAATTATATTTCTTATTATTTTTCTCCTATTTTTTCATTATTTTTATCTTTATTAGTTTGAATATGTATACCTTTATTTGTTAGGCTTTTTTCTTTTAATTTAGAATTAATATTTTTTCTTTGTTGTACAAGATTGGGAGTCAATACAGTTATAATTGCTGGATGATCCTCTAATTCTAATCATGCTTTATTAGGAGGTTTACGGGCTGTTGCTCAAACTATTTCTTATGAAGTTAGATTAGCTTTAGTTTTATTAAGATTTATTTTTTTAATTGGAGGTTATAATATGTTAATGTTTTATAAATATCAAATATTTATTTGATTTTTGTTTATTATATTTCCTATAGCTTTAGTTTGATTTAGTATTTCTTTAGCGGAAACTAATCGTACTCCATTTGATTTTGCTGAAGGAGAATCTGAGTTAGTATCAGGGTTTAATGTAGAATATAGAAGAGGAGGATTTGCATTAATTTTTTTAGCTGAATATGCAAGTATTTTATTTATAAGAATATTATTTTGTGTAATATTTTTAGGTAGATATGTGTTTGCATTGCATTTTTTTAAATTAACATTTGTTTCTTTTATATTTACTTGAGTACGTGGATTTACTTCGTTTTTGATATGATAAATTAATATATTTAGCTTGAAAGAGATTTTTACCTTTTTCATTAAATTTTTTATCATTTTTTGTAGGGTTTAAAATTTGTTTAATATATTTAATTTAATGAATTTAATTTAGTAAAGTTTATAGAAAATTTGATTCCTATCTTATGTTTTCAAAACATATGCTTATTTCAAGCTCATTAACTAATTTAATAAATTATTTCATCATTTAATAATTAAAGGATTAAATATAAAGTAAGAGAAGTAAATTACTATTAAGGTTTGACCTACTAATACATAAGGTTCTTCAACTGGTCGAGCTTCAATTCATGTTAATAAAATTACTATAACTACTATTACTCAAAATAAGATTTGATTTATAGGGTAAAATTTAATTCCTCGGAATTTACTTAAGTGATAAATAGGAAGAATAGCTAAAATTTCAATAGAAAGAACTAAAGCAATTACTCCTCCTAATTTATTAGGAATTGATCGTAAAATAGCATAGGCAAATAAAAAATATCATACTGGTTGAATATGAATTGGTGTTACTAATGGATTAGCAGGAATAAAATTATCTGGGTCTCGTAATAAATACGGATTAATTAAAACTAATAAAATTAAAATTAGTGTTATTATAATAAACCCTACAATATCCTTAAAAGTGAAATATGGATGGAATGGGATTTTATCACTATTAGAATTTAATCCTATTGGATTATTTGAAGCTGTTTCATGTAAAAATAAAATATGAATTAGGATTGTTGCTAGTACATTAAATGGTAAAATAAAATGAAATGTAAAGAATCGGGTTAATGTAGCATTATCAACAGCAAATCCTCCTCATACTCATTGTACTAATTCAATTCTTAGATAAGGGATAGCAGATAATAAATTAGTAATAGCTGTAGCTTCTCAAGAAGATATTTGTCCTCAAGGTAGTACATAACCTATAAATGCTGTCCCTATCACTAAAAATAGAATAATTACTCTTATTAATCAAGTGGGAGTAAATAAATATGATACATAGTATATTCCTCGTCCTACGTGTAAATAAATACAAATAAAGAAAAAGGACGCTCCATTAGCATGTATTGTTCGTAATAATCAACCATAGTTTACGTCTAAAATAAAATATAAGCAAATCAGAATCTTTTAGTTGTGATACCTGATGTTAAAGTTACTAATGTAGTTTGAATAAGCAAAGTTAATCCTATTGCTAATGGATGTTTTATAAATATAAAAATGAAATTAAAAATAATTAAAATTGATAATAAAATTCATTGAATAATATCAAGAGGTAGTTTAATTAAAATATTAATTTTGGGGATTAATGATAAAGAAATTTCTTTTCTCTTGAAGTTTTAAAATATAGTTTCTTATTTTTGATTTACAAGACCAATGTTTTTATTAAACTATTAAAACTAATGATAGCAATTTTAAATTGAAGTTTGCCAAGTATTTTATTTATTAAAGGAGTTTTTACTTTTGTTTCTAACCGAAAGCATTTATTATCTATATTGTTAAGATTAGAATATGTTGTTTTAAGATTATTTCTTTTGTTATTTGTCTATTTAAATTTATTAAATTATGAAAATTTGTTTAGAATAATATTTTTAACTTTTAGAGTTTGTGAAGGAGCTTTAGGTCTTTCAATTTTAGTTTCAATAATTCGTACACATGGTCTTTCAATTTTAGTTTCAATAATTCGTACACATGGTAATGATTATTTTCAAAGATTTAATATTTTACAATGTTAAACATTATTATTAGAATTGTATTTTTGTTTCCTTTGTGTTTAATGTATAATACTCATTGAATGGTACAAAGTTTTTTATTTTTGCTAAGTTTTATTTTTATTTTAATAAATATGTATATAAATTATATTATATCAATTTCTTATTTATTTGGGTGTGATATAATTTCTTATGGATTAATTTTATTAAGATTATGAATTGTTTCTTTAATATTAATAGCAAGTGAGTCTATTTATAAGTATAATAATTATACAAATTTATTTTTATTAAATGTTATTATATTATTAATTTTATTAGTATTAACTTTTAGAAGAATAGGAATATTTATATTTTATTTATTTTTTGAAAGTAGATTAATTCCTACATTATTTTTAATTTTGGGTTGAGGATATCAACCTGAACGATTACAACAGGTGTTTATTTATTATTTTATACTTTATTGGTTTCTTTACCAATATTAGTTGGTATTTTTTATTTATATAAATTTACAGGAACTTTAAATTTTTATTTATTAAATAATTATATTTTTAATTATGAAATTCTTTATTTTTCTTTAATAATAGCTTTTTTAATATAAATACCAATATTTTTAGTTCATTTATGATTGCCAAAAGCTCATGTTGAAGCTCCAGTTTCTGGTTCTATAATTTTAGCAGGAATTATATTAAAATTAGGAGGATATGGTTTACTGCGAGTTTTTCCTTTTTTACAGTTAATAGGAATTAAATTTGATTTTATTTGAATTAGAATTAGTTTAGTAGGAGGGGTTTTGGTTAGATTAATTTCTTCAGTGGCTCATATAGGAATTGTTTTAGCTGGATTAATAACTTTAACTTATATAGGAATTTGTGGTTCTTATACTTTAATAATTGCTCATGGATTATGTTCTTCAGGTTTATTTTGTTTAGTTAGTATTTCTTATGAACGAATATGAAGTCGTAGATTATTAATTAATAAGGGTATATTGAATTTTATGCCTTCTATAACTTTATGATGGTTTTTTATTAAGTTCTGCTAATATAGCTGCTCCTCCTACTTTAAATTTATTGGGGGAAATTTCTGTAATTAATTTGGCATAAAAATCTCTTTGAATCATATGTATGTATATCCACAACTAATTTTTACTTAAATTAATTTTGTTTGCACTTTATTTATCTAAAACAAAAGTGAAAATAATTTATTTTCATACACAGAATACTAGTTATTATCTTTTTTGCAGAAGCAGAGCCAGCTTAAAAAATATAAAACGAAAAGTGTACAACCCAGGACAGAACAAGTGCTGATGGTAACGCGATGACGGCCTAAGAACTTCATTTGGAACTTAAGTTTGAGATCTGATTCATTGATTATTATTAAATCCTTACATTTACCATCGACGCCAATATCGATTGTGGCACAGTAGGACATAAGGTGTTCTGGCACTAGTTCATTTTTAATATGGTTTTGTGATACAAGGCGTTTGAAATCACACGGACACAGATTGTCACTTTCTATTAAACGAGTTGTAATTACATCCGCCGAACTATTTGATGGTGTTCCTACTAGAAGACGGGAACTAGGCAAGTGTTTAAACATCTGTAGAATGGTTTCTACTAAAGTAATAGTTTTGCCCGTGAATGATGTTCCAAATATTACGTATGGCATATTTTGCACTTCACCACGTAGAATTTTAAATACAGGAATTTTTTGTTTGGGATTTAATGATTGGTTATACCATTTGTAAGTTCTATCTTGGGAAAGATATTATTATCTGCATCTAACTATGCATCAAGTTGTAGCTGCTCGCTCATATTCACATTAGAAGGAAATATAATCTTTTCACCCAGATGTTTGACAACACGTTCAACAACAAAATGTTGTTTTCGCTAGCCAAATCGGGAAAAAATAAAATTCTAAATGAAAATCTTCTCCGTTGGCCTTTTGCTGAAATCCCGAATAGTATTTTGGTAATATCTTGTTAAAAAGGACCTTGTGTATAATGGCATCGTAACTACGTTTATCCAAATCTCTATCACTCCAAGGGTTTATCGCACGCACCACATCTTCTAGTACCAATGAAGCATTTTCTGTTTATTTTCAGAAGTTAAATACATTTTTCGCAAACGTTCCGGAACTTCAAAGAAACTAATGCGTCTAGCAATGAAACGCCGTTTAGGGGCAACGGCAACACCTGGTACGACTTCACTGAGATTTGACGAAATTTGAAATTGTTAAGGTGTTGTGAATTTATACATTAATCTTAAACTGTTTAACGTTTATTTACCTGATTAGCATAATGGCGTCATCTATAAGCTTGATTCCGGCCACTCAAAATTGGTGTATTGGATTACGATTCATCTCTACTTCAATAGCCAAATTCTGCTTGATAGATGCAGCTTCTGCCTCAGTTTCACAGACGATTATTGAAATACTGCGCTTTATGCGAAAAGTTTAAAATTGTATAATGAATTATTTATTATTTTGGCCGAGATATTTCGACTCGACATTAAATCGTATAAAGCGTTTTGAATTAGGTTCTAATACCAAGGAAGCCCCCGGCAGAGGATCTATTAAACGCACTTGACAGTTACCCTTACGTCCCAAAACTCTATATCCCGTATATATGTATCTATAATCAGGTCACAGTTATTGGTGCAGGTGCATTCTACTTCCTGTTCTTGAAGTAAAGAGTCAAACATACAGTTTATATCGGGACTAACTGTGATGGTAAGATATTCGGAACGCTGTTCTTAACGAATTGTGTTGCTTTTGACATGTAAATGGTACAATTGTTGCAAAACTGTTAGCTTAAAACACGCCAAACATATTCGCCCTAGTGATTAAAATAGTTTACAATATATTATCGATTTGTACGTACAAATATGTATGTATATAAATCTCTTTTTGCAATGTATGTGAAGAATAAATTGAAAATTAATTAGCATTTTCATTAAATTACTTTTTCTTTATTCATTTATTATTTATTTATGCCCTGCATACACTTAACATCATGTAGCTTTAAAATTATTAACAATGATATTTTTATTTCTAACTGAACTGTGTTAAAATTTCTAAATTTTGTCCATTCATTAAGCGCGCAGGATGCTGACCTCAAGTATTTCTCCATTTCGATCAACAGTGTTCGTCGCTTTGGACATTACAACAGACATACACGCCGTCACCATCCTTAGGGACGATATCAATGTCAACAGAGTCTTTAATTCTTTTATGTTTACTTCAATCTAAATGGAAAAGAAAATCATTTAAGCAGACCATAAAAAATCTAGTATCCGCCTACCTTTTGTTCTGTTGGAGTTTCTTCATACCAATACTGGTCTTGATAAATCCTAATCACTTTGATATGATCAGTCTCCAGGTGTTTATAAGCCAAATATTCAATACGACATACTATTTTTAATTTGCTGGCTACCGATATGGCCACAAAGAATATTCCACAATCAATTGTGCCATGATTACTCTTTAAAATAGTTATTATGCCTGTAAAATGAAAAGGTTTACCAATTTGCTTTGAAATATACTTTCATATACTTACCAGTTCGCTTAAAACATTATGTTTTCATACTTTGGTCCTTGTCAACAGTATTTGATGATATTGATGATGTAATAATATGAAGTTGGAAATAATTTGGACAATTGTTGTGAATGTTGTTGATTTGTTGATGTTAAACGTGGTTGGAAAAGATAGTATGAATAAACGCGTTGCCATACATAAGGCTGGAAAGATGATCAAAATTGTCAAGAAAGTTTTTCTTTTCCTTTTTTCTTTGTGTTACTCCTATGAAGTTACGTTGGTAAAATGTTACTACTTTCGTGTTAGCAACGGCTATTTTGGTAATTTGATCTGTTAGCAACTACGTTAGCATTTTTTGGTCTCACGGTTTTACTAGTCTGGAATATTAATGCTTTTCATAGGAATCAAATTTGAGATCTCCATAAAAATATTTGTATGTGTTGTATGTGGTGGTCTGTTTCTTAAAGGAGGTGTTTCGTTTTACACTTAACGATGGTTATGTAGCACCAGATGGAGGACAAATTACTATTGAAATCAGCCTTCATACAAATTTACAATATCCTTTAGGAAAGTTTTTTATCATGGTATGTTGTTTAATTTATTTTTTGGTAATTTAATTACAAAACATGTATTAAGAGTTATATTTTGAATTTTTTTTAAGGTTTACATGGAAAATGAAAGGATCACGATGCCAGATAAGATTATTAATTAACTTTGAGAATTTTATTTTTATTTATTTGACCTATTAATTTTATTTTTATTTTATGTATGTAGTTGCAAGTTTTTTTTATATGATTAAAGCCATTTGTTTTATATAAAATATTAAAAAATACATGTTACAAATTATAAAATTGCAACCTGCGCTTTTTTAGTATTACAGAGTGTTTTTATTTTTATTATCTATTGTAATATTTGTTTGGAATGTTAGTAGATCTCTCCAATTTATTCCCTTATATTTGTAGCGATTTCCGAATCAAAGATTTCGCTTGGCAAATCATATCCTAAATACGCATCGTTATCCACACAGTACTTTATGAATGTGCTGCTGCACAGATCTAAAACCAACAAATATGGATTTGGAAAGATGTATTATAGATTACGGGCCTGCGATATTGCCGCAGATATTTGTTTCGCACTGTGGATAAATCCTAGTGAATGTCGTATATCGTTTGGTACATATTTTTTTGTAAATCGAACAATGGAAATTAAAATTATATTACGCTCCTGCAAGAAATTTGAAAATAATTAATTATATCTTAGATAGAAATACATGTGTTTAAATAAAACAACAAGTATGACTATAAAAGTACACAATTTATAATCAAAATGTAGGGTTTAACCACACAGTGGTATAAAAAAAGAGAATTGTACTAACCTGGCCATGAAGTACCTCTACTTAACCAATTTATGGAATAGTAATGTGAGCTGTAGTGGATAGTGTACGCAAATGCTTGACCTGTTTTGTGGACGGTGTTATAATACCAATGATCTCAGGTTTTATATTCTGTTGATAAAGCTGAAGCGTCATTAGAAAATCCTAGAAACGTATGTACATAATTTTGATTTGTTTAGATTTTAAAACAAATGAATGAGGAAAATACGTTTTTAGCTTCATGGGGATTGTACTATGATGGTTAATCCTTCTTCTGGATATTCTCAGTGAGCATACCGTAGGAAAATACACCGTGTGTTTTAGATCGCTTCTCAGATTCAGGCAGTAAAACCTCTATTAGATTGATTATATCAGCTTCACGCGAGTTATTCTCGCTTATCATTGGTTATTAAATAAGAGTCGTAGAAAAGTTTGTTGTAAGCATGAAAAATGGAGGGCAGTGTCCTAAATGTTCTTATTCCTGAGGATAGTCAGTTGTCGGATAAGGCTTGCCCATTCGTTGTAGCTTGGAGATTATCCCATTGACATTTGTAATTAATAAAGAACAGGAGTAGATTGAGCATTAGCCAGACAGTATTCTGAAACTAGTCCAAAACAGTTTACCTATAGTTTTAAGCAATTATCCATTTATTTAATGATATTTTTTTAGTATATTAAAATGTTAACAAAGGAATTAAAGTAAATTAAGAAATTATTTAAACTTAATTATATTTTAAACATTTAAATGAATTTTCTTCAACTATAAACTAGAAACGATTACACTTCTGTTAAAATTGTAATCAGTATTTTGATGCAAAAGATTTTTGCTTCATTACAACCTGATATTGATTGCGCATTGATGATATGAGACGTCAACATCTCGCTCAACAGGTATAGACTCCGACGGCACCTTCACTTCTTTAAAGAGAGTATCCATTGATTATACTGTTAAGACTTGCTGCCCGTTTTACGTCGCTACATAAGTGTTCGATGGGGTTTAAATCTGGACTGGATTATAGCCATTCCAGAATATTGATGGAATTGTCCGCAAACAAATTGTAACAGGCAAATTCTCCTCAGCCTAATGCAGCATTATATTACTTAGTATTTCCAAGTATTGCTCCTTATTTAAAATACCATTTAAATGGGCATTCTACGCTTTCTTTGAACTTAAGTTAGCCCATTATTAAAACAAAAAAGGAAAGGGAATAAGTGGGAGAACAATAGATGGTGAAAGAAGAGAAAAGCTTTTTCATATGACAATTCTAAAACACCAAACGGGTCGAATTATTTCGTTTAGATAACGTCATACTAAATTTTTATTGAATTTCGCGTTGGACGTCATTGAATGATTTTTTTGGTCGGCTTAAGAGCCTTCGCCTTATCAAATGATCAGTGCGAGCTAATATTTTTATGGGCTTTTGCTGTAATGCATTAAAAACCATTTTTTGGAGGACTTGAGCTCTTTTTCTATTACTTTATAAGACTTTCAAGCGCTATGAAGCTCAGAAATGTAGCGCCATTATCAATCTTAAATATTTTTTAATAATAATAACATGTTTCCAACTATATGTTACGTTTCTTTTTTAATTTCATCTTTGTAATAATTTAACTTAATAAAAATAGAAAAGGGAATAAGAAACGCATTGCATTTTTTAATAAAAAGAGTAATAAATATACTACAAGTGTTTTGGAGAGCTTTTTTGACCTGTACATATCGAAATTACAATAGCATCCGAATCTGCTTGCACGATTACATGTATAAACTTGAACACGAATTCATTTATAATAATAAAAAAATCATTAATAATGTTGAAATTTTGTCGTAAAATTTACTAGGATTCAGAGAGCTAAATATACCGAAAGTGATATAAATAAGAAAATATAATTTAATGCTAGATTTATCTATTTATATATACTTGAAGACACTTAGTATTGATTCAAGGAAGATTTTGTGCAATAGTTGCAATTTCCATACATCAGTAACTTAGACAATGCCAGTTGTTTGTCTTCACGAATATGAAATACTAAAAATAAAAAGTATGGTTTAATAAACTGCGACTAATAATAATTTATTTAATTTCTAAATACATGAGGATACAAACCTTTGATTCCGAGTAGAGTTGGTTCAAGAGTTGCCATTTCCACAGTGTAGTATCATTAACCATATCATATTTTAGTCCTTCCTTCGTAAAATAAATCTTTAAAGGAAAACAAAAGTAATTATTGTTTAGCGTTTTATATTTTCTGCTACTTGGGGATACTTATCTTTGAATCCAAGTATGATTGATCTAATAGTTTCCATTTCCGAACCTTAGAATGCTTGGATCAGTTTCCTTGACAATATGATCTTTATGCTTTTATTAATAATACTCCTAAGATTAAATAATAAAACATAAGAAAATGTAATGTAATAATGTAATTAGGGTTTTATTTTTTATATTTTTAAATATATGAGGATACATACCATTAACTCCCGGGAGTTTTATTTAAATAGTTGCCTTTCTTATTATAATTGTTGATGCATTTCAAGAAAATTTAATTTAACATACATATGTACATACATTGAAACTTTATTTGTTAGCATACTATTAAAATTATTTCCTTATACATTTTGTTACAATTTTCTTTAAGTCTAGAAAATATTCAAGGCTTTAAAAATATTTTTAATGGTGTTCATAGAACAAAATACATATATAACTTTCTATGTACAATAGAATCTTATCAATTACATCAATATTAAATGCAGAAGATTGTTACTTCGGGCTAAAATGTATCTAAGAATTTATAGAAATTGTGTATATACATAAATATATATATTTGTTGGTGTCAACGTTTAAGAAACCAAAAAAGTTATTTATTTTTTGAGCACTTTAAAAATAACATAAACTTTTTGTTTGCGCTGTAATTAATTTCCATGAGGCACAAATGAGATAGTTTTGTTAACATATTCTCTTAAATAGTAAAAAGCAAAGAGTTTTAGCAAAAAGAAAAAATGCAAAACGTTTTGTTTTTATTTCACTCGTTGATTGTCTTTTTAAGTGATCATTAGCAGATACATTATATTCAGTGGTGTTTTTAGTATCTATAGTGCAACTGGATTGATAAAAATTGTAAATAAACACATTGATCTATGTGTATAAAATAAAAACCAAAACAATTAAAAATAATTAAAATAAATAATAATGGTTGCAAAACTACAGATGCTGTAGATATTTCATATACTTCATATAAAATACAAATTTACATTTAGAGTTTTGCAAAATTAAAATCAATAAAAGTAATATTAATTAAAAAATATTCATATAGTTCAAATCATTGTCTGATCAATAACTTAAAGTGTTTTATAGGAAATTTGTGCCAATTATAAGTAAATTAACAATGATTTGATTTATAAATAAGTATGTACATACATACAAAACTGTGGATTAAAAGATAATGCAATCAAGTAGTTTAATTGTACTTTTTAATCACATTAAAAATGGTATAAATGTTATAATATTTATAGCTGTGTGATTCAAGTGTCTGTATTAGCTGGCCAGTTAGTCTGCCAAACAATTTGGTTATAATGATCTAGTGCGTACATTTGAATTTAACAATTTATCTTAGCTTTATAAACATAATTGTATTATTTCCAGCGTTGTTAATTTTTTAAAACAAAAGCTTGTAGTGACCGCTGAATATTTTTATGGAATGCCAAGTATTTTATATTTACTTATGGATCGACGTGTTTTAGTACACACATTTGCCTATGTTTATTGAAAATGCAAAAATGGTAAGTAATAAAATTAGTAAAAATACTTTGTGTTGTAGTAAAACTAAAATTTGTAATAAGTGTATATCTATGTACATATAGCGAGGTTAATTTCCTAAATATACTTTTTGACAAATTGGAAGTATTACTTTTATAACAAATATCTATGTATATAAAATGTTAACACTTAATCGAATTTTTACGTGTGAAACCCTATTTGTTTGCTTTAAAAATATAAAAACTAATTGTATTATAATTCTGTTTATTTGTTGCAACGCTAATTTAAAGTTTAATTTTTATAGTTGCCATATCCTTTCAATTATTGTAATGTCCGCATAAATTGATTAAAAACGATAAATGATTATATATGTATGTATGTATTATCATCACGCATATATGTAAATGTTTATGAATATAGTATAACTCTAAGCTTAATCCCGTGATTTGATCAGTCATGTTTTTATATAAAAATGTATGTATATCATTTTATTTATTATAAATGGGAAAGTGTATCTCTTAATATGAATAAATAGTTACAATTTAAGTATAAAGCATTTTTTATCAATTTAGCACCAAAACGAATTTGAATGTTGAAAATATTGTAGCACATTTTTGGTAAAAACTTTTGATTTGTCATACATTGTGCTGTCATATTGGACATTTATTAAAAAAAAACGAAAAAATTTGTATTTGTTCTATATGGTATTAAACAATTTTTTAAAAGGTAATCCACAAACGAAAACATTTTACGATTCCCATTTTTACCATTTAAAGAACATATAACCATTATCGACAACAAAAATAAACAATCCACAATATTCATTATGGCTTAGTACAAAAATAAGTGAAACACCATAAGCAACCAACCCACAAGTGTACAAATAAAAATGCAACAATTATAAAAAATTAAATATTTTGGTAAACCAAAATGAAATTAAATGAACAATAAAAATACCTAAGGAAAGAGGTAACAATATAACAGTGCGCTCTACAAAGCAGTTTTGTATAGTAATAACCTTTTATATGTGGTAGAGGCATTAAACAGAACTAACAATGTACAAATAAGAAAAACCAAAGAAATTACTAATTAATTGTTGGGTGTTTGCACATTTCATATACATAATTATATTATTAGATCATATTAAAATCAATATATCAATTAATTGCAGCCTATTTTTAGATAAAAACGTAAAAATTAATCCAAACACCCTAAGGAAAGCATTAAGTAATTTACGATCATGTGACAAAGTATTTTATCGCTTCAAGATTGTATTGAATAGTTTGCTTTTTAATAAAATTGGAACGAGATCTTTACATATCTACATATATATGTATATTATTTGCGACTTGCCCACAACTTTGCAATAATATTGAGCTTAAATTAGCCTAAATTTTTTAATATAATTGATGAATAGTTCATTGAAAATAATAAGTAAATACTTTATGAATTATTAAGTTTTTAAGTTTTTGGTATAATGCCTTTAAATGTGCTACTTACTGACAACGTTAACATAGAGATAATAAAAATCGAATTGAATATTCTTTAAATTAAGAAATATTATTAAGCGTACAAATAATAAGATTTCATTTAACAGATATTAGGAAAAACACATTCTGATTTTTAAATTTTGGTTGGGAACGCAGCAGGAATACAATTCTTATATAAATTTTGACGATTTCACTTAAATGTGTATCTTTCGAATTTAAATGATATACATATTAAATTTTTTATTTGAAAATATGTTAACAATGTGCCAATATTAAATATTATATTTTGTACTTTTACTAAAACTTTAAATGAATGAGCAGATTTATCTGTGAAGTAAAACATGAAATTGTATTCATATTTAGATTTTAGTTTTTCTAAAATTATTGCAATAAAAAAACAGATTTAAAACATAAATTTGTATATATATGTATGTATGTATATTAAGTAACAGATATTCCATTGCACTGTATAAATAATAATTTAATAACATTCTAAATATTTATATAAAGTTTATAGAATAAAGTTCTTTACAGGCTAATCATTTGTAGACACTTATCAAGGTTTCGACATTAAACTCCTACTATACTATTTACAAAAAAAAAACTAAAACAAAAATCTAAGAAAATGAAATATTTTTACATTGCCTGTGATAATGGTTGTAAATATTTCTAATAGTAATGATTTTTCGCCATTAACGCAATATATAGAGGGTGGACAGCATCAAAACTTAAAATAAATATTTTTAATTTAATATTAAACCGAAAATGGTAAAAACCTGTTTGTTAATTTGTATATTTCCAATAAGTTTTGCAATTGTAAAATACTAATAAATATTTGTTTACTTACATTCTGCTTGATTAGTTTTTGAAGCAAATAGTAATTATTTAATGAAATACATACATATGTATATATATTAAAAACATGGCTAAACCAGGCTATAACCGCAAGCAATTTATGATATTTTCAAGAGCAATTTCAATTGCAATTAAAAACAAAATATTAACATCCCATCTTACATCATTGCACGATGTGAATTATTAACTGACAAATAAAATAATTCACTAGCTCCCTCACTATATCCAAACTAGTGGCAAATACAAACGAACAAATTGTTAAATACATATTTATAATTAGTACCGTATTTGTGTACACTTGCACTTAAATGCATTGAAAAATGATTTGTAAGCAAACACCTACATACGATTATTATTAAGGAAATAAAATTATAATGGCATGCATTTCAATTTGGGTAATACCTTATAATGAATAATATTTCTTCTTATAAATTGAATGAATTACAATCTGTTATAGACTTCAAGATGCAATCTAGAAAACTTTTACATCGAATTAAAACGTTAGTTGTTTTAAAAGATCAATAATTATGTATGTATTAACATGTATTAACATATTTTTTATTAGTAAAACTAAAATGAATTAATTGCTTTTAGTCTCTGATGTCTTTAAGTTTGCTAGACGAAGAGTAACAAGCAACTTTGCATCTGTGTGTTTATAAGAATTGTTCAAATAGTTAATAATACAGATAATGATGTATGTGGTAGACTATATTCGTGGGCGCACTTTTTGCAACAGAAATTATATGTGGTTTGAAGACATTAAAATTTTAATATTGATTGCATTTATGGATATAACTACATTTCTACATACATATGTATGTATGTATATGATTATAAATATTACAGAAACGGAATTTAATTTACCAATTGTAATAAATTATAAAAAGCAAATATTTACATAATTATGAATAAACATAAAGCAAGTAATTAGTAATTCAGTTTTAGAACTAATGGATTACAATAGAAACTATGCTGATGAACAAATGTTTTACTTGGTACATCATTGTTGGAAATGAAGTTTAATCTTTGTAATTTTGAATTGTAATTTTATCTAACTGTTGTCTCATTTTATATATTGTTTTTTTTTTTAATGAGCAGAACAAAGTTAAGATTAATAAAAAATACTGGTAAATAAAATATTATACAAATGTTACAATCTTGCACCCATCATGTTGTATGTTATCTTTATAGTTTCAATGCTTAAAACAAATATTTAAACTCTAACTATTTTCGCCAAATAATTATACATTAAAATCTTTGTTTAATTGAAAAGTAACAAGCAACTATTTTTACAATTGTTATAAATTTAGTTTGTATCATTGCAATGTAAATGTTTATATAAGAATATTGAAATTGTTTTGTTTTTTTTTTGTTTGTTTGTTAGTTTTTTTTTGTGGAAGAAATATTCTTACTGCCGTATTTATAAAAAATAAAGTAGGCTTGAAGTGTGCTTTAAGACAAAATTTTCTTAAAGTACACTTGAAGTCTACTTTAATTTTTTATAAATACGGCAGTTAGTATATATAGTATATGATGATATTTATATCATACTAGCTAAACCCGGTGTGCTTCGCTACGATTTTTAATTTTCCTAAAACCTCCATCGCAGATATTTTCTCGAAACAAAAGTAGTAATAATTTTTAATCCAAATGTTATCCGATGTTTATAGGATAACTGGAGAGTTTTATCATAGGAATATATATATATATATATAGAATTTATTAAATTTACTATAATATCATTTAGACAACAAGGAATAAATATTAAACAAAGTATATGATCTCACATTTGTTTACATTTTCTAAATCTATAAAAATATTTCGTAGAATTTGACATACTTTTTTATATAAGGTACATCATGGTGCAACTTTACGAGGTGAGTGCAGTAGCCCAGATGACTGACTTTGTTTACAATTTACTTATGTCAAAAGTAATACTTTTTCAAGTATTTTTGACAGTAGTACATTATTTTACACAAACAAAATGCCTATTGTTTCTGTTTTTATTGTATTTGTTGTCGATTTGCACTCACCTTGTACAGTTGCACCATGAGGTAGATGTGAAATCTATTTTTATTAAAATTTATCAATTCTAACTAGGTTTCAAATGTTTGACATAATTTACATTCTAAAAATACACATATTTTTAACTCATATATGAGTACACAAGTGATTAATTAATATGTATTTTTATACAAATTATAACGTAATATTTTATTATCATTTAGTTTTGTTCCAATACTAGTCAGATTTGCAGGTTTTAAAGAAAATTATTAACTTAAACAAAATTACAATACAATTTGTTGTTATCTATGTATATCATATCGTTTATGAGTAAATCAAAAGAAGATTTGAAAGTATAAATGTAGGGAATATTTACAATACAATAACAATTTTGGAGAGAATTTATAACGCATTACAGGAAAGTTTATTTGCATCAGACAACCAATGATAAATTATTAGCAAAATTTATTTATTAAATGGACTCTTTATTGAAATATTATTGCAGTTCTTATTAAGTGATTAAAGAATTTATAAATCTTGCCAACATTTAAACACACATTCTTAAACTTTTAATTTTGATTTGGAATTTTTATTTTTGATGTTTAGACACAACAACCATGATGATTTTTCAAGATTTTTCTTTACCTTATATAGAAAATACGCCGAGTTTTGGTTCTTAAAAGAACAGATATTTATTTCTTTTTAGTAGTGATATACATACATAAGTATGTATGTATGTATATAATCAAGAGTAAATAAAACACTCTTATTTTTCGTGTGTGTGGGAAACTATGAGATTTTTGAGAAAAATTCAAACAAGTGGCTAAATGGAAAATTGTGTTTTCTTGATTTAGATTATTTTAATTTAGTCAATAAAGTTGTTGTTTGATGTTGGTTTTTTTTTTAATTTCAAAGCAATATTGCTAAAAATAGATTTGTATCTACATACAAACATACATACATAAGTATATTGTTGCAATACAAATATTTTATTTTTGAAATAGTTTTCCACTTTGAGAGTATTATTTTAAGAACTTCCGCAAACATTAACTTTTCACTTTCAAACCAATAAAACGAGAAATTTGACGTTCTCTTGTTTTCAAGAAAGCTTTAGTGTATATTTTTGATTTAGTTATATTCTGAGTTTTATATAATTACATGTGTATGAGTGACTATTCAACTTATCCCGCAACCTACACACTTTTAAAATACGTATGCTGATTTTTCTATTTTATTTTTTGGTATGCCAAATATGTATTACGTTAAGAAAAATGCACGAATTTGATATACTTCGGAAAAAATAAAGAATCGTTTCAATGTTTTTGAATAAAAAATAATCGAATTTTGTGTGTATACACGATAATAACAACAACCCATGTTTTAAAAATAGCCTTAAAAACTAATTATTTAGCACAGAACGTGTGATCTAGAGATACGTGTATATATATAAAAGGAAGATTAAAATAAAAAATATATTAAATTAGAGGTTAAACATGTCCAAACTTTGTGTAATAAAGCTTTAAGACTAAATAATGATTATAATTGCAATATAAATAAATTGGATTCTTTAAAAAAAATGTTTGGTAATATACTTATAAAAATTATATGAATATTTTTATGTAAGTACGTACACTTAGCTAAATTCAATTAAAGGCTCTCTTTATTTTTAGAGTTACATATTAGTTAAATAATAGATAGAGTAGTAGTTTTTGAGAATATTTATGTCTATATACCTATTTACAAAAATGTTGCAGCATTTAACACAATTATTTACTTAAGTTATATTAATTAAATAATTATTGTGGCATTATTTATGCAATTTTCATTGCAAACAATAAACTCATGTTATTTAAAATGTCAAAAAATAGTAAACATTTTGAGAATTAAAATATACATATCATGCACATGTATATTGCAAAAACTTATACGAGTATATTTCCATTACAAACATTATCAATTTGAAGAATAACCATTGAAATTGATGGTGAAAATAATTTGTTTAAATCGATGTTTAGTTAGTTAATATAATTTTTACATGCATATAAATATATACATATTTACAAACATAAACACATAGTACATTTCTTGTCACAAATGACAATGTTTAAATGTTCTTGGCTCTGTTATTGAATGAAAAATTTTAATTAAACGATGAGTGTTAAATACAAATAAATGCTGCTAAAATATAAATTGTTCATTTCATTCTTTTTTAGTATTAAATGAAAACTTTCTTTGAAATACATTTTATTTCGAAATAAACAGAATACACGGCAATATTTCAAATCGTTTTAATTCTATGTGAGAATAAATTAACAGAAAAAATATTGAAAAAGAAAGGCAGAGGAATACATTTACAAATGTTCTAAACATCGTGAGAATGTCGACATTAGATGACTATGATGACGTTGCCTTCTTATGGTCGGTTGTTTTATTCATGATGTTGGTGTTGGATCATGATCATTGTGAAAAGCGGGGCAGTGAATGAGAGTGAATAGCGAACAAACCAACAACGTCCATCTAAGGTGGATATTAAGATTCTTCGACAACAAAGACATTTCTCAACTTTTCATTTTTAGTTGCGTTTTGGATGTCAACGCGTAGTGTTACTAAAATTTTAAATAAAAACTTAAAATGTCTTTTTAAGTTATGGCGAAAATGAGAGCAAAAAATAAATTATGTATACATATACATGTGTTAATTTTATATACATGAAAATTAAAATAGATTTTTAAATTTGCGTATACATATATATATATATATATATATATACATACATATATTCTACAAAATTGTGGAAAACAAATTAAATATAATAACAAGTGTCATAAAAACTACAAAAACCTATTTAACTTAATGATAATTTAATTAAAATAACTATAAAAAATATCGCTTCATAAGAATATATGTAACGTTTGGTGTTTACAATATACACATTTAAAAATCCCGGAAAAATAAATAGAATTTTTTAAACCGTATTGGGCAGAAATCAACATATAATAAAGGGCATCAAATTTCAAGAGCCCCAACGACACAAATATAAATAAAATATATATGTACATGGGTAGTTTTTCTCTGCTTTCCAAGATAAGAGATTCGCTCCCGTCGGTGTCTAAAAGAAAGAGAAAATGAACTGTATACAAAACTTTGTTTTGTTCGAAAATAAATGCACAAATTTAGCTTGAGAGCACCGGTAAATTAAATAAACTTTTATTGTGATTATATATCTGTATGATTTTTTGTTTTTATTATGTCGTATTGATGTGTGTACTATTTGTTTTTAACACACCTTTTCGATATTAACAAAATGGATAATTTGAAAATGTTGCCAGAATATTTATTTACCGGTAATTATAATACTTATTTTTTTAATATTACAATTAATTCAACAGTTATTAAGTTAATTTGCAAAACAAGGTAAACATTACAACAGAACAGCTCATCACTCCTGCAATAGATTCATTTTTATAACATCCTGCTATTTTAAGCATTCATGAAAACCCTCAAGAAGCATCTCGCTACCTACAAAATCATACATATATTTGAATTAGAAAAATTATTAAAGCAATAAAGGATAAAAGTTAATGAACAGAAATGCACACATATAACCTTTAAATCAATCAATCCAAATTAATTGGCTCATTGACAGGAACTCTAAGCTTAGTTTAGATTGTAAACTCCCATTAGTCCGCAACATAGTAAATAATAGTGGCTTTATTCGACTAAGAAGAAGAGATACAGCAGATCTGAGCCGTAGACAAAAAGGAAGAAAGCCAGCTTAATACATAAAATCAGCAATGTTAAAAAAATGTTTGTCCGGCTCTCGCTGGACTAAATAATTAAAATTCATTAGATATAACATTTGAAATACCTATTGTTAGTTAATTTTTAATGAAGTTATAATAAATAAATAGAAGTAATAAAAAATATGTTGTAGAATCTTATAATACAATTAGTGTCTCTGTAGGATTACTCAAAACATTGTCTTAATTTATTTTTAAACCAAACTTTTTCATGATTCAAAGTTTATACAGAATAACGACGACCTTTTTAGGTAATCCTTAAATTCCTTCATCCATTTAATATTGTTGATCTTTGGGTAGTAAAAAAAGATAAATGGGACCACATATTAATTCAATGCATATTTTTTGATAAGAATGACTTGTTCATTATCACTAAATTATTCTTTCAAATAAAATTAAAAAAACTGCGGCTCTAATACAGATGTATATGCGCTCCTATTTATCTATTTAGTAAAATAAAATTTTTTGTTGCAAACGGTATAATTATTATTAAACGACATATGTATATGAAGAAGAAACTAAATAGTTTATTTTAACAAGACTAATATTGCAATAAAAATATTATTTTAATATGGAAAATAAGACTTGTATAAAATTAAGTTTATTTTATAAAATTGTGATAATTATTTTAATTTATTGTACATATGTATGTAGGTTTAAGTTTTTCTAACGCAATTCTCTTTCAATTATTTAGTTCTTTTATTCGACCTTTTCCAATATTCTATAATTTCTTTTTCAAGCAATAAGGTCACTTTAATTTTTTATATAAATGTTCTATATACATATTTATATATATTTATTTCCAATATTTCGCTATCACAGTGGATAGCTTCTTCAGGGATATTACAATTTTTAAATTAAAGTGACCTTATTGCTTCAAAAAGAAATTATAGCAATTCTCTTTCCTTATATGTTAATTTTTTAGCATTTAAAACGGGAGAGCATTCTTATCATTATGTGTGCTACTAATTGTTATTAAAATAAATATTTATTTGCTTTATAGTGGGACTCTCACAAAATCTTTAAGTGTATGAAACTTCATAAAAATCTGACATTTTGTTTATTTATAAAATAAATATAAATTGTAAAATTTTCGATTAGGAATTTGATCATCTAGTACTAAAAATTACTTACATGTTATAATCGAATTATTATACATTTAACGTTATAGTTGTTATCAAAATATGATTTTGGCCGTTAAGATAAAAACACTTCACTTTAAATGTTGTTTTAAATTATTTCCATATTTCAAATTAATCTAAAATATATTTTTGCATATTTTTCTAATTTTGCAGTTGGCCATAGTATGCAAGACATTTCACGTGACGATTTTTCAATATTAAATGAAGGTGATGTTGCCGCCCAACCTACAGAGAAGGATATGTGTCCAACACTAATTTACAGCATTCAAAATACTCCGCCATTAAACTCTACTGCCACAAACTTGCCAAAACAGTTAAATAGTGAGGATAATGCAGGTCAATCATTTGCTGCTGTAAAATTGGAAGATATCAACACAATTGATTTATTTCCTTCTCACTCTTCCACTTGGCAACAACATCCTATGAATGCGAGTCATGACTTAGGTCACCATCGAACGTTTATAAATACACATAGTCGTTTTGACCACAATAACACAAAGTTATTACTTCAGGGATCCGATGATCCATTAATTAGTCATGGAGCTAATAATGTGTTATCTCACGATGATGAACATCCTGCAGATTTCGTAAAAACCCTTAATACGCAAGCTAATAATCATCTTCAACATACAGTAAACAAGCAAATTCATCAAGAAGGACTACCAAAGTTACCTAATCAACAAACTGTCCCTCAACGTCTTGTTAAAAGTGGTTGTAGCAATTTGACAAAACAACAGCTTAAGGTGAAAGCTAATCTTATGAGTGCTCGAAACCAGCAACAGCAACAGAGTCAAAATAATACTTCATCGCTAAATATAACCACAACACCCTCCATAGTCAATCAAAAGCATCCACGTACACAAAAGACCAAAAATAAGAAAGGGACCACAGTTAAATTAAGATTTCATCATCAGGCATTGCCTCCTGAATATCTCAATCATTATGAAGCTACCCAGAGCCAACAACGACAGTCAAAAATTCTGCCGAAACTTAATACTACCAATCAGCGAAGTTCATCTAAATCATCGTATAACCATCAGAAACAATCTCAGCCTAGAAATTCTCATGAAAATGTGCGCAGTTGGCTGCAAAAAATTGCCGAAATACAAAGAACTGCTAATGCATCGAAGGAGACTGCTATGCAAACACAAAAACAGATACATAAACGTCAATGTCAACATAGTGCAGACAAAAAAAATGAATCCCCGCGAACTACAACTCGTATACCAACAGATGCCAACAATAATTCTCAAATGCAAAGCGGGCATGAAATACAAAAAAAATGTAGTTTAACTCATCCTGCCACACATGACGCTCATTCAATTCCGGAAGTTAATAACTATTCGAGTTCTAAGAGATCATATTATTCAGATCTTCCTTATATGGGAGAAATAACTCTAGACAATTGTAAACCACGAAGAGGTCGTAAGCCAAAAAAAGCTGATATCTGTCACTTAATTTATAAAAATTATGGAACCATACTGCCTAAGAAAACCAAACTCGAAACCCTTTGTAATATTTCTGCTCCTTTTTTTAATATGGAAAATCACAACAATAAAAATGAAGGATATGAACAACCATTGAATTTATGTTTACGTGATCAATTAAATGATTCATATTCTATTTCAAGTGGTGACGAACTGTCAGAAACAAATTCCAGCTGCCCCACGCCTGTAAGCACCCCTCTTGACTATGTTCGTGATTCAATGTTGGCTAACAATCTGAAGAACTCTTTAAACAATATCACTGAAAAAAACAATGACGAAAATGCTCTAAAAACATCAAACAAACCTGCCACGTCAACAAGTGAAGAAAAAGTAATGCATCCTATTACTATGTATTATCAAAAAATATTGGAGAGTGGTGTGCTATTACACAATGCTAATGGTCCTTTTAAGACAATACAAAAAGACAATCAACTAGCTTTAAAAATTCCCATACCAAGTGGACTTTTTCTGCCACAAAAATTAGAAAAATCTACAACTAGTCTTGTTGGTTCTAATTTGGAATATCCAGAACCATTGTCAACACCTTCGTCTATAAAGTCGGATACATCTTTGGCAACTACTATAAGTTCTGCAACAAATCAACAACAAGTAGCACCTCAAAAACGCAAACGCTCAGCTATTTTTATACCACCCATGAATGTTGAAAATACAACAAATCCGGTAACTGAAGTTAGTATATGTAAATTTAAATTTACTGGAGGTTCTAAGCCTACACTGCAAGAGAAGAAAATGGTTTCCGTTGACGCGGGTGGTAATTATCGCTATTTCAGTGGAACTGGCGACAAGGCAAGTCGCGGATACGAATATTTCCCAAGAGAATGTCTTCAGCATACGGCCGGTCTACTACCTGGAGTAAATTGTACTGTTCAAAAGCTAGCTATAGATATACCACCACCCTCAGCTGGGGTATGCAACGACTTATTGGAAATTCCTGAGTCACATACATCATCAGTGCTGCTTTCAGGCAGGTCTACTAATGGCAATCATATGAGGAGTTCAGTTTCACCAAAATCAACATCAACATCTTATGAAGTGAGTAAAAATGAAGCATGTTCAAATTCTATTAAGGAAAATTCATCCTATCCATCTTCTAGTCCAATAACGTTATCAATAAATCGTTCTGTGCTACAACGTAAAAATAATTCCATTCAACAACAATTAAAAAAATCAAGCCAAAGGGAAAAACTAGAAAAAACTTTTAAAGAACAAGGATTTCTTATACAGACACAACAATTGGAATCAGCAGAAGGTGCTACGTACTGTAAATTTCGACAATTAAAAAAATTTACACGATATTTATTTCGTAATTGGAAAGATTATTTGCCCGACGGACTACAAGAAAATACAAAAACTGCAGGATTAATATCGGTAACTGATATTTCATCACTGACAACGGCAAATTTGAATGATACGGCAACAAAATGAACACGCCCAAACACACTGTGGAAATATGTAAAAATCCTTTGGCAAACGTCATTACCTACATATATTTAGTTATAATAACTAAATAATAGCTTTAAAATAATACAGACACTTTATAAACAAATTATTAAGATATAGAAAGTTTTTAAAGCACCATTTATCTAAACACAGATGAATGTATGCATATAGTTTTGTACATTCAATATATGTATTCAATATATGAAAACAAGATGCTGCCAAAGATAAGAATAATAAATGTATATTTGTTAGAAAGAAGTATTTTTCTCTATTACATGAAATCTACACACAAGGCCATGGACTACACGATATTTGTGTTAAGTGGTAAATTAATTTATAGTAGTAGTATATATTATGTACATATAATATTCGACTTTTAAAGTTTCAAAAATACTTTCAGATTTAATTTTGTCAAATTGACAGTGTCACTCTCTCGCTTTATAATAACGGGCTGTAACTATTCATTTAAATGTATAATCAAATAAAAACTTGTAGTATGTAAAATTTAATTAAACTTTTTCAATATACATACATTATTATTAATTTTGCAAAATTATTTAATTAGTACATAATATATTCACATACATATATGTTAATATTAAGTTATTTTAATGTCTAAACAAGAAGAAAATGACAATCTAATAATAAAATATGTTCTATTTACTTTAATATTTTTTTCAATTTGTTATATATTTTCTTACTAAATGCCTCTTTTTATAAAATTCTAAACAAATTCGTTTCGGAAATTTGTATTCAAAACAAGATAAAATTTAGTTTGCTCTCAATACAAACTTGCAAAGTAATTTTATTTTGAATTACATAAAAACCTGCAGTAAATGTTAGGTGCATATCTATGTATTGTCTTTTATTATTTTTAAAACTATGCTTAAAAACAGCCAACAACAATGTATTGTACTTTTAACAATTATTTCCAGTAAATGTATTTCAAAGTATGTTTGGTATATTAATCGTTCATTTTATAAAGTAAAAATAATGTTAACATTATTAACACAGATTTTTACAATTCATACCAAATATTTTGTGTATACTGTATAAACTATTACGATTTACAATATTTACAAACATTCCCACGACAGCCAGTTCTACGCACCGGAATGACCCGATATCACTCGGCCAAGGGCTGTTAACTCAGCAATTACTGCTGTTATAACAACAACGATATGGAAATATTAAAGATGTATATTACAAACATTACGATTACGTAGTATAGTACAAAAGTATACAAAAATCCAACCTATAATAACTATTTTCAATGGTATTTATTTATTCATTATATTATAAGTGCCAGTTAGATTTGGCGACAGACTTTTGGGACATAAAATATAATAAAGTGTCATTTTTGCATTTCAACCGTGACAAGAAATGTGTAAAAATTGTTTGAAAAAACAATCGTGAAGCGGATTCGATTTTTTATGAAATAGTGGAATAGTAAATATGTAAATAATAAAAAACTTTAAACTAGGGGATTAGATTGAATTTTCCCTCCTAAAAGCAATGAATTGAGGATGTGACGAGAACCAGAACTGATTCTTTGCTTGACATATCGTTTTTATAAATTTATATCAAGGCGGAATTACTGAAGGATAAATGAATTTTAAAGAAGTGTACTAAATTATAAAGAAAATAATTTACGTATTTTCATATTACACCATTACATGTTATTATACATACTTCGCAAACAATAGCCACTTTATAGAGTGTTTTTTAACTTAAACAAGTAAGAGTGCTATATTCGGCTATGCCGAATCTTATATACCCTTCACCTTTGTTGTGGATGCATAATTATGTCGATAAACACGCCATCTGTTGATGAATTTGTTCGTAACAATATTAATAATCTTTGTTTGATCAACGCCATCTGTTGATGAAATTATTCGTAACAATATTAATACACTGAGTTTTTTTGATGAAATTTTCAGAGGTTGTCTCGGATTTTTGTTTATATCTCCGTTATTTATGGACGGATTTTGCTGATTTTAAATAGCAAACTTCTCGAAAGCATGTCTGACAGAATTATTGAAGATTTGGATCCCGAAGATATCTGGGGACTTCAGAAAATTAATTTCAACATCCAGACAGACAGACGGACATGGCTTAATAGACTCCGCTATCTATAAGGATCCAGAATATATATACTTTATAGGGTCGGAAAATTATATTGTGGAAATTACAAACGTAATGACAAACTTATATATACCCTTCTCGTGAAGGTGAAGGGTATAAAAAAGGGAGCCATTAATATTTCATATAAACATACTAACATACATAAACATTAAAGTCTGTTATAACTATTACAACACTAAAGTAAGTAATAAATGTACAATACTATGTATGTATACTATTTTAGCTCAATTGCATATTGTATTGATATGTTGCACTGCGTGTCACATCTGTAAACGTATCATTGGTACAGCTGATATTTAAATTTATTTTTTATTTATTCATTTATTTATAATATTAAGCCTTCTCGGCCAAAATAAAAATATATTACATAGTAATAAATTTATGAAAATATATTTCAAATGCGATATTATATGTTTTTAGTAGATCAGAAGCAACACTACCAGAACCACTTCGGAGTATATTGGTGCAATTATTTGATTCTATAAACAGAAGAGTTATTCTTTAACTTGAATATTTATTAAACGGAAACACTAGCGTGTATGTGAATTTTTTTTTTTAATTTCATTTTCTAAAAAATGTAGTAAATTATAAATGTAGTAACCAGTATATAAACGTATGCCGACGAATTCAACATAGTTCTGAAGAATACTGTGACGATCCAAAATCATTAAAGAAGGACTATTAAAATGACTCCAATTCTTATTAAAATCATTAGATTCAACAACAATAAATTTATTTTAATCAAAAAATATCGTATACAACTACTAAAATGATGCAAATAAATAATGCAAACACATCAAGTATTTTGACGTACGTCTTTCCAGTTTGTTCGAAGAATTTTCTATGGTATACCGGAAGGGCATGATGGGAATGGGGAAGAAATTTTTGGAATTACAATAAACTCTAATTTTGTTGTTTTGTTGTTGCCAAGCTAAATAATTATATTTGTAACTTTTGTTATAAAACAGCTTGCAGTATTAAAAATACTAAGTTCATATAATCCATGCGATATAGGTTTACAGCTTCCACGCTTATTCTATCAATATGACCATAGAATCCTAAAATTTTTAAAAAATATCGTCGAGTTTTTTTTCCGATCAAACCAACTTGAGCTAAATAGGAAAAATTTATGTATTTTGATTTTTCTGAGATAAATTGCACATCGAATTTGGTATATGAATTAACAATACAATCAATTGAAAGTAATTATACCAAAATTAAATACGTTTCATCAATTTAACTAAAAGTACGTTCATAGTTCATAGAAATACTAAAAAAAACACACCATGCCGTATTTATCACATCACAAGCGAAAACTTTAAGTAACATTAAAAAAATATATCGCTCATTTCGTGCAAGACCCATCACCTCTCGTAACAAACTTGAGCAATTAACATCAACCAGGTCACATTTCAGTTTGTGTTTGGCATTCCTCTTGTACATGTGGTTTTCTTTGTAGCAAAAAAGAAACATTTGATTTTATCACTGTATTTTAGTGAAAGAGAAGGTACAAAATGTGGAAATACGTTGTTGTTAGAGTGCATCAAATCTAAATGTGACTTTATTGAATTGAATATTTCTATTCCTTTATCAAGAACATTTACATTTAAACATTTCCTAAAAAAATGTAACGTTCTTGTAGTTAACTATTTTGTTAAACTAAATATTATTTTAGGTTATGACGTTATTACAATTAATCTAATGAATTCACTTGCTTGTACCGATTTGTATTAACTACAAATGAATCGTTATTGCCAGAAATATATAAATTGGTTGTTAAAAAATATGTCACATTGTAGATTGTGTCATTATAACAAATAATTTTTACTCACATTCCGTATAGTTAAATACATATTTATTTATTCAACAGGTCGTATACACCTGAAACATTTATTTCTATAATAAAAACTGCAAAAAAAAAACCGGTAATCTATACAAAGTCAATGAAATGTCCTTTGATGATTTCTACGATATTAAACAACTGCAAACAGATGTTGGACCGCTAAATATGAAAAATGTAAAAATAAATGACATAAAAGTTTTGAAAATTAGCAAAGAAAATCCTAATATGTTATTCTACAAAACCAGTTACTCAAACGAAAATTTTGAAAATGTTATAATATTAAAAACCAAAATTAGTTGTACAAGCATTTTCTGCTAAGCCTGGCATATCAGAACGAAAAAAGAATGATCTCAAGGAATTAATACCTAAATATTACAATACGTTTTATGACAATTTATAAAACTTTCTATATTAGCTTTTATATGTTGTACGCTGAATTGAAATCAATTTTCTAGTAGGTACATATTTTAAAAACAATTACATATTTTTTTTATCAATTCAATACATTTAATCTGAATATTATGTTTTAAGAAAACATTTTGATATAATTTTTTAGACAATACAATGATGTTGTGTTTGATATCGAATTATAAAACCGTGTCTATACAAAAATATACCGTTCTTCCAATACAGGAGACTCGGTAAATAGATTTTAAACATATTAAACTTTATATTTCTGTACACATTTTAATTCCTTATTAGCAATTTTGTGAGAAATAATAGGTTGAAATCTTAAAAAGGCTCTCCTGTAAAGTTTCAAATTTTGAGTTGTGATGGTCTTGCAGAAAATGAGCGATATTATAACAAATTATAACAAATGTCTGTCGAAATTATATATGTATTAAACAAAATAATAAACAAGCTTACATATAAAGTGTGCACAATATGTATATTTGTTAAAAAGATCATTTTAACGGTTGATTAAATAATATAAGGCATAATAATATAAAATTTTAATTTCTGTAGGGACTAATTTTAAAACTGAATGTTACATAAATTTATATTAAAAAATGCAAGGGAATTATTAAATACATAATAATATTTTTATAAAATCATACTTCTTTGACATATTGAGTATTTTCTAATAATATTGATATAAAGATAAGTAGATAAGGTATAAGTTATTATTAATTATATTATTTGTAATAAAACTTTCTACTTTTCATTAAAATTTGCTTTTTTAGTAATGCTTTGCAATACTATCGTTTTGGTTTGGGTTTATTGTTCTCTTGAGCAAAGATTTACTAAAATGAATAATTCAGCTAAGACTTTTGGAAGACACATTAATTACAAAAAATTATAGGATTAAAATAGTTTTGCTTAACATATTACTCTGTCTAAAAAAGGAAATTTATATTAAATAATATTAAATGTTCAGATTAAAATTTTTGCGGTAATAAAAAGAATTTAATGTTTGAAAAAATGGTTTGCTAAATATTTTTTTAAAAGCAAATTTAAAAAAATAATAAAGTCAAGAGCTTTTTATACTAAAAGAAATAATATTTTGTTGTTTAACTTAACTGTTTAAACACGAAAAACGAAATTAGAAATTTAATTTTAAATAATAGGGTCATACTTAAAATTTAGTTTTTTTTTAGTCTCGATATTTTTACTTGTTGTAAGTGCAGAAGTTTATGTAACTACACATTATTTTCTATGTTTTTGTAGTTTTTTTTTCGTTGTTAACTAAACTGACCGTTATTGTTATGGCTGTCGTTCTGAAACAATATATCTTTAAACTACTACAAATGTATAAATTTTGAGTTAGTGTAAAATATACGTATTTAAGTAAAAATTCAAATATATATACATATTTTTATTGCGTTTGTTCTGAATTATTCGTAGATGTTGTCGATGATGACGCTGTCGAATTGTTATGTTTATCAATCGATGTACAAGTTTGTGTATTCATAGGACAGACGTAATCAGTCCATTCAATATCGTTTGTACCACATTGAAGACCTTTCGTGGATTTTCTTCGTTTTAAAGAAAATTGAGTCTTTTTAGGTGGCCTTATTTTTGCAGTAATTGTTAGTGGTTGGTAACCCGATTGTGACTCGGCATCTCGTTTAGAATGTATAACATCTCGTCCTAAAAGTTCTTTAAAATGGGTAGCCAAATGTCTGCGTAATAATGTCTTACTTGGGGGTATACTCAATAGGTCTGCCAACAAATCCGCATTAAATCGTGGCTCATACAACATCAATGCGCCATGAACGCCTGCTCCTCTTAGATTTGGCGCATACTCTGATAAATCGGCAACACGCAACCATTCCATGACTCGATGTGCTGTCCATAATGCAATAAAATCTATACTGCTATCAAGCTCCTCAACATTACATGCATTCTCATCTAACTCTGAACTATTACGATTTGGCATTTTTGTTGATCGCCTAATTAAACAATCAGGATTCCATTCAGTTTCACGCATGCATTGTATAGCTCTTCTAAGGGATGCTATGTGAAGACATGATGTAACTTGCAATTGTACCAAATCTTCCATAGTTAATCGATGCAACATCCGTCCATCAATTTTCGCTTGCAAAAATGAATCTTTGTACTGTGGTAAGCCAATATCATCTAGCCATCGCATTACCCAACCGATGTCTAGTTGTGCAGCTTTTAAAGATAATGGATCTATTTCCTTGCATGTAAGTTCATCAATAGCAAGCATAATTTTTTTACGATGTAGAGGAGATTTTATGGATAATTCTTTTTCAATGTCCACAGGCGAGGTAGTAAAAAAACAAACAGAAGGTTTGTTCTTTAGCCATTTTCTGTTTGAAGGTAAATATTTATTTAATTTAAATTATCATTCCTCAAAAATAATTTATAGGTCCAATATTAATTATTAAAATTTGTGAAAAGGAATTGAGTAAATTGGAATATTAATGTAACTATTATATGTAAAAAGCGGTTAGCGTTAAAATTTCAATGATAGTTTTTTGTGCATACAACAACGCAATGATTACAATTTGTTCAGTACTTTTTAAGAGAATTAATAGTTGATAATATTAGTTATTTTATTGGAAAAATGACACAATAATAATTTCTCAGAAGTGATTAGCAATACAATTTCAATAACAATTATAGTGAATAGTAGAATGTGTATAGTACTTCGAAGTGTATTAATATGAGTTGGTAATTATAATGCAAAATTTTATAAGTTTATAGTTTACAAAAATTAAATTTATCGAAACCTACCTGCAATCTTCTTCATAACATGCCAAGCCTAATTCGTTCAACCAACTGCCAATTTCTTGTTCTGACCATTCTGACCAATTTTTATTTGAATTGGTTGAAAATTGCATTGATTGTGTAGCCCATTCTATTCGGCCACCGGCAGTTGCTCTTGCTCGATCACCGCGTCGAAATTCTGGTTCAGCTTGTTCGAGAGTCGGTAATTCTAAATTACCACTATTACTACGTCTTAATTTACCAAAAATATTTCTTAAACTTTTAGCTGAACGCTCCTTCAAAGTTGGGGAAGATGTTGAATTAACGTTTGAATTACTTGTATAACTATTAAACATTAAGTCTGAAGTATCATTTTGAACACAGTTGTCCTCAATAAGAATTTTCTCGTTAGAAGCAAAAACAACATTACGTTGTTTGTTAATGTTGCCATTGTTGTTTAATAATCTATTGTTATTATTATGATTTGGATTTAAAGGCAATTTAGGTTTGTTTCCATTCTTATGACATTGTGATCGTGGTAGGCTGTGATACAAAGGATGTATTTGATGTCTTAAGGAAGTTGGAGGAGTCTTTGGAGATTGTCCGCTCATGTTTGAGAAATTTATCTGTGTCAAATTACCCATACTCCCAAAAGGAGCGGTATGTTGCTTTAATTGCTCTTTAGAAATATTTAAATTTTCAAAATTTTTTAATTCCAAATTTTCTTTTTCTAAGGCCGCCCTATGTAACTTCAACTCACTTAAAGCAGACATGAGTTCAAGTTTTTGTGTTTCCAATTCCGATCGTGTGCATAATTGCCTTTGTAAAAGTTCGTCTTTAGCACTAAGTTGCTGAGTTTTTTCAGACAATAAGCGTTCCAGCTCTAAAATTTTATCTGCTTGTTCACATACTTTATCAGCTACCATTCGATATTGAAGAGATAGTGACTCTTTATCCCTTTGCAATCTACGTAGTCGTTCATCAGAATCTTGCCGGGGTATATGACACTCTAACCAATCACTTATAGTGGCAGCGGTAACTGGATCTGGAGCTGGAGCAGTTAAACCAACCTGTGTACATATAATGAGATACATATATGACAAAAAAAATAATACTAAATACGTATTCGTGCTAATTAACGAGCGATTTATTATCTTATTTATAAAATTTAATAAGGGAAAGTCGTTAGCATAAGCATTTTCAAATTGAATAAAACAGTCAAATTTTACTTTTATTTGAACAGCTCAGATATTTTAGCAATAACCGAATGACATTATGAATATTAGAAATACAGTGAATTAAAAGTGAATTGAATTATTATACAAATTATAAATTTTTAACAAACATTGATTCGAACACACCTTTTTGTATTGTAGTAGATATATGTACTAACCTGTTGCAATGCCAAAGCCAAAGTTTTAGCCGTTGATAATACATTTTCTGATGATATTATACTTCGTTCATTAAAAACATTAGTACTTCCGTTTTCAGTGCTAATTGATACGCTTGACAAGTTTTGCATTTGTTTTGTATGAGGAAGAGAAGACACTCCACCACACTGCTTATTCTGGCTACTTACAGAGGCACTGGAAATTATACCATCCATTTGTTGTAGAGCCGCCTCTAACATTTTACTAGCCTCTGTTGTAGTTTTTACTTCCATTATTATACTAATCACTTGTAAAATAATATGCAATCCCAAAAATTTTGCAAAAAAAATGCAAATATTTTATTTATAGTTGAACTCCCAAAAAAATACAAAATTTAAACATACTGTTTGTTTTTTTTTTTTGGAAAGTGTAGATATTTTTTTATTTATTAAATATTATGCAAACTATTGAAATTATGAACTAATTTCATAATGTAAATTAAAATTAATAATTGTATAAAAAAATTATGAAAAAATTGCAGAAAATTTAATTAAAAATCGGGAAAACTAAAAATAAAAATACGTCGTGCAAAGTTTTACGTTCACAGTTAACAACAATGAATACAAAATAAGTTGGCAACATATGAAACTCTTTTAAAAGATTTGATTAAATATATACATTATATGTATTTATAAAGCAGGCACAAGATTGATAACCATAAACATAAGTTTAAACTAATACAAAGTTAGTTAATTTATGTAGTATGTTTACTAATCCATTCATAAAAATTATTTTCTTTAAATAGCAAGAAAATATTTTATTTAAAAAAATTCATGTTTTATGGTATAACAAGAATATTATTATTTTTCTATTTTTATGGTGTGTTGTATGCAGGTTGCTTTAAAATTATTGATGTAAATAAAGCATTTTTGGGGTTTTGATATTTTCTACTATATTAATAAACAATCTCAACAAGTATTTATTACTATATTTAAAATTGATAACTTCATACACTCTTTTTTTAATTTAACATCGTTGCCAATCGCTAATAATATTTTTCTTATGTAGTCCATGACATATTGAAATAGCTGGGCCACTGATACAATCATTATTTTACAAATGTCAAACGTATTTGTTTTTATTGTTGAAACAAAAATAAGTTGAGCAAATACAAACAGCTTTGAATGTTGAGTGTCTGTTTACAAAAACAAAAATACCATTGTTTTTGTATTTTTATAATTGTTTTGCGGAACTGTAACCGCCTTACTGAATGCGATTTGTTTTTATCGAAGTCGTATTTATTTAATAATATAAAGTAATAGCACAAAGTATACTTTGTGGGTAATAGTTTGCTTATTTCAATAATTGTTTTGTATTTTCAAGATGAATCGCTTTGAATATATGGAGGCCAGATTACATGAAAATGAAAAATTTGTTAGTAGAGAAACACAAATAAAATTATATGATGGTGACCAAAAAGTGAGAAGTAGAAACATTCATAAGAATCCTATTAAAATATGTCTGATGATTCACTGTATATCTGTTTCCGTTTTGTCTAGACACAATTTGAGGAAGGAGATTTAGTATTAACATCACATCGATTGTTTTGGGGAAGAGCCGGAGATATTGCAAAAGCGGCTGTTTGTTTATGTCTAAATTTAAAGTATATTATTTCTGTAAGCGAGGAGCAGGCAAGTAATTTTATATTTGGTCGAAAAACACGTTTGATTTTACATTTGAGACCACCAGCCAGCAACAAATTGCCTGGACCTCTACATAATAGTACAAATGCATTTATAAAACTTTCCGGAAAACATGGTGTGCTGCCGGAATTTTCGATCGCATTGAGAGAGACATTACAAGCTAAAGTTTGGAATGTAAAAGTAATCGGTAATGAAATTGAAAATACCCAAACGGAGGACGTTACACATACAGAGAATGTAACAAGAGAAGCTAGACTAAGAATGCGTACTGGTATTGGCGGTATTGAAAAGGCAATAGAGCAAAAAACAAAAGAAACTGACGAAAATATTGCCTTAGCTTTTCAAGATCTTAGAGTGTTGATGGGAATGGCAAAAGATATGGTCAGTATATCGCGGGTTATCAGCGACAAAATACGTTCTCAAAAAGGAGAAATTTCGAACGATGAGACCGTACGCTTTAAGTCCTATCTTTTAAGTTTAGGAATAGAAGACCCTGTAACTAGAGAAGGATTCTCAAATGAGTCGCAATACTACAAAAGCTTAGCTGAACAATTATGTATTATGCTTCTGGATCCTTTAGAGGTATAGAAATAATTTAGTAGTAAGTTTGTACATAATTTTAAAGAAAAAAAAATCATTTATAGGAATCTGGGGGAATGATGTCCCTAGCTGACGTATATTGTCGTGTTAATCGTGCACGTGGTTTAGAATTACTATCTCCAGAAGATTTTCTAAACGCATGCCGTTCGCTAAGCGGTCCTATAAAGTTGCGCAATTTTCCTAGTGGAGCTATGGTATTGCAGTTGGAATCTCAAGATGATGAACTATCAGCATCTGATACTTTTGATTTAGCACAAAAATCTACCTCATTAGCAGTTGAAGAACTATCAAAATTATGCAATATTTCATTGCTTTTAGCTAAAGAACGTTTGTTAGCTGCGGAACGTTTGGGAAAATTATGTAGGGATCAGTCGTTGGAAGGTTTAAGATTCTATCCAAACTTAATTCTAAACACACCTAATGCTTAACTTTAAAGATCTAGTTATGAAATTACATTAACTAGATTATATAATACGCTTTATTTTGTAATTGTATCTAACTTCAATAAACTTACTACAACCGTACATTATATTTAAGCAGACCAAAACTTTTTCATTGTACACATTACAAAATATGTCAGATAAGTATTGATGTATTAAAATAAGTTTGACAATTATATATTTATTGATTCGCGTTCAACAGAAATTACCATGTAATTGTTTTGAATTTTAAATATACTACTTCATCTGGGATATTAGTATATTATATTCGGACATTCGTTAATTATATTGATCCTTGAAACTTTAGTGCTAATATCATTCATTTGTCGGCATATTTTGCTAATTTTCAACAACAATGACCCTGAAAGTGTTTATGGCAGATATAAAACATGTGCTTATGAACTTAATTTCGCAAACGTATTTTTTAGTTTGTTTTACAAAAAATGATGCTAGATTTTTCAGAAGTGTTAAGCTAGATTTATACGATTGCAATTTTCTTCAAAATTGCTCTTCAAAATGCTTCCAACTCGTGTAAACAGCAACATTTTTTCAAAATTTATTTATTTATTTAATAGTTATTAAATTAATAGTTGTTAAATAAATAAATTTTGAAGATTTTTTGTTGTTTACACGAGTTTGAAGCTTTTTGAAGAAAATTTCAATCGTGTAAATCTAGCTTTACTGTGATAGTCAATTCGAAAACGTATGCAAATTTGTAAGCTAAATAAAAACAATAATTTAAAACAAGTCCACTGACTAACTGCCGTATTTACAAAAAATTAAAGTAAACTTCAAATGTACTTTAAGAAAATTTGTATCAAAATTTTCTCTAAAAGCATACTTCAAGTCTACTTAATTTTTTATAAATACGGCAGTAAAAATCTAAATCTATCTATACATATACATATGTATATAAAATAGGATGTGTATATGTATGTGACGTATGGACTGGACCGATTTTGATGAAATTTTCAGGTAATATTTAGGCGGGTGACACTGTAAACTCTGATTTTTGATTTTCGGTCTGCGGGCGGAGGGCCGTGAAAAATCCATTGTTCATATTTCATTACCAATGACATATAGTACATACATATGTATATTTATGGCTGTTTTCATAAACGCAGTATGCAATGCAACATTTCATTGCATAGAGTTCATAATAGCATTTAAAAATGTTTGGTTTAAGATTCTCTTTAATAGTCCAATATCTTTATATTTTATGTGATAAAAGTTTTTAAATTATATTCTATATATAATATGTAGTATAAAATCAGTCAAGGATTTAAAGAGTCAAATAGATCAAGTATCTTCAGATTCGTTTAACTTCTTAAGAACATTAGTTCAAAATACTGTAAGATTTTAATTTAAGAGGTTCTCAATACTATACAAAACCTAAAATTACACAAAACTTCAGGTCATGATAAAGTTTCTTCTAAAATAATTAAAGAAACTAAGAACATACTTGTTCATTATCATTTTACACCAAACAAAAAACATTGTCTATCCGCTGGCCTTAAGATGAAGTAATAAATAAATATAATTTCCAATTTGCATTAAATACATGCGTTTCTTTTTTGATTGAGTCCATATCTACACCTGATCTTATTAATTACAAAAATCATGAAATAGTTTTGATGTAAACTTTCTGACATCCGTATCTTGCAATCCAACATTCGTAAAAATATCTGCATATTGTTTCAGCTGTGATATCTTGCAACGGTATAGCTTCGGGCCATTTTGAAAAGCGATCAATCATTGTAAAAATGTAATTGTATCCTTCAGAGGGGGGTAAGGGGCCGTCGGTGTCAATGTGCACTTCAGAAAAACAATTTGAACTTGGTTTAAATTGTCCCAATATTGATTTGTTGTGACGCGTAACTTTGCATTTTTGACACATCTGACAAAGTTTTGAACATTTGTTGCAATCTTTATTCATAGCAGGCCAAACAAAACGATCAGCTACAAGTTTTCTTGAAGCTCGATTTCCAGGATGGGAAAGATTATGAAGTAAATCAAATGCAGATTTTCTAAACGTTTTATGTAGATAAGGTCTTGCTTTACCTTGAGACACATCACAGTATATCTTGATATTAACGCCAGGAATCACTATTTGTTCTAACATACATAATACCAGAATCCTTTGTAAAAAGATTTTGAAGTTCTTCATCTAAATTTTGGGCTTCTGCTAGTTTTATATAATCAATGGTGTTGATTTCTTCTATTCTAGAGAGAGCGTCAGCAACAGTGTTGTTCTCGCCAGAAATGTAGAGAATTTTTGTGGTAAACTGTCCAATAAAATCTAAGTGGCGGTATTGGCGGGGTGAAGCTTTGTTGGGATTTTGATTAAATGCATACATTAAGGGTTTATAATCGGTCTATAGAGTGAAATCTCGACCTTCAAGCATATATCGGAAATGTTTAACTGAAGCATAAATGCTATATGGAGAATCTATTCATCTACCTGGTGAATTTTTTCAAACATCACCTAACAAAAAAACCTATAATGATTTCTTGTATAAATTCAAAACAAATTGTTGGTAATTTCAAACCTCAAAAAGCTTCAAAAACCGTTTATTAATAAGGACTTGTCAACATCCGATTATGTTTGGATAAGGAATGATGCAACTCATCCGCCTTTCATGCAAATATAACGAACCTTGTAAAGTGCTCGATCGAAAAGAAAAATATTTTAAAATACTTCTGAACAACAAAGAAGATACAGTTACTATTGATCGCCTAAAGACAGCTTACATTGAAAATGGAAACCTGGAAATATTGATTTGTAATTTTAAAATTATAACAAGTAGTAATTAAATCACTACATAAGTTATTCTGTAAAAAAAACTTTATGATAGGTATTCCATGGATTTTTATTTAATTTCGTTAAAAGCTCAATTTAAATCGTGTGGTAATACAACACTAATTTTTGCTTAGGGCCAGCAACGCGGACCGGGTAAGCTAGTTTATTATACAAATATGAAGGAATTGTAGATAATGACCCTTGTAATCCCTTTTTTATTTTAAATTTTTATGTTTATTTATATTATAAATTAATTTTGTTTATAATAATTATAATTTTTAATAAACCATATTAAGTACTTGTCAGTGATTCTTTACATATGTTCCTGCTTTATCTTTAGCATTATTTTATAACAATATTTAATTTTTACATTTATATAAGTCTTTAATTTTACCATTTAGTATAGTTTTCATATTTCAAAAATATTAGGATTTACTTTAATTTGAACTAAAATGTTTATGAAATTTTATATTTTACTTTGCAAAATTTTATATTTTTTTAAATGCATTTTTATGTATAGTTTTTTTTGAATTTCGTTGAATTTTATTATTTTTATTTTAAATAAAATTATTCATCTTTAAAAGTGTTTTTTATAAACTTCTTAGTATCTGTAATGATTTAATATCAAGTAGAAATTGTGGTTTAATGTACAATTTAAATTAACTAATGATGTAATGCAGTTTTTATTTATTACATATTCATCTCATCAAAACGTGTAGTATTAGTGGTATTCCGAAAAATCTAAATAGTCTTATAGCAAATTTTATTAAAAGCTTACATTAACAAGCATAGCAAAATTTGCTGATGGAAGAAACCAATTACACAAACCGCATTTCTGAAAAGGCCTAGCATACATGTTTGTGTAAGATCGCCAAAGTCTTCAATCACATAAAGTTTTAATACTTATTACATATGGTTACATTTTTTAGATGTTTTATCCCAATAAGATAGGTATATGTGGACATAAACCTTCAAATTATTGACTGTGAACTGCATGCAGGAAGAGATATTTGACTTTCTTTTTATAATAATTTTGAATTTTTTTATTATTTAGATTATTTATGGTATACCTTGCTAATGTTTTTACCGAATTAAATTTACTTGGGTTACTCCGTAATTCGATTCGAAAAAACTCTTTCGAAATACAATGTATTCAACGTAAAAATTCAAGTTTTGTGAAATTACATATTATTTTTGAATTACGAGCGTGATTATAGCCAGAGAAAAGTGCAGAAATTCATAATTATTTAGTATATTTCTAAATTATTTTTTTTTATATCGGATAATTTTTAATTGATTTCAATCATTTTTAAAAATTGTGGAACACAATTTCGTTATCAAATCAGCCTGCAGTTTTCTGTAGACAAATGATTATATTATTTCCGAATAAACTGCACCATTACATCAATATGTTAGACGCAACATCAGTGGCGAAATTTAATTTTTAAATCAGAATATTTATTTTGTCAATATCACTTACCAAGTATACATCACAATACGAGATATCACCTAATACATTTTATTGTTTCCCATGTGACTTCCCTGGTTTCCCATTATACCTACTTAAAACGTTTGCAAACAACACGTCTTCGCTTTACTATTTTCCATATGAGTTTCATAAACTTAAAGCGTTTACAATATAGTAGATAGCACGTTGTGTTATTTGAACTGCAACTGATACACCCAATTTCCATGCGATGTGTATTCCATATACTTAGTTTTTTATTAACCCCAGTAACCTTTTACCTAAAATACTATGATGAACACGGTTCTATAAAAATATTTTAAGGAACACATCTGTTTTTTTGTCCCATTTCATTCGTATTTGCCTCTGCTCTTTAATACATTTTGTGTATTGGACTTCACAGTATTCAGCCTTATTATGAGTGTCGTTTTCTTTTTACGACAACGACTGTTTCGTAATAGATTAATTGTATCTTTAATCTATTACGTTGGCGTAAAAAGAAAACGACACTCATAATAAGGCTGATTATTTCTTAGGAAAATTAAAATTATGTATATTTTTTTCTTTATTGTAAAAAGAAGTCTATACACATTTTAGGCGGATAAAACGTTAAAAAATTTATAAAATACATAATTTAGATTACGATTTTTTAAATACACGATAAATTCTGTTCTACAATTTTTTATCCTGAAAAAATTTTTATAAGTTATTTTTTGTTTTATTAATGATTCATATATTTGTTTATGAATTTTGAAGCTAATAATGGCTTAATACTAGGCTAATGATGGTTTATTGAAAATAATTACTTTAAGGTTAATTAATTATTTTAATAATAAAAGTGTAATTATAAATAATAATTTTATACAAATTATATAAGAAAGAATAATGAAAACGGGGTTTAATAATTAAATTTAATATTTACATACACATATATATAAAAAATATACAATATACACACATAATATATTTTTTATATATATACATAAATATTTCATGATTTACAATTGTACAATAATATATTAAGCTAATTTGTTTATAATAAAGATTTAAAAAAAAAACTTTTCGACCTTCTGAATTGCAAAAAGTAATTGTACGAGTAATAAAAAACGATATTGGAAAGAAACAAAAGAGAAATTAAAAAGAACTAAAATTATAATAAATTCATTTATTCTATATTTAATTTGTTTATTTATTTTTAATAAAAAACTATATAAATTTGTAAATAATCTATAGAATAGAGCGTTTCACATAATAAACTAAAGCCAAATAAAACTTAGTTTTTAAGACAATTAATTAAATAAGACTTAATGGCTAAGGTCTGAAAATGTTTATAATTAATGTTTTTTCTTGTATTTTGTATTATACTTAATTAAATTTATATACTTAAATCTCTAAAGAAGGTATATAGAGGTTGTTGGTATATTTATGTAATTTAAAAAGAAAATTTAATTATTTTTAAATTAATATTTTAAGGGGTTTGTTTTGTTTAATATCATTTAATTTTTAGATTTGTTTCTTATACATAAGAGCGATGGTGTATGTATATTATTTCTATGTATGTAATGTTAAGCACTATACACTTACATACATACATCTATTTTTTGCTTCTCACAGGTATATTGTATCGAATGTATGTGTGCATGTATGTCATTTTAAAGATAATGCTTGAATACACCCGCTGTTGTGCAAGTACGAATAATAATATAAAGTTCATCATAATTTTTCAAAGGATATGAACAATTCAACCGAGCCGAATTATAATTGGTTTTTTACATTTATTAATAAATTAAATTAATAATAAAAATTTGTTATTATAAACTTTATATGAATGTAATTTTTTCTAGCATGCTCAAATATTGCTTTTTAAAAGAAAATTAATTTCTTTATCAATGTTTTACAATAACTTAAATTTTTTTCAAAGCCAAACATTTAGATACCAATTACTTATAAGTATCATACTTTTAAGTATTTATTATTTTTTATAATAAATGTTTGTTAACGTTTATATATTAATGTGTATGCACCTTTATATAATTTTATATTTTTTTTAATTAATATTTTAATTTAGAGTTATATTAAATTTATTTTAATGATTATTATTATTATTAATTTCTTTACAATTATACAAATATCAATATGTTCCATACTATTGCTAGATTTTAATTTTTCATTTTGTTTTCTAGTAAAATATTTTTTATTTTCAAATTTATAGTTTAATTTTATACTTCTACATTGTAACGCATTATTTTGCTGCATCTTTACAAATTTTAAATTCAAAATAAGAATAAATAAATATTCAGATTACATATCAAGTCAACAACTTAAAATAATAAAACAAAAGATATTGGAGGGAACTTTTAACTGAAAAATAAAGTATAAGCTTTTACAAAGTATTAGAATTTACAACGATAAGTAGTTTGTAAATTTCCAATCTAAACAAATTGTTTACAATCATCATTACTGAAATTTATTTCAGTCCTACATTCAGAGTTCAAAAATGTATGATACGCATGAGCATAACTATATATACATATATGTATTATTGGCCATATTGAAATAAAGAATTGAAATTAAAGGAAAAAAATAGAAATTTAAAAAATCAATTCCGTTTCTAAAAGTGTCTAATTAGCCATATTTTATTCGGACATCCCCATCTTTAATCCTTTTTTGAAATACATAATTCACATTTTGAACAGTTACTCTATAACTGTACGTTACGTACATATGTATTTTTGAACTTAAGCCGGACTTCTTTGTAAAACAATAATACGGAAAACTTGAATAAAGAATTACAATTATGTTTTTTCCCAGTGATTTGTATAATATGAAAAAAGACATAGTGGGATTAATACATAATAAAATTTAGATGTTTTTCTATTAATTATTCTTTACGCGTCTATTATTTACTTACATCAGTTGCAGGACGCCTTCGATTGGCTGCCGCAACTGCAGCAGCTGCTGCTGCAGCCGCAGCTTGTTGCTGTTGTTGTTGTTTTGCTATGGCGATAGCAGAAATGGTACGTTGGGTTAAATTACTACCAGCTCTTGCCTGTATTTGAATATGCTGTTGCTGTTGCGAATGCTGAGATGATGTAGATTGCTGGTGTGTTGATGCTAGTGTCGTTTGTTGTTGGCCTAAAATGACAGTTTGAGTTTGTTGTTGAGGCGTTGTTTGAGATGCTTGAGAAGCAGTAATTTGATTTAAAATGCGTTGATGTTGTTGCTGTTGAGCCTGATGTTGTGTAGAGGCTTTAATCGTTTTTAATTGTAATTTTTGCGTCGACATTACAATAGGCGTGGCAGTTAAATTTGCTGAAGAGGTAAGATTTGTATTAGAATTGGCTGAAAGTCAATAAAATTCATATATAATTATGTCAGAAATGTTTAATGTCAAAATTAACTTTTAATTACCATTGATAGGTGAAGCAGTTGCAATTTTTAAAGTGGATCCGCCTATCTGTCTTTGGGTTATTAACTGGCGACTACCCGTCAGTTGTTTTGTACCCACAACTTGTATATTGCGACCACCTTGTTGTATAGTACCCACTAGTTGTATGGCTTGATTAGTTTGATTTCCCGTCCCCGTGCTGCTAACTGTTATAGTAGCTTGTTGTGGTTGATGGGACGTTTTTTGCTGTTGTTGAACACTGTGTTGCTGCTGGACAATAATACTACCACCGGTGGTTGTATTTGCATTCGTTGTTGTAACACCTGTTGATGAAGTACCAGTTGCTGATGTCCTTAAAGTTGCTGAATTTAACTTTTGCACTCCAGATCCTACCAGTTGAGCTGTAACAAAAGGGGAAGTTTCGGGTTTTGGTTTTTGTTTGATTCGATTGATTGAACTGGCAACATGAATTTTGTTATTTAGTTGATAAATTAATTATAATGAAATAAAGTTTTTTTATTGCTCAAGGTTATTTGAATTTCTTTCTCTACATCCAAAGAAGTTATAGTGCACGAATTTTTAATTGAATACTAAACTGTTTAATAAATGTTTGATGATAAATGGCAAAAAAAAAAAAAATAGTAATGGTATGTGGGAGAAGGAAACAATTTAGATGAAATGTGTTTTGTGGAAAATGGGTGGGTTTGTATATAAAGGTATGATAAAATGTAAACAAATAAATAAATAATGTTGTTTTGGGTAATAATGTTAATTTTTTTGTTAAAAAAAAAGAAGTTTATGAGCAAAGTTTTTGAACGAATTTTGTGTGTAAGTAAAAAAGGAAACAAAAAAATATATAAAATAAAATTAAATAAATTATATTTTTCTTAAGAACGTAAACTTTTTAAGAAAAGCGAAGAATTCTTTCTTTCTAAATTATATGTAAATACTTTGCTTTTCATTATTTAATTCTAAAAGCAAACTTAAAAAGTTTTTTGTATTTGAATCGCTTTTATAATCATAACAGCACTTGGTATTACACTTACCGATAGGTAACGTTAACATCGTAGTGCCGGTATTAGTAGTATTAGTGCCGGTATTGTTGGCACCAGGTGTATTTGCCACTCCTCCACCCGAATTATTAGTTAAGACTACAGTTTGAGTGCCACCAGTAGCAGAAGCAACAGCTCCAGACGGTAAATTAACAACGGTGCCAGTTGCCGATGAAGCATGATGTTGTTGTAATTGCTGGGGCTGCAGTGTTATTGTGTGTTGTGTTTGGCTTTGTTGTTGGTTTGCCGAACTAACTGGTACTGATACAAGAAGACTTCTTTGTTGTTGATGACCCTGATGGCCTGAATTTGTATTTTGTGCTGCAACAACAGCACTGCTGTTGTTATTTGAATTTGCACTACCTCCTGCAGATACTACTGAGACGGTTGAATTTCCCGATTGTTGAGGTTGCTGAACGGCGTGTAAACTACCACCGGTAAGTTGAAGTGATATTGGCTGATTGAACCCAGGTATTTGAACTTGAACATTTTGTAGGCCGGGGAAATTTGCCATAGCCCCTTGTAAAGTGGAAAAGTTTATGCCTTGCAAGTTAAGAGTTGCAGTTTGAGTTTGTGTTTGGCTTTGTTGCTGTTGCTGCTGTTGAGGTTGTTGCTGTTGTTGTGGTGGTGGAAGATGCGGTGAGGGCGACGGCTGTGGATGCGGACTAGACATTGGCGAATGTATTGATGATGTGGCGGGAGATTGTACTAAAGTTTTTGTAATATACTGTTGTTGAGGTGTGGCTGGATGATGTTGTTGGGGTGACATATTCTGGAGTGCTGCGCCAGCTGTTACACCACCGCTATTAAGTCTCTCGAGTAGGCTTTGATTTTGGTTTTGAGAAGACTGAGAGTGCTCTGAACCAGAGGGCGAAGGTGTTGCTGCATTTGCCAACAATGCGTTTAAGGTAGTTGAATTATTGTTATTAACTCCGGTGTTTGATGTGGCTTGCGGTATAGCAAATCCACTTGCATTTGAAGCATTTGAATCTGATCCGGGAGAAGGGGCTGCAACTCCAACAACTATAGCATTAGGAGGGCCTTGTGATGTACTACTCAAGGAATCTCTTCGAAGAGCATTAGCTAAAACACGTTGCTGCTGTATGCCACTATTGAGAATTTTTATACTACCGCCACTTGATCCTGTTCCACTTACAGTGCTCAATGTATAACTTCCAAAATTTGTGCTGTTGGTCATTATAGCGGGGGGAGACGCTAATTGCGATGCTAAAGCTGACATTGACACACGGACCGTTGTTTGGGGTTGCTGGTCTTGTTGATGTTGCTGTGTTTGTGTATGCTGCTGCTGTTGGTGGAGATGGATTTGTTGCTGATGATGGAGATTTTGCTGTTGTTGCGGATGATTAGATGGCTGATTGAGATTCACCGCTATTAAATTACCTGCAGCATTTGTTCGAAATGTTGCAGTTGTTCCGCCGCTACCCGCTCCACTACTGCTTACAATATTAATTTTTCTTCCTGGATTTAAAAGGTTTTGCAAAACTTCATTTTGTTTACGTTGAGATTGATTTGGCACTGCTTGGGATTGCGTAGCTTGAACGAAATTCTCCGTCGCAACAACAGTTGTTGTCTGCGACTGCTGTTGTTGGGGATGCGATGAGTGTTGAACCAATGTAACATTCTGTTGTTGGGTTGGTTGCTGCTGCTGTTGAGTTTGTCCGGTAGATGTGGTAAACGTACCACTTGCTACAGGAGTACTTGTCATTGCAGCGGGAGCACTATTAAGTAAACTTAATATGGAAGCATTACTTGAACTTTTCAACGTCGTAGCAGTAGTGGAAGTGTTTGAAATAGACGCTGCTAAAATTAAAATAAAGATAAAATGTTAATGTGTCTTTTTAATGGTTTACAATATAAATTTACAATTTTGTTGCTGCTGCTGTTGTTGCCATTGATTTGCACTATTCATAATGCTGGTAACAATAGCGCTAATAGCTGGATTAGCCTGTAAAGTATTAGTGGAGCTGTTAGAGCCTCCAGAGTTTCCAGTAACAACATTTGTTGTGTTGGTAGAACTATTGGCAGTATTTTGTTTATGAACTAACTGCTGCTGTTGCTGATTCGTGTTAGTCACAATAGGTGCTGCCTTCAATTGAGCTTGCTGTTAATAATAAAACAAAAATTTATGACACTAACATACACATGATAAAATATTTTTTATTCTTACCAAAATGGGCACATTGGAACTAAGCTGAGTTCTAAGTGCAGAGTTCTGTGCCGATTGTACAGTATTCATTTGAGTGGTTGTAATGACTTGAGTCTTTTGTTGTTGATGCGACGATGCAGGTTGTATTGTAATACCAGCATGTTGCAGCGCTTGAGCTGTTTGTTGTTGATGTAATGTTTGTGAACCAGTAGCTGAATGTTGTTGCACTAGTACCAAGGAACCATTACTTAAACTGAGTTGATGAGTCGTTGTAGATGCTCCACTGTTATTAACTCCTACAACACCAGATGACGAGGGACCAGAACTTGTAATTTGCTGCAGTTGTATATGATGAGAACTACCTGAGATGCTATTGGTATTTGTTGTCGTATTGTTGCTACTATTATTGGAAGTAGTGGCAGTGAGAGTAGCATGTTGCAATTGTACTGTTGCACCAGTAGCATCTATAAATTGAGTTGTAGCCACTTGTTGCTGTTGCTGCTGCTGCTGATGGTGGTGCAATTGCTGCTGTCTAAGCACATGCTGAACGGCAGCTACATTATTTCCAGTAACATTCACAATATTAATGTTTTTAGTAACATTTTGTTGCTGCTGTACTGTTTGTGACTGAGTTTGTATTGTATTTGTATTCAGATGTTGTACAGTTGTTGGTAATAAATGTTGTTGTTGTCCATGTGGACCAACAACAACCAAATGTTGCTGATGCTGCTGTTGCTGTTCTGGTTGCTGCTGAGTTGCTGTTTGTTGTATTACATGTTGCTGCTGTTGCTGAGCTGCCAATAGTGCTGCTTGTCGTTGTTGCTGCAATTGTAATTGCTGTTGTTGTAGCAGGAGTGCCTGTCTCTGTTCTGGTGTTATACCTGTGTGAGTTACTTTTGGCAAATGACCCGGTACTAAATGTGTTATCTTAACAGCTTTGCGTCCTTCCTCTGTAAATATTTCCGTAAATTGTTGTATATATCGATTTGCATGTACTCGTGTACCTAAGGGAAAACGACAAGATTCACCATTTCTTATACCTTCCCTGTAATCACGATCCACATACAATTCACCCAGGTACTCTGAATTTGATGGCCTTTGAAAAATTGATAACTTAATATGATAAACGACACGTCGACCCTCATTGTCATCACGTTCCGTTTCCAAAATGTACTCCTCAATCAATTGCGGCTGACAATCAGTAGTCTCTCGGGGCCTTTCATTCGTTTTAGCGTATTTTTCAACACTTATTAATTGATCTGGCACCTTAAGATTGGCTGGGTAGTCGAGTCTTGGTGGCCGTATAGGTCGTATAACATCTTTAGGCCGTTTCGGCACTTTTGAGGCAAATGAAGTTAACATTGTGGCACTGACTAAAGGATTAACACCACCATTGGTAGATGATATATTGGCAGCGGCAGCTGCGGCAGTAGACATCAGTCCTGTTCTTGGTCTGGTTCGTAATCTGGTTAGGTAATCGCACAACTCAAGACCATAGTGATGGGTAAACTGATCCAATTTTCTTTTACGATTGATTGAAATTTGAGTATATTTCTTCATTTGTCGCCTCAATTCGTGAGTATTGAAGAGCTGCCTTTCATGTTGGGAGTTAATAGCATGCCGACCTATATTTGGATCAGGATCTAAACATAGTGGTTCCGCTGTCGCCAACACCATTTGACTTTCCAATGCAAGTTTATCTTCAGGCGCGCAAGCGGATGTGGATTGATTAAGCGTTGTTGCAACATGCTGGACATCAGCAAACAATGTTGCATTGGTGGGTCTTAATAACACGTGCCTCGTATCACAGATATTCGTTGAGGTGGCAAATGTTTGTCGAAAGTCACGTATTTGTGCCACCACACAACCAGCATAAAAAACATTCGGCTTTAAGAAGATACGTGGTGTTCCTGTGCTGTCATCTTGTGGAGCTTGTAAAGTTATTGTGGTAGCTACGAGCATATCCATTAAAAAATCGGGTATTACTTCACGGTCGATGCACTGAAGCAGCTGATCATTTTCATATGGCCATCGCAATACTTCAACTAAAGAATATTCATTTGTTGAGTTACACAAATCAGTAGATGAGCCATCAAATATTGTAGTTAAATGATCATAGGGGGGCTTTTGTTTTATATCTGGTGGTATCGATGATGGATATAGTTTACTTGAATTAAAACTGCTACTGTTAATCATGATGTTTGAACTGCGACTAGAAATGTTTTTTAAAGACACTGAGTTCATCGATGAGGATAACGACGACGACAATGTAGAAAGGGAGGTCGACAACTCCCCTTCTATGTCGGGTATTACTTGACGATCATCATAGTATAAACCCAACGCGTAGCCTTTATTGCCAGGGTATAAATTAATAACAATAGTATTAAGTTTTTCAAATTCAACAACACGCTCTAATATAAAAGAACGAGTACGTTGTTTAAGCTAAAATTGGAAAAACAAATGTAAAAACTTATTTTCATTTTACACTAATAAAATATACTTTTATTTATAATTGAATTATTAATGTAATACAAATAAGAAAACTGCTAATATGAAAGTACGGTTATATATTTTTTTTAAGTATCAGATTTTCTCTCATCTCTTCACTTAAATACTAACATCATGTAAATATGAGCCTGTGATTTTAATGTAATGTGTACTATAAAACTATGAACATTGTATGGCCAATCATTTTTTGCAGCATGTTCTGTAGTTTATTATAAATAATTGTTTGAAGTAGTTGTTATTATCGATTATTATTAGTAATTATTTTAGTTAATCTTTAATGGAAATTTGTTCTTAATCGGATTTTAGAGGTTTAAGTTTAAGTTTTCTTCTAATAAAATGACACATATATTAAAAAATCTAAATTTCGAGCAAAGTCCGTTAGAAAGATAAACAAACTAATAAATTTGAGAATTTAATTTGAACAAACTAATTAATTTCATCAAAATAAGAATAATAACAAACTAGAAATTTGAGATCGATAACGGCCAAAAGGCTAGGTTAAGAAAATAATTAATAAAGAATATAATAATAATCTTCATATGGGTATTTTCATACAGCCGTACGTGACATTCGTACGCATATGGAGTAATATAAATCTCATAAAAATAGAAGTTAATGAAAAACAATATTACAGTTATGTTGCAATCAAAAGCCTTTATGTTTGAGAAAAAAATGGGCAGCCTCGAAACTTTGGTGTCGAAAATATCCGATCAAAATAAGGTGATAACGTACGTGACAAAAACGGAAGTGGTTTTAAGGCATATTTACGTACATGCAAAAGTCTGCGAATCATGGGAGTTTTTCTTTTCTTTAAAAATCATTTGATATTTAAAGAGAAATCATCTCTGGTTAGTTTTATATAAAAGAAAAACATAATAACGTACGTGACAAATTTTCCCGTATATAAATTATGAGATTTATTTTGTAGATAATTTTAGACATAAATTTGGGGAAAGGAAATAAAAGTGTCTGCTTATTAAAAAAAAAACGGTGTGATAATAAAAATAATATCAAACTCATAAAATGTTTATTAATATTAATTCGGCCTCCTTTTTTGGTGCTCTTTTAGTTTTGCTTCGCCTTTTTTTAACTCTTCCCGCCACCGTTTAATGGTTTTACAACTATTTAAAATAATCTAAATAGAAAATTTGTATTTAACATTGATTTTGATGCATTTAATTTAAATTATCGTACTTACATACGTTATGTATGCGACAAACTTTAAAAGGTAATAACTTTTTTTTTATTTCGGTTGGAAAGGAAATTTTAGTTAATATCTTTAATTGGAAGAATTCTTATTTTAGAATTGTAATCGTCTTAACCTGCGACTGCCCATATACAAATGACATAGTTAAACAATGTCTTGGCATAACGTACGTGACATTAGAATACCATCAAAATCAAATCAAAAAATACCGCTATTTGAGCTCTAACTTCTCGTTTTTCTCATTATTATAGTTACATATTTGTTATTGCAAATTTATTTTTAAGATGTAATTGTAATGTTTCAAATCTATTAATTTAGTTAATAGCAAAGAGAAAATAATTTATTTTATTTGCAAAAACTGAGTCGAAGAGACATTTAGTTTTTCTCTTCCATTTTTTAGTTTTAAAATTCCAATAACCTGTAAATGCTTCCATATTATGAAAAATCGAATATTTTTCTCTTTTTAAATCATGTTAGAAACATTTTTCAAGTACTCTTATTTTTTGGTCGTGGTTGACATTTTCATGGAACTACCCATATGCATATGAAAATTATATATTCTTTACCCAATACTCAAATGTTTAGCAAAAATTAAAACTTGTCAAAATTTATAATAATGCACACCTGTAGAATCAAATATTTTATTTGAGTTTTAAAATTTTAATTTTTTTTCCAAAACTATTTTAAGTCAACTTCGATCGAATTGGATTATATGTAAATGTGTTTCATGATTCGTGTTTCATATTGCTTTCTTTTTTATGCAACTTTGCGGGAAGTATTTACATAGATTCTAGTTACTAATACAACTATTCAAAAAACTTACCCCAGCTTCAGCAAATAAATTTAAATCATTCGCTAACAATTGTAAATAGTGATCCTTAATACGTTCATGTATGTTGAAAAATTTGTGTGATGAAGTATTTTCTCGTTTAGAAGCACTAGTTGTTGAGGATGTTGACGAAAATGTGTTGGTGGTAGTTGTTTGCCCACTAGAAAAGCCTAAAATAGTAGATGTGGATATTGATCGTGATAACGATGGAGAATGTGAACATTTTGAAGAGGTTGAATCTTTAATTTTTTGCCTCTTACTAGGCGACGAGGTAGGAGATCCAGTTGTCCCAGGCGATGTTAAGAGATGCGAATTGTGAGAATGATGATTGTGCTGATGATGGTGTGAGTGATGATGATTCACCGTTGTAGATGATGATGAGGAGGAAGGACGCTTATCAGCCTTTTTGTTGTTGTTATTGTGATTGGTATTGTTATTATTGTTATTATGAGAACCACTATTGTGTACACCTGGCGGCGTTGATAATAATAAGTCCGGTACGATGGGGGATGGTGAGGTAATTGAATTAAAGTTAGAGTAAGATGTTGATTGTACCGTTTGCGGAGATGGATGCCCTAGTTGTATGTGTTGTTGAATAGAAGAGTTAGAAGGTGGAGCAGGCTGGGCTAAAATTACGATATTATCCAAGTTAATGGAAGAATCCAAATTTTGATTTAGACAGGCGCTATTCGATATAGAAGACGTTGGTACCGGTTTTGTAGGAGCCAACAACTCTACAGGGGGTTGATCTGTTGGATTTGAAGGTTCCTCATCATCTTCAAATATGCAAAGAGGTGGTTGGCTGGGAATTTGGGAAATATTGCAATGCAATAAACTGTTGTCTATGAGTGATGACTTGGGGGGAAACGTAACAGAAAACGACGATGAAGATACCAATGATGGTGGGGTAGGTGGAGCTGGTGGAGATAATTGTTGTTGAGCCACATTTTGAATACAGGTATTTGAAGAATTGTTGTTCCCACCACCAACATTAATAGCTGTTGAAGATACATTTGCACCCTGCAAAGCTGTTTGTAATTGATGGTACTGCTGGAATTTATGCTGCTGTTGATGAGATGATGATGAATTTGGTAAGTGCTGGTAGGCTAATTGTTGTTGCTGCTGCCTGAGTATTGTCGCCGTTGTGGGATTATTTGAAGCCAACGTTGATACTGTATTGCCTGCGCTTGTATTTGCAGAGTTAGATGAGCCTTTAAGCTTTTTCAATGTGTCATTTATTATGAACTGTAATTAAAAAAAAAAAATATATATATATATATATAGGTCTTCAATGACTTTTTATTTAAATAAATTACTTACATCAGCTTCTTGACATGATGAATCCAAGCTTTGCATTGTGCCAGTAGTGACTTTCGTTTACAAATCAATTGAAGCATTGACATGGACTTTTATATTTCACTCGATTCAATTTTCATTTATAAAACATATAAGGAACTTTTTCTATAAGCACATACGATTTCAAATATAATTAATAGGTCTAGAATTTTAATGTCTTCGCAGATTGTTTTTTACTTTACAATTCACAATACAATATAGGTATATTTTGTTAGTTTTTATCTGGTGCCATTGACATTAATAATCCTTAATGATTCTTCGTGTTGTTTTTTTTATTTTTTTTTAAACATGTAAAGTTGACGTATAAAGGCTCCAATAGTAAAAGAGGCAGACAAAAACCAGAGTTGCTTATTTAAAAAAATATATTTTTATTAATGTTTCTGCAGAGGTAGGTATATTATGTTATTGTTAGTTTTGATGGATTTAATTTTTTATTGCTTAATCTCTTTCAGCAGGATTAATGTAAGCATTATCTTTTTAGTTAAATTAATATGTATTAGCTAACTTTGACTAAATTCTATTAAAATTTGTTTTTCGTAAAATTATGTGAATTTTATGGTGATTTGTGTTTTGCTTAAACAGTAATTGTCACATCAAAATAAATTATAGACATAAATTTATAATATTTTTGCAACACTTATAAACGTATAAAATATAAAAATCAATTTACTAAAATGTATAATTAGACTTTTCATTATTATTTTTTGAATTAATAAAATGTTTAAAGCATTTATATGTTTTACTTTTTTATATTTTTTGTGGTCCTTTTACACACATACATTATTATCAATCATTTATACGCACTTTTCGCACATCACTTTTTTCAGTTTTAAGCAAAAAAAAACGGAATATATTTTTATTTATATTTAATATAATTAATATATTAAAACATACTTTTTACAAATTTCATAGGAATATTATAAATATATTTATTTTGTATAATTTTAAAAATTATATTTTTCGTTTTTTTTTTCAAGGGAGAAAATTGTTTTGCAATTGTTTGCATTTGACACGATTTTTTGTGATTTTCCTTTCTTGCTTCTTTACACTCTTTTGAATTATAACACTCAAGCTCTCTTTCTTTCTTCTGTAATAGAAAAACATATTTGACAATCACAGCTGATAGAATATTGCCATTTGTATTTAATAAAAATAAGATTTTAAACAAAATAAAAAATACGCAAGCAAATTTAATAAATTTTTATATAAAAATATTTACTTTTATATTTAAGTTATTTTCCATAATTTATAATAAAAAGTTTTATAACTAATTTTGGTATGGCAGTGCTGTAAATAGCGTTCTTTCTTTTGTTTGACATTTTATATTGCATGTTCACCTTTTTTGTTTCCCATTTCACATTTTTTTTGTAATTAATTTTAGTTTTGTTTTCCCAACTTTTGTTGTTTGGTTTTATTTATTACTTACTTTACTTTTATTTCTTTATAATATTACGCTTATTGTTTTGTAAAATAAATTTACATCAATATATTTTATTTATATATATTTTTTAATATTTGTTCTTTTTATATATTCTCTTTTTACATTTCTTTCAATCTGTCAAATTTGTTTTTTTTTTTTTTTGACAGCAGGAGCAGTGTACAAGAAAAAAGCTAGAAAAATGCGATTTCTCCTATTAAAACATGAAGATATTCTAAGAAATTTCTTTAAACATTTCACTCTTTATATTGTATTTTTGAATTTGTACACTTTGATCCGTATTTATTATATTTTTTTTAACTTTTTTGTTTCGTTAAACCCACGAAAAATTCTTTACACAAAGCGACCTGCGAAACGACGATTGGTAAGTGTTGCCAATATTTAAAGTTTATGACACATTTATGCTATTTTTGTGACAATTGGCTTGTCAACCGACAATAGATAGTTATGTGTTATGCTCAGCCAGCGCAAGGTTAAACAACTGACGGCAACGCAGTGTTTCAATTTTATTTTTATAAATGATCTGTCATTTTTGGCTTTCATTTTGAAAAATCTAATTTAATTACATATTTGTAAAAATGTATGTTACATGGCATATTTAATTTTTTGGACATGCAATAAATTATCAGGCATGTGATGGAAATCGAAAACGAATGAGTTTTACCCTGCCTTTACACATGCAAGTACTTGCATGCGAGTGCTACTTGAGTAGATCTGCAAGTGAAATGTGAGTGTATTACCCGGCATTTACACATGCAAGTTCGAAAAAGTCAATACATTCACACTTTTTTACTAATACACTCACATTTTTTCAATTGCAGATCTAATCGAGTTTTTCGAATAAGTTTTCGTATATAATACGTACACAGCACTTGCATGCAAGTACTTGTATGTGTAAAGGCAGGGTTAGTGATTATAATATATGTATATACAGACATGTGATGAAAATCGAAAACAAATCAGTTTTGGAAATACATTTTAATACATTTATAATCTAATTTTTAAAATGTTTGTTTTAAGATTCTCTTTAGTAGCCCAATATGTTTATATTTTATGCAATAAAAGTTTTTTAATACAGAAATATTACGAACAAATTTACTTCTAAAACTCATTCGTTTTCGATATCCATCATATGCCTGAATATAAACTTAAAAAAAAACGAAAAAGTCATCAGGCATATTTGTAAGGTAAAATGTCAAACATTATTCATATTGACCCGAACGCTGGTATGACAAGCTCCCTATATAAAAAGGAATAACATTACAAACTTTACAAATACATATTTTCAAGATCGGAGGTATTGCAAATTTCATATTAATGGGAATTAATATGGTGCTAATAATTATATTTTTGATTATAACAAATTAAATACATTATCTGTAAGGATATGTAATTTTTGGATAATGTATTTGAAAACAGGGAAATTGACGAAAACTTATTTAAATTGAAAATTTAAATAATTAGAAATTAAACTTTTCATTCAAAATTAATTGAAGACAAAAATTTTAATGTGTTCTACTTACATGGAAAAATTAAACATTCCATAATGTTTTTAACTGGTCAGATCTTTACGATAAAATTAATTTATATCCTCCAGCATTTGAAATCTTAATTTCTTTATTTTTGTCTAATTTTTTTTAATAAAAAGCTTATTTTTTTAAGCAAATAATAGGAATTCATTACAAAACTTATAAATTATACAAATTATAAAAAAATATAGTAAATATATTTTATTTTAAAGATCATGTTTTAATCTCTTAGTGTTATTTATTAGTTTAATTAATTTAAATGTGAGAAAAAATTAAAACAAATAAAACATTTTATTAAAAACACATTACGCCAAGAGAAGGTAAAGGAGAAGGTAAACATAGTTAAAAGAATTTATACAGATCAGGATACCAATAATGGTTAATAGGATAAGTTGCAAGTTATTAAAGCAAAAACAGAAAACCATTTTGCGTTCATCATGAAAGAATGGAAGTTAAAGGTAAGTTCAGATGCAGTAATACTTAAATAGTTCCTCTCTCATTTTTTTTTTTTGGATACGTCTCATAGTTAAAGCAAATAAGATGGTCGTATGAACAAATAGGTATAAACTGTAAAACAAATTATATATTGAGATCTTTTATAAATATACATATAAGTAGATATATACGTATGTATTTATTATTTATTTTATAGATTGTTATATGTATTTAATATATTTTGTTTCTATAGTTGGTAAGTAAATTTAAAATTTAAATATTCAAACAAAAACTTTTAGTTTTATTATTCAAATATCACTTTGTAAAAAATATCACTCCACAAATTTTCTTTTCCTAAATTGCATATTGATGTTGTATTTTTAAAAATGTATTTTGTTTTTGCAACCTCATTTGCCGGATATAAAAATTATAGTTTTATTTATGATCATTTACGGATTTCTTTACTTTCTTGTAACTTTTTCCAAGTATCTCCTAATGCTTTTGCAAAATGGTCATCAACTGAAGCTAAAACTTCAGCACTTGTGTTGCCGGTATTGGCAGAAGATTTCCAACTTGAAGTTATAGGGGAGGAAGGTGAAGGAGACGATGTATTGGAGGAATAACTTGTGGAGTTAGAATTTATATTATGATTAGTAGTTGAAGTAGGGGATGCCGGAGGTGTTGGATTGTGTGATTTAACATTTTGCAATCCAGGTTCAGTTTTTATACGCATTATAGCTGGCAAATTGGGTGAAGGGTTTGGAACTGGCACGTTTAGTACAGGAGGCGTGTGACGTGGTGATGATGACGGAGAATTATCAACTGAAGCAAAATGAGACAGAGTCACCGCTACAGATGATGATTGTTGCTGGTGCTGATAAGATAAAGGAGAAGCTGTTCTGGACGCAGTCATATTAAATATAGGTGTTTGTGTTGTATTGCCCAACTTAACTCCTGGAATTGGTGCAACTGATTGTGGTGAAGATAATGGAGTAATAGCTATTAACGATGTAGACTTTTGTAAGCTAATGGGTTGTTGATGTTTTGGCTGCCCACATGGTCTATTCACCAATGGCAAAGGAGGAGAATTTGGCCGTGTTGATATTTTCATTTGGGCTGCTATGGCAGCTGGTGATAACAAGACAGAATTGGCTTTGGGTGTTACAAGTGTTGGGTTTTGGTGTGCCTGATGTGAGTTTTGCTGGTGATTTTCTGTGGGTAAAATGGCTGGATAAGCAGGAGGAGGAATTAGTTCCACTTGTGGTAACGCAGAATTTGGGGGCAAAGATGAGGCTCCTGAAGATAGAGGCAATGTTGGTGAAGGACTTCTGACATGAGCTATTGGTGGATGCGGATTTTGTGGTTGTGGGGATGGTGTTTTCGTCGACTGGCTAGCAGGAGATCTTTTGGAAAATAAAGCAAAATAGTCATTGCCCAAGGAACGACGAAAGTGTTCATCAATAGATTCTAAAATAAAAAAAAAATATTAAAAAAATAATTAACATTTTTGGAAACCATGTTTTTTACCGCAACTACGATTGTCGTTTTCTCGATTTGCTAGTAATGCAGAATCTCTAACATCCCGTTTTGGTGGTGCTTGTGTTATTACGCTTGGTCGAGCTAACGAAGAAGCAAATTGTGAACCAGGTAAGGGCTCCCGATAGGGTGGTGGTGGAGAATTACGCTGTTTTAAATTACCAACAGACATATCCAAGGGCGCATCGTCGTTTTGAACAGAATTTATTTGTTGCAAAACCTGAGCGTGTGTTATTTGACCCAAATGAATTTGTCCCCCTAAAGTAGAAAGTGGCGGAGGTGACGGTGCTGACGGACAATTAGTACATTCACTTAAAGGACGCAAGCTTGCTGCTGCTGCGGCGGCCATCATTATTGAAATCTGATGCGCATTAGAGTGTATGTGTGTGCTCGTATTAGATACCGAACCAGAGGGTAAGGGAGAATGTTGGACATGGGCAGCAGGCGGCGGCGACGAACTAGGAGACGAAGCACGTGCACTACTTGTAGAAGATCCAGATGATTGATGATGATGTGGATGATGATACTCACCCGTGCGTAAACGCCTTTCACGACGCCAAGCTGTAGTTGGCAATTCTTTAGAAGTTAAACGGGTTTCTGTAACATAAAAAAAACACCAATATACTCACAAAATATTTCCCAACAAAATTAAAAAATACTAATTTACTACAAGTGGGCGTTATGATACATTATGAATCATAACCTTATACATATTGGACAAAAACAAAACGTATATTACACATGTTTTGCACAATGTTTTGCGGCAAAACCTAAAAATACACATAAAAATACTACACACATACTTCATACTACATATGTACATACATACATATTCAAATAAAAACAAAAGACTTTGGCAACAAACGTGATATTTATACTAATATTTATCGCCTCCTTGCTTTGCTTATTTTCTTCTCTTGTTAAAACAAGTTTTTGCTGTTGTCTTTGTTTTCCTAATGGGATTCTCTTTTTGTACATTAAGTCTATTGGTGGTTTCAAGTAATATATAATTTAAGAATTAAAAATGAAAACAAAACAGAAAAATTACAAATCTTAGGATTTCACTAACAAAACAAATGCTTAAACAATATCTATACATACTTACATACATATGTATTAATGTACATTAGACCTGCCCTTAAACAATATACATATGTATTTGCTTATGAAGGTTCTTATTTTTCTCTTCAACATCTACTGATGCAAAATTTTATGTAATCGGAGAACGAGATCAAGTTGTATAAACAATTTAATTCTTTCTGATATTTTCAAACATTTTGATAAATATTGAAATATTCGTTTACAAAGATTTGAAATGTATCATCAAGAGAAAATTATCTTTCTAACAAAACGGTTTAAGGAAGGCCGAGAAGAAGTCAATGACGATGCTCGTTCTGGTCGCCTGAGCACGTCAACAACCGATGAAAACATTGAAGCAGTGAAGAAAATGATTTTTGATAATCGTCGAATCACTATCAGAGAGGTTGCTGATGATGTTGGCATATCGTTCGGTTCATGCCAAGCAATTTTTACGGATGTTTTAGGCATGAAACGTGCGGCAGCGAAGATTGTTTCAAAATTGCTAAATTTTGAACAAAAAACAACGTCGCATGGACATCGCTCTGGAGCTGTTGAACATCGTCAACGACGATCCAGATTTCCTCAAAAAGGTCTTAACTAGTGACGGTATATGGTTATGACATTGAAACCAAAGCCCAATCATCCCAATGGAAACGTCCAGAAGAAACGTCAAGTTCGGTCAAATGTGAAGGTTTTGCTCACTGTTTTCTTCGACTGCAATGGCGTAGTGCATCATGAATTCTTGCCATAAGGTCGAACGGTCAATAAGGAATACTACCTTGAAGTTACGCGCCGTTTGCGCGAAGCAATTCGTCAGAAACGCATAGAATTGTGGAAAAACCAATCATGGTTTTTTCATCATGATAACGCACCAGCTCACACATAAATGCTTGTGCGTGAGATTTTGGCCAAAAACAATACCGTTATCATGCCTCAACCACCGTATTCATCGGACTTGGCCCCCGCTTTTTTCTCTTCCCATAACTGAGGACATCGATTAAAGGAAAGTGTTTTGCTACGATTGAGGAGATAAAAGAAAAATCGAAACAGCAACTGTTGGCGATACCAAAAAGCGCTTTTCAGAAGTGTTTCGAGGATTGGAAAAAACGCTGGAATAAATTTATTATATCTGAGGGGAATTACTTTGAAGGGAACAAGTTAGTTATTGAATAAATAAATAATTTTTGAAAATATTTAAAATAACGGTTATTTTTTAAACAGACCTCGTACATATTTGTAATGAAAGAAGAAATTAAACGAAATAGATGAAAAAACTTAAAACCTGGTTAGCTACTGTGTTACGCTTTATTTGGAATATATTGTTTACTATTGCACCGCAGCGGCAATGCATAGCAATCACAATTTTTTATGTAAAAATAAAAGGTTGTAACAAAGAAATATGAATGAACATATCGAACTCTAGCTCCAAAATATCGTAATAGCCTTTTCACGCTTGCATACATTTAGGAGGAACGCATGGAAGATGTTGAAAATGTGAAACATGCATTCACACTTGCAACATCTAACATCTACCATCAGTTAAGTAGACAAAATAAAAGGATTGATTATTCGTTTGACAGAGCAAACCCAGATATTATTGCATTGTATAGGGTTATTAGTAAAAGAATGTATACTGGGGAAAGATTATTTGTAAAATTCAAGTTTCATTTTGTTTATTTTTTTTTTACTATAAATGTCACTTTTGTTAGTGATGTAACTTAAATTTCATTTTCAATATCAGTTTTGCTAGCGATGACACTAAAAATATCGGAAGATGCAAATGGGAACAAAATGAGCTATCAACATCTTGCGAAGATGTTGATTTTCAGCTATGTACATTTCTTATGGGAAATTTTCAACATCTTCGCCAATTGATGGTAGATATTATATGTTGACAAGTGTGAAAAGGCTATTACAATATGATTTTTGAGTTTTAATCTTTTTTTATTGTCCTTTTTTTGTCAGAACTGTTTATATATACATACATATGTACATACATATGTACATACATATGTACATACATATGTACATACATATGTACATACATATATAATATAAATCCTAAATTTGTATTTAATTTCAACTATCACGCAAGGGGTTCGCGTGTTGAATTTTGGTATATAAATTTTTTTGTTTTTGTTTGTTTTTAACAAAAACATAGAATTTAGTTGTCCACCATGATCAAGCATACAGACGTCGATTTTTTCATCAGCATTTTTCATCTCATTTCCGCGAAAAGTCGGGTCTATTCCGATAATCACATCTCTGATTTTGTGTTTTAAGGCTGTAATTGATTTGAAAAAATAAACCAGAAATAACTAAATTTCGATAAATTATGCGATCGGAAAATTTGGTGAGCAATAGATTAATTGTTTAGATAGCTGTGAGGTACTTTACACCGTCCTGTTAAAACCACATGAGAGTGATATCCATATCATGAGTTGTTTATATGTATCTCTTAATATTGAATTTTTTCAAATAGATTTTTTTTTTAAAAAGTATTATTTTATTTTATATCTATTTAACAATACAAATCTTAATTCATATAATTTTGATATCCGAATTTGTGTTTTATAATATATTAAAAATAAAAGTTTTTATTCCGAAAAGTTTTATTTAATTGTAATGGATTATTTTGAACTTCCGTATATGATATATGGTTCAAAACTTATATACATATAACATTGTTTATTCCTTACAGACACTCAACAAAATCAGAAACTACCAAAAACGTGACAAAATAAAATATTTCAAACATTTTGTTTGTTATCGTTTTTAATGCAAACGAGTACATATTACGTCTAAATGTCAATGACAATAACGGAAGTTGTGGATAATCAATATGCATAAAAAACATGCAAAACTAATGGGTCGATTACGGATGTCAACCGAACCACAGTGGAGTTTACAGTTGCCGAACATGGCAACCGAGAATTTGTAGTTGCTTTGATTTTTATTTAAAGTGGTAAATTTAAAATGTTAGTTATTTTGTTGTTAAACTATTTATATTTTTAATATATAAATGAAAATTTTAAAAACATATTAAACACGAAAGTTGCCTTACATAATAACAACTTGCGTGTCAGTCGCGTTGCCTATTGGCAATCCAACTCCAGTTTGGTTGCTATACATAATCGACCCATAAATTTCTTGTAATTTGAATACAAAAACTATCTAATATAAATTTACAATGTCAACCGTACCTGTGGATTATGCATTCTCGACCCGACATTTCATTGTTTTCAGTTTACGCTTCAAAAAGATAATATCCAGAAATATCCTCTTATAGTACATCTAACATTCTAATGAATGCGTGGCAAGGCGTTCGTCGACTTGCTACAACCATGGCACTAAAATATGTATTGAGAATGCTATATTACTTTTAACAATCACATTACAAGCACTCGGTAAATATTACGACCAATTCAATAAAAGGGTTGGTTATCAGCGATTTATTGCATTCAGGCAAGCAATAGATCAAAAGTTTGCTTCATTTTCATTTTTGTACATGCTTCGCAAAACATTTTTTTACATAGGTAATGTAACATTTTTAACAATTTTATGTAGGTATAAGAATGATACAATATACATAGGTATGTATGTATAATATATTTTAATTTGGAAAACTATGTAAAATTTGTATTATCCGATCTATTTAAAATGTTTTTAAAAAATTATCTTTTAAATACATATTATAAAAACATATAATTTGATTGCTTCGAACAATAAAAGATTTCGCAAGTAAAATAAAATGGTGGTGTAGGGTATCAACTCAGAATCAGAATTTTGATTGAAATTGAAATTAGTTAAAATCGGTCCATTATATATTCTAGTCGCCATACAAATGTCCTCCCGAAATAGGACTTTATCGATCACAAAATTTGATTAATTCACGTCTCCAAAATGTTATGATGATGTTTCCATATGTATGTAGGTCGTAGCTCGCATAAAGCTTACATTTCTGAAAAACAGTTTTTGCTATACGATGTAGCGTTATAATTTTTTCTAATTTTTGCAATATCCAAAATATCACGCAAATACCATATTTTGCTCCACGATAATAAAATACCAAGTTATTACTATTTTATGCGATTAATTATTTTTTGCTTCTATAACTGTATGAAAAATTGTTAAAACAATGGCCGAGATATTGTTGATACCCGTAAAAAACAGTAAATATCCGGTTTAGAAAAGCTGTTTTTTTTTAAATTTATTTTTTTCAACAAAAATAAAAATTGTAGCCTATTGTTTTGTACGTAACTGTATGTATCTTTGTATTTTATTGATCTTCTCGGCTGTGGCATGAACATTATGTTTGCAAAAAAGTTATAGGTATGTAATTATTCTAATATACCTACTATCACCATATTTACATCCATAGAACAAACCTTTTTTTAAGAGTAGCTTTTGTTGGTGCTGATGATATAGATGATGGTGGACAGCAGCTTGTTGCAAATCTCGCCAAGGTTGCCATATCAAACTGTTGGACATATTAGAGTTATCTAATTGTTGTTGAAGAGATAAAGTGTTTGTTGTAGTAGAATGACTTTGCATTTGTTGTTGTAGTTGGTGTTGATGCAGCAAAAATTGTTGTTGCTGTTGTTTGAAAGCGTTAACAATATAAAGATAATCCATTTTATTTTAAATTTTAGTTAAGCGACGCGACAACAAACATATCTCAATCCTTCTAAATTTTTATTCAATTAGATCTACCACATCTGATATTGTTTCTTTGAGAAGTTTTAATTGTTTTTATACATTTTCTACTATTATTCATTACTATTAAATAACGAACGAATAAATCGTACGAAAATACAAACATGCATACATATTCATACATACATATGCATGGATGTATGTAGAATGGATGTGTGTATATAGAAGGAGTGTGTATTTGTTATGCAAAACGATTATTTCAATTTACTTTATTGCTGACTTTCGTGAAGTGCACGTTTTTACATACATTTGTACGTGAATGTTTATGTATAGTATATGTATGTATTTTGATATTCCTATACATTAAATGCATGGATGATATACATATGCACATGTATGTACACATTGCCAACTCGCAATAACTAAGAACTAATTTTGAATTAAAAATATTGTGAAAAAGTTATAAAATCATAAACATTTACGGTGGCGTTTTACGATCGATGTTTTTATTTCACTTCTGATGATGGCAAATCGTTGAGAGATACGCTCTGGCTAGAGTGGGTGTTTACTTTTCTCTTATAAATTCACTTCTTTTTAATTAATTTCGAAATGTTTTTTTTATCTTTACATCTTTTACATACATAGGTATTTAATATATTTTTATAATCTTAATAATTTATTTGGCACTACTTTTTTATAATATTATTTTATAACATTATTATTATTTACAAGCTATTTGTTTTTAAACTTGAATATGTTTTCAATTGCACTTCATTGATATCTACATGTATTTATATATGTATGTACAATATTTCTAAGTTTGTTAAATTTTCACATTTTAAACACAATGTGCAAAATACAATGTTTTATCTTTGAATATTTTTTAGTCTTAAATTTTTTTGTTAGCTTTAAAGCGCCGCTAACTCGTGCTTTAATTAACAACTTACAATACTGACTGAAGCTCACTTACTAAGACTCTCAATTGTTACTCAATTTCTTTAAAAAAAACAAAGCAAACAACAAAACAAATAATACTCTCTTAAATAGGGATGCCAACTTTTTATGAGTATGGAAAACTTGCAGAACAATGCCCCAAAAGTAATAAAGTTTAAAGAAGTAAGGGTAGGTACTATATTTGACTGATTTCTATATTCAGAAATGTGTACTCCTCTAGTAGACAAAAAGCTAAAACCATAAAACAAATTGTTTTAGAAACGCCTCCAAAAAATTAAAGCAATTTTGTCTATATTGTCTCTAAATAATCATATATAGGTACATATTTTGAACATTCTAAAAATCCAAACATTTTTTCATAACTTTTATTCGGTTGAAAACCCTACTTCAGTGCAACTTAAAAATCTACCATTTCTGTACGTGATTGAATAATTTTATTGACAATGTTTAAATATTAGAACCGATATAATATTTAGTTATATATAGGTAGTACCTATATATATTTTAGAGAATGCAGCATGTATTTTTTATACCTATACGAGTTTGTATTTAAAAATAATCCCGATTTTAGATACCTACACACAGTTTACTTTTATTTTCTCCCTTCTTGCATTATTTTATCTTTTGTTGAGGATTCTCTTTTTATATTTAGTAGTTTAGACAATTTCCGTTTTAATTTTTTGTTGTTTTAAATGTTTGTATTCTTTTTTGTTTTGTTTCTACTTACATATGTATCTACATATACATACATATGTACATTATGTTTTTTTCGCTATTTTATACCTATATTGTTGTTATTTTGCAATTCCTTGACTATTTGTTTTCTTTTTATTTTTTTATTTGACTAATTCTTTATTTTTATATTTTCGAATAGGTACTTTAAAAATTATTGTAAGTTTCGTATTTATGGCTTTCTGTTTTCTTTTAAAGTTCAACAGCCATCTTATCTTGCCTTAAAAAATTGATTTGCATAATATGTATATTAGAGCAAGATGAGAAGTTCAATGTTAACTTTGTGTTAACATTTAATTTCAGTTTAAGTAATGTTTCTTGAACTTAGGATAACTTCGGAGCCAACATATTAACTACATATAATAGGTATGTATATTAATTAATATTTTCAAAACTTCATAGGTATGTAAAAACTAAATTCTTCAATCGTGCGAAAATATTAAGAAATAATTAAATAAAACAAACACTGTAGAAATCTTCCGAATTAAAGTATAATATAATAAAAAATTCAATAGCATTTTTAAAAATGCTAGGTATAATAAACCGTTTTGATCATATTTGTCAATTCTTAAAAAGTAAAATTCCTTTTTTACTAAACGTTCTGAGCCGATGATGCAGATTTTAGCATCACAACACAACACAACACAATAAATACATAATTCGATGGTTATCAAACCCCTTTTTTGATAAAACAAAATATTATTAGTAAAGTATTAAATCACTTTTAATTAATTTTTTTGCAAAAAAAAAAAGAGAAAAGAAATGATATTTCTTTCCATACAAGTCAACACCATCAATGGCTCAAAGAAAAAGTTGTTAAACAACTTTAAAATAAATAGTGAAGTGAAAAACAATGCAACAACAATAATAATATCAAGAACTAAAAATATGTAGGTATGTAATAAAAAACAAAGTAAAAAGAAACTGAAGTCATATCAAAACATTTGCCATTCTAACTAGAAGAACTTAAACTTAAAATACAAACAAAACAAAGGTGTAAAAATTACATACATATGTATGTATGCGTACAGTGAAATATCTCATTGTCGACAAATACTATTTTCGCTACACATTTCATACATAGTATATATTGAAGGGGAATTTTATCTAAATCTTACTTCCTGCTATAAAAAAATATATTTACGTTACTTCAAGCCAAACTGGGACATCATAATCATTTTTTTTTTTGCATTTTACGATAGTTAAATACTATAAAAACTATTTTTATAAGATTTCCGATGGTATATTTAGCTTTCGATGGTATTTCAGAACCAGAAAGCACAATTAAGATCAATTATTTATACATACATATACATATTAAAATAAACATATTGGAGTTCACGTTATAAAGCTTCGGTGTTTTTCGAATTAGGCCGCATACTGATTTTTCGGTCGAATATTATGTTCGGTTCGATTTCTGCTTTAAAAAACGGTTTCATTCCGACTCTGTTAATTATTGTTATTTAAATTTGGTTGAGATTCTTTTCTTGAAATTTAATTAGAGTATTATTTGTAAATTTATTCAAGTCTTACTACGTAAATATTATTCATAATTCTTTTTGCATTTTTTATTTTCATATATACATACATAATTTGTTTGAGCATTTTTTAAGTACAAATTTTTAACTGATTATTGACAAGTGAATAACATTTTCAAGAAAATTGACACTCATTATTTTGGAAAGTTAAAAACCGTATCAGAATAATGTGAAAGATAGTACGTATATGAGTGTTTTTATTTTATATTGAATTCAAGGAGTGTGGATTAGGCAGACAAGAAAAAATTTTATTATTCTCAGTTTTTATATAAATTTTTATACAATTTCATACATTTAAAGTGATCAACCTGTTAATTGAATAACAGAACGTCGTGCAAGTAAATTTGCAGCAATCCACATGTGCTACACTCAGTTTTTAGCAGAGGAGGATAGCAACTGGTACAGTAGATGTTTTTTGGACTTCACGATACCATGGTTAATGCTGTAGGAATAAATCACATAATGACCATGATTATAAGCTACGGTCTATTCAGGCTTCGAGCGAAATATCTATGCGTTATTCTGGGGGGTTACTGTGTACTTCGATTCGAAAAGAAAATCATTCGAATTTGTATACTTTTTACATTGTATTTCGAAAGCTATTGCTATCGAATCGAAATACGCTCTAAATATAGTGGAGATGAAAGTGCAGCAAGACTAAATGCACTTAAAACATACATGATCTTCAAATTACAGATCTCTTTTCTTAACTTTAAAAATATTGTGAAGGTATCATTCCCCACTAAACGGGAATGAACCAGTAGAGTCTCTTTTGTCATTCCACTCTATCTAGCAAAATCTGCACCTAACGAACAACCTATAAAGTAATAAAAACTATTATTAAACACAGCTTACAATTTGACTTTGTGTCTCTACTTATTTTTGTCCTAGGCTGTCATCACATTGACGAGGTTGGACTGGCCAAAGAAGCTTCAAATTTAATTTTGAATATGTAAAAAATATTTTCAAGCTCAATATTCTAGACAATATTAAAAACTATATAAATAATTTAAAACCAAATTTTAAATCTGATCCATCGATCTAGTCATTTTGTAAAATAGAGAATTATAGACTAAAAATAAAAAACATTATATTTAAAATGATATATTATTATTAAACAAAACATTTTAATAATGGTGAATGCCTAAAAAATAAAAAAAAAATAAAAAAAACATAATAATAAAATACGAATTATTTTTAAATACTCAGTGCTGTCAGGTTACAGCTTTTTTGTCCAAATTGGGAATGAAATTTTGGCTTTGAGGATTTTTGAAAAATAACTTAGGGAGTTTTACTAACTCTTTTTTTGTACCGATTTCTTTCTTATCTTTTTGTTTTCAAATTTAATACATGTGAAGAATATTGAAAGAAATTCTAGTTTTAAGAATTATCGTAGTTAGAATAGTTTTTTAGTGCCCTGTTATGATTTCTAAAGATACTAGGCTCTTTTTTATAAATCCCGGTGTTTGCTTAAGGTAGCCATATACGTGTAATTATATTTTTTTAAATGACTTCATTTTATAAATCGATTTAAGTTCCATTAGGGTGTCTGTATTTTATATTTAATCCTATTAGAATAATATTTTTTTAATTATTTTTACAAGATTTTAAAAAAATTCTGCACTTTTTTATCAGCTGTTTAAAAAAGACTCATCTATTTTGGAATGTTTTAAGAAAGTGTCAAAAAAGAATTATTATTACAATTTAAAAAATTTCAAAAAACAGGATGGCATAAATGATATCCCTGACAGGTATCCCAAAATAAATGGAATCAAAAAATTTTTTTTTCAAAATTTTTGTACATATATGCATGTACATACATACGTACATATGTATGTACATACATATATATGTATAATCATTAATACATACATGTATGTACATTAAAATAGCAACACCAAGATATTCAAAAATACTTTTTCCACCTAAAGTAAAATGTATAAAGTATAGAAGTAAAATGTGTAAAGTAATTATTAATAATAAAATACACAAAAATTAAACTAAAAATACTCGAAATTCCAAGGCAAGCAAAAAATTTAATAATAATTTAATTTGTATTATGTATATTTTCTACAACATACACATTTTCCATTTAAAATTTTTTAATTTGTCACGATTTCATTCTAATTATGCATAAACAAATTTTGATAGTTTGGTGTTCCGTCAGTGGAATTAAAAAAATAAGTAGAATAATATTATTAATATTCCTCTATCAAATATTATACTATTACATAATTACATTACATTATAAAGTAGTAAGTAGCTCGATAATCAGAACTACTTACATATCGCTCATTTGCAATAAGATCGTTACGATTTATAAACTTGGTGGTTTATGTATAAAAAAGGTGTCCATCCTGTAAAACTTGAATTTCCCGACATTTGAGTAGTAAAGCGTTGATAATGAAAAACTAAGTATTCTTGGAGGCAAAACTTGTACTAAAATATAGTTTTGAAATAGATTGAATAGATAGATTTGAAATAAGCGCAAAAAATAAGTACATACCATTTGCATTATCCTGCACCATAGTAGCAGCACGAGATAAAACATCCAACGCAGATTCCATTATATAAAACAGCCTTCGAAGATTTATTTGATTAAACTTAAATATTGAGAAGAAACACTTTCTGTGCACTTTCAGTTTAAATGTTTTGTTTTAAACCCTTTTTGTTGAAACAAGTTATTAATTTGCTGTTAAACACAAACATATGCAAAAGAACCAAAAGGTATTTTCGATTAAATCGACGTCTAAATGTCTGGCGCGACTAAATATTAAATTTTATCTTTTTATTACAATTAAAGTACATATAGATTTGTTTAAAAATAGTTTACGTTTGTAGATGAGTGGGAGGTGGGTACACGAACAAAAAAACTATTAAATAATAAGGAGCACGTAAATTTCCGAACAAATTTTAATTCAACACCGTGATAATTAAAGACGATAGCGACAAATAAAATTTTAACAACTTGTTTATTTAAATACGCTAGTCGATTTTTTAAATTTTTACAATGAGTACTTTGTGTGAGTAAACAATATTTAGTGAAATTATAAGGTGTTATGAATTTAAACAGAAATCTGAAAATATAAGAAAATATGCGTTTTAAATTGTATTTAAGGCAGTATATTAAAATTCTAATGCTAAAATTAAAATAATAATAACAAATAATGTACGTACTTTAAAAACTAATTTAATATAGGTACCTATATCACTTTTTTTACTTTTCAAGTATTGTAGCTAATAGTTGATATTGTTTTATATTTTGGAATAAAACTCCTCAGCAAACAAAACTTGTCGGAGTTGAACGAAATTGTATAAGAAAACGAATTGAAGGAAACTAAAACGACTCAGTAAAAACCGGCAAATGAGCACAACAGAAAACACTCACACATTTTAAGAAAGTACCAAAAGTAGCAAAGCATATAAACCCATACACAGGCATGTACACAAATTCATCTGGATATTCAGACTATACCGACTGAAATATACCTTCCATACAACAGCAATGGCCCTATTATAGTTTCAATTTACATAAATTTTTGAAAACAAAATGAATTTTTGCTTATAAGCTACTTAAGGAACTTGACTTTTACTGTTATTACTTTGAAATACTTTTCTCATTAACACAGATATGCTAAAGATACTAAACTGAAAGATACTGAAGGAAGGGGTAAATTTTAAGGTTCAAATGCCCCAAAGAGAGAGGAAAACTAAATTAATCTAAACAAAACGCTATGTCGATTGTGGTCGTCATTGACAAAGCGTTCGCATGATGTCAATAAGCTACATCAACAAACCAACGAGCCCATATGGTAACAACTTGTTGTTAATGTTTGTATTTGATGGTGGTAGTTTTGTATGGATTTTGTATGTATGGGTTTTTTATAAATGTATGTATGTATTTAGTTAGTCATAGAGTGCTGAAATATACAAAAAAAGCTGGAGATTATGAGAAGGCAGAGGTAGAAGCCGTCATTTAAGAAATTGTTATATATATAAGTTAGGCAGCTGTTTTAAACTCTATATTTTAATGGATACGCAACAAAGACAGTGGGACGTAAAAGAAGTAATAAGCACGATGAAGTTTGGACAGGTTTGAATTTATATGTATCTACATACATATTTACATGTGCATATACACATACATATGTATGTACATGAAAAAATAAATAAACTTAAACACAATATAATATTTATAACAAAAAGAAACTTATGACCAACATTTTGTATACCTATATCGCAGTCGAATTATAAAAATCCCTACGATTTTTAACTTTTATTCCAAGCATTTAAATATGCAATTTTTAACTTAATTGTTTATTAACTCAAAATATGTACCTATTTCAATTATTTTTACTAATCTAAGTATTGTGTTCATTTAAAAAATTAACTAATATGTACGACAGATACTAGATATTATAAGACAGATACTTTGAGTAATTATTTATTTGTAAAAAAAATTAATAATCATAATTACGTACCTATGAATACAATTAAAATAGGTACTAACAACAAAGTTTTTTTTTGTGTTTAAATAAGATTATACATACATATGTACATATGCGTAGGTATATTACAATGTTTCAGTAACAGGATAACGGTTTTATTATTCTAGATATTAATGGTTTTTAGTAGTTCAGAGAAACAGTAGATAATATCACAAATGTATACTATAATAGTATTTAAATATATGAAAATATAAACATCTACGAAAATGCAAACTTCTAAAATATAAATGCATAACTAATAAACTAAACTTAGATGTACATATGCATTTCTTTTCAATGCCGACTATGACTTATAAAATTGAGCAGATTATTGCTGTAAAAAGCACATTGTTTTGTAATTAATAATATATGTACCATTCTGCATTAAGTTACATCTAACAAATTTGAATTAATTTTTTAAGAGGTATTAACTATGATAAATATTATAATTCGTTGATGAATTACAAGTATTTCTAGATTATTATTTAACAATTTGTGTTATACTAATGCAACATTTTGCAAAAATTCAGTTCTTATAAATTATTGAAAGCCTTTTTAGACAAACTCTACAAAAAAACAAGTGGTGAAAGTTGAGATTATTTTTTACGCAAGAACATTTTAGTAGAAACTAGAAGTAATATTTTTCAGATTGTACTTAAAAATATTTAGAAAATTTAAATTCTACATTAAATAATATAAATACAATATTTATTTACCTTATTCTGTGAATGTACTTATGGATTATATACATACATGTATGTAAATATATGTATGTATGTAGATATAAAAGTATATTTTTTGATTCATATAGAATTATTTTATTAACGAACACAAGTGTATATAAAGTATTTAAACATTATGCATTATCGCGGGGACAATCTTATTGTGTAAAATTTTAAAATTTGACATTAATATTAACAAAATATTTGTTATTTTTGCACATTTAAAAATAATTTTCGCAACAAATTAACAAAAACCAAATTCGATGTATTTTCTTGTATAAATTTTATAAGTGGAATGCGAAGAATCTCAATGGAATTTTGCTTTGTTGCTCATTTAGCACATTCTGCATAATATACACTTTTATTGCCATTTATTTATCACTTCTTCGTGTTGAGATGCCATATTAAGGTGCCAGAGTAATAAATGCAACACTGTGATAATAATTTGTAATTTATGGTAGAGAACGGAAACTTTTTATTGGTAGCAATTACGGTTTACTACTTCTCCGTTTTGCTCTATAGTCTTGTTTGTTAAAATATTCTTTGGAACATTGTTTAAATAATTTTTCAACCAAAGCATTGCTATTAAAATAAGTAACAATTCAATAAATATCTACGAGCTGATAAGTTAGATTTTTTGTTATTTTATTTTTCGTTTCAATTCCATACAATACCGCCAGAGTTGATTATAAAATGGATTGCTGTTCACTTTAACATCCATATTGAATATTTTACAATTTATAGTTGATTATTTGTGGAAATAATATAAATAAAAAGTTGAATACATATTATATCAAAGATTAATTGGAGTTTTGACGTTTATACATGTACTTATTTTACAAGAGTATAAACAATTACTCCAAAAAGAAAATATGTACTAAAATAATTTTTGAGGTCTGAACATTGAATTGTCAAGTCACCAAAAACTATCCAAAGGAAAAAATGTACTACACTTGTTTTAATTAAGGAATAAGAGAAAGAGTGAGAATACTTCCATGTGAAGTTAAGCGACATAAAAGTAGGAAAATTCGATTCATCGATACACCGGTATCTTATAGGTGGCAGTGATACCCAAAAAAAGAAGACTCAAGGTCGTTTACTTGTTTTCACTGGTGTTAGTTTTTGCTTCGCTTTTGGGTGTGGGTTTCTTAAAAACACAAATAGACAATAAAAATAAACAATAAAACAGACATTTGCAAACAATGGCCATTAGCTTTGAGAAGTATCGAAAACAGATTGAGGCAGCTTGGAGAGATGTTTTGGATGATAAATCTTCTACTAATTGGTAAGTATTTTCCGTGCGATGTAATTGAAAATAACCATGATTATTGATTTAGAAAATATTTATAAATAATTTTAAATTATATTTACAACAGGGCCTTATTTGGATATGAGGGCCAGACAAATGTCTTAAAACTTGTGTCTAGTGGTGTTGATGGTGTAGAAGAATTATGTGAGGACTTAAATAGCGGAAAAATAATGTATGCTTTCGTAAGAATTGAAGATCCAAAAACGGGCTTAAAAAAATTCTTACTCATAAACTGGCAGGTAAAATCTATTATTTTACAGGAGATTAGTTAATGTAAAAATATTCCTGAAATTAATTACAAGAAACATTAAAACACTACAAGGTCTTATCTCTTTTGCAACACCAGATAATAAGTTCACATTTGTGATTTTTTAACTGAATAGGTACTACATATAAGTTTATTTTTTATAAATATTTGAAGCAAAAAAATGATTAATAACTGTCGATTAAACGAATAGGCAAAATAATTTATTTCCAAGCTAAAATTGTTTATAAACAAAAAGTTTTATAGGTACAAAATGCTCATCGTAATATAGAACAAATGTTGTCATTTAAATATTTTATTCTACCGAATTTCTACGTTTATTATTAAATTGATCTTCAATTAAGACTAAAATACTACAACATTATGAAACTTAAATAAAAGACAAATAACCGATTGACTTTTGAAAAGCAGGAATAAATAAATTTTTAACATACATATTAGGGTTTGGCGATTAGTATGGAAGGAAAAAAATCTTAATGGGCGAATCGCGTTTCTGATTCTTGAGATTGTACTGAGCAAAAAAGTCCACTATACCATACGTCTACGGTGAAAATCGAGCTTGCCGATTTTGACTTGAAATTTTTTCTCAGACTTTATTTTTTTTTGCAAAATTTGCAAATTTTCTTGGGCTCATATTTCGTAAACTATGTATTTGAAATTTTGACTTATTTTCAAAAGTAAAGTTGTAGCTTTGTCTCGGGCTACAATTTCTCTGAACATATTACTTAGAAAAAACTTCGTTTTCATGGTCAAAAATGAAGAAAATTTCTTTTTTTTTTTTTTGATATTTTGGTCTATAACAGCCCATTAAAATGTTCAAATCGCCCCATCCTAATGTATGTGTTCCAACGCATTATCAATTTACTGATTAAATATAATTTATTAAATTATTCGAATAATAAATGTTTACTCACTCGTATATAATAATAACAAAAGTGTGCACTTTCACTCGAATAATTGCGAAAGCATATTCATGACGATTTCGTGGAAAATATGAAATAGTTTAAACAAATTGATAGGAACTTGAAATTTGTGTCCACTGAATATTTTAATTTTTGCATGTTTGTGTATGTACTATATTTATTAAGGGCGAAGGGGCACCAGTTCTACGGAAAGGTACTTGTGCCAATCATATACACGATGTAGCGAAACTACTGTCAGGCGCACATCTAACAATTAATGCTCGCAATGAAGATGACATTGATTTGGAAAGGCTCTTAAAAAAGCTTAGCACTGTATCATCAGCATATAGCTTTAAGGAACCACGCACGGTGAATGACGAACAAAAAACTCCTGTAGGCACTAACTATACTCGTGTTATACCAACAAAAGAATTAAATTCTTCAGTCATGCAAAATTTTTGGAAGAAGGAAGAAGAAGAGGAAAAACATCGTTTGGCAGCTGAAAGGGAGCAAAAGCGTTCAGAACAAGTCAAGTTAGAAAAGGAGCAACGATCACGCGAAGAGAAAGAACATTTAGAAAGAGAGAAAAAATTACAAATGGCTAATAAATTGCAACCAGCTCATATACCCATTAAAACGTAATACATACCAACTAATATATGTATAGTTGTAAAACCAAATTTTAAATGTTACTCATTCCCTCATACATTGTTTTATTTGAAATAGATCACCACAACCGTTAAGTCCAGAAAAAACAGTTGCTACTAGTTTTGGGTCGGCTTTAACCGAGGCAGAACGTATGCGCCAGCAGCGTAGCCAAGAAGCTAGAGAACTAATTGGATCTCGTGTTGGAGCAGCTAAAGCAATTTTTACTAAACATACTAGTGAGGGACAACTACAATGCAAGTACGTCCAAAATTCTTCCATTAAGTTTTGAATTTACATCTCTCATAAGGATCTACGTGCATTATTTTATTAAGCGTATCTTTTCGCCTTAGACTCAATACAGCACCGCCCGCAAAACCCGTTCGCAATTCTATAACACAACGTATTAACGTTTTTAATCAAAATCAATCACAAAATGAATCCAATACAGTGCTATTACAAGGGCAACAATTACCAGGCAAAATTACTTTACCCAAACAAATACTAGATGAACCGATGAATATTCCAAAAGATAAGAATAAACCAGAAGAAGAAGAAGAGGAAAGGCGTATTTTAGAAACAAACTTAGAGCCAGTTAAGCCTGAAATGACAGCAATAGCTAATAATGAAGAGGAATCACATAGTATTGATGATTATCCGTTAGAACCAGATAGTGAACAGTATTCGACTATTAAAAGGTCACCACATAGCAAATCGAATTCTCTACAATCACCAGATGAGACATCATCATCAAATAACACGGATACAGCCCTGTATCAAGACGAGGAAGAAGAGGTTATGCGCACTAAAGTTTCAGTAACGGTACAGCAATCACAGTCACAAACAGCAGTTGGAAATAAGAATGGATACATGGGAGAAAGAAATGAAAGTAGGTTCATAACCATTAAATAAGTTATTTAAAAAGTTAATAATAGCTAAAATATTGAGTATTGCATGCATACGTACTTATATTATATTATTTTGCTTTTCTTTCAGTTAACGACTTAGTTAATGAAGATGATTTCATATGCCACGATTCATTAGGAGACTTGGGTTTGAAAGCCCGTGCTTTATATGATTATCAAGCAGGTAATTTTGTGATATCGCTTTAATAAAAAATTTTAAATTTATATTATAAAGAGAAATAAGTGAGGGTGCTATTATTTGCTGTGTCGAAACTTATATACATTTCAACAGTTTTAAAAGAAACAAATATATTTAGAAGTTTCGTCAATTTATGTACTGATTTGAACGATTATAGAGACATAGACTTATGTTTTGCTAATATGTAGGTAAAATTTCGTAGCATTTCCGTTATATTGATGAAGTTACACACGTCCCTGAGATATGTTGGGAATTTGTGTTATTTGATTTCTTCATAAATATGGACATCTTTAAATCGACGCACAACGTTCCAGATTATACGTTTGTAACTAAAAACTTATCAGAAGTATAATAATCTCCAATCTTGCCAATCTTGAATTTAATAAAATATTCTAAAGGTACATGCATATACATTAGACTGACCATAGCGTTATATTGAAAAATTAAAAAATTTTAAATTCAAAAGTTTTCGCACTGAAAAATATGAGGTTGGGGATAAAAAAAATTTATGCATATTTAAAAATTTTTTTTTAGTTCCGAATACCTCCGTGTTGAGCCCAAAGTTTTATTATATTACCCATTCATCACTATTTTTGTTCCTGTTTGTATTTGAAAAACAATAAAATCTGACTGTATGTTCCCAACTTAATTTCTTCGATACTTATAATAATTACCTTTAAAACGAGCCGTAATAGTCTACAGATAAACTACGGATAAACTTGCCCTGAACTTTTTGTAACTTTAAATTTTCCGGGCAAGTTTATCCGTAGTTTATCTGTAGACTATTTTGTTGTTATTCAAATATAAACAGGAACAAAAATAGTGATGAATGGGTAATATAATAAAACTTTGGGCTCAACCCGGAGGTACTCGGAACTAAAAAAAAATTTTAAATATGCATAATTATTTTTATCTCCAACCTCATATTTTTAAGTGCGAAAAATTTAACTTTTAAAAAAAATTTCCACTATGGCCACTCTAATATACATGCATACACTTTCTTATTTTTAATATGAGTGTTCAAAAATATAATATATGAAATTTGAACTCGATCATTTCATAAACATTTACATTGTCCTTAAAATATAATTTCTATAGTTAATCCATATGACTTGATTAAATGCGAAACAAATGTAAAACTTCACAATTGTTTTTTTTCAGCTGACGAATCTGAAATTACATTTGATCCCGGCGATATTATTACTCATATTGATCAAATCGATGAAGGGTGGTGGCAGGGTTTGGGACCTGATGGAACTTATGGACTGTTTCCGGCAAACTATGTCGAAATAACAGACTAATAATATTTAGAAAAAATGTAACTTAAAATAAGTGGATTTTTTTAAATATATTGAAAACAATTAAAGTCTATACAATATATTTATCGGTAATTTCAACAAGTTAATAAATAGATAATTAGTTATAAATATCCCTCCCAACCACGAGTGTGGGTTAAACAAATTAACAAATATTTATACACGGAAAATATCTATGCAATATTTAAATTTTATTTGTTGAAATTACAGGAATTACTTAACAAATTCACAAGCAATAGTTAATGTAAAAATCTTTAAGTACATATAGACTCTCTAAAATGCACCAATTCGTAACTAACATTTCAATAATTTTACAGAAAAAAGACATTTACACATTTGGTAAATATGTTTTTTTATCACATTTTAAAATTATTAAAGTGTGAGTTACGGCTTAAGATTTTTTTGCTGACGATATGCAGAAACTCTATCTTAAATAACAACTTTCGAACTATTGCTAATTAAATGTCTATATTTGATTAGTAATCTAATATATTGGTACCAACTTTAAAGCATTAATAAGTATTTCCTTTATCTAAATTTTTAAACATTATCTGCTGCTTTAGTTTATTGAGACGGCGATAGACACAATCCGTTGCCACTTGATGTAACTGTCAGCATCTAAAATAACAACAGTTACTAAACCCAAAGTATATTTTAGCGTCCTGTCAGCTAAGCAGTGTTTTCTACACAGTGATTGAGTGATTGACAGCCGGTTCTACGCACCAGAATGACCCGAGAATGGTCGTCCAAGGCCTGTCAACTCAGCAACCACTGCTGTTATAATAACAACAACAACACAGTGATTGAGTATATTTAGTTCTAAATTTGTACGGAGTTCAGTAGTTGGCCGAGTCAACTAATTCTATCAATTCCGGCCTTTAAATAATATAATTGTATTGTTTTTTTCATGTCCTTATTTTAACTATTGCGTCCTGTCATTTTATTATTTTTATTGTAGATTATTTAAAAATACGCTTAGCGTTATCTTATTATTAATACATACATATGTTTGTAAATGTATATGCATGTAACTATTTATATATATATTATTTTGAAAAGAATATTGTCCTTTTTATATTTATACATATACACGTACATATACATATACAATAAATAGAAAGAAACTATTAAAACATATTACTAAGAACATTTTTTAAATTGTATATGTAGATTTGAATATTTTAACATTGGGCTGAAACTACAAACAAAATTGAACTGCTTTACTAAATTATTCTAATAAATTTGAATGCTATAATGTGGAGAGACCAAATAATTGTGAAGATGGCCTCAATTAACATTTATATACAGTTGCAATATTCCATTTACATACATATAAATGTATTTAAACACATTTCGTTTGAATAACTTTACACATATATACACACATAATTTTAAAATTCCTTTTTTGCCTCCATATTAAAATATCATGTATGTATGTCTACTCACTTGCCTGGAAATACACTCACTCTCACACAGAAAAAGTAATAAATTTAATATCTATTGTCTAATTTACTTTGAATAAAACAAACAAATTGTGGTTTTTATCAAATAATTTTTACATTAGGTGCATACATATGTAGGTATAAAATCTGGGTTTTAAAATGCCTCTATAAAAATCTTGTACAGTTTACAAATGAAATTGACGTGTGAAATAAGTACATTTAAAAAAAAAATTGCGCGTTAAATTGATTATTTTACTTTTTTCCAAAACCCGTTTTTTAACAGTTCGAAATAGTTTTAAAACTTGGTTGCGTTTTAGAAATTAAAAAAAAAACGGTTAACTTCTTTTTCTTAATAACATTAAGAAACATTAGCTTTTCCCAGTTACGTCTTTTCATTAATATCAAATACATATATTGAATTTGCTCTTAAACTCTTTCCAAAAAGAAAAATTCATCTTTTGTGGTTTATTAGAAACTTTCAGCGATCTTTTTAATTTTTGTTGCTTAATAATGGCATTTTTGAGTATTCAATTAATCGATCAATTCATTTTAAAAATAAATTTTAAAAATGTTTATAGCAATTTTTATAAATTTCATTACTTTTTATACATGTATGTAAAATAAAAAATGTTTGGTAATACTTTGGAAATTGTTAGAAATCTTTTAATAATAAAGTAATCCACTATTTTTTAACCTTGCGAAATTACGAACTTAGATTAGGGAAGTACATGAAAGTTTACGCGTCAATTATTTTTATTTAGTAAATAAAACTATGTACATATTTAAATAACACAAATGATTAGCTACAGGTTGATTGTTTTCGTTGTCGTTAATAACGTCAGCTATTTGTTTTTGGAATATGTCAAAAGTTACCTTAGATACCAAGCCGATACAGGTCAAAGGTATTGCCAAGTTAGAAAGCATAATCTGTTTAATCGATTTCAAATTTAAAATAATTTTAAATCATAGAAAATACATTGAGATATCATTACATGTGAATTAAGGAAATAGTATAACAAAGAAAGAAAACTTAAAGTTGATCTTGGGTGATTAATTATGGGGAATACTGAAAGTAATGTCACGAGTGGTGTGAAAAAACAGGCTGGTGTCTCCACACAGGCCTTATATAAATTTGTAAATCTTAAAGGTGGTGGTCTTTTAGTAGACATGATGAAACGTGCTTGCCAAACAAAACAATTCGCAGAAATCGATCATGCCATTAAGACTAAAGTGGAGCCATTTTTGTATAATAAAGGAGCTGGTCGCTACTTTCCTGTTTCAAAAATGGTTTTATTACGAAATAAAGAAAGAGCAAGAACTAAGCAACTACCAGAAATAAGAGCATTGGAAAATCCTGATGATGATTTCAATATACACGACTATTGTTCAGAAGTCTCCGAGGCTGAATACATATCAAATCCGAGTGCCTATCGATTTGTGTGTTGGAATTTAAACGTGAGCATTAAATGTTCAATTCCAACAATTATAGACATCATAATTTGCTTTTCCTTTTATCTAATCATTAATTCAGGAAAGGGGCGCTGTTGGAGAAACTATTTTACATTTGTGTTTGTTAAACGCATCTTCTTTACACGCTGACTTGGCGAAGAGGTTATTGAAATTCTACCCCAAACTTATAATGGATATATATCTTAGTGATGAATATTACGGGGAAAGTGTACTACATATAGCTATAGTCAATGAAGATCCTGCTATGGTAAAATATCTTTTGGATGCTAATGCATATGTGGAAGAGAGGTAATGTTTCGATTAAAGTAGATTTCAAAGAATCTCTAAAAACGAATTAAATCTTTTCAGATGCTGCGGTGCATTTATGTCTGCAGAGGACCAAAAACCTTCTCGCTTTGACTCTCCCGATCATGAGTTTGTTGGTGTTAATCCTATAACTAACTACGATGGTTATGTGTATTGGGGAGAATATCCTTTAAGTTTTGCCGCCTGCCTATCTCAAGAAGAATGTTTTCGCTTGGTTTTGGCTCGGGGAGCTGATCCTGATTTGCAGGACACAAATGGGAATAATGTACTACATATGATGGTTATATATGAAAAAATTGATATGTTTGATGTCGCTTACGAAGTGGGAACTGACGTGCATCAACGAAACGCTCTAAATTTAACACCATTAACCTTGGCTGCCAAATTGGGTAGAGTCGAAATGTTTTTTCACATAATGAGCATTGAACGTGAAATATATTGGCAACTCGGAAGCATTACTTGTGCAGCTTATCCTCTTTCAAAAATTGATACAATCGACGTCAAGACAGGCAACATAAACAAGGATTCCGCATTGAATTTTGTTGTATTTGGTGTAAGTGAAATATTATAACAGTAGTTTAGTTAAGATTTTACCAATCTAAACTCACCACACATTCACCTCTCTTTTGAACTCTATTCGCTGTAGGATAAATTAGAACATTTGGAGTTATTGGATGGTGTTGTCATAGATCTCTTAAAAACTAAATGGGATACTTTTGTAAAATCCCGTTTTTACAAACAGTTTTACATGTTTTCCTTTTATTTTTTATTTTCTTTGGTTAGTTTTATATCACGACCAGGTCCTTTTGAAAAGGAGGAAGAAGATGATAACCAAGAGACGACCACCGAAATAAGTAATTTATCTTTTTATACTCAACAATATTCTTCGATTACAAATCTAATCGATAATAATTTGCCGTACAGTAAGTATAAATCAAAACAATTCATACCGGAAATTCAATGGGCGCTTGACACGAACTCTTATCTTATCTGCAAATAAACGATAATATAAAGGTATCAAAACTATATCAGCTAAGATATGCGATAATCGTTTTCGAATTGAAAGTGATAGAACTGAAATGTACATTTCCTTATCGTTTTTCTATGTAATTATATTAAAGTTTTGGCTATGTTCCATATTATATTCGGAACGCTATTTTATTACTAAAAATAATATGTTTTCTTCATATATGTACATACATATATGTATGTAAGTAGTAGTAGTTTATAATTACTTATAACCCTGCCAGCAATTGGAAGATTCTTCCATCGTCCATTGGAAGATTGTTTGTTGTTTACAGCACCAGTCGAAAATGACATATCCCGTTATAAAAGAAATGAAAAGAATGCAAAAAAGAAGTTTTCGACATCATCGAAATTATTTTATTTTGTCATTTGCTGTGGTCGGTCAGTGGTAAAGTGTGGTTTTGTTTTGTTATTGTTGTAGTGTTTACATATTTGTTATTCCATAGTCAATATGAGTGTATTAACTGTAAAGGCAAAAAAAAAATCAAAAGCAAAAAGGAGGCGACTTCTTGAAGTTACTCAGAAGTGACTTCTTGAAGTTACGCTGACTTCTTGAAGTTGCGCTGAATGATTTAATTACCATTTGACGTTCAGCTTTCTTATTTCCTAGAACAAATGTTCATTTATAATATTATTTTGATGTTTTTATACCCTACTCCAACATTACGTCGAGGTGTTTGTTTTGCCCTTAAATTTTATTCCAACACCTTAAAGTATACCGATCTTATACTCACTTCCTGAGTCAATTTAACACAGATCGCATTTTTAAAGATATTTCGATGAAATTTGGTGCATGATATCCAAACTAATTTCACCACAAATAAATTGTACATGAAGCCTAATCCCACCTCCAAATTTTGTGCAGATCGGACCATAATTGACCATAGCTTCCATATAAGGCCTAATTCCAAAAATCACTTTAAAAAGCATAATTTTCTTAAAAATATTAGTATGCAAATAATTTTCAACACAAATAAGTTTCATATACATATACAGAAATCATAATACCGAATTTTATAGCGGTCGTTCCATTATTAGTCAAAGCTCCCATAAAATATCCCCTTCGAAAATCTCTTTAACATGCATATCAATATTGTTTTCAATAATATAATAAATATGTATGCATATTATAATTGTCGCATAAGATGATATCGTTTTTTTGGGGTTTCGATTCAAATATATACATATGTATGTAGTACAAACACATACTTATCTTAAGTTAATAATGTATGTATGTATGTATTAGTCAAAGCTTAGTAAGCTTTATACTGTTTTTTTTTTATTTTTAGAAACGTTTTGGCTTAACTTCAGTGAGTATATTGATGATGAGGGTAATGATAATAATTTACCTTCCTGGTGGAGTAGTTATGAGGATTGTCCGTTAATGAATATGGAGACAAATTTGGCCAAGGTATGTATTTTCGATATTTTTAATTTTAAATAAAGTGCAAGATTAATTGCGTATTCCTAAAACATTAAGGTACGAATAATGTCGGAGATAGTAATATTTTTTGGAGCCATATTATATCTGTTATCTGCTTTACGGGAAGCTCGATTTCTGGGCTATAAAATGTTTATTGAAAATCTTGTAAGAGATAAGAATTTCGATATTTCTGTATACACGAACACAATATTTAATGGAGAGGTTTTTATTTTAAGATGACAGCACCATCGAGGGTTATGTTTCTATTCTCATGTTGTCTAATGATGACCATTCCTTGGTTGAGATTGTCTTGTTTAACGGAATTAGATGATCATGTTGCAGTGTGCATTATGTTAACAACCGCACCCTACTTTCTTTTCTTTTGTCGGTGAGTTTTATTAAAAAATATGTATGTATTTTTAAGCAATTTTGTTAAGTTTGGGCATTTATTTTAGAGGTTTTAAAACTGTCGGCCCCTTTGTCGTGATGATATATCGAATGGTTATGGGTGATTTGATTCGTTTTGTATCCATTTATCTAGTGTTTGTTATGGGGTTCTCCCAAGCGTATTACATTATTTTTTTAACTTTTGATAATCCAGCAACTCCAGATGAAATTGATGACACGGGTACCAATCCTATGCCCTCACCGATGGAATCGGTTGTGGCCATGTTTTTAATGTCTCTTACCAACTTTGGCGACTATTATGGTGCAATGTCTTCAACGCAACACGAGGCGGAGGCGAAAATACTCTTCTTTCTGTTTATGGTTATAGTCAGTGTGTTGTTGGTCAACATGTTAATTGCTATGATGGGTAATACATATCAAAAAATAGCAGAGATCCGCAATGAATGGCAGAGACAATGGGCCCGAATTGTTTTAGTAGTTGAGCGTAGTGTTCCGCCTGCGGAAAGACTAAAAAATTTTATGCAATATTCCCAACCTATGTCAGATGGCAGAAGAGCCCTTGTATTACGTTTAAATATGAGTGTGAGTTGGAATCTTATTTGTGACAACTACTCCTAGTGCCTACTGTAGTTAAATGAATAGATTTTTAAAATTGTATTTTTTGCAGGATGAAGACAAAGAAGAAATGAAAGAAGTCCAGGAAATGAAACGAATTCATGAACGATTTTCGAAAAAACGCCAAAGAGAAAGAGAAGCTCGTACTAAAAGGAGGCAAGAAGAATACGAAAAATTTTTTGGCGCTACTTCAGAGAGTGTCGATAAACAATAACAAATAAAACACAGAAATTGTTTATAGAATTAACAAATATGCATGTACGTACTATATTTTTATTTATTTATTAATTGTTTTCATACATACAGAGTTTTTTTTTAGTATTTTTATTTAATGTTTATTTTTTGAGTTTTATTCTACATATATAATTTCGAATTGTATTACCAATTCAATAAAACGAAATATATCTATGTAAAAAAATGTATTTTGCATAATCGGTTTTTTTTTTAAATTAAAAACAAAGTCAACTAAACACTTTATAAAGTTAATTTTTTTGTTTAAAAATAAAAAAAAAATACATTTAATTAATATAACATTTAAAGCTACCAAAAAACTTCGAGACTTCGGACCCGATTACCGTTCATAACACAAAGTATTTTGATGTTGTATGTTGTAAACTGCGATTACGATTCACAATACTTATCGGCTTAATCGTATGAAAAATTTGTGTTGTGTTGCAGTCGAGACAACACAACATTTTAGTGTTGTAAACGATAATCGGGCCTTACAATACTAATTTGAAAATTTTGCTTTTTACAAATTAAACTTTTTTTAATGTATACGTAATTTCAAATAACTGAGACCGATAAGCAATAAGAGTAAATAATAAAATCGTTTTATGTCCTTATTTAGTAAAACAATCCTGAAGACTGTGTGTTTTTTATATAAATCAAGACGAATTTAATTTTAGAGGCACTTGTTTTTATGTCAATATAATGATTTTTAAGAGTATGTGTGTATGTATGTTTTTGTTTAAATCAATTTTAACGTAAAAAAAAACAAGAACATTAGTCATTACTGTCGTTCCTCATTAAGTTTTTTTCATGGCGATGCAATTTATAAAGTTTAAAATTATCTAATGTTTATAAATATGTAGTATGTACCTATATGTATTTTAAAAAGATACATATGTATATGTAGATATATTATTGTTGTAATTCCATAATTTAATTTGCATATTCATACGTTGTGACCTTTAATTGACACGTATAGTAAAACGTTGGATTAGTAGTAGGTGTATTTTGAGTCTACAAGATATTGCAATTTGTGGAAACAAGTGACACCTTTTGAAAGTTAAGAATTGTGATGTCAATTGCATGTTATCTATAGATGTTAGATAGATAACCTCATTAGAGGTTAAGGTTAGAGAAAAGAAAAGAGAAACGTTTAATTAATGATTTATATATTGGCACGAATTTAATTTAAGCTTTAAATGTATGTATGTATTTAACATAAAAGAACATGAAATATTAAAAGCTTCTGAAGTTTGTGATTCGGATATAACTACATATAATATATACACATACATACAAATACATTAAATATGTATGTATGTATGAATGTACATACTGATTTATCCCCAGACTAATGTGTTTATTTCTTAATTGTATTGTTTTAAAACAGTCGTTTTAAATGTGGCCTTTTTACAGTTGGCGGTTTTATTAAAAATTCTTTTGTATAATCATTTTGTTTCAGATGTATTATCCTTTTTTTGGTCCTCAACTTTAGGTGTGGACTCTTGATCGGTCCCAGTGGCAGGTGCATCATCTTCGGGACAATCTTCTATTTTAACTTCATTGAATTTCTGACTTTCTGGTGGAGGTAGTGGTATGGGTTCATTAGTTTTGTTATCTGCCGGCTCCATGATTTGTTCAGCTGCACCAGTTGAAATTGGTTCTTTGGTCACTTTTTCCGCTGACGTAGATTTTTGTGCTGCGGCTGCTGGTGATGGCGATGCCTTTTCATGCACGTGATCTTGTTCAGCCTCTTTGGTATCATCATCATTGACTTGGGCTGCCTTTTTATTTTCCTCTGCTTTAGCTTCCAGCACATTAATGGAGGCCTGAATGCATTTGATAGCTTCTTTACGTGCCAATCGTATACTCTCCTTGCCATTAGTGTCGATGTTATCCAACTTCAATAGATTTCTAGTTAACATTTCGTCCAAATATGCGTATTCTTTGTCGGCACGAGTACCTGAAAACTTCTCTACATGTGACATTAATTCCAAAACGTCACGTTGTATATCCTGGATTTTGTTAATGGTATCTACTGTGTGTGGTGTTTGGGGAGGTAGACCACCACTTTGTTGTTGTTGCTGAGATGTTGGTTGTTGTTGAGTATTTAATGGTGTTGGACGGTGCGGCTGTTGTTTTGGTGGTGTAAAACCCCTCGAATTGACAGAGCCAGATGCAACATTTGGTGGCGCATTTTGATTGGGGATTTCTTTATTATTGATAATGGGTTCCGATCTACCCTCTACAAATATAGGTATAGTACGTATGTACGAGCCTCCAGGTGTTTGCGGTGGTGGAGGAGTCTGTTGCTTTTGTTGAGAATGGGCTTGTTGTTGAGGAGCATAATACACTTTTTGAAATTGGGGCGATTGTCCGCCATAAGCTCCGGATTGTATCTGGGGACTAGTTTGTGTGGCAAATTGATGTTGTTGCTGAGGGGGTGGTGTAGGTCGTTTGGGGCCATTAACTGGTATTTGCTGTGGCTGAGTATAATATGGCTGCTGCTGGTTTTGTTGTTGTTCGGTTGGTGGTGCTGATGACGATCTTGGACTTTGGTTTTCATTTTCTGTTGGCGATTTTACACCCATATCCATGGTGTTACGTAAACCATGTTGATTCAGATTCTCGGTATTCATCGAGTGATCAACTTCAGACTGTCCAGTCGGATCTTCAGTTTGAATGGCTGCATCACACACTTTTCTGGAAGGAGACTGCGGCATTGTGTTGTAGAAATGTGCTTGAGGTTGCTGCTGTGCCGGTTGTTGCGGATGAACCATGGTTGGGCCAGTACCAGGACTTCCTGCCATACCAGAACCTGTTCGTCGATGAGCGAAACTTTCAGGTATGTATTGACGAAATTCCGACGGCAAACGATTAAAGAAATCATCATCATTGTGAGGATTAACGCGACGACGACCCAATGAGTTGAACTGAGGAAAGCCAAAATCTGCAGCATCATCAAAATAACGAGAAAAACCATCAGTATTAAATTGGGGATCATGCAAACTAGTACGCTTACGTGAAGTACCTCCAAAATCTCCAAAAGGATCATGAGTCATACGTCCCAAACGAGTCCGAGGAAACATATCTATGCCCATTTCTGGTTCAAAATCAAAGTCCTGCTGAAAAAAGACAAAAACAAGTTTTTAATAAAAGTAATACAAAGATTGAACAAAACGAGGAATTGTGTTTTGTGAATTTTCGAGTTGTGAAAAATAAAATGTTTAATGATATGAATTATTTTACTGCTTGTATAAATCACTTTAGTAAACGGTATAAATGTTACAAAAGACCTAACAAACTTTACTTCGTTAAAAGTGAAAAAGAAAAAAATATGTACATATGTATGTATATGTGTATTATATTATATGAAGAGTGTATGTGATTGGTAATTTCCCAGCGGGAAAAATTGTAAGTGCTTCCATTTGCAGACCTTATAAAATACCTGTTTACACATTCTAAAAGATTCGATACTCATTCTACTATGCTTTTTCTTAGGATTCAAAATTTGCATTTCAAAAGAATGTCAACAAATCTTGATTTCAATAGCAAACACGAATGGTTTTGCAATTATTCATGTATATCGTCACTACTTGTACAACAACAAACATTATTTTCACACTTTGTTATACGAGTAATAATCTTTAATTTTTTATAAAAATTTATGGTGTAAAGTACGCGTGAAGCAGTACTTTATATACATGTGATTTTTTTAAATTAATTTAAAACCCTTCTTTTATTTAAAACCTCTTCTTTTACTTTCCTCAATGAAATTATTAATTTAGCAGATCTTTAATTACGTATTGTATGAGCCGTTAGTTGGTAGACTTCCAATTGCTCTTCTCAAGTAGGCCTTCTATCAGGCATCTAACCAGTAGCGATCAGATAAGGCCTTGACTAACAATGACACACCATGTAAAATTGAAACGACTTTGCAATGTGGCTGGAAGTTCTTGTGACTGCAAAATAAGGAATTCTAGAAGACCTCATTACATCATCTTTTTCCCGCTGGGTTGTTAATAAATTTACTCAATTACATACATACATACATTTAAATATTTAAATCTTAAATATCTAAATTTTTAACTGACTTGACTGACCACACAAAATGTGCAAAGTTTAAATGAAACGACGTGTATAATCCGACGAGTAAAACAAGTGCGGCCCACATAAAAAACTCGCCAACAAACAACAAATATTTTTAGCAATGATTCATTGTGTTATTAACAATATATTTGTACTTTTTGTATAAGTATAAAGCAATATAATACATACAATGATATAAAAAACGAATATGACAATAAAACTTTAAAAAAAAAAACATTTCGATTAAAGAAATGCGAAAAACAAAATAGAGGCGAACAAGTCAACAGCAATCAATGACGTATAATTTGACACATTCAACACATGCGAAATGATTTCAACAAAATCGTGTTAATTTCTTTATACATATGTACATATGTATGTATGCACAGAAAAGTATGTTTTAAATCTAGTATTTTTTTTTTGTAAATATATAACAACAACATTTTGTTGTTAGTGGGTCAGAATTTTTTTTAAAAATCTTACGTCATAACAGTAATTATTATTATTATAAATTAAATATTTTCATAAAGTGAACAAACTGTATACATATGTACCTATGTATGTACATTTACACTTGTACATCATTTGTTTCGTGTATACTATATTTACTGAAATTTATTTAAATTTATTGCAAACCTAAAACTAATTATTTCATAAGGACATAGTACACAAATATATATATATGTATGTATGTATATACAAATAAATATTAAACAGTTCAAATCCAAATGTGTAATTACATGTGTTTTTATAGTTTAAAAAATACTGACTGCAAAAGAAATTTAAGAAAAATATATGTATGTATGTATCTATGAGCATATACCTACATACATATATTTACACGTTCCCCTTTTACAATTAAAAAAAAAGCAAGGATTCCAATCATTTGACTACATAAATTTAGAATAACTAAATACTTTTATAATTCTTCATAAAGTAAGTTTTGGAGAGAATTTCGACAAGATCTTCAAATTAATTAGAACAAATATTATGGGAGAATTAAACGTTTACAATGTTTTGATTAAATAAACGCCTACATAGTTTGCATTTTAATTGAGAAGTTTATTTTTCGTCGAACAACGTAACTTGCTCAAAAATACAAATGAAAATTGTTTAAATTAAAATATACTTACATACATATGTAACCAATAATATGCATACATTCAAATATACAAAGTTAAATTTGTACAAATGTATGCATGTGAATTAGGCCGGTTCACAAAAAAGTTACTGAAATTAAGTTCAGTTTATTATAAGACAACATTTCGTAAATGTTTGTGTTGGACATAAGGTTGATTAGTAGAGAAAAAAGTTTTATTTTTTATTTGTTTTCCATTTGCATAAAAGCAACTAAATGTACATATGTATGTATGTACAAATATGAAATGATGTTAGCAAATGACAGGAACAAAATTAAATAATAATAAAAAGAACTAAAAACAATACTTTTTTACACAAAAAGTAAACTTTGACAGTTCTGACAAAAATGTTGAGTAGGTATATCATTAAACAATATTTAGAAAAACAAATAATCTTAAAGCAATAATAATAACATTTTATCTTGCATTGAAATTAATATTGGTCTTCTTTTTTAAAAAAAAGTAGGTATGCTTATTTACTTATTCTAGAAATTGGTCTCATTTTTTATGTGTTCAAGCTTTAATGATTCAATATACATACATATGTACATATGTTTGTATGTATTTAATTTAAGGAAAATATTATATGTAGGTATACATATTATGTTATGCTATACGAGTTGTTTACATTAAACACTAACAAATGCCGTTTGCAACCGGTTTTTTTCTAATTGCAATTATTCGAACTGTACGAAAACTTGATTCTGAAAAAAATATCGACAACCCTAATACATATGTAGATATGTATGTACGTATGTATATAGTTTTGTAATCTTTGTGTCTAAGCATCAAGTTATTTTTTTTAATTCAAAACCACCCACACTGTCTTTTGAGAACAAGTAAACACCTAGAAAAAATCAAAAACTCTGTATATATGTAGATATACATACATATATACATACATATGTACATATGTATGTATATACTATGTACCCAACCATGACATAATAATATAAGGTAGACTCATTAGAAAATGTATTATCAATCATACAAATCAAACAAATTGATGTAACGCCAAACAAAAGAAAATATAAAAAATCTATAAGAAATGCCAGAGAAGAAAAAATTATATTTCTATTCTGTTAAACAAAATTATAAGACATTTTTTTAATTGTGGAAGAAAAGTTATATTTATTTCAAAATAAACATGTTGAAAGTATCATACATACATGTATATCGCGAAATTAAAAGAAAAATCTGAAGTTTAAATCCATAATTTGACGATATGTTGGTAAATATTAAAACACTCCCTGTTTTTATCTTGTTTGTATATTAATGTATCACGATACCCTTTCTAAGGTATAAGCACAAAGTCAAATATTTAATATAGACAATGAAATGTAATTTTATATCATTGCTAAAATAAATTTTTGAAATGTGAAGTATATACGAATATAATAATACATCTTTAATTTATACAAGGTATAAATGTTAAAAAAAAATAAAATTTTTTTAATTAATAAATCTTCTATGGGTTTGCAAATTGTCTTGAAAGTTTTTATTAACGGAATAATATTCATAGTAATACAGAGAAGATTTGAGTTCCAGCCATAGAATATACACATCCCAGAAAGTAGATAGTATTTCCAATCAGAAATATTGGAATCATTCTACATATACATACATATGTACGTCGTAAAACTAGCAGAAGTCCGGCAATATGGAAAATCCTTACTAAACGATACTGCTTTTTAATATGCACAAAATATGTAATTCTGAAACCCGTATTTTTATTTTTGGGCGATTTTTTATTGTTCATTTTATCATTTGGTTTGGTAAGTTGGTAAAATTTTTTGTTCTTGCGATATATAAATGTAATTAGAGCAAAATAACAATTGTTTTTAATTACAATGAAATATTTTTCAATATAGGTATGTAAGAGTAACTGTGAGAATGGAATATTTTAAATATTACACAAACAAAAAGTAGAAAAAATATTTTAATTTCTTTTCCGTTTTTAGAATAATTTAATGTGAATTTCTTATAAATTTTCCAATAAAGAAGAAAGCATAATAGATAAATGGAGTAAGGAAATATTGGAAATTATAATAAACATAAATTTTCACCTCAACTTAATAAAATTAGTATTAAAATCAAAACAAAAAATGTTGAACAATTAATATTCCTTCACAATGATTTCGTTAAATTGAATATCATAGATAGAAGAACAGCTTCGTTCATTCACGAAATAGGAAGAAAATAAAGCATTCCAAACATTGGTAAAATTGTTGCTGAAACACAACCTGAAGTAGTTCCATGAACTTAATATCTGTGCTGATTTTTGAAGTATCCTACAATATGTTATGAAATAATGTACTTTTTTGTTTACTTGTTACAAAATATAGGCAGAACCTTAACGACCTATTATAAACGATTACAACATTTAAACCTCTTTGTAAGTTGTGAAACATTCATAACTGTGAATAGGTAAAATATTTGAATCATAAATGCCTAAAGTCATTGAAAACATAAGGCTACACAGTACATATTTAAAAACACAAAAAATATTTTTTATTAACATCCGTTTCTTACCCTTATGAAATTGTGAATGTATGTACATACATATGTATGTGTTGTGATTGTGCTAATATGTATATAAAGGAAATTGAAAAGGTGCTACCAACCTGAAAATGTGCTGGAATTTGTTGTTGCTGTTGTGGATGTGGTTGCTGCTGCTGTTGTCCTCTTCCAAGAGAACCGGGAGATCCAAAGCTGGTGGCTTGTGGCTCGCCGGCTACATAGTGCTGAGTCTGCGTATGATACTGAGGCTGCTGTTGGTGTTGATTTGTCGGTTGACCTCTGTACTCGTGATTTATTGGTATCGTTACACCGTTTCCGCCGGGTTGCGGATTTCCCGAGGCGGAGGCATTTGCATTTGATATCACAGTAGGTTTCATTTTGCAACGTTAGTAAAGTGCGCCAGTCTTTTGTATTCTCAAAAAACTCTTGATTTTTTATAATGATCTAGGTATAAAAAAAAATAATATTTTTGTTTTTGATTTACTCCGTCCGCTCTTGTTTTCGATACTTATGTATTTTTACAATTTTCTTTGTCTGCTAAAGTATTGTTTTTGCTTTCGTTGTTGCTGTTGATATATTTGTTTTCTTTTTGTTTTGTCGTTTTTTTTTATTCAAGAATTTTCTTTATTTCACTTATTTTTCGCAGTTTTTGTGGCTGCAACAACAAAAGTAAATGATTTGGTCGATGTTTCGTTTTTGTTTTCGATCAAATGAGCCAACAACAAACAGTTATGAGAGAGGGAGCAATGATTTTGACCACAATATTCGTTTGATGTTGTTATTGCTGTTGTTTGTGATGGTGGAAAATTCTAGGAACAATATACGAGTCAATTTTGTATCGCCAATGTACATATAAGTATATATATGTATATATTTTTTAGTTTTTCAAAATCGTATTATTTTTTTTTAATTTTTTATTGGTTACAATGTCTATTATAGATTTTTTACAGTCAGCAACAAATGTAAGTTCGAGTAATCATTTAGGGATTCGCTAATAACTCTATATTCGTTGTTTTTGTAGTTGCTGTCACTGTATATAATATTGAGTTATTTGTGTTGTATTGATTTCACCTTGATTTAATATGACGTTGCAAATTTTCGTATTAAAAGTTGAATACATACATATACAAATGTACATCCATACATATGTATGTATGAATGTATTTTAAGTAATTATGTATATTTGTTTTAAATAGTAGAAGAAAAGCAATGTGTGGCTTTAACACGTCGTTTAAAAATAAATATTCGTACCGTTTATGGAAATCTTTGTTGTTATTTGTCAACACTTGAGTAATGAAATAGATATAGAAAAGATACGCTGTATACAATTGTTACCAAATTTTGAATTCACTATTTTAATTTTATGGTTAAGTGACGTCACTGCCAAAATAGACTTTCTTTCGTTTAATTTCGTTATTTCTTCAATTTTGGAATTTATTTAAGAACACACACATAATATACCTACTCGTATACATATGTATGTACATATTTTTTTATTATTAATATCTTTCTACTAGTGCCTTTTCTTTTTAACGCAAATTTTTGTTGTTGCTTTTAAAAGTATAAGTAAAATTTTGTTAATTTTTTTATTTTCTTCTCGTTTATTTTTTGTTGCTTCCGTATCACCGTATATTAAATGTATTCATCCACTCCACTCAATATAGAACAATATATTTATATTATTTTTTTAAAACACCTCTGCTCACTGCAACGATACAATTAAAACTAAATACTAAAAAAGCTCTATATGTATTTATTAGCTCAAATGTGTTCCTATGTTCGTATGTAATAAATATCTCATTTTTGTATTGTATATTTTTATTCTCTCTTTCTATATGTATCTCAATTAATCAATTGAATCAATTTCAATGTGTTGGCACAAAAGGGGATAATTTCAAAAGGGTGCTTTTTTAAATATTCAATAAATCCATTTTAGTGGAATTCAATTAAATTAAATAATATGCCTTAATTTCGTTATCATAATTAGTTGTTAACGAAAAATACGAGTTTGTATCACTTATGGCTAAATTCACAGTCTTTATTAGTTAGCTAATGGCAAAGGCTTAACTAATGATTCTTTATTCAATGCTTAGTTAGCCATAAGAATACCAAGTAATGGTTAAACAATGGTTAGTATTTTAGTTTACCAATGGTTAACTAATGACCGAGAATTTGGCCATTAATCGCATAGTGAGTTTTTTGTATTTCATTAGATTAACTAGCATCTATCTGTAATCTCTCCTCATGAGTACTTCGTTAGTGTGTTTGTTTCAATGATGGAAAATGGGTTTTTTGATTTCGTACCAACTATATAAAACAAAATGTACTTTTTAGACCTTCACGGTACAATTTTTTTAATATTTGTTAAATAATAATAAAAACTTACAAAACTTAAACAAACTTACTTTATCGAAAATTTGATACACCTTTTGGCAATATTTTTAATATTGCCTTGTATAATACAATTTTATACTCGATTGCTATTGATTTCTTGCAAGTGATAAAAAACTAAACTTCTGGTGATATTATAAATGCTATAAAAATGGAAAATGCTACCAGATAAAGCGTTGTTTGTTCACGATATGCAACTAGTGTTCCAGGAAGAAAGTAATGCATCTGAATCAAAGAAAATTAAAACCTCTTTTTCTTGGAAAGACAAAGAAACAGAGCTCGTTTCGTAATAAAATGTTTCCTGTAAATTATCTTCATTTGGAATTTGTCTGTATTTGTTTAAATAGTTAGACGGCTACTTCTGAAACTTTAAGAATATTATTTGCGTTAATTATCGCGATTATCTAAAATATTCTTATTTATGAGATATCGGGATATTTGCGAAAAGTTAACATTGTTAAATGTAGGTATTTTTTATTATTTTAAGAATACAAGAAATAGAAGGGTAAACTTCCAACGATTTTGAAATCCAAATTAACTACCTTTTAAGCTTTAGTTTTTGAATTCAGTCTCAAAATCACTTAATGTAAATAATAAATTGTTCGATAATAAAAAAAAATTCTTGTCATAATAATCATCTTATAGATGCATATTTAAAGATCAAATTGATATCAGTTCTAAAATGTTCATGAAATTTAATAAAATCTCTTTTGCTTGCACTATTCATTACGCAAATACTAACTTAAATGATTGATATATGTATATATATTCTATTTCATCATCTGAAATACAAAATTTTGATGCAACAGTATTTTAAAATTGTACCAAATGACTCGTGGTAGAACCACGGTACCAACTGTGTCTAAAATGTATAAAAAAAAGTAAATTCTACCATGTTTGCCATCACTGGTTTGCTTAATTTCTTTCTGATAAAGACGAGAAAATCATGATTTTTGCAAACCGCCTCATCTATCTACATAGATCTGTTTAGCGAATCTCTGAAAGACGATTTTACTTCAAAACTAAAAATTCATATAAACACACACATACGAGTATGTATATCCATGTATGTAGGTAGTATTTGATAAATTGATATATAGAGAGCGAAGAGGCACGCTTATTAATTAACTAACCTACTCTAAAAAGCTAATTCTGAAGGGCTAATTTCAGTACATATTTGCCATCACTGATTATTAATAACACACATTCTCTCTCCACGCTCGTTCTCTATCCTTTTTTATCTCTTATATTTTAAGGTGGTGGGTGGGTGTATTTATTTTGTGAACGAACAGTCACAACTCTGTTTAAAAAAAATTACGCCAACGCTACTAATTTTGTTTCGTGAAAAATACATAGAGGGGGGCACCACCTGTTTAAAATGACAAACGAAATAATTCCCATATTTTTTTTTCAAGTTCGCAAATATACAACGAACCCGGCTTTCTTTTAAGAAATTTTTCAACGGCCGACCAACCAACACACACACACAAACAAACAACCCAGCAAGCCATATGAGTCCAAAAAGAGTCTTTTCTGACACCTTTTTCGGAGCGTTAACGCTCTTTCTGAGCCCAAAAAACAATCATAATTGCTCCGAAAACCTTCAGAAAAGAGGGTCATTAGAAAATTGTCCGTCAGAAAAAGCTCTAAGATAATGCCAGAAAAAGAGTCTTTTATGAGGGTTTTTTTGGGTTCTTAAAGAGCTCTTAGATAATGTCAGAAAAGAGTCTTTTATGAGGGTTTTTTGGGCTCTGAAAGAGCTCTTAGATAATGCCGGTAAAGAATCTTTTATGAGGTTTTTTTTGGGCTCTGTGTAATCTTGTTTTTATCATTCTTGTGTGGTACAGCTATGTTTTTTTTGTTCAAAGCACAAATAACAGGACAACAACGCTTTGGTACACACATAATTAAGTGGAATTTCTGAGTCATACTGCGTGCCGACTCAGGACAGTAACAAGCAAATTTTTCTTTCGCTCCAAAAATGCTCTTTTGTTGGACTCTTTTCTGACTCCTTTTTCGGAGCGCTCCAACAATGCACTTTTGTTGGATTCTTTTCTGACTCCTTTTTCGGAGCGCTCCTAGAATGGTGTGCTGGGAAGCGCCAAGAAAAAAAGAGAAGGGAGAGAAAAAAACGACGACGACCGACGGACGGACGAAGCAAGAAAAAAATTATGAGTGCAAAATTGCGTTACCGTTGGCAAATTTGAGAAAGTTGCACAAAAAGGGGATTTCTTAAAAATAAGTAGCTCAAAAAGGGGTTAAAAAGGGGCACCACTTTTAAAAAGATGGAAAATAAACAAAACAAAAATAAAAATCGTATGTATTTTTTTCATTTAAATGTTGTATATGATGTATGTTTACAATGTAAGCGTACTTTAAGAAAATTTTGTCTTAAAGCACACTTCAAACCTACTTTATTATTTATAAATACGGCAGTAAGTGTGTTCTTAAACCGTAATATAAGTGTGTAAAAATACAGTGTGTTCATTTTTAATTGTGTTTGTGTACATTTAAATAAATAAAGACTCGTTATACATATTTTCTTCAAACTACTTGACTTTTATTTTGCAATTAGGTACAAAGAATCCGGTTTATTTTACTTGTATTTCTAATTGTTTGACATGAGTTTAAAATAAAAATAATAATAAATATAAAAAAATCCTAAACACAAAATTGAACAATTCACAAATTTTATTACCTGTATTATTTACTTTTATTTAATTCTTGTTTATTATTTGTTTAAACAAATCAGTATATAGGTTATTTTTTTCATATACATATTTCAAAAAACGATTTGATAAAAGTGTGGAAGTTAAAATACAATCATCATAAAAACTTTGTATGTCTGGCTCAATGAATTAAATTTATAATATGTATGATGAAAATGTTTTATTTTTTGCTTTTTGTGTTAAGCTGTGTTCACATTATGCGTATTTGTCATGTGGAGTGTCACTTTTTCGCATGTCAAATTTGTACATATAGTCTGAACACCTTCAAACAATATCATGTGTTCTTTCTCTGTGTGCAATACATATGACATTTTTGTATTTAGAACGAGTTCTATTTTCAAGTGATAAACCATCTGACATCAGCTGTTTTTTTATAACTAAAATTTTATGGCGGCGGAAAAATTGAAAAGGAGTTAACAAAACTAAGTACATATGTATGTGACATAACCAACATATGAACATGCAATTTATGAACCGTATGTAAAACTCAAAATTTGACGTACACATGAAATCACATATGGGTAGAAAAGTGACATTCCACATGACAAATACACATAATGTGAACACAGCTTTACATACTTCTTTCCTCTAAAAGTAGTGTTTAATATTTAATAGTTATCTTAAAATTTCATGTACATATGTATGACATATGACGCAAAATTGCCCATATGGAAAAATATCTATTTTAAAATTTTGGGGGGCTCCAAATCCGACTTAGAGCTATGGTCTCTTGAGCAAAATTTCTCAGAATCACCTAAAAATTACGTTTTTGCTATACGCTTCATCAAAAAAATCGTTCCATACAATTTGACCCGCCCTAATATATGTATGTACATATATGTACTCGTATGTTTTTTACTAATTTAAAAGCAATAATTTTCTAAAATGAAGTCACCACATAAAAGTAAAAAAATACTTTCATGAATAAAAATTCCGCGTGATTTTTTCCCCTTTTCATTTTTTTAACACTGAATTTGAATAGGAAAAATGGGAAAAGGGAGAAAACTCCCGCGATATTTTTATTCATGATTGGGCTGAGAGTAAAGAAAATATGAAAAAAATTTGGGCGAATACCGAAACAGTGCAAAACATACGTCCTACGAACTGTACATCTTTCTGTACCAATAACCAAAACTTAAAAATGCAAATAAATTTCGATGTTTTCGATAATCAATAATGACATTTTGCATTTATATATCCAACCTTAGAAAAATGTGCTCTTTACCATCTCAACACTCATTTAGTAAAAAAAAAAAAAAATAGTTAAATCCAAATTCTGGGAATAAATAAACAACGAGATATTCTATTGAAATGTACGAACATATAGAGGGGTTAATTTATTTTATTTCTACTATTGAAGTTTAAATAAATCGTTTACAGTATAAAACAAAATTACGTGTCTTTTTCTATCGGCATATGGTAGCTAAATGTCAATAGCATTTGAAAATATAAAAAAAAATAAAATTTACCTTAAATTTATTCTATTTATGGATTTTTTTTTATTATTAAAAAATGTTTACTCTTAAAACTAGATATTTTTTACTTAGAATAGAAATTTGGGCTTTTTAATGTTATTTGCTCCCTTACGCATCGAAAATGTTTACTATGTGACTATATGACTTAATTATCTTAGTTGTTTCTTATAAATAAATAACTATATTTAGTTAACATTTTTTAAGCTTTTAAAATAAAAGTTTTCAAAACTTAAAAATATTCACTGTATTTTAACTTCTGCCAACCAGCACGTTGCCTCTTTAAGTCTCTAAAGCTATTGGGCAGACCATAAAAGAAGTAAATTGACAAACCTAGTTTATGAAAAAAGGAAATAAATATTGCTCATTAAGGTATTATTAGACTTGATAGGTAAATACAAATACCAGTTACAGCATGCAAATCAGGTGATTAGTTTAAGTACTTGTCTAATTATTAATTAATAGTGATAAATAGTCAACTCAAAACAGCTGTCGTTGAACTTAACTAAAATGAATGTTTAGTTGGTTATAAAATACTGTTAACGAATGTTAAAAATTCGAAACAATTTCCATATGACCAAGTTGAACAATTTAGATTTTTTGTTTAAAATGCAGTTAAAATAAAATTTTGTGCAAGAAAAAATACATAATCGGCCCAATCATGAATAAAAATTCCGCGGGAGTTTTTTCCCTTTTTATTTTTTTAACATTGAATTTGAAAACTCCTGCGGAATTTTTATTCATGATTGGGCTGAATGTATGACAATTTATTCAGTTGGGAACATAGAAAACTTTTTGGGTTACATATAAAGCGGACTTCACTAATGTACATTAATGTAGATACAAATACTCGTACTTAAGCTTAAAAACTGTGATACTATACAATACTATAACTCAATTGGGTGTTAAAGATTTTCTCGTTTCCTCTATCAGAAAGGACGTTTTATTGAGATTGTTTTTAAATTTATTATTAATTTGTGCACTGCTGAGATCTTCTTCCGTTAATTGTGAGGGTTCCACCGATTTAGGTCTTCTTTTTTCAATATCCGGTCTAGTTTGAGCTTTATGTGAGGGTCCCCGTTTCAATATGGCCTCTAGTTTTTGTTTAAATGACAATTCATTATTTTGTGACTCGATTCTTTCTGGTAAATCTTTATCATTTGTAGTTAATTCATCCTTTATTAATAATTTGTCTAAACTAGGCCTTTCCTTAGGTCTACTTAAGCTATTTATGGTTTTATATAATACAGGATCAAATTTTGGTGGCTTTGGAATATATTGCTCATCGTGTCTGATAGCGTTCCCGGTTTCATTTTTAGCATCTATGTCGACACGACAGTCCTCTATGGCCTTCAATACTAAAACCCTGACATCTGCTTCGCTTTTAGAGTGCTTCAGTTTAGGGCGAATTTCCTGAATGGTATCCTCTGGTTTGGAGCCCACCTTTAGAGTTTTCGGTTCAGGGTGTTTAATTATTAATTTACTTAGTTTGCTTCGAAACTTTTCGGAGTGTAATGGATCATTTACTGAGTTTGTGGATAATACAGATTCTACGGATTGTACTCTTTTCAAGATATTCGTAGTTACTTCATTTTCATCTTTCGCCATGTTGAAATCGTCAACATCATTGTTATTCAATTCAATCATATTGCGGGTTTTATTAACATCATCTTTTTGTATCAACTTTTGTTGATAGTTTTCCAATGCTAACCATAAGTCTGGGCTATTTAAGATTTCATCGACGAGTTCTTGGGCAGCTTTTTGCTTTTCTATGTAAGTTTCAGTACCAGAATCTATGCTATTAGTTGAGCTTTTGGTGTAATTTTCGGATCTGTCACTGTTGCTACTGCTATGCACTGTGGCCACAGTTGTGCTTCTTATAACACTTGGTTCCATTTCAGAGTCTATACTAGTTTTGCGTTCAAAAATGTGAAAAAGTTGAGAATTGTTAAGATTGTTATCTTCTGTTTCCAGTACATTGTCCAACAATGCTATGACGGACTTTTCTTCTTCAGAAGTATCAATTTTTAAAGATGCATGATTTGCCTCTTTGACTTCGTCAATTCTATGTAATGATGTTTGCGATATGTTACTTTTAGTACTTTTTGAGTCTTCGATAAAACAGATTTGGCCGTTTGGATGTTTTACTTCCTTCAAACCATCCTCCACCTCATTTAGATCCATGATGTCATCTAAACTCCTAACGGAACGTTCGTTATGTTGCATTATCAAAGTCGATGTCGACGTATTCAAATCTTTTTTAAACTCGTCGTCGGAATTTCTTAGATGAGGTAGAGATGAAAGTTTTAAAAGCCTTTCAAATTTCACTCTATCTGGATGTCTGTTAGCAGGATTTTTTATATCATGCATGCACCAACATGCTATAAACATAGGGATACCTAGTTCCAACAACAGTTTCCTTAATTAGTAGAGACTACCATATGGTTCATGCATAAAATATGTGGGTTAGTCTATTCAATAATGAAGTGCGACATGTATTATACAACATTCATTCATGATAGATATAATGATGTTGGTTTAGGAATTAATAAAAGCTTACCAATAGCCATCCATACACCAAACCTTATCCAAGTCATAACATCTAATTGTAACATAAGATATATATTTATGAATATACTTATGGCTGGTACCAAAGGCACCAAGGGTACAGTAAACACTCGGGTACACAATTCTCGAGGTTGCAGACATATACAGAGTAATACCAAAGCAGTCAGAACACATAGGATTACCATTAAAACCAGTACCCAAATTTGATTATTAATCAATGCATCATAGGCTTGCATAAATATCAAACCAATGCCTGCCGACAGAATACCTAAAACAAATTATTATATGAAATTATTATTAAACCAATATACACACATATACACATAGCTGATATACACAATATATGCGAAACTTACAAAACACAGTGATAAGTGTGCCCACAATTCTTGTCGACAGTTCGTTGGGTGTACATTCACGCTTAAAGTTAAAAAGTTGCATCAACACTGTTTTGAAAGTGGTACGTTCTCCCTTTGAAGTCAACATTGAACTTTCAGAGACATTACGACCATTACTATTACCATTGGCATTAGAGTGACGATTGCCATTTCCATTGCTATGACCATTTTCACCATTTACGCTGTCAGTATTGCCGTTCGATTGAGATTTGCCAAATGTATCGGCATTATCCATATAACGTAATATGGTTATAGAAATGGCCACTACACTGTAGGCCAATAGGGTTCCAATCGACAAAAGATTTACTAACTGAGCCAAGTCGAATAAGCCAGCAATAAGAGCTAAAAGTAATATTTATTCAAATAAACACATAAAAAAATCGATTTTTTTCATACCTGTTAACATGGCGGCAACAATTGAACCGACAACTGGAACTCTATATTTGGAATGAATTTGAGCAAAAACTCTAAACATCAGACCATCTTGCGCCATAGAATACATTACTCTTGGCAAAGGAAACAAAGCTCCAAATAAGCTGGCAAGCAATCCCACCAATCCACCAATAGACACTATCCACATGGCAAAATTCCAACCCACTGCTCTGAATGCACTTGGAAGTGGAGCATTGGCATCTTGTAAATAGTAGGGCACCATTAGTGTTATAACTGTCGAAACACCAAAATAACACAGAAAAATCACTACCAATGAGAGCAAAATTGAACGGGGAATATTTTTGCGAGGGTTTTGTACCTCCTCGCCAGTCGTAGCAATGCAATCAAAACCAACAAAACCAAAAAAACAAGTGGCAGCACCCTTTAGTGTTCCCGTAAAACCAAAAGGGAAAAATCCTCCCATGCCCAGGTCTGTATCTGGTGGTATTTCAGTTTTATTTACAGCATCAACATCAATTGTCCAATTGGAAAAATTAGCTGCAAGTGTCGAAGAAAAATAAAAATTTGATTTTATTTAGCTATTATAGTTATTTGCTGTACGAGTACGAAGTTAGTTTTAAATACATAATATGCTCATACATGAAACGTTAATAATATGTACATATATGGTAAGATAACAAAAAATAATAATTCAGAAAATAATATTATCAGCCATGTCACAGAACTCAATTCCGATCGAAAGTGATTTTGATTCCTTAAATTGAGTCTTTAGAAAACGAAAAACGAATTTTTTTTTTCGGAATGAAACCACTTTAGATTTCTAAGGTGGAATTGTTATTTTTTATTATTTTATACTGAAAAAAAAACTCATACTACTAATTTATAATAACAATTAAACAATTACTTTTATTATTTCATTGTTGTTTTAGTTATCTCATTGATATTTAAATAAAATGTTAAAAATTTCAAAGTTGGTGTCAGCAACAAGAAAACTTTTGTCGTTTTCAAACTTTTTTCAACTGCGTTTTGATGTCTTTGTTCATGTAAAACAGCAACAATTTAAATTTCGGGCATTTTTGAAAAATTTTGTTCACTTTTATTTAAAATTTCTTTGTTAGCGCTCTTTCTGTTCGCTTTTGTTTACAAAAATCATATTTTTTTGTTTTGGTTACACAACGTTACCATATTTAAGTTAAAAAACGTGATTTAAAATTTTTTTGGGAATAAACAAAATCGATCGGAATCTAGAGAACGCAAAGTAAAAACGATCAATGTGCGAATACGGAATTGAAACCATTCCGATCGATTTCTGTGACATGCCTGTATATCAAAAATGTGAGCGATTTATATAGTATTACCTTTTACTGATCCAGCTATAATCACAAATAATAAAATTGACAAGTTTAAGCAGGTACAAAAATTATTTGCGATTGCCGAAGTTTCGACACCAAACGCCAGTGCAACTGTCAAATGAAAATAAGCATGATAATAAACATAATAATATTTATTAATATCTTTTAAATTTCTTTAGTATCTCTAATTGAGCTCACCTCCAAAGACAACGACTAGACCGCAAGCAAAGAAATCGAAATAACTGCCCAAAAACGAAACATTCATCGGTGCAACTTCGGCAAATGTGGTTTTTAAGGTGTCATTGATAAGTGTGTCTAAATACAGACTTATACCTCTACACACACTTGCCGTTCCGATCATATACTCCAATATTAGATTCCAACCGATAACAAAGGCAGCAAATTCTCCTATACACACATAACTGTAGACATACGCTGATCCGGCTTTGGGTACACGAGCTCCAAATTCCGCATAACATATACCTATGGATTGAAAAATGATACGTTTAATAAACATTTTATATTTTTCTCAGTAGTTAAATGAGATTGCTAAATAAAATCAATACTTACCAGCCAATAACGAAGCCAAGGCCGCAATGGCAAATGATAACATTACCGAGGGTCCGGCCTGATCTTTTGCAATTTGACCAGCCAATACATAAACGCCAGCACCAAGTGTTGATCCAACACCCAGGGCGGTTAAGTCATATAAACCTAAGACGCGATGTAATTTACTCTCGCCATCTGCACCTTCTTGTGACAATTGTTTTCTTCGAGTTAAAACCTTCCAATAAGAAGGTTGTTGGACCATTGTGAAATTCTGAAATAAAAATTTGTACAAGAAAATACCTAAATAACTGCTCGCAACAGTGGTTTCAATATTTTTATGAATAATTCTTATTATAGTTTATTTGAGACTCTTATTTTATTTAATTTACACCTATATACAAATTTATAAAATTAAAAAATTTTCCTGAAAATGCAACAAAGAGACTTTCACTACGTCTCTTTGTTGCATTTTCATCGAAAATAAAAAATAAAATTTTATTAAAAAAAAGACCTTAAGCTTGAACAATTACTAAAATATTTTTATGAATGTGTGTTTTAATCTGGTGTCATTCGTTTGATGAGAAATATGTATTCAATAAGTGATAAACTCAGTGACATTTTCAATATTAAGATTTTATTTTAAAAATTTCTAAAATTCCTGTATGAAGTTCATAGAACTCGTAGAAGAAGATGAAAAGCAAAATATTAATTGGAAGATGATTTTTAATTCAATTTCACGCACATTTTGTTTGTGCCGATTTCAGAAATAATTCTAAAATCTATTCAATTAGCGTAATTACGCGTCGTTCTAAATGCATTGAAAATAATTGTAGTTATGAACTCTATAAGAAACATCAATGCCAATAAACTGTTCTTAATTTAATCGTTTTTAAAAATACCATTTTATAAATACACACAACGACGCAATTTTAATTTCTTTGAATGATTCTTTCTAATCTTTATATGTATGTATGTAGTCATCATTAACTATAATAAGTAGTATTTTTATTCGTATTAATATTTAATTATTTCAGAAATGACAATTAAATGTTTATATTACAATTTAATTGTTATAATTATGATTTAATATTAGACTAAGGATTTCAGTCTTTAACAATGCTCTAGTTTCATTTTCAGAATTATAATGCAAACACACACACACACATGCGTTTACAAATATTTATTAAATTTCAATTTAGTAAAAAGATGTCTAGTTTTGGTATTCATTTCAGACAGACAACAATGCAAAGGGCATTTCATTCCGTTTCGTTTAAATTTGTGCTAAAAATAAACGATTTTAATCTCTTAATGAACAAATTTATGAACTGCCCAACATAATTATAATATGTATACGAGTATTATGCGCATTATTTATTAAATACAATTGTTTTTTTTTTCCAATTTCTTATCACAAAATTGTGTGGATCTTACTTAGATACAAGTGAAATTAAGAAAAGTCTGTGTCCATCACCTATTCTATTTAGTTATTGGGTCTGCGGCCACATTTTGAAGCTAAATTAAGTCTATGTTGTTGTTGCTCATTTAATTTGTGGAAATTAAAATGATTTATGAACATTTTAAAATATTCAAAATAATTATGAAAGCATTTCAATAATAAGTAAATATTCATACATAGATACATATTATGTACGAGTACATATGTATGTATTCAAGTCAATTTATGAGTCGAATTGCTAGTATTGGTGTTATGAAGTGGCGTCCTTGGGTGTATGTTCTATTATATGAAATATTACATTTTAACAATTAATTAAAGTATTCGCAAGAAATTTTTACATTTACAAACTGCAAACATTGTCAAATTAAAATAATGTAAATTGAAAAAATCCGCTGCAGAATATAATATGATATAAACTAAAAGCGTAATTTTTTTACATTACATTTCAATATTAGTCAAATAATTTTTATTTGAATTATAACCCAAAAATTTAGCAATGAATTTATGTAACTAGAATATATGTATGTATATGTGTGTGTGTGTGTGTACATAGATAAAATAATTTACAGTTTATGACAACCGAATTTGTTGCCAAACGATTGAGTGACAGTTATATAATTTTACAAACAATTTTGTAATTTTTATCATATTTCGGTCTACCTAACTAAATTTCTGTTACTGCAACCAAAAAATTCATTTAATATATTCGATTGATTGCATCTGTTTCTCTGTGATGATTTTTATTTCTTTTATTTAATTTAACAAATTCATGCTTATAAAATTTAACATTAATTATATGTGTGTCGTAGTTAACTGATGCAAAAGACATATAAGTCCAAATAAACATTTATTAAGAATATTTGTTATATTTCCAAAGTCAGAGCGTACACACATACTACAACATTTGATTGCCATATTATAAAATGAATGAAACTTAGAGAATTCCTTCAGAAACCAATAACAAATCAAGAAAAAAAAATGAAATTTTTAAAATTTCTTCATGAAAACATACCTCTATATAGTAGTTTACGGTGTCAAATAGCTCAAATAACAAAATAAGCGCCATTGAATATTAGTGTAGTTTTATAAAAATATTTATGTATTTGATTTTCTAATAATAGTACATATTTGGTGACTCATTATTTAAATCAAAATAAAGAAATTTAATTGCAGCAATCAATTCAATGATAATATTTCTACAACGACATAAGTACACCTATGTACATACATATGTATATAAGTAGCTTAACTGTATTAATATATTTACTTAAGCATAAAATCTGTGGCTCGCCGTGTATTTTATTGACAAAATGATGGCATTAACTTTTTAAAAACTTTTAACTTTGGTGAAACAATTAATACAAACGAAAGTAAAAATGTTCTTTTCAGATTTGATAGTCGTTGGTTTCTTTAAAATGTTTATTACGCGAACATACATATTTTTATAACAATGAATATAATAAGTATGTACACATGTACAAATTTTGATTTAAGATAAGACATACATACATACATACATACATATGGTTTCAACTGATAAAATCTTTATTACGAATACTACCACGTTAAGTAGTCGTAAGATAAGTTGAAATGAAATACATAACTGTTTATTTCTCAAGTATTGAGCAAACTTTTCTTTTATTTATCAAGTATTCCAATGAAAATTAAAACGAATCAAAAATAGTTCGAAAACATTTGCAATTTGTGTACATTAATTAATTAAAGTTTTTGTCTAACACACATATTCATGGTAATTGCAGTAATCTAAAATGTTATAATATGACTTACCTTTGCTTTAAATAAAACGTAACTAAAAAAAAAACTATACCTATGTATAACACTTTTTAACTTAATATTTGTAGATTTGTGGAAATTAATATTTTAAATTAAAATTAATTTTTCGTCTGTTTATTTATTTAGAATTGTATTTTAAAGATTTATTTAGACTTTATTTAGATTCAGCTTGACCATTAAGCTCAACGTTAGAAGTGCGTTTAAAGTGAATATAGGAATTTATGCCAAGATTTTCCCCTAAATAAAATCCAGTCAAAGTCAGAGCAGCAGACAAAAATAAAAGAAACGCATACATTCGCATTCAAATTCACATAAAATGCAAATTATTTTAAAAAGAATTTGCGTATGTGTGTGTTAATATACCTATTCGTACTACATTCATATACATACATACATGCATACATATACATAGACAGCAAAAACCCACAGAAAAAAACAACAATAATAAAAAGAAAACCTCATCGCATCTTGAAGACAATACTTTTGTATCTCAATGATACTGATAAGAACACGAAAAAATACAATTCAGACATATAAAAACAATAATAATCATTTACTGTGTTTTTTTCTTCTTTATTTTGTGTTTACACTAGGAGAGATCTTTTTCATGAGAGAATGAATATTAATTTGTTGTTAATTAAAATATTAATAATTTGTTCAATGCAGCGACAATCAGAGAAATATTTCTAAAAAATAACTATTTATTTCAACTTGCTGCAATTCTCACCAATAACAGCTTGAAAAATATGTTTTCATATTTCAAATTTCATATCCCTAAAATGGAATCTTAGATACAAATTTAATTATGTATTTTGAAGATTTCACTTACTAAATAGTTTCCAGTGCTAATTCCAAGAATACCAAATTATAATTTGTGACAGTCTTGCACTAAGTATAAATATTAGAGTGTTTCAAACAAGTTTAATATTTGTTAAAAGGACAAAAATGTATTTTATTAATTTAATTTATCTGTTTGGCACCATATAAATTACCTTTACAATAGTTAGCAAAAACGCATAGTACCCTCCCAACTACAGTGAGAACCCACTAAAGATTTGCAATATATTTTATGGGGTAAGGGATTATACATACATTTTTAACGGGTCAAATAAGGCACTCTTATTTTGTTTAGAATTTGTGAATATGTACTATAAAAACATTCGTGTTAAACTTTTCAAAGAAAAATTTAGATGACACCTATCAACACTTAGCGTTGTCAAGGTTCTCTCATTTTAATGATTTATTTATTTGCTACCGTATTTAAACGACTAAATTAAAATAGGGGTAATATTTGTTAGTTTCTACTTTTGTTTTTTATTTTACTACTTTCCTTTAATTTTATTGTATTTTTTTTTTTTTTGCATTAAATAATACATCTTTGTTTATTTTGTGCACCTCAGTTCAGTTGATCACGTAATTTTGAGTACTCGAGCGGGTATTATGAGGTGTAATTATATACTCTGCACTAATTCTAAAATTACTACAGTTCATACGACTGAACAAGTATAAAATAAGTTTGTGTGTCTACAATATTCTACTAACAAGATCATAATTAAACATTTTCACTATATAAAAATCAAAAGCATCATACATATTTATGTAATATGTATAAGAATATTCATTCATGTAGATACATACATATGTATGTACGATATTAATTATTATTATCAATTTTAATTCATGCTACTTTATATTTACTATATTGTATTTTAAAATTTCAATTACAATTACAATTTGTATTATTTTTCTTCTATTTAGAATAAGTATGTTCTCGTAACACAAGTACAACTGATAAGGATACTAAAATCTTAAGTATGTGAGTAACAACTGTTAATGTTGTTTTTGTTGTCGATGCAGTACCATATCAGTAACTCTTAGATACACTGACTGTCAAATTCAATTACCGCAATTGTATCAATTTTCTTACGAATCGTACGATAAAGCTCTTTTAATTCAAAACATTTTAATGTTGATTATTTTTCTACGTTTTGTACGTATGGCTGTGTGTATGTATGTATTTAGATAAAACAAAATGTAAACAACATAGGCATCTGTAATTCTTATTAGATCTTCACTGGCCAGAATTGTTATTGTTTTTATAATTCCTTTGTTCTCCTTACGGTTTTGTAGTTGGTTTTATTTGTTATTGTCAACACAATTGTGCAGATGCCGATCTCAATACACTTGTTCGTATTCGTAATAAAAACGTTCTAATTGTTTTGAGTTCTAAATTAACACTAAGTCATTTTTGAGAGCGACTACGGCAAGTACCTGAGATACGCTAGTCATATCTCGACATGTTTACAAACATTTAAACGTAATTCTACTCCTTGCTTTTTAAAAGTTTTCAAAATATGTATGTATGTAGTTGCTCAATTAAAAAAACACCCATACGAATAAATGAATGAAATGTACAGTGTTATCGGAAAGATGTTCGATTCAAAAAATATAATAAAAAATAATAAAATATGATTTTGATAACTTAATTTAGCACCATTATAAAGAAAGCAATATAAATATTATTATATCTGTGTGACAATATACCTATACATACATCCATACTTACATACATACATATGCACGCTAGAATATGTGTAAATCAAATCAGTTAATAATTATGTATTAACTTAATTATAATTAATTATCATCTTATTTGTTATTGTTCCATTAATGTTTGCAATATGTAATTCAACAATTTTGTTATTATATATAGCCTAGTTTTAGGAGTTAATTTTTTCCATAGCATTATAAATAGTGTTGCCGGCCTGATCATTTTCGTCCAGAATTAGTTGAAGTTGTTCTCTCTGTAGGACGGTTGAATCCGTATGTAATTTAATTAAAATGTGTTTGCCGCAGTGATATGAATCTCAGCCATTGTTGCGCTTTTATTTAAGCTCAAAGAGATATCAAAAAGTGATTGCATATTAAGCGATTAGCTGGTGAAACCAGAAATCGAGGATGATTACTCAAAACTTTTAAATTTAAAAAGAATCCAAAATTGAAGAGTGAATTTCATAAAGAAAAAAAGATATTGTTATTAGAAATGCTACTCGTATATGAAATAACATAGAGGTTTTTTTTTTATTAAAACAAATATTCGTAATTTTTATTTAGAAATTTTGTGAAAATATAGTTTGTCCTTATTTATAGTTTTACTGATAACTTAACTTAAAAACTAAATGTTGTGTACTCGTAAGTATTCATGTAGAGCAATACAAAATATAAAAGTGCAAATTGTGTTTCTGCCACATAAATATCATCATTTGGTAGGGATTTTTAATACCTTTAAGTACAAGTTTTTCTTTTGTTTACAAAACAAATATTTAGCATCCGTGAAATTTGTGAGAAACAGAGTAAGAAATTACTCCAACTTAGAACCGCATATTAAAGCAAATACATTAGTATGTGACTGAATTTGAAAAAAATTGTTTGGGAAAAAATGATTGCCACTTTCTTGAACTTCATTGCATATGCGACTATAAGAGTTTGCTTAACGTGTAGTTTAAATATTCGATACGATAGAATTAGTTTGTGTTTTGCAGGACCATCAGTGGAACTTGCGTACTAAATCTTTCGTCATGTTGTAAAGATGAAATGGAATTTGTTTCACTTTTTCCACGGGATTCCGAGTCTGCCAGTATCTTTAATTCTCGGCGTCGTAGCGTGCTGTTACGTATACTGTAGGCAAAGAATATAACTAAACCTATAACAATCCAAATGCTAAATCTGACCCAGGTCATGATGTCCAATTTAATCATAAGATAAATGTTGATGAGCAAAGAAAATCCAGGAACCCATGGAACAAAGGGAACCTTAAACGCTAGAGATGAAGAGGCCACAGGTTGGCGTGATATAATAAATAGTGTAATGAATAGCGACAGTACAGTTAACGACAGCTTTAGAATTTCCACCACAGACACCTGCGAAAAGTTTTCCTCAAATGAAGTCAATACCTGGGATAATAAAATGCACTGGAATACTGCAACAACACAATAAAAATATATTTATATATTGGGTATATTTAAGTTAAATGTTTGACTCAAATAGTCTGAGGCATAGACTAGATGGGAATGTAAGGAATGAAACTAAAGTGTGCAGTTAAAACTGAAATTCATGGAAATGCCCGTTTTCCAATCTAGTTTATACATAGTCTATAGTCTATTGAGGTTTTTAATATTAGTTATTTTTTAATTACCATATAAACATATCATGATTGTGACAATTCTGGAAGTCTTTTTTGTTGGAACTATCGACTTTGATGTATTAAACAATATTTTCAATAATCCGCAGTTGGTTTCACTATAGTCCATTAATACGCGACCATTAGCAAAGTGGCGACTGTCTCTTCTTTCATCACTTTCATAGCGTAAAATCAATACACATGCAGCTACCATGGAGTAGGCGAGGAATGTTCCTATAGACATCATGTTCATCAACTGCTTCAAATTAAAGATGGCAGCGAATGCTCCTGTTAGAAATCCAGTTAGCAAAGTACTATTTAAAGGTGTTTTGTGTTTTGAACTAATTGCACCCATAAATTTGAATAGTAAACCGTCATTGGCCATGGCATAGACAATACGTGGTAATGGAAACATGGATCCCATAAGACTAGTACACATGGCGCAAATAGCTCCTATCGAGACTACATATTTGGCTGTTGTCCAGCCGTAAATACTGAAGACATGTACCAAAGGGGCACTTTCATCTTGTTCATAGTACGGCAACATCATGGTAAGAACAGTAGAGATCCCAAAGTATGCCAGGAAGACCATTGCCAGAGAGGTGATAACCGCAAATGGTATGGATTTCTTTGGGTTTTTAGCTTCTTCGCCAGCAGTAGCAATGCAATCAAAGCCAATAAAACCATAAAAACATATAGCAGCGCCTCTAATAATGCCTGCAAAGCCATAGGGTGCAAAACCACCATCACCATAACCCTCCGGTACTGACGATTTGGGTAGAACCCAATTGCTGGTTGACACTATAACATAAATCACATATTTAGACTAATGTATTGTGCCACTAAGTCTACGGCGTCAGTCCCCTTAATGTCCGTATTTGTTATTATTACTTACCTTTGAAAAGACCGGCTCCAATGACAAACACAACCACACTTAAATTGAGTAATGTGAATATTGTGTTGAGGCGCGTAGATTCTTTAGCCCCCATTGCTATAGCCCAGGCAAATATAATGGTGACTCCAAAGGCAAATATATCAGGATATGCATTAAGCCCATCTATATTCATTGGCAGGTTTTCAGTCAAGAAATTCTCCATAGCATGGCCACACAGGTTATCCAAATACGCACTTAAACCTTTAACTACACTTGCCGAACCTGGGAAAGAATAAATTATTAAATATCTACAAATACGTGAGCTCATGTGCCGAATGAGAAGAGCAATCTTGCGAACTTGCCACATGGTTTTGGTTTATTAATAAAACAAATTGTCCAAACATCAATTAAAACCCATATAAATCAATCAACTCAATTAAATGTTGAACACTCAATGAAGATGCCGTAATTTAATCTCTATTTTACAAGACACAATATGTACTTTCTTTGTGCGTCTGTTTGCAGTTATACAGGGAAGTAAACTACATATGTATTTGCAAATAAAAAAAGTAGTACATACACACGTAAAAATGATTTCAAATCAAATGTATATTTTAATTTATTAATGAGGGAACCAAATGATTTATTTAATCTTTATACAATATCTTACCTAGTGTTTAATTAAATATTAGAAACAGTTTCTATAACCACTCTGCACATCTAAACACACATATTAACACATGTACACCTTACGTGCAATAAAACTTGTCAAGTGTATTGTTTCAGAACTAAGCAGACGTCTGCATTTCGAATGTAGATAAATAAAAATATTTGAGTTTTCATAACTTACCTATCGCATATTCCAATATCAAATTCCAGCCAATTATGAATGCAATGAACTCTCCAATTGTAACATAACTGTAGATATAAGCTGAGCCGGCTCTGGGAACACGGGCTCCAAACTCAGCATAACATAAACCCGCAAAAATTGAGGCAATGGCAGCAATAAGAAAACTGAAAATCACAGCAGGACCAGCATATATTTTTGACACTTGTCCTGCCAACACGTAAACACCTACACCCAGAGTGGACCCAATGCCCAGAGTCGTCAAATCAAAGGCCGATAAAACTTTTGCCAATTTAGATTCGCTTGAGTCTTCTATAGGTTTCTTACGACTTAACGTCTGATATATACTTTTAAAACCAGGAAAGGGCATCCTGAAATGAAGTCCGAAACCATACACACAACCTTGATTACTGTCAATTAACTGAAATTAATTACTTTATTGTTTTTTGTCTGTTTATCGCCAAACATGAAATAAATACTTGTAGAAATATATCATACACATATGTACATATGTATATTATCACGTCTTCTATAAATTTCAGATCAATTTTTTGTTTATTAAAGCGGCAGAATAAAATAAAACTTGCATGTTTTTCATAGTGGATTTTTCGGTCACAAGTTTTGTTTTTTTTTACAATTGTTTAATTAATTGTTTACAGTCTTTAGGGAAGTAGTTAACACAAAATAATGTGTTTAATTTACACTTTCTTGTTAATGTGAGAAATTGTCTATAAAATATGAGTCAGTTTTTTTTTAATTTAAATAAAATTGGGCCACAATTGCTTCAATAGTGAAATATGTTTGCAATAACAACAACTATTTTGAATACCGCCAAATAATTAAAACATGGAAATCTTAAAATTTTGTTAAATTAGCAAGATTTATTTATTTTTTTCTTTTTTCTACTAAAATCAAAAAATTCGTTACCTTGACAAATCGTGTATTTTATTTTTTATTTATTTTATATTTTTCAAAACTATATTTTTTACACTCTCTAGAATAAGAACTGAACTGAAATCATAAGGGACTTTTCTTTAAATACTATTATTGACTCCCAACAGTGTTGAATTTCTTTTACACATATACTGCATACATATGTATCTATAGATATGAATATGATCTTCATTCAAGCTTACTTAAATTATTTATAACCGAGGTGAAGTTGAATTTGTTAATTGATTTAAACAAAATATTATGAAAGCTTTCATAAGTTTGTCGTTTTTACTTTGTAATATAACAAAGTTGAGCTTTTTTCAAAAATGTTTTCGTTTATATACATACATACATAGTAAGAAGAAGGTTTTGTAAAAAAAAATATAATGTTTGATTTATTTACAGTCAAGAAATATGTAGCTACATATACATATGTACTCGTAATGCAACATAATGCGTACGTACATCATATCAAGACATAAAATGTCAATATTAGTGGTAATTAGGGCTGACAAAATACAAGGTGGCGCAAAAGTAATCCTCCTATCAGAAAATGCTATAAATTTTGCGCAACTTGATGAATATGGATTGGAAAACATGTGGTTCAAACAGGACAGTGCAACGGCACACACTGCACGTGCCACAACCGATATGCTGAAGGATGCATTTCCCGGGCGCTTAATCTCCCGTTTTGGCGATTTGCACTGGCCAGCAATGATTTGGTTTTTTTAAACTACAAAAAAATAAAATTTAAATATTGTTTTGATCGTAACAGTATGTATGTATGTACATATATTTACTTGTCTAATAGACACAATTATTCAGTGTAAATAAAATTCGTAATGCTACGTAACATTTTACAGTTTGTTGGGTAATAATAATAAAAATATTTAAATTGTTTGGCAGTTGTAGTATTTGCCACTAGCCACCCTACGTCTTTAGATTGTTATAAGTTTGATCTGAAGTTCCGATACACAAGTAAATATTGTGTATTACAATTGCATTTTGTTTTAATTACAAACATATTCTTATAATTTTAATTATAATAAAATTGTTACTTATACAATTAAAATAAATTTATATATATATACATATATGTATGTACATCAATAATATATCAAATTATACATCAGTTTATATATTTTCACCAACTCTGATTATGTTTGGATAGAGTTTTACTAGATTATTTATATTCTTAATTATTTTTGTGCATTTCCATTGAACATTTTACATATAATTCAATAGACAAATGACGTTAGTTATTTATTTAATTTTTTTGCGATAAAAATGTTCTAAAGTGTTTAACAAAAAAAATGTTGCATGGAATATGTTGTGGTTTTTATACTGACAGACTTGCATAATGACAGATGAGAATAGTCAATAAATTCAATAATTTTTTTAAATCTTATTCGTATGACGTTCAAAGAGAAAATTAGTTCCCGCTAGAAATATTTGTTCTATGCACCCTACATTGGTGATGAACAGCAATTGTCATGGACGGATAATACTGTTTGATGTATTTTGAGCTGTATGTATGTATGTAGTATGCAATTAATATCAATATTGGGTATTGTTGGGTCATAGTAACCGTATTTGTACTATTGAGTGGAGTTAAAATTAAATAAAAAATCAATAAAATGTCAAACAAAAAATGCACACGTAAACTAAAAATAGACAAACAAATAAAAACGTATGTATGTACATATGTACTAATGTATATTTTTTGTTGCTATTTTAAAAAATAAATACGTTACATGAGTTATAATTAAACATTTTTAAGATAAAAAAAATCACATGTACGGCCACTCGCGTATATGTATTACTACGAGTATATACTAAAACGAATTCTATGAATTGTCTTTAAAACAATTTCTTACCCAATGTTTTGTAAAAAATCTTCCATTTTTAAATCTTTTTTTTTTATTCAATATTATTTGATGTCACAATTGATAAAATGTAATGCATAAAATACATTTATTAGATGTGAAAATAAATTATTGCTGGTTTCTTTCACAAAAGGTATCAAAATTGTTGTAGGAAAACACGCGGCATTATGCACCGGCAATTGTAACGAAACAAGTCTGAACGTTTATGGAATTTGTGAAGAACTGTTTGGTATCTTGTAGATACACGTTGTTTGCTGACAGCTGTTGTTGGCACGATGGGATATACTCTGGCTAAAAAGAGAAACATTTCAAAAGAAGTACTCATTTGCTCAGAATTAACAGTCTAGCCAGGGTTGCCAGATATACGTCGCTGTCCACATACGTAATTAAAACTATTTCCCAAATAGTGGTTTTCTTAGAAAACTTTTCTTTAAAAACCTAATTATTAATTTAATAAAAATAATTAAAGTCTATATTAACACATTCAGTTCTTATGAATTTGTAAATTTTTATTTTAAATTAGTCAACGGAATTGATTAAAAAAATTGCCATTTTATCTTCTACAATTTCTTTCCAATCACGTTATTCGTAACATAAACAGTAAAATACATACAAAATTGAGCAAAATTCAGAGTGGTAGCAAATTTTTTCGTTGCACGGTGGTAACTCTTTTCATTGTTTTTCTCTTCATGGTGTTTTTTTTCTTCTTAGTGTTTTCTCATTTATTTTATTTATTTTTGCTTAAATGAAACGTCTTATGTTTATTGCATCAGCAAAAACAAAGTATTTTACATTAAATAAATTGTTGTAGGTATATATTTGTAGTTGCCATACCATTGGAAATAAATAAATAAATAAATAGTATCGAGAGAGGAGAAACTGATTTATTCAACTAATTATGTTTCCAGAAATTAGAGTTCATGGTAAATAAATCCATATATATGTATATGTTTGTATGTGGATTTGTGAAATAATTTTAAAATAAGTATGTAAGAAGAAGATACAATTTCAAATAAGAGGCATATTTAAACTTTTATATTTATAAAACATTCGAATAAACATACCTACATAATAAATATTGTTTAAAAACAAGTAAGAAAGTATAGTCGGTCAAGCCCGACCATATACATAATACCCTACACCCAGTATAAGTATAAAAAAGTTTTTCAGAAATGGGCGTTATATGGGATATATATCCTATTGTGGACCGATCATCGAAAAATTTAGTGTCATGATGTCTGTGAATATAAGTATTATGTATGTTAAACTTTATCTCGATATAAATACTTTTAAAAGATTTATGGAGCTCAAATTGAATTACGGAGAGGGTCTTATATGGGAGTTTCGACTAATTATCGACCGATCATAATAAAATTGTACCGTATTATTTGTATATATGTATGTATATGAAATACATTTGCGTTAAATATTATTTGGATACCAACATTTTTGAGAGAGTTATTCTCTTTAAAGTGATTTTCGGAAGTGGGTCTTATATGGGAGCTACGAGTAATTATGGATCGATCTGCACAAAATTCGTAGATGTGATTTGGCTTTATTTGTGATTAAATTTGTTTGATTTCTTGCATAATTCAAACATTTATGATCGGTAAACCCCAATTTCGAGTGGACATTTGTATGGGGGCCAGGTGAAATAATGGACCGATTTCCACCAGTTTCAATCCCATCCATCCTTGGGCCGAAAAAATATCACGTACCTAATTTTATTGAAATATCTTCAAAATTGCGACCTGTACTCTGCTCACAAGCTGGGAGACCTGTAATGTACAGACAATGCGTGTATGCATGAATATGGTATGAAGTATGACGGAGAAATAGATTTAAGCTAAAACTGACCATTGAAATGATGTGCGCAGTTGTGTAGTCTGCTCTTAGGCTTTTAAATTAAAAACTAATACATTTAAACGATAATCTTGTACACAATACTTTATTTAATACATATGAACAATAAAACCTCAATTATAGTACATACATATGTATGTATTGTATGCAGATATATGGGTATAGGAAATATATATGTATGTATTGTATGCAGATATATGGGTATAGGAAATACATATATGTATGTACGTATACATATGTTGTATGTACATTAGACTGGTTTAAGAATATGTATATGAAATTTGTAGATGCCTTCTACAAATTAAAACCTTTCAATCACGTCTGGATTTTTGTCTACCTTGGCTAACATTTACCCATTTCCACTCTTGACAAAAAAAAACACGATTTCAAATATTTATTAATTCTGTTAATAGAGTGTATAAAAATAAATAATCAAATATAATTTATTTGTGAACTATGTACCTTGATTGGCAAATCAGCGAAACCATCTCACAATGTTATGCCATTTCGAAATTTTTGTTGTAGGTCTTATAGTTAGTTGATTGTCTAGAGTCTAGACTAAAAGCGCAAAAAAAAGGAAAATTCTTATATTTTAATCTTCTTCTAGAATTGTCTCCAAAGAAAATGTATAAACAAATTTGGTATTTTTTAATCATAAATATATCTATTTTTTATTAAAAGAATTCACAAACATTTTTTATTTATAATTTTTAAAAATATACAGACTGTTTTACTATTTTATGGGCTTCCTATTTCCGGTTTAAATCCCGCTGCTGGATATGGAGCTTGTTCTTGGCTGGCGAATCTTCAAAAACTATGTCTTTGAAATTTGTAATTTTGCCTTATAAAATTAATAATTGTTTTAATGATGACATCTTTTGGTTTGGCCTGGCTTGGCTTGGTTTGCTTTACTTTTCTTTTAATCTGTTTAACAAATTCTTTAGTAATAATTGTCCAGTTTCTATTTATCAAACCTTTTATAATAATTTTTGTTTGAGAGTTCTGTGAATCTTTATTGGAATATTTTGAAATATATTAATTTTATTTGTATAGATATATTATATTTAATGCTATACATACTCGAACGGTGAATTTACGGATGAATATCAATTATGTATTTATTTTGTACAAATGTTTTCTGTTTAAAGTTGTGCAAGTTAAGACGGTCTTTATGATAATTATATTTTTACAACAAATTATTTTCTCCCAACTCGCGATCTCTCTTTTTTATGTTTAATTAATTATCATCTCAGTTTAGTATTAAGTTGTCTATTGTATAGTAAGCAATCCTCATCAGTAAGGAAAGCGAAGGTTAAATGTTTGTGAAAAAATTTAAATTAATAATCAATAAAATACAAATAATTTGAATTTAAAAATATTAAATGTGTTTAAATTAAAAATTTTATTAAATTGATTTTAACTTGCATACAAATATTTATTTTTATTCGAGTTCAACGATGTCTATCTGTATGTTCGTTCGCTGGCCTTTATTTGCCTATAACGCCATCTAATTCAAAATACATATATATTTTATTTGTTTTTATGGCTTTTGTTTTTGTGCTCCAGTGTGCTTTTAGTCTTTTCTTTTCTAGGAGTGTGGGTGTGTGTGTATGTGTGTGTGTGTGTGTGTATGTGAATTGTTTTTAAATTGCAAGAATCGATGGACATTCACGTTTAATAATTGAACTTTTAAGTACCAACCGACTATATCAGATTGTCATCTGAATGCCACAATATTATATTTCTGAATGTTTTTTTTTATTCTAATTGATTTATGTATTAGTAAGTAAGCACTACTACTGATAATACAAACATTACAAATTTCAAATATTTTCATAAATTTATAATTAAATACTTATGTACATATGTACATCAGTTTCATGTAATATTTAAAGAAATCTATTTATTTTTTAATGTGTAGTATCAAGATTTGGTTTTAAGTTTTATACCTATAAGCTATTGAAGTAAATTCTTATTTTGTTTGTGGTTTATTTTTTAATAATTAAATCATATCAGTACGGATTATATGAATTTATGTTATTCTACAATGTATTATGAAATATACATATGTATATGTAAATTGCAAATATTTCAATTATTAAGAATATGTATGTCGTGACAGCTGTAAACAGGTACATACATACCTACATATGTTTATGATCTGCTTAGGATTTATAGTCAAAAAATACCTACTTGCATATGTATTTTATAATTGGATTGGATATACAAAATTTATGCTCAATTAATAATTCGGTCATGTAATTTAAGGCAGCACTTGCAGGCACCGTTTCAATGTGATAATGGTTTTTATTAAACGTTTATTTGTAATCATAACAACATTCAAATAATTTATGATTATAAGGCATGATTATCGGTCATTTCAAGAGCAACATTTCTAAAAAAAAAAATAAACTACGATTTTTGTTGGTCTTTTAAATGATCTGTATTTATTATATTATTTTCTAATCAATAACAAATAATGTAATTAAATGTATGTATGTAGGTAAAACATAAATTGAAAACTTAACAATTCGTAATTAATAAGGATACTCGTAATATTTGGTTCTGCAATAATTTGAATGTAAATGAAAATATTACAACACTTTTTCTAGTGTAAAGTGTAGATGAGAACCGGTTCTGAATGAATAATCTCCACGGTATTTGAACGCGGTTGGACAGGCACACTGCGCTGGCGCAAAGCAGCTGAACGAGAACGTAATGGAGCAGATCGTGAATGACCACGAATATTCTTATTCCTAGGTTGAATTAGATTTTCTGAGACTAAATTGCTTTCCGACTGGGGAATTTCTTCGGCTTCTGGTTCTTCGATGGCAGGTTGGTCATCGGTTGTAGGTAAGCCGTAAGTATTATCGGGCTCAGTAATTGCAGGAACGTCTTCGGCTTCTGGTGGACCATAAGTTTCATCGGGTTTCTGTTCTGGTGGACCATAAGTTTCATCGGGTATCTCTTCCGGTGGGCCGTAGGTTTGATCGGGTTCAGCTACAGGTGCTTCAGTTTCTGTTGGTAAATCAAAAGGAATTTCTGGAGTCACACCGGCTGGTGGATATGGTGCCGAAGATGCTGCTGCCTCTGGTGCCTGTTCTTGGCGAGCAAATAATTTCCTGTTGTTTTGTATTTTCAAGTGGCCAAAACGTTTCGATTGTCTAAAGCGTGGAGGTTCTGCAACTGCCAAAGCCAATGCAATGGCAATTATTGCAACAATTGTGTAAAAGTTGGCCATGTTAATGATTATTATTTGCGTGTATGTATTTTCACTGTTGCTGGTTCTGGTTCTACTGCTGTTGCCGTTGTTCTTTTCGCGTTGTCAGTTGTAAGTGATGTGATGTTTTAATAGTTAAATTATTTGCCTTTTATACCACAATGTTGAATTACCTCCAGTCATTGATTGTTTTGACATTAAATTAAATTTTTTTATACTAATGTTGTTCGCTAGTTTACTATTTTGAAAACAAGTGTCAATGACAAATAAATTTTGGTTACATTTAGTAGGTAAGCAATGTAGTATGCAGTAGTAGTAGCTTTTAGTACATCGTATTTGGAAGCTATTTTTTAACTTTAGCAAAAATTATTATTATGTTCAACTTTGAATTTTATTTCTGATGGGCTCTACGTGACCATAAGTATTTTGTTGAACATATTAAAATATCAAGGGCTCGTTGAATAATTCTTTATATGTACATAGTTAGAATATTATTTCAAAAATCGCATACAATGTTTATTGGATTATCAGAAAATAGTTTTGAAAAAAAACTATATTTATGGTTTATTTAATTTTCGTAATTTTTGTGAAAAAATTATATACTCGTACTGTGTAAGTGTGTATGTATATGTAGGTATACAGTATGTATGCAGATTATTTTTAATAATATCTATTGGAATCTATAGCGGTCTTTGCACAAAGTTAATCTTAAGCAGCGTCATTTCCACCTGTTTCTGTGAACTGTAGTTTGTAACTGTCATTAATATTCCAGTAGCATGACAGCCAAAACAAAATGTAGCACCACATAATTTAATAGCATAATTAATTTCTGTATATTAATCATGTGTGTTTTTGTGTGTGTGCATGCTATACTCGTAGATATACATACAATACATACATATGTATCTACATATTAGGATACTTATGATATTTAGATACACATACTAACATCTAGTTGTGCATGGACATATTAAGTGTTCATACTATTTTTGTACGTACGAGTACGTACGTATGTATGTATGTATGTATGTGTGAATAAGAAAATAAAAAACAAAAAAAAATGTTTTTATTTAAAGTTCCCTTAAAAAACAGCTTATGATAAAAAAGGTTTAGTATATTCGTATAAAATAAACAAGAATTTTTAGAAATCATATCAGTAAACGATTAGAAGCAGCGTAGGCAGCAATATACATACTTACTTCTAAAGACTTATAATGGCGCAATTTAAAAAGATTTCATTAATTATCTTGTTCTTGGCTCTTGTAGCCTGCTGGGCTGAGCCACCAAGATATCGTCAACGTGTGGCTGTGAGAAAATTACAGCCATTGAGACAACGACCTGCAGTAGAACAGAAACGTGTTTTAGCTAGACAAGAAGCTGTAACACCATATCCTTCTGCTGATGAATTGAAACCAGAAGTTCCCTTTGAAGAGGGAAATCAACCCGATGAAGTATACGGACCTCCCGATGAGACTTATGGCCCACCCGAGCTCGATGAGACTCCTGCCGATCAATTGCCTTCGGAAGAGACTCCCGAAGAATTTGCTCCCAATCCCGATGCTGAAGAATTCCAACCTGCTGAAGAAGACACAGTTGCTCTAGCAGAGGAAGAACAGGTCTCAAGACTTACCAAACGCAGAAAATCAAACAAGAAAAACATTTCATCTCGCTTTGTCCAAAAAAAGAAAGCACAAAAGACACAACGTTTGGTAGTAGCTCCAGCCCCTGCTGCCGCAGTTCCTGTTGCATTGCCTTTTGCCTCTCCTTACACGGCCCAGTCTCAGCAATACTTCTTTCTGAACCAGCCTTTCGCTTACACTGCCCAGTATCAAGCATGGTAAAGCAACATTTAAGTGTTTGGTGAAAAAAAAACCAAAGATAATTAGTCAATTTATTAAATTAGTCTGTTCGTTTGTGCTCATGTCACAATAATGAAATATTCTTGCATATCCTTCCAAATAAACTCATAAAAATAAAAGAAACAATTATACAAAAAGTGCTGTTAATAAATCTTAAGAGAAAACGAATTTAATACGAATTTCTGTGATTTCTTTTTATATTTAAGTTTTTTAATTGAGGTTCTAGACGGTCGATTCATAGATTAGGCCTAGTGGACTTATTATCATATTTCTGAAGTTGTTTGTTATGCTGAAAGGATTTTAAGATTTTTAGTTCGGAATGACGATTTGACTTTCATATTTGTAACACAATTTTAAAGTTTGTGTATTCTTAGCAATTGTTATAATTTTCTTAACGTTAAAGCTTCTTTCATAATAAAATGTTTACAAACTACATTTTTCAATTACAATCAAATATGAAATTATAATAGGTTCGTATTCATATTTAAAAATTGATTAAGAATATTTGTAAATTGGAGAGTCAAATAATTGTAATACTCGTATATGGATCGGCTTTAATTGCATAAGTATTTTCTATTCGAATATGAAATTGTCATGCCAACAGCAACGCAGCGGCAATTATAGTTTTACATTTAGAAATATTAATATATGTATTTTGTGTGCGTTGCACACAAACTTGCAACAATCAAATGTAGGTACTTACATACGAGTACGTATGTATGTATATACATACGAATTTTACTACTTTTGGTTATCCGATATATTTCGTTTGAGTACTCAAATATTTATAACTTAAATATTTTGAACTTTATATAAATGACAAATATACGAGTATTTGTATATATATTTTACTAGAAACGATTTTTTATAGAAGATGTTATAATTTTATTTTTGTTTTTTCTGTGAAAGTCAATTTTTTGTGCAAAACAAAATATATATTGCCACTTACGTTAAATTGGCGCTAACGGCTCTGTAATTCGGTGCTGCCTGTGCATGTATACAACTTTTAGTTGTTGCTAAGTCTGATTATGCTCTATATATGTATTTTACTACTTGTCACCTGACAGGTTGGCTTTTTGAATGAGGTTTTTCCTTGCTGGTTGGTGGTTGCAGGTTTGCACTTGCCAGCTAACTTGAAAATGTAATGATGATAGAAAAAAAAAATAACTTTCATCTCTAGTACTGCTTTCATTATATGCATTAACAACTTTATTAAACCGCAGTTTTTTAAATATTCTATTGTGTCTAGATGTACCAGTTAAAATAATGGAAAAATAAAAATAAAAATTGCTAGGAATAGTTACTCATGTTGATGACACACTTTTTAGAACTGCATCCTGTTGATATTAGAATTGAATTCCTGCTAGACACTCGGATCTGTTTCAATATCATGGTTTTATTATATAATTCTTCTTTAACATTTAACCGTTTTTTTGTGTATTTATGGTGTGATGGGTATTTTAAAAAACGCTGTCTATCTATCTATTGACATTTACAGTGCACTCGGGAAAACGTCAACTAATTAAAACCGCGGGTGTTGACGTTTACGAATGTAAAATTTTTAAATAAAAATCATATCGATAATGTGCTTTTAAACGTTTTTATTGATTATAAACTAAAATCAAACATAAACAATTTCAAAAGGGAAACAAAAAAGGCATTCAACCTGACTAGAACCATAGAAGACAACTAGAACCAAAAGAATACATTTTAAATGAGATCATATTTTTATATCATATGCATTTGAAAAAAATGTGTTATTTTTTTCTGCTGTTTTTTTTCCTTTCAACACTTGGAAGAGAGCCTTTTCTCTATTTATTTCAAAAAATTTTAGAGTGGGTAATGTAAAAAAGGGATGTTGCCGTAAACGAGCGTTGACGTTTTCCCGAGTGCACTGTATTTATATGCACAGAAATCATGACACTACATTTTAGGATAATCGGTCGACAATTTAGGATAATCGGTCATAGCGCCCATTTCTAAAAAAATATATAGATATACTGGGTGTAATACCCTACATCCAGTATGGTCGGCTTCACCGACTATAATAATTTTCAGTTCCATTATTTGTAGAAGCTTTATTAATGTTTTATAAATGTAAATGTAAATTGTTAGAAATAAACAGAATATAATAATTATTTAAGCGGGATATAATAATAAAATTTAAAATAAACAACTGGTGCCGTTATCCGATTGCTCTCTAATTTTGTATCGAAAGTGTATACAAAAATACATACATGTAGTTAATAACAGGTTTCTATTTTGAATAAAGAGAATTTGAGACAAAATGTGTTTTTTTTTTTTAATTCACACAGTTTTAAGAAATTCCTTCTTTTTTATTATGTTTAGAATAAAGAGAATTTATGACAAAAAGTTATTTTTAATTTACACAGTTTTAAAAAATTCATTCTTTGTTTTGTTTTGTTTTGTTGGTTTTGTAAGTAGGTATGTATGTATATTTTATCATGAAGATCTGATGTGATCCAGTTATAATTACAATTTATTCGGATATTGAGATTTAAGATGTATGTAGTACGCTTTCATTTGTTTTGTAATCTTATATACATACATATTTAATTTTCAGTTTATACAGAAAAATGTCTGTGTGAGAAGCATTGAAGACGCGATAAGAATTTAACCCAAGGTATTTTTATAATGGGAATTATGTCTTTATAATACGAGTAAAGAAAACCAATTAATAAATTTTCAGTGGAATGGGATTTTTAAATACATGGTTATATTAAAAATATATAAAGTCATTTGATTTATTATACAATATATTTAAGTGTACTTAAATTAACCTTAAGACTATGATTACCAATTATTTAGTTATTATTATTTAGCCAAAAAAGGAACCTCTAGAGTTCTGGGCTCCTGCGAAATTGTTGGCAGAACCATTACGTTGTGCCTCTATTGCTTGATAGTTAATAAACCAAAATGGCCTTTTATCTACGGGAAGCCGATTTAATTGGTCGATCAACAATTGATCACCATGGGCATCTAAAGGTACTCGTTGAGTTGCAGATGGTGACGAATTCGATGACGAGGAAGATGATGATGGTATGGTATTGGCATTAATGTTGCTGTTGGTATTGGTGTTTCCATCTCCGAAACGATCCTCAAATACCACGGATGTACCGATATTGTTGTTAGATTGTGTCAAGGCTGTGTATACAGATTCTGGTAACACTACGGGATAACCTACTGGAGGTTTTTGTGGTTGGCCAAATGGTATTTGATTTGAAATGGTAGGAACATCTGAACTGCCAAAACGGTTTTGTAAATCTGTGTTCGAGGGAGTGGTTGAATGATATTTATCTTTTTGACTTAAACCATTTGTAGGACGACTGCCAGCAAATGAAGGCCTTTGGGCCCAGCTATTGGGCATGACTAATAGCGTAATTACCACAATAAAGATTTGGTGATTTTTTATATTTTTAGCCATGTTCAAATTTAACACAATTATTTTAATAAATTATAATTTGTTTTCAACTAAATAAAGTAAAAAATTATAATAACAAACAAAACTCGTTTATCTTCAAAAATATTCGCTCTGTATGTATATAAATATTAAATACGAGTACACACTAATTTTATTGTTTTTTTCTTTCTTTTAGATCTTGTTTTTATATATGTAATTGATACTTTCACGTCTGGAAGTAAACTAAAATGTGTTAAGCACATCATTTATTTATAAATACAGATCTCGTAAAATATTATTTATTTTATTTTTGAAAACTCTCATCTCTTTCTGCTTATTAATAATTTTAAGCCTGCAAAATTTGTCACTCATCTTTTAGATCATTGTTACTCATCTTTTAGATGCAAATACGTCTCAAACAGACAAACATACTGATAGCCCTCATTTTTTTGTTATTAGCTTTGGGAATGGATTATTATTGTTGTTGTTTTTTTTTAACTTTAATTGTTATTTTTATCTCTTGTTTTCGTGAATACCCTACTTAAAGTAAACAAAGACAATAGATATCATTTACAAATGTGTATGAATTGTTTATTTTAAATAAAAAATAAACTGGGCATCATATTGTGTACATCTTGTAATGTTTAATAATAACAATCTGTGGATGATCTCTTCTCTATAAAGTCAGATTAGTTATTGTTCAAATGATGTATGTATATATATCAGTATAGAGAAAGATTATAAATCCATTGGCAGCTTTGTTACAATATATCAATTGTAACTAAAGTTTAATTTATTTCAAGTCAGACTTGGCATCTCTATCCACAAGCTCATTTCATAGTAAATAAGTTTTAAGAGAATAATTCAAATCTATATTGTTTGGGTTTTATTTCTTTGCGGTTTTTGGATATTCCCAAACAACAAAACCAACAACTACGTCAAGATCGAGACGCGAGCAAAGCGCAAGACTACAGCAAAAACAAATAAAAAAATCACGAATTTAATAAGTAAAATAAAAGTACATATATACCTACATACATAATACACCCATATACATATGTATCTATTTACGTACTACGTACGTGCATACGTACATATGTACATACAAGTATATTTATCGATTTCATTAAGCAAAAGCGGTTTGTAACAAAAGCGTCGTCAACTTAAAATGATGAAAATGAAAATATGTGTGTGTAATGACGATTAATATAAAAATATCCACAAACGATGACGTAGTTACATTTTGTATAAAAACCTATGAGTACATCAATATCTACAATAATTATCTTCCAGAGGGTGGACTTTATATTATGACTGTATTGAAAAGAACAACAAACATTCCCATTTTTTGGAATGACATTGCGTTCCATAAAATGCCAAACGAAATATAGTTTTGTTGAAATTATTTAACTTCTTAAAAATTATATCACCAAGAGACGAATGCAGTTGGACCATTTTCCAAAACAAACATAAGTACATATGTATGAATGAATGTTTTATTTAAAATTCTTCAGCAATTATGTTCTTATGTAGAATTCGTTGAGTTTTAAGAGATTTTTTATGAACTCTTAAAAACCTGTTGCAACTCTTAGATGATGTTACATCAGTATAATATTTATTTAAATGAGTTTAGAGTTTGAGTTTAATTTATATGTTATTTAAAAAGGTCAAAGAATATAGATTTACTCTAAACTTAAGATATTGCAAATAAGTTTGGAGTTTTGTATTGCATTAATATAAACTACCAATTTTAAAAACTAACCATTTTTAGCAGATTTAAGCGGCATGCGGCCGCGTGCGGCAATCAGCTGTTCTTTTTGCCGCTTATAATTTTTGTAAGTAGGAAAATGTGTGCGACATACATAATTAAAACGGCAAGTTGTCAAAAAATTAAATTGTATGTAAATAACATCAACAATTTGTATTTTATTTTTTATTTCTGAAATTAATTTTTCGTCGTCGATTTTTTCCATTTTATTTTTATTTATGTAAAATAATATGTCATATATTATACAAAATATAAGGGTATACCCTTTCAGCTCGAATACTGTTTCCTCTAAAATACCGTTACCGATATAACTGTGTTTACCCTTACCGCTTAAAAAATTTAAATTTTGAGTTATGACCCAAGTTTGAGTTTGCGCAAATGGCTGATATATACATACATACATATGTATTTGACAAAATAAAATTTTATGTCAATAAAAACCACACTACCGCTAAACTGAAGATCGTATTCAATAATTGCTCCTAAATTCAATATAATGTCTACTTTGTTTTGGAAACTAACTCATTAAACAAATGTTTTCAGAATCATACAATTCAAAATAGTCCTGCAGCTTTGTCTTAATATACTATAATATATGTATGTACATATATTAAGATGTATTGATAGATATATATATGAATTAACGTTGGCCTATCCATTTTCATCTTATCACTATTTGCAGTTCAGTGAACTGAATTTTCCGCACCCGGAAATACTTACGCTCTGTTCGCATACAACAAGTATGTACTTGTTTATAAGCGGAAAGATAATATACATCCACACATATACAATAAGTATGTGTGCACATATGCATTTATATAGATGGAATGAAAATTTAAGACATTCATAGAATAATAAACACAGCTAAAAAAATACATAAGTGCAATTCACAATATTGTGCAAATGGTATTGCATCATTGCATTTCCAAAAAGATTTACACTAACAAAATACACCGCAAGAGCAAAAATATGCTAAACCTTTTTGCAAATGCAATGATGCAATACCATTTACACAAGATTTTGAATTGCGCTATAGATAAACAATATTTAGAATATACGACCACATACTCTGTAGTTCATGTAACTAGTTCCCCATCGATGAATTTATTAATTTCTATGCACTATAATAAATGTAGTTTTTACTGGAATTAATTTACACATCTTTGTTTACAATATCTATCGAACTAACCTTATTAAGTGAATTGAACACCATCTGCATTATTTTGACTTACATATATCGTAGTGTGCCCCGATAGACTAGGCGATAGTGTTCTAGGCCATCAGTCAAAGGGTTGCGGGTTCGATTCCCGCCAAAGACTCTGGGTGTTATCTGCAGATAAGCAGTTTGTGTTTGTTAATTACAAAAAAAAGAAACAAAAAAAAGTTTATTTGTTAATAATGTTGTTTAAAATTTTAGTTGACAACACTGCAGTGTTGACAACCAATACAAATGATGCCCACATATAAACATATGTCGTTATAGTGTATGTTTATAGTATTGCATGCTATGCTATACAAGAAGTCTAAAAACTGTACATACACACACTTGAATTTCTCTAACATAACCCAGCAAATATTTAAACCATTACTTTATTAGACTTTTAATATTTTAAGTTAAGCGCACAAAGTTTTCAACAAAATTTTTTATAATCTGTTACAATAAACAAAATTAGTTAGCGGATGCAAAATGATACAATAAAATACAAATTTTGACACATGACAAACATTTTCATATTCTTAAATTTTTAGCATATCTTTCGGATTAGCAGTATTATTTTAATGAAATGTTAATATACTATTTTATTTCAATAACGTTATCTGGGTTGAGTTGGTCTTTAAATCGTTGTTGTGGTACTTACGTGTCGGGTGTAGATGAAACGTACAGTACAATACAATAATAAATGCATTTTTTTTTTTTTTTTAGCAAAAAGCTCATTTTATTTTAATAAAATTCGTTTAAATTAAAGTCTAATTTCATATCGATAATTTGTAGTGAATTGAATAAGCGGTAGTTGTAGTAGCAGAAGTGTCGAATTAATTTGGGAATTTGTTTTTGTAAAATTGAGAAAATCTTCTAGACTTCCCTAAAGGAAAGCGGAAAGTAAAGACATTTTCTCATTAACCAGCAATTTAAGCAGAACGTTTTGGTTTGGCAGCACGCAATTTAGCTAAACGAGCTTGACGGTAGGAAGCCTTACGACGAGCTTGAACTAAGCGAGCTTGACGTTGTCTTTGACGGGCTAAAGTGACTTCAGCAGGCAATTGATTGGCCTCGATTTCGGGTGGACCGTAAATTTCATCAGGAGTATTGTAGAGGATAGCTACTTCTGGAGGACCATAAACCTCATCGGGAATGGGTTCGTTGGCAGCACCTTCGGCAGCTTCATCAACAGCGAATACTTCCTCTTCTTCGACAGCAGAGGATTCGTCGGCAGGAGAAGGTGCAGCTTCATCGAATGGAATCTCGGGCTTTAATTCGTCGGCTGAGGGATATGGTGTGATTGGTTCTTCGACTTCTTGGCGTGCCAGTTGACGGTTGCGTTGTAAACGACCTGTGCGAACTCTTTGTCTTTGGGCTTCACAGCTAAATACAGCCAAGACCACCAAAAGTAAAACAAGAGCAAATTGGAATTTGGCCATTTTCGTTTAAAACAAACTTCTTAATGCAGGTTAATTTTTAAATTAGTTGTGTGTAGCTTTGGCTAAACCTGGAGCAACTGATAACTATTCTTAGTTTTGCCGTCTTATTTATACTTGTCGAATCTTCTATGCGTCGTGCAACTTGTTAAGATCCTTATTTGTGGCCGCTATCACCTTGAATCGTTATCATGGACATTTACGGTAAAAAACCAAACAAAAATTCTCATTCATTCATTCATGCATTCATTGGTGACAATTAAAGTTATGCTGATTTTATGTGCTAACGTGACAAAAATCCCATACAAATCGAATAGAATGCAAAAACACACGACCGCACTCATATGCTTCCATAAACACAAACAACCACCCATGCAAGCACATTTAATGAACATTCATTTGTTATATGAAATCATTTACTATCTATGTACTCTACTTACTCACCCATTTACCTATAATACACATTCCAAAAAACACTCTAAACGCTGAATACCAAACTCGTGTCAGTCAATATAATATAAACACGACAAATATTCAAAATTCAGCCAATTTAATTAGCAATTAATGTCATAAACAAATAGACAAATTTCAAACTCACCGGAAATCAAAGTGATGGTTCCTTTTTGCCAAAATTCAACATTTGCCATCGTAGAGATGTCAGTATGTATTTCTGTATGTATTTTACCTATAAATATGTTGCCATCGAGTGGAAAATTGTAATGAGAAAACCATTTCATATTACATACACACATACACACATACATTCATATATGTAAATATTAAGTCTATATAGGTGGTTACAAACATACTCGTATGAATGTAAGTATCTATGTAATGCACAATTTGAATTTGGGTTTTTGTATTTTTGCATAAACAACAAGTGAATTTAGAAAATAACATGAATGTGTATTACAAAATTACGTAAACGATTCTTAAAGCCAAAAAGTATTAAAAATTGTTTGTAGAATTTGGTCAATTCAGCCTTTTATTTTTAATAATGTATCAAAAAATAAAAAAAAAACAAATAAGAAAGTATAGTCGGTCAAGCCCGACCATATAATACCCTACACCCAGTACATAAATTAAACAGAAATGGGCGCTATATGGGAGATATTACCTATTATGGACCGATCTTCTATAAATTTAATGCCATGACTTCCGTGAATATAAATATTGTGTATGTTATAATTTATCTCGATATAAATTATTGACCAACCATTATAAAATTGGGTGTCATCAGTTCTGTACATATGAAACTTATTTTTATTAAATTTTATTCGTATAACAACATTTTGAAGATATTTATAGTCGTTAAAGTGATTTTCGGAAGTGGGCCTTATATGGAAGTTACGACTAATTATGGACCGATCATCATAAAATTCTACCATATTATATGTACATATACGAAACATGTTTGTGTTCAATATTATTTGGATACCAACATTTGTGTTCGATAAAAAATTCGTTAAATAACGAAATTTTCGACAGCGATGCCAACTCATAATACAAATTTTATATTCGATAGTCGATATTCGATAGCCAGCGAATATCGATTGTCGAATGCAGCCAATAATAGGTTTCATGCATATCCTAGTTGTTTTTGTAGTTGCATTAGATTTTTGAGTTTTGCTGCTCTGAAACAAATATCATTTTTTATTAATTCAACAGTCTACAACAATTATAAAAACAATAATAATGTTTTTTTTTGGTGTATCAAAGAACAAATAATAAAGGCCTAATAATAATAATGATAATGATAAACAGTGATCTCTTCTATTTTCCAATAAAATTCAATTTTAAAACAAGCAAGAGAGTTGAGTCCGTTCAGTCCGACCATATAATACCCTACACCAAGTATATGAGTATGAGTAAAAACAGTTTTTTCAGAAATAGGCGCTATATGTGAGATGTTCCTAATTATGTGCCGATCATTATAAAATTGGGTGACATAACTTCTGTATATATTAAAATTATTTGTGTTAAATTTTTTTTGGACACCAACATTTTTAAGAGATTTATGGTGGTTAAAGAGAAAAAAATTAGCACAAATGTTTTGTGTATATATGAAACATATTTTTGTTGAATTTTATTTTGATGCCAGAGATTTTTATTATTGTAAAAGATGGTCAAAATAAATAAATTGGAAATTAAGAAAGTTTATAATTACTATTTTTTTCTTATTATAGTTTATTTGACCTGTTTTTTTTAATTGTTCAAGCTTAAGATCTTTTTAAATAAAATTTTATTTTTTATTTTCGATTTTTCGCTACGTCTTTGTGTAGCATCGTCAGGATAATTTTTTTAATTTATTACTATTATATATTATTATTTTTTTTATATCAATATTCGATTTTTTTTAAGCAAAATTCATTAACTTAAGGATTTAGAGTGAAACAAGTTTTCATCGCTAGATATTTCATATTTTCTACTGAATAAAATAATAAATAAAGGATAAATTTGAAAATACTTAAGATTGCTTATGGTTCTAATATTATACAAAATTAAAAAAAAAACACAAAAAAAAATTGCTCATAACTCGTGAATGGCTTAAAGTTTTATGCCCTTATTCACAAAAAATTAAAGCAGACTTCAAATGTACTTTAAGAAAATTTTGTCTAAAAGCACACTTCAAACCTACTTTATTTTTTATGAATAAAGCAGTTGTTTGAATGATTCTATTATTCTTCGAGAAATTTTGATTGATATCGCCTGTTTGGAAAAGCAGAAAAATAATATGAAATTACGTTTTGTACCTTATTCCCAAAATAAAAGTTTACATTGAAAATATCAAACTTTTTCCAAGTACATAGTAAATATGTAGTATCTTTGTTTTAACCTTATGCTGTCACGGCTGTTCTTTAATTGTTCGCTATATTTGCAACAAAACACAATTTTATTTACGAAAATGTTACGTGCCGCAATGCAATGCAATGTAATGCTACATTGATACAGCATTGATTTTTATTTTCTTTATTTAAAAGTGTTTTCAACTTGAGATGAGATTAAATGATATTTATTTGTACAACAAAGTCCTAACAGTTAGTTTCCGTTTTTGTTTAAAATTTTAAAATAATATTAGCAAAAGAACTTTAGAAATTTCTAATTACATCAAATATTACAAGAATGTATTACTCTCAAGGTCATGTGGTTGACATACTGACTTCTAGTATGAATGATTATAACAATCATAAATGATTATTTGGTGTAACTAAAACACCTTACAAATTAAATACACTTTGTATGCAAAATCAAAAAGCAAAAAGCAGTCATATCACACATGTTAATGTTAGAAGCACGTACCAAGTAGGGCCTCCCTTCTATAGTGTAAATATTGTTTGTTTCAAGTTGAACCAGGTTTTTTAATTTTAAAAAATATATATTTAAGATTATTGATTATGAAATGCCCCACTGCTGGTCTAAACCTTAAGCATATTGAGGGCATCTTAAAAAGAATTTTGAATTAAGCAAACAATTAGGCAACTAAAAAATTGCAATGTAAAATCTAATAACAAAACTTGAATAAATACGAGTATTTCGAAATTATGCCAATTGAGTACATGGGTTATTTCTATTGATCTTTGGATATTTTGAAGTAGCACCCTACTTTCATACTTTTATTATTTAACAACAACTACCACCCATCAAAATGCACAAACACACAAACACACAAACAAACGAATAATCAAAAAAGCAATTTAATTTTACCACACATACTTGTACTTTTAATAACAAAAATGTAACATAGAATGATATAGAAATGATTTTATTTATGTACATTTAACTAACAAGACACGTACGAATACGCATATCAACACTAACACTAACCCAAACGACAAACTCAAATACAAATACAAGTGCAATAATAACGACACAACAATAACAAGAATTAAACCTCAAACCCAAATTGAATACAATTTATTCGTATTTGGAATAAACTCACACACTCAGGCACTAATATGAAATGCTCGAATATTAAATAAAATGATGATTGCCTGTCTATATTTGTAAAACAATCGTAAAAACAAAGCTAATGTTTAGAATTATTAATAAATAGTACCTATGTACATATGTATGTGTACTTACCATGTATATGTATAGACAGACAATCATCACAAAATAATAATCGAATAATTAAATGGAAATTTCCTTCAACGCCGCGAATTTTTAATACCCTACATGTTCATTCGGCCATTTTAAATTATATTCAATTGAATTGAAATCTTTACCTAAAATCTCTTGAAAAATTCTGGTAATCACATTCAATAATGCCTGAGAATGTTTTCAATTCAAACATCAAACTAATTGTTGCTCTGTCAATTTTATTCATTTATTAGTCGAAAAAAGAATTAGTTCATTTCACAAAAAACATCAATCTAGTACATTGTTCTGAAATTTCGAAAATAAAATACTTTGTCCGGATTTATGTTTTATATACTCGTATGTATGTACATATGTATGTAGATGTATTTGAGATAGTGTTTGTGTATTATGTATTATGTAAATTAGTTGTTGAATACATACAATTTGTGACGTCAAATTTCATTTCGATTTAAAAATAGTTAAAGCACTGCTACAGCATGCTGACTGCTGATATGCAATTAATTTTGCAACAATGTATTTAATAAATTATGTAGTTATATTGACTACATAATTATATTTATTATAACATATAACATATATACATACATACATATGTATGTGCTCGTAACATGTAATTTGTATGTTACATATAATATAATACATTTAATATACTTAAAATCCTGTCGCAACATTACACAACTAATGATACACGTAGTGTTGGATCTAAGCCAAATTTGGAAGAGACGCCATTCACAAGCTCAAACTTTCAGTTTCAGTGTAGAATACATATTTAAATGAGCATTTAGAACGTTATTGAAGCTAAATAGAAAACAAAATATTTTTACGTGTTTTATTGTATTTTCGGGTTTTTAATGAAAATTTATATAAAAATAATGAGTTTTGTATGAAATAAAATTAGTCTGTTTAAATTTTTTGATTAATAATAAATAAACAACAAGCGGCAGTGACGTGAACATACAACTTTTTAGTATAAAATCAGGATCTTTAAAAGTGTTTACATACTTTGCTTGCAAGAGAAAATTGAAATGATAATGATTAAAGCAAATAACATAAAGTATCTTTGGCTGCTGGTGTTAATTTCGTTCATTTGTTTGACAAATGCACGACAAATTCGATACAGCCGTTACAATACAGAAGTGATAGAAGACAGTATGGAAAATCAAAACAGCACTAATGTCGCTGACAATCAAACTTTAGATGATGAAAATGAAGTAGAAGCGACAGTGCGAGAAATTAAATTGGCACCATATCCTGCTAGTGGCTTTAGGCCATCAAGAGCATTTCCCTTACCAAACGAGGCAGCTGCACGAAATGTACAGCGTGACATTGAGGCACTGGTAACAGACGAATCAGTAATCGAATTGACGACCGGCACAATAGATTTAAAAACGACAACGCAAGGATATGAAAGTGAGATAACTACAACCAGTAATGTAGATGAAGACAATTTAACTGAAGATGACAATAAGAAAGTTGATGGTGGAGAGGATGTGCTGGCAGAAGATTCAGCTCCTAAGATTCCTTATCCGCCAGCTGGTTTTCAACCAAGAATACCGTTCTTATTGCCTACAGACAGTATATTCAAAAGCGAGCAACAACAAGAAAAGTCGGAAAACTTAACAGAAAAACCCATTGAAGAGGCTACTGAAATGCCAGCTGAAACTGAGGTTAAAGCTCCTTATCCTGCAGCTGGTTATCGCCCATCTAAAGCGTTTCTCTTGCCATCAGAACAATTGCAGCTAGAAGATGAAAAGAAAGGAGATGTCAACCCTAAACATGATAACAGCGATCATCCGGTATGTGGTTCCAGCACAAATCCTTTAGCTCCTAAGCCCTTAGAAGGCGAAAAAGAAGATCCTGATTCGGAGACTATTAATGTTAATGTTAACACTAAAATCCAACGAAGACCGCTACAACAACGCGCTGTGGTAATACCAGTACGCTTTTCGGTTCAACCTCTCTTGCTGAGCCGACCTCTCGTCTACAGTGCTCCCATACCATCATCATGGTGAAAATTCCAAGCGATTATTATTATATTTCTCACTTTTTAAAATGGGTTTTTAATCTAAAATATTTCAGTATTCCATTTAAAGTTCTTCTGTTAAGTTTATTTTTTTATAAATACATGAATATTTTCAATAAGTTTATACAAAACGTAACACAATATATTTTATATATGTATGTATGTACATATGTATGTAGGTATAAAAAAAAACTAAGTTTAAATATAAAATTGTATTTATTCGAAATTAACATATTTGTCGTTTTAATTTTAGTTTTCTAGGTCAGTGTAACACTAATACTAACAACGAATTTCAAAAAGTACACATCTAGTTATTTCAATTCTAATTCAGAAAGATAAATCCATACATTTGTATCATGTATTAATATATACTGTACGTATGTGTGTGTGTGTCGCCATTTGTATGTGAGTAAGATTCACCATTAGAACGGAAGTAGGAAGTCATTTGTATTCGAAAATAACAGCCATAAAAACAACAAATAACGTGTTGCATACAAATGATTTCGTTTTTGGTTTTTTCTCTTTGGTTTTACTACTTTTGGCATGGAAGGAATATTTTGTTAACATTTTTCTTATTGTAGTTTCAATTTCTGTTGAGTTTTGGACATTACCAGATTTAGTTTATTTCTATTCTTGTATATAAAATAAATTGCATTTCATACGAACAAAACGAACGAACTAAAAATAATAATAATAATAACTATGGTGTAAATAACACCAAATAAAAACAACAAATTTATCCACACATGCATATTTTCCACAAGAAAACTTAAAACAAAATCAAAATTGTATTGTATTACTAATACGACAGACAAGTTATAGAGTGAGTTTTTTTTTGTTTAAATTTGTACGTATAATTAAACATTGAAATGAAAACATTATCGTCAATGAAAATTACGTTAGACCAATACAACAAAAGTAAACTTATTATTAATACACATTTGTACTGCAATGTGTGCCAGTCTAGTGTAAAATATAAAAATTAATACATATGTACATGAGACCAACACATCATAGTCATGCCGGCTATGTGTGCTTTACATGTTTAATTTCCTCCAAAAAAATATTTACGTATTTGTCTATGTATGTATGTCTGTTGGTATGGATTTTTATAGCCAAACGTCTTTAGGCGAATACATACGTAGATACATACATGTATACATATCGTTGCTGCGCCTACAAAAAGAGCAATATGTTTATTAATGTAGTTAGGGATGGGGGAATAAAATGATTGTTGTTATCGTAATATGTATTGAAATGTATTTGAACATCTAAACAGCAAACACAAAGATGAAATCCCAAATTGACAATGATTAAAAATCAAATTATTTGCTAAACTTTTAACGTTGAAAATGATTTGAAAGCAATAGATTTAGCAACGGGTGGCTGGCTTTACTATTACTTTTAAAATATTTGCCTTTATTTATTTTATTGTTTAAGCATTTTACATATCATTAGATATTAAAATACTCATGCGAGTAGATACATACATATGTACGAGTATGTATGTAAGTATGTATGTATGTATTTAAATATGTATATGTTTATATGAACGTGACTTTAACAGTTCAGTCTACTGCTAGAATCTGTTTTTTATAGTTTATTAATACATATATTGTTAATATAGTGAATTACGTTTACATAAATATCTTAAGCCAATACAATAAGAAAATGTAAAATAATTGTGTTTAAATTCTTATTTATTGCAAATATCTACTAGAAATGCAACCAACAAAAATTCGAAATCTATGCAAAGATGGCATTTCGATGGACAATGTTGGCTTTGAGTAAGAAAGTATAGTTAAATGGTTAAATCCTGTCAAACACTGTTGTACTTGCTATTGATTCTAAAGATTACCATATGTATGTATGTATGTATGTACGAATATGTATATTAGATCTATCTTTAACAAATAAGTTTGTATTTGACGAAACGGATAATGAAAGCTCTGTTAGTGTCATAATTTTGTGTCAATTATTAGTAATTTGTCAATGTTATTTGTTATAAGGAGGTCTAATGTACAGGTATGCACGTAGAATTATGTATTCCCGGTCAACATTTAAAATTGTCATATGTCATCATTGTCCTTATTTGATCGTCTGATGAGTTTTGACGATAAAATTTGTTTTTGTAACAAATTGTTTTTGTTACAAACTAGCAAAGTTAATTTACACATTCCAATGTTTGCAAGGTTGATGATACAAGTGAATGCAATCTTCTAATTTTGTTTTCATTGAATACTTAGTCATTTCAGTTTATTGCTGTACTATAAATAGCTTTCTATTACTAATCTTATGCTTCTATATTTGCTATTCAATTTGGCAAAAGGCAACTTAATGCTGTTTTTAAAAATTTTAAAATACAGAAATTTCTGTTGTGTATTTGAAATAATGAAACATCTTTAAGGTTTACATTTTATATAGTTTTTTTATTGTTTTTTTTTATTATTATAATTTTTCTATTTAAGCGTTTGAAAATTTTGTGGTCGAATTGTTTAACATGTCTAGAATTATTACAGAAGTTAAGAGCAGTAAAAGTGATTAGTACTTAATATACAAAATTGTATTGAAATCACAAAGGTTGAGCAAGTTATTGAGCGACATAGTAGAAGAGGGGTTGGGGCACAAATTGGGGCTGGAGTTGAAGACGGGCAGGAGCAGCTTTACGCAATTTAGCGGGGCGCACTGAACTTTTGCGAGCAGATGAAGTACGACGGGCAGTTAAACGGGCGGGAGCAGGTTGTTCTTCTTCATCAAGCACAGCAGCCTCTTCTTCGGCAACGGTTTGTTCTTCTTCAACGGCAGCAACATCATCAGTTTCAACGGGAGCTTCACCTTCTGGTGGGCCATAGACTTCATCGGGTTGTTGGGGTTGTTGTTCTTCGGCGGCTACAGCTTCATCAAAAGGCACTTCAGGTTTCAATTCATCGGCAGAGGGATAAGGAGTAACGGCAGCTGGCTCAGCAGCTTCTTGACGTGCCAAGAAGCGATTGCGTCTAGCCTGAAAGCGGGATGTACGAGAACGGGGAGCTTCAGCGGAACACAATGCTACAGCCAAGAAAGCAACGAAAAGGATTTGCACGAATTTAGCCATGTTAAAAAATGTAGTTTTTTTTAATGTTCGTTTTTAACAAAAAGTTATTTATTGTTTAATTTAAATTGTTGAATAGACAACTGATACTGTTTAATCATTGTAAGCAACTATTTATACAAAAAATGTTTTAACTTAACTTAGAATATCTAGGAATGTGTAGTTAAAGTTTGTTCGGATTTGTTGTTCTTTTCATTTTTAACAAAGAGACATGTTTGGCATAATTGAGATTGATTTTGAGTAAAGTTTCAGTTTGTCAGTTTGTTAGTATGTTTGTTTGTTTGTTTGTGTTTGTTAAACGGAGGCCTAAACATTATGTTGTCTTCGATGAACGTGAACATTTATTAATTTTAAGCTGTTTTGTAGCTTCAGCGCACGTTCACTGAACACATACCTAAATTAATAACTTAAAATTCGTATGAACTTATTCATAATTCAAAAAACATATTTGTTTATTTGCTTATTTGGCCATTTATGTCCGTATTAACAATGAATGAATGAAAATTTGAATCTTTATTTTTCAAAAAAAATAAAATTTTATTTAATAAATGGAAATGTTTGTATAATTAAAAGAGACAAAAAAAAAAGGATTTTAATTATAATATTTAACACATACATCTATGCTGTACGAGTATGTATGTATACATACATATGTATATAACTATAATTAAAATTTTCTTACTCCCTACATTTAGCTTGTATGTTCTTGTGGAATCAAACCTTTTTGGATCTTTAATTTTTGGAACTCCTTGGAAACTCCTTCTATGAAATATTCGTTTAATTTTATAACATTTGGAATGTAACTCCATCTCTCATACGCTCCGCTAATGGCGTATGTTACATAGAGTTAACACAGTTACAATTTTGTTTAGTAACGTCTTGTTTAGGGTTTACTGAGATTGGTATAATATTGTATGTAGGTAGTATTATTTATTATATGTAAATACATACACATGTACATACATACATATTTATTTTTAATTAACAATCATTTCAATTTATTACCTAAAGATGTTACAAGTTTTTGGCAAGTTAAGAAATTCTTATGTACTTTCAAACTGCAGAGTTTCTTGAAATTTAAAGAAACATAAATAAAATTTAGTTATTGCATTATTAGAGTGTATAATGTTTACATTTATGTTTATGTGAATATATACATACATACATACATTTATATTCATTCGTTGATTTGTTCGTAAACATTTATTCATGTGGTCTAATAGTTTATCCTTAAAACAAACTCTAATTTTTCTTTTTATTATTGTCCTGTTAAATTACAATATACATTTATCAACAACATCTTGCTTTTTTTATTTTCTTCTTATTTTGTTTTTTTTTCCTTCTTCATCTTCTGTACAATTACAGTAACAATAAGAAATCACAGCTAAAGAAATATGTATGTGTGTATGTATTAATGTACATGGAAAAGAGAGGAAGAACGTACTGGATGGTGTGTAGAGAGTTTAGAGTGAAGAAAATTTTGTTTTTATATTTTTTTGTGAAATAAAAAAAATTGTTGCTTTAGAAAACATATAAAACTCATCCAACAAAAAGTACTGCAGCAACAAAAACTGGAATGAAATTGCATTGTCATGCTAAAGCTAAACAAATTTATACTCTTCAGAGACATAATAACAATGATAATTGGATGTTTGCCAATGATATGCATTTTACATAAATACATATGTAAGTAAGTATGCAGTATATGTATGGGTGTGTGTGTATATATTGTACACGAACATGTACAGTGGCTACCCAGCATTCGGGGTAAGTTGTGAATGATTTGTGATTTGACTACTTACTAATAATCGCCAGTACTTACCGGCCATACCACTGGCAATATTAAGGAGTGATGAGTTTAACATAGGATGTAGTCACTTGTTACCTAAGTCATTACCTCTCATCGGTCATTTCATTTGTGGCATAGGACATACCGATGTAGCAACTAGAATTTATGTGGGATAACGGCACATTTTTGCATTCTCTCTCTTTCTCCTAAATCGTATTGGCGTCACCAAAGATATACATACATACATATGTATGTATTTATGGAGGTAGTAACAACATATTGTTGTACGTAACAAACACCTCACAGCAAATTAGTAGTTTTTTGGATTCTCGCAATTATGTTCTTTTTTCATATAAAAATGGAACTTTGGCATTACCAGTGGTATCAAAAGTAAGTACTCATGCTTTTCGTATACTATTTAAGTACTTACTTGGGATCACTGGTTACTGCCGCCACTGCAGGGTACATGTCAGAAAGCATGTTTTTAATGAACAAGTGTATTAAAAAATTTTGCAAGTGACAGTTTTCCAAAGTATTTTTAACTGTTATATTCCTCACAATATTGTAAACAAACATATTAAAACATATCCAATTTCTGTCCATCCGAACTTGTGACTTTAAGTGTTGCTATTAATTATTATTATCGATTTATAAATTATCAATCTGATGACAAATTAGTTAATTTCGTGCATGACCTTTTGACTTGCCGTCACTAAATCATCCATCCTTATTACATATAAAAATATCAAAGGATGATTTAGTATGAAACCTTTCTTAAACCCTTCACAATAAGTGATAAATTCATTCTTTTTTATACATACATACATACTTACCATTTTTTGATGTATGTACATATAAATGCAGGGCCAAGTTTGTAAAACATCACAACTCAACCGATAAAAAATAAAATTCTAATATTTTGGAGATCTTAAGAATCTCAAGGAAATATATGTATTTTATTTATTTATTTAGAATATAAAATGCATTTCGTATTTGTGCTCGTATACATTCACGCACTCACACTGTCCATTCAACGTAAATCCCCCATTCTTATTTTTTATAAGATTTTCTTCTTCCTTTTATCTTATCTGTCTGGGGTGCCATAAGAATAATGTTTTATTTTTATATGAATATTTTCAAGTTATTATGAACTGACACTAATCCAACCCACACTCTTTGAAATTGAATGAAAAGCTTAAAAATCCTCTTGTACATTAGGGAGAATCTAATACCGAAAGTATTTCATGCAAATTTTGTAACCTAATGGTTAAAGGAAGAAACCTGTACCGGAATTTAATTTTGATTAATTGACTTAATGTCTGATTATCGAAATTTATTTAACTATTGCTGAACAATATTTTTACGAATTCAAAAACTAAACTTAAATATACGGAAAACAAAATAATAGACATAATATTTGTAGAAAAACATTAATTATAGATAATAGTTTCTTCTTTTTTCAAGCAATAAGGTCAATTGCATTTTATATACAAATATTTTATTTTATTTATATATATTAATTTCCGATATTTCGCTATCACAATGGATAGCTTCTTCAGGGATAATATAAGTTTTGAATTATAATAAAATAATAATTGAAGTATTTACAAAAATGAAAAAATTTTTTTAACAGAAAATGAAAAGTTTATAATTATGATATACAGTTATGATATATATATGTATATAAAACTTGTTTGGAATAGTAAATGAAAAATTATATATGTAATATTTTTAGTTTCTAAACTTATTTTTATAAATTAAATGTCTGTAATTTTGAGCTACATTGTCTGTAGATACAGATACATGAAAATGAAAAATTATATATGTAATATTTTTAGTTTCTAAACTTATTTTTATAAATTAAATGTCTGTAATTTTGAGCTACATTGTCTGTAGATACAGATACATGAAAATGAAAAATTATATATGTAATATTTTTAGTTTCTAAACTTATTTTTATAAATTAAATGTCTGTAATTTTGAGCTACATTGTCTGTAGATACAGATACAGACAATGTAGCTCAAAATTACAGACATTTAATTTATAAAAATAAGTTTAGAAACTAAAAATATTACATATATAATTTTTCATTTACTATTCCAAACAAGTTTTATATACATATATATATCATAACTGTATATCATAATTATAAACTTTTCATTTTCTGTTAAAAAAATTTTTTCATTTTTGTAAATACTTCAATTATTATTTTATTATAATTCAAAACTTATATTATCCCTGAAGAAGCTATCCATTGTGATAGCGAAATATCGGAAATTAATATATATAAATAAAATAAAATATTTGTATATAAAATGCAATTGACCTTATTGCTTGAAAAAAGAAGAAACTATTAAATATTAGAAAAGGTCAAATAAACGAACTAAATATTAATTATAGATTTTATTGATTTAAATTAGAAGTGCAACAATTATAGTTTTATTTTTTATTCATTTTTTTTTTTTGTTTCCATCAAAAATGCGTGGGATTGTTAATGATGTGACCAAATAACATTGTTCATTCACCTCAACGTCTATTTGTTCTATAGCATCTGCTGCTGACATCGCTGACAGCATGATATACAAAAAATGTAAATGAATCAACATAGAACATAGAATTTACAAAATGAATTTTGCAAATGAAATCTTTTAGATAAAACCCTTGGAGAAAATGGAACAATTGCGCACCTTAGATTGTTGTTCAAATAAACATATAAATTATAGCCATTAACGAGTTCATATACATATATGTACACATTAAATTTGTATGCACATTGACACCCAATATCTTGTTTGAACGCCAAGGCAATGTCAGTTTTTAGTTTAATGTATTTTCGAGTAAATCCACTTATTTGACTGACCTTTGAAATGTCATTCACATAAAATTATTTAATTAATGAGTTTACACCTTATTTGATAATTCGACAACATTAAAGTAATAAAGATTAAAATACATATAGTGCTAATCACGAAGTAACATTGAATTTAAATCCTGTTTCCATTTTATCCGCTAAAATATGTGTTTGTATTCACATTTTCACTAGCAAACATTTTAACTACCACGAATACATCTACAAAATCGAGTACATAGATCCATACATACATACACGTGTTCAAATACGATATCATTGACAGAACCACACACACACTCATAGTGGACACACACTCTCTTGTGGATGTTTTTCATCATGTATTTTCTTTCAATTAATGGGGTTGTTTAAAAATTTTTATCACATTTGCGCTACATTGCCAATATTTGCAGCACTATTGCAGATGAACTTTGGCATCTCTCTACCATTACCATTTCCAGTTGTAAATATGCATATGATGTTACAATCATATGTAACTACGTGCATATACATACATACGTACATATATATACATAAGTCCTGGTTTCCATTATGAAATTTTTGTCGCTGCGCTTCTTGTCATATCTTCTTTAAAATTGTATTTGCGTCTACATTGTGAGATTTTTGTTGCAGAGATTTTTTGTTGATGTATATATGTTTTTATATATTTTGTAGCTAGCACATACATACATACATGTATGAAAATAAAAAACAACGAATGAGGGAACAAAGCGTGTCTCACGAGTACATGCATATGTGTACCCCTTTTTATACGACTAACCGCTCTCGCCAACAAAGCAAGAATCGCAGCGACAAAAATTTCATAATGTAAACCGGGACTAAGACCGAAAAAAAGTTAAGAAGTTTCAAAATGTTTGTTATATCACCAACAATTATTAGCTAAAGCAAAGAACAAAAAGTCTTTTTTATCTAGTATTATAGTGTTCGTATTTTATTATTAAATTTTTATACAACTAATAATAATTTTATTAACTAAATTCATATGTATTCTTTAACTAAGAACTAAAAATTAAAATACTGTTGCAAATGTGTAACAAAAATAAAATAAATGAAAATCTTAACAGACGAAATTTCGTCACATCTACTTTAGATTAGAATTACCAACTTTGTACGTAATTAATTAGTAAAGTGTCATCCAAACTAGAAGGGACGATTTCTACAGATTGGACAATGGGTTGCAAGTGTAATTCACTGTCAACATCGGTATATGAACCTTCCAAGACTTCAGACTCAACCAAAACATAATCGGCTTCAGGCTCTTCTAAGACAATGGAACCAAAATTTGAATTTGACGTTTCTTTGGGCTGATCATCAATAATTGTGGCAAAACTTTCTTCAGTTTTTACTTCACTCATTTTACTGTTGCCAGCATAGAGAGTATCATTGATTGGATATAACTTTGTTGTTTTTTCTGTAGTTGGCAAATCCACCATTGAGACATCGGTCGATTGCTTCTCCTCAACTTTTGTACTACTTTCCGATGTTAATATAGCTTCTGATTTTATTTCGCCCATTGAGTCCATTTGGCTATTAGTGGTTTGTTCATTATCCGCGTTTAATGTTGTTGTAGTCTCGTCATTGATTGTTGTAACCGTTGTAGATTCTATGGCAATTTGGGTCATATTTTCAACTGCTTCATTTTCCTCTTCAGATTCCTCAAGATTTTCTTCGGGTTGTTTTTGTTTTTCGGCAATTTTTGGTGTACTTAAAAGTAAAAGTCTACCAGATTTTTCCACTTCGACTGTCTGTGCCTCTGTCTTTTCAGCAATTGTCAATTCAGCAGGTGATGGATCTAATAAAGATTGATTGACAATCAATATGATTGCTTCCTCATCCCTACTGAGTGCACCAAATCTTTCAGTTGTCGTGGTAGTGAGTTCATCATCATTAATTGTAGTCAACTCTGGATCGGGAGTAGTAGACAGGTCATCAATTGAAATTGTAGTTGTTTTTAACATATCAGAGTCCTTATCTGAAGTTCTGATTACAGCAGCCTGTATGGTGAGTAGACAATACATGGCCAGGATAACAAAAGTTAATTTGAACATGATTCTGGTTTTTTATTTCTTACAGTAGTTAATTTTGTAAAGAGATTTTGAAAACTAAACTAAACTTAAAAAACTATCATTATTATATATACTAAAATCGAAAAATAAAATAAATACATTTGTACTATTCAGAATATTCTATCCGTTCGATGGCTTCTTGCCAATATATAGTTTATTATTGTTTACTGACCCTGAATATGACCAAAGTTGTGCGTGTATTTACTTGTATTGTGTATTATTTTCCAGTGAGCCAGTACTCGTATACGGAAGTCGGAAATGTATTTATGTAAGTTAAGTGAATCACTTTACTTTTATTTATTAATTAAATTTAATTAAATTATAGTCATCGACAATAAATAACCACACAGATATAAACCAAGTTCTATAAAACAATTCAACGCAATTAAGTTCATTACACGTATTCAATAAAAAAGTTAAACTTTGCCCCAGACGTCTCAACGAATTTGATCGCAATGCTTTTTGCAATTACACATTTTTCATAGACTGTAGACATTTTTTACATATGTATGTATTTATACTTTATGGTGATAAATAAATTTGACATTTTTGACTTTCCGTAGTCCGAAAGTATCCCCTTACTTAATCTAGAAAATATTAGCATTGGTACAAAAAATAATAATTTTTATGATTTTTCCAAACCTATTTTATGTTGTTGAAATACGACTTTATAAAAAATATTTCTTGGGACTATATCCAAAATAGAAACGAATTTACTCTTTTAAATTCTGCAGCAAATAAATTTAGTTGTCTTGCTGATATCGTTGTTGGCTTATTTTCTCACCATTGGCCACCTTATGAAATTCACGTTTACACAAATTTATACATATGTACATACCGACTACTATTAACTACTACATATACATATGCATAGGTATGTAAGTACTCGTATGTACAATGTACATACATACATATGTACTAAACAGTATTTGTTTATGAATTTAATATGATTTGATTTGTTATGCTATTCACGTTCAAACATGTTCCCAACTGAAAACGTTGTGAATTATTTGTTTATCTTCTCTTTTAGTGTTAAGTAATTTGTAGATTTGACAAAAATTCACGGAATGGTTTATTTTATTTTATATTTATTTCAGTGAGAATTCGAAACACTTTTTAGCAAAACCATTTAATTTCCATATACAAGCATATTCTGATGTTGCATCTCGCCAACATACATATGTATGTAGGAGTAGTGACTGCAGTACACACAAATGATAGACAAGTAAACAAAGAACAAGTCAATCATGCATACAGACAGTCAGCTGCTGAGTGTGTAACCGATAGTGAGAGTTAGATATCCTTGCACCATTTGACTATATTTCTATTTAACAAACATGCAAAGCCACAACATGTCAACTTGGCAGCAGAACCAGAAACATATATATATGTACAATGTACATAGTAGGTATGTATACACATACATATGTACATGCATATGATATTAGATCAGGGTTGGCAAAATTGATACCATCGTACTTTTTTTGATACTATTTGATGTTCAAAAGTACCGTGGTACTCCCGAGACTCATTTGATACGCACAAAACACCTTCACTGTTTAATACCAAATTATAAACTTTGTTACCATTTCCCATACCTTATTTTATTAATTTATTTATGGCAATAACATTTAGCGTTCTAAATTCGACTAGCAACTGGCAATACTGCACTTTAGTTTACTAGGGTGCGTGCGGAGTAAAACAATAAAAGAAGTTAAACCCCAGCAAGCCATATGAGTCCGAAAAGAGTCTTTTCTGACAGCTTTTTCGGAGCGTTAACACTCTTTATGAGCCCAAAAAACAATCATAATTGCTCCGAAAACCTTCAGAAAAGAGGGTCATTATATTCGAAAATGGTCCGTCAGGAAGAGCTTTTAGATAATGTCAGTAAAGAGTCTTTTATGAGGTTTTTTTTGGGCTCTTGTTTTGATCATTCTAGTGTGGTACAGCTATGTTTTTTTTTTGTTTAAAGTACAAATAACAGGACAACAACACATAATTAAGTGGAATTTATGAGTCATACTGCGTGCCTACTCAGGACAGTAACAAGCAAATTTTTCTTTCGCTCCGAAAATACTCCTTAGTTGGACTCTTTTCTGACTCCTTTTTCGGAGCGCTCCGAAAATGCTTCTTAGTTGGACTCTTTTCTGACTCCTTTTTCGTGGAATTTTTTCGGCCACGGTGGATGTTTTAAAAGAAATCAATATTCCTTTAAAAAACATGATTGCCATTACCACCTGTGATGACAGGTTCATCAAATGGCGTACAAAGAAAATTTAAAAATATTATCTCAAGCCTTTTCACCAATGGATGCATCTGTCATATATTAAATTTAGTATCCAACTCAGCTTCTAAAGTGGGAATACCGGACACTCTTGGCAATTTTATTAAAGAAATACACTTTAATTTTTCTAATAGCTCGTCCAGGAAAGACGATTTTTTTAAAATTTCAAGAATATTTTGACACCGAAGTACATACAATTCTCAAATATGCATCTACTAGATGGCTATCTAGAGAACAAGCAGTAAATAGAATTTTGAAGCAATGGGAGTCCCTACAGTACTATTTTACCCTACAGGAATTTGAAGGAAAAAGTGATAGAATTAAATTTATATCAAGAGAGTTATAAAACCCAATGTTTAAAATGACACTTTTGTTTTTACAATATGTATTAAAAATAATCAACTCTATATATCTGGATATGCAATCAGAAGACGCAAGAATGCATATATATTTACCACGATTGGAATTTCTTTTTCGACAAATTGCAAGAAATTTTATAAATAAAACTGTGCTAGATAACAGTAAAGTATCTGTTCTAAACTTAGATGAACACAATATTCCGCTTGAAGAAATTTATTGTGGAACGGAAATAGATGTGTTTAAAAATACAAATCATATTGATACCGACAATGTAAATAATTTCAGAGAAAATTGCAAAAAATTTTATAAAAAGTTTTGTCAAAATTTAAGAGAACGTTTAGATTTCGATGACGATATTTTGTTTAGTTTAACAAATTTTCCCCAGAAAATGTTTTGAGTGGAAAAACTAATAGTATTATTCCGTTTTTAATGAAAATGTTTCCAAACGAAAAAAAACTCATTTGAGTCAATTAACACTCAATATAGAGCATTGGCTGATATAATTGAAATTAAACATTTAGCTAATGAAAATATATGTAATTTTTGGTTAAAGGTATCCCAACTAAAAAACGAATTAAATGAATTAATGTTTCCTGACATTTCTAGAATTGCGACTGGAATTTTATCTATACCTCATTCATCGGCTAATGTCGAAAGAGTATTTTCAATTCAAAACATTATAAAAAAAAAAAGAAAGGAACAAACTTCATTGCAAAACATTGTCTAATCTTATTCAAACCAAAGATTTACTTAAATCTTCAAATACTTGCTGTTTCAATTTAAATGTTTGCAACAAATTATTATCCAAAAATACATAAAAATTTTATATTTGTATTTAACATTTACAACTACTTATGATCTCAATTTGTTTTATGTTATTTATATATTTTTTTTTTTATAAAATATGTCTATATTATAAAAGAATAGGTATTTCATAAACAAAAATGTTATAATTACATAGAACTGAATTAAATTTTAAGTTATTATTACTATGCTTTAAATGAATTGTTATACGTTTTTCTTGATTTTCTTTTTTTTTTTGTTGTTAATAAATATTTAAAAAAAAATAGTTTTAGTACCCTGGGGTTCAAAAAAGTACTCTCAGTTAAATATTGTGATACCGAAAGAAAAAATCATTTACCATCCCTGTATTAGATGATGACTTTGGTGATGCATACATCAACCCTCAGACAGTGCAATGTAAGGAGAGAGAACGAGTCAGATATGTATGTACATTTAGTTTTTTTTAGTGTATTTATTTAGTTAAGGATTTACATTAATACCAGTTGACCGATTTGCTTTTATGCAACACTAGGCTTAAAACTCTCAACACATGATATAAAATACCAACTGACGTACTAGCCAACCAAATAACGTTTTAACTTACTTGGTTTAACATATTTAAATGAATGCGTTTGTGAGATAAGACAATTATTTTCTGTTCTATTAGACTTTAAGATTCCAACCATATTTAATTATATATTTCACTGCAATCGTCATATAGTCTTTATTATTCTGCCAACAAATCAAAATATTTAGCAATATACTCGCATTTTTAAGATAATGCGCCAAATGTTTTTTTTTTAGCAAGAAATTATAAGGGATGTTCCTGAACTAATATTAGTGCATAATCCTTGTATCTTATTTATAAACCACAGATGATTCTTTTTTGTTATCATACATTTAAATTTCTGTTTATAAAATATGACAAAGCATACACCAACTGATAGGTACTCACAGACACATTAGAATGGTCCCTATGGCAAAACAAAATTCTAACTGCACGAAAGGTTCTTTTTAGGTTTTCTTATAATTATTCCAAGAAAAAAAAACATAATTCAATAAATATGGAGAGACTAACTGCTAATGAATATAACAAAAAGATTTTCCTTTTTGGAGTCATTCTAATGCTCATGTATCTATATGCATCTACATACATGTACATATGTATATGTAGCTATATATAGACAAACGTACATTTACCAATGTTTAGAGTTATTTATGCATTCATGCGTTAAATTTTCGCATAATGCTTCGTTGTTGATTGTATAAATTTACATTTGCGAGTGTGTTTGGCTGCGAATGATGCCGAAAAACGGAGCTAAGTGTTGCAATTCATGATTTTGATGTAAATTTTAGTACATACATTAGTTTGGATTTTTTTTTATTTATTTATTTAAATTTTTTGTTAAATACAAGTTTCTTATAATTATACATTCCATAAACCCCGTTATCAGGAAAGTGTGGCAATTTGTAACAGGACTAAATTTGAATTTTGCTTTTGACTGACAAACATGCTTAAGTAAAAGTTAAAAAGACTAGCACATGTGCATCATAACCTTCACACTGTGCTCGCAAATACAGATAAATACATACATAAATCATTTATAAATAGTTTAAAAGTTGCTAAAACTTATTCTCAAATACTAAGGATTTGTCTTAAGATAGAAGTTATGGTTGTATTTATACTAAATGCTACATACTACTTGGAATGTATGTTAAATACAGAGCAGCCCACAATCACTGCAGTCAAGAATATAAACTATGTATGTGTGTTGATAAATTCGAAAAAGTTTCCTAATGATACAGACAGTTACTAAGGGATACCATAGCGTATGATGAATATAAATTGCTAAAGATTTAATTTTGTAAATACATGGCGCGCACAACACTCATACGCCTGCAGCATCTCTAATCAATCGTAGAAATCCCACTTTACACGGATTTATTCAAATTAATGTTAAAACTAACATGCATTAGGGTAGATACAAACCTTTATAAAATCTTAAGGACTCCAGAAAAAATATTTGAAAAAATGTTGGTTATGTTTTACAAATTTATTGGTTTCACAATTATTTAATTAACATTCTTTTGGAATTGCCAATGAACGCTTTTGTGATGAATTAGAAAACATCTTCCAAACATCATTTTTCAGTTACACGAAATCAATAATCAAAAATACATATGAATATCATATGGAAATGGATTTGATGGGTCCAAAGAAAAAAATGTACAATAACTATTTTATATTAATTATTTTTTATTTAAATTTCCATTTATGTATAGGTATGTTAAAGGTTATTGCACAGTAATTAGAAAAGAAAATATACTCAAAATACATATACTCGTATAATATACATTAGTTACTTGTACACTGGAAATGGCCAACAGGTCTCAATTAATTAATTAAAAATATAGACTTGTGGTCTACTTTGTGTATTTTAGAAAATCTAACAAATAAATACGAATTTATCGTTATAATTGGAAAATAAATCAAATTAAATGTTACATACTACAATTATACAATGTTATATATATTTAAATTTTATTTATATTGATATTTTAAATGTGTAATTACTTTTAATTAACATTAGTCGATACAAATCGGATTTTTTAAGTTATGTTAGAAGAATGACTTGTTTTTTTTTTTTTTTTTGTAGAATAAAAAAGTTCATTAGTAATATTATAAGAATATTTTATTTCATTTCAGTTTAGTTATTTTTCATTTTTTATTTATGCGTGGTTATGTTTATATTTATTTCCATTCACAAAATTAACTATTTATATGTATGTGGGTATTTATGTACGAATGTATTAATGTACATACTTACAATGTCAACTGTATGAATTCTGTATATATGTATGTAAATACTACGAGTATAACTATAGTTATAAAAAATATTTATGTATGAGTGTACATACATATATCGTACATGTATCTGAATATAAAACTTTAAGTATATGTATTTGGAATTTTCTGATGGTAGGTATGTATATATGTTTATGATTTTAGCAGTAGTGGCCTTTAAAATAATGAAAAACTAAAACAATATTAAAATTTCTTATTCCAATTCGAACAAAAAGTATAATTATTTGTAGTTGTTTTTATTGGTATAGATAATTATTTAATTAAATAATTACAAGCTAACGTTCAGTGCTAATTAATTGACCACAACTGTAACAAATAACATAATGTGAATTAAAATTTATATAAATGCATTTATGTTTTTATTAAAAAATAAATAATTTTGTGCCAGTAAAAAAGCACATAGTTGAGTATTAAATAAATTATTAATAAAAATCGTTGCGATTAATCAATTAAATTAGTTGGGATTTTAAAATATGTATGTATATATAAAATAATAATATGTATGTATGTCTATATGCTTCATAATCAGGATATGTAAAAGAGAGATTTGTTGTTTTTTCCAGGGTTTTTAAATTTTAGGAAGCTCCATTAATTTGAAATGTTTAAGTTTTATTTTCGAAATTTTACATATTTGATCTACTTAGTATTGGGTCTTTGAATTTCTCTTACTCTAGTTAATTAAATTACGTTTAATTATTGTTAAAGTATGAAATTACAAAAATTCCTCTTCTTTTTTTCTATTATTTCTTAAATATTTCACTAAATACCTTGTGTAAATTAAAGTTTTTTTCTTTCTTTCGATATTTCCTCAACTTAAGAATGTTCGTTTTCTTTTCTGTACGTTCCAGTTTTGTTTTTTAAACAATATTATGTACTTTAGCTGACAGACAGTTGTGCAGAACAAATACTACAGGTTTGGGACAACATTCCATATCCAATTCCTGTTTTATTACAATGGTATTAGAATAATAAAGTAAATTGTTAATGAAACATGTATTTTGTGTTTTTTATTTTCTTTTTAAATACAATAATAATGTAAAATAAAGAAAAAATACTTACAATTTCACCGTCGTCGCCAAAATCCAAATATAAGAGACGATTGCCGTCGTCGGCAGAACCACGCAATTTATCAAAAGGAAATTGCCACAATTGTGTTTTGGCTTGAGCGGGTGCCGCGTAGCCACACTCAAAAAGACAAAAACCACGATTTAAATGCACAACCAATTGACACTGTCTGCCCTGATACAAGCAGCGAAATGAAAACTCACGCTGATAGTTGACCGCATTATGCGAACCTTGAACTAATGCTCTGGCCCAAGCTGCCATATCGCGATGTGTTTCCGAGCGCAGCCAATAAACTAAAACTCCCCGCGTGGTGCCACAACGTACACAAAACACAGTCGACTGTTGTCCCTGTTTCATTGCAATTTAAATTATTAAACAATAAAAAAATCCCAGAAAATAAAACATAAAGCCATTATTGCTCTTAGTTTCTGGCTCTTACTTACATTTAAAGATGAATTATTACCAGCGCCTGCTAATCGAGTAGTGGCTAAAGCAAAACTTTCTAAAGGCCGACCCCAGGCTTCTACCGACCATGGAGCACTTTCATAGATTCTATAACAAAGAAAATTAATATGAATTAAATCATCAGAACACAAACAAATACATACATACACAGATTGTTTTAAAATTAATACAAAATTAAATAAAATTTCCATAGGAAATTTTTTTTTATTAAATATAAAATATAAAAAAAATTTTTCCTGAAGAAGCTATTTTAAAAAAAAACAAGACCTCAAGCTCGAACAATTTCTGAAATATGTACAAGTATTAATGAAAAGGTCAAATAAAATTTAATAAGAAATAAATTTTCAATATTGTTACTAAATTTTATTACAATGATTTGAAACCATTTTCAGAAAATAAGAACATATTTAATTTCATTGTTGCTGCTTTTTTCATTGCAAATCTTGATAGTGTAAAATAAATTGTAAGTAAGGCTTATAAATATAAGAATCTATTTTTGCGACATAAGTGCGATAAGTCGTATATTCAAGAAATTTAATTTTTATTACAATGAAATATAAGTACATAAGAATACAAGCGATTAAAAGGTTTGAAAATGTGTAAATACTTATAATCAGGTATAAATTGGTAAAACAAATTTTGTTGTCGAAAAGTATGATTGTTAATTTTTATACCCTACACCACCATAGTGGGGAGGGTATATTGGATTTGTGCTGATGTTTGTAACGCCCAGAAGTATTAGTCCAACACCCACCTTAAAGTATACCGATCGACTCAGAATTACTTTCTGAGTCGATTTAACGATGTCCGTCTGTCCGTCCGTCCGTCTGGCTGGCTATCCATGTAAAGCTTGTGCGCAGAGTACAGGTCGCAATTTTGAAGATATTTCGATAAAATTTGGTACATAATATTTTTTTGGCCCAAGGATAGATGGGATTGAAACTAGTAAAAATCGGTCCATTATTTCACCTGGCCCCCATACAAATGTCCTCGCGAAATTGGGGTTTACGGCTCATAAATGTTTGAATTATGCAAGTATCCAAACAAATTTTATCACAAATGAGTGGTAAATGAATCACATCTACAAATTTTGTGCAGATTCCGAAAATCACTTTAAAGAGCATAACTCTCTCAAAAATGTTGGTATCCAAATAATATTTAACGCAAATATATTTCATATGTCTAAAAATAATACGGTACAATTTTATTATGATCGGTTCATAATTAGTCGAAACTCCCATATAAGACCCTCTCCGTAATTCACTTTAAGCTCCATAAATCATTTAAAAGTATTTATATCGAGATAAAGTTTAACATACATAATACTTATATTTACAGACATCATGACACTAAATTTTTCGATGATCGGTTCACAATAGGTTATATATCCCATATAACGCCCATTTCTGAAAAACTGTGTTATTCATATACTGTGTGTAGGGTATTACATATATGGTAGGGCTTGACCGACTATACTTTCTTATTTGTTATATTTGTAGATATGTAGTATATTATTGCATTATTGTACACTTTACGTATGTTTTTACTCTTTGAGTTCTGTTCTTCTTGGGTTGTACTGTAAACTTAAATATTATACTAATAAATTAGATAGTTATACACACTACATACATAAATTTCAACAAGAACATGAATACATGCACATGTACATATAAACAGAGTCCCAGCAGTTATAATTGGTCACCTATAGGCATAGATATGTACGTCTAAATTACAGAATTAGATATGTGACAGCTGTGTGTGTATATCCCCTACCACAGACTTCAGGCTAGGATACCTGTAATGTATAAAGCAACCAATATACATATGAAATATTTTATAGTCAATGCAGAACTGCTGGGTATTCACTTGTTCATCAATACTCAACAATGGCAGAAAATAAAGCATTTCCTGATTTCCTGATGTTTTTTTATATATATTTAAAACTAAAATACATACAAAAAGTAACGAATACTTAAAAAAAAATCGAATGAAAAAGAAAATGAAAGTACAACTTTTTTTAAATTTGAAAGAAATACGAGTGCTATTTACAACATGAACAAAAATCATAATATTATTGTTTGCATTTATTACAATGCCATCACAAAAACAACATCAACATCAATGGAAAAGTGAAAAATAATTTCGAAACGCCACGGAACATGTGACAAGAAAGAAACAAATAAATAAGAAAAAATATGTAAATGTTATAAACAATCATTGTTTTTTTTTATCCAGGGATATAAGGAGCTAATTTGTCATTGATTGATGAGGTTTCAATAGAAATCTACGATGGCTATGCAAGAATGGAAATTTCGAATACAAGTGTGTAACATTATTATATGTATCTATTTGTGAAAGGTTTATTTGTTTTATAACGTATAATCGCGTAAATCAATTGTAAAAACCCGATTCCAGTTTCAATCCCATACATATGTATGTACTGTTCTCTTTTAAATCTTTATTGTAGATTCATTAAAACCCCATAATAAATTTTTATTTTCAAATCTTAGAAACATGCAAACATAAATAATTCAAAGCAATACAGATAAAGATAAACATGTATGTGTAAATACAGAAATGTGTGCATATTGTTGATATGTTAGCGCAGTTGTGCACCACGATTTACAAACAAAGAAAGGATGAACTTAACATACCGTAATTCACGTTCAGTTACAGACACAAATATGGGTTGCCATTTATCGTTTTCATCAGAGCTCTCCGAACTAGAACGACCACTTGGCTAGAGGAAAATAAGGAGAGAATGTATGAATAAATTGGAATTATAATAGTATTCTGTTGCATGAGGATGTAGCATTGAAATGAAGCCACAAAAATTATGATTTTGTTGAAATTGTGTGTTAAACTGTGTGTTGGTACGATTCCTAACTTACCACTTCGCCAGCACTGCCAGCACTTGTGGTAGTGCCTGTCATTGCATTGCTGCCAGCAACTGCAGTAGCATTGCTACCACTACCATTACCGCCGCCTCCATTGCCACCTACTACTCCTCCGCCACTACTACTACCACTACTTAAGCGTCTGCTTAGCCATCCGATATGTTTCAGTTCACCAATGACATTTATTAAAGCCCGATTGGCCTCCACTAAAGCACGTTGAGTAGAACTACTCATGGCGCTGTGCAAGGCATTAAACCATACTAATGCTTCCGCTGAGTCTGAAGCGCGCAATATGCACGAATGTACACCATCAGGTGAATGTAGTTCCAGACAACGATTTTCTATAAATGAGACAAGAGCAAAGTACATACAAAGATTCATACATATTTACATAAGTATATGAAACACACGTTATATTTAAATAAAAAATGTATACACTACATTTGCTCGGTACTTTTACATAAAATATTTAAATCTTCAACGTCATTATCTTGATTACATTGTTGCAACCAAAAACTAAATTATTACAGGGTACAAATGTTCGTAGAAAACAGCGGTATTTTCCTTCTTTTTTGAACTGATTGTTAAAAAGTGTATTTATTTTTCTCACTTGCAAAAGTCTACACTTATCAAACCCAGATGTTGTTCGGTAACTTAAGTACGTTAGTATTTTACAGTCAAATTACAAGGCATGTTTCACGATTGAAAAACTTATTTTACACTGGCTTATGTAAATGGGTTTGCTTCTACTCCCGGTTCCATTTGGCTGCTGTTGCCTTTCGTACTTTTGATAATAAGTATGTACATACATGCGACAATATACATAAATATGTGCATATGTAAGTTATGGGTACATTATCAAATTCACTGTTGTACTTGTGCACAAACACCGAAGGCTTGTACAATTCCAGAATAAAAGTTTAACACATATTTGCCATCCTAAATATGCTTATGCCAAGTCTGTGTGTTGATTCCACTTCTGTTTTTACTCACATGTATACTTTTCGTATTAATTAAGTTTTTTAGTGGAAAAAAGTTTTTTTTTTGGCTACACTCTACTCTACTCCGACTCGTAAAGTGTTAAATGAAGCATAATTTTGAGGCAAAAACGCTACAATTACACTATAAACTTGGAAAATTATTATATGTAGTCACACATACAAACACACACTAAAAAAACTTTCTCATGTTTGTTGAAAAATATCTGTATGTATGTAAGTAAAAATATACTAAATGTGTGTTTGGCAACATTTGTTATTGTATCCTTTTAAATAAGGAACAAACCAGACAACTGCAAAGGAAGGAGGGGGAGAGCTTGATAGTTTAATTCATCTACTGTTTCTGCTGCCGCTGATGATGATGATAATTTTGTTTTCAAACTTAAATTAAGTTTAAACTTTTAACACATCAACAACAATAACTCATAATAACTCATAATAACACACTTATACACAGACACGACAAATATGTTTGAGGCTGTTTGTGCAACTTCAAATATTATTGGATTCTGCCATATACTGTTTGTTAAGTATTTGAAACTAGTTTGACTTTGTTTTGCAAATAAATTTTGTTGTCACCTGACAAAGATTTGCGGAAATGTTAACGAGTAATTGCTATTTTGTTTGCAATCATATGAAATTCTATTGCAATTAAATTATTTCACAATAATTGCTCTACAATATCTGAACAGAAGCAATATTATTTGTACGTTTTTTCTTTTTCTTTAATATTCACATTCCAACAGATTTCGACAAATAGGCTTTCCTTAAATTGGTAAAGACCGTTATTAGCAAATAAAAAAAAACTTATTACATACTCGTATATGTAGATGTGTATAGGTACATATATATATATATATGTACATGCGTTTTTTAAGCGAACTATGCCTAATGTAATCGATGACAGGAAATGGTAAATAATGACTTAAAACTTTTTATTTTCCTAGTAAGAAAAAATTACTACGAACATACAAACATCGTTTTTAATAAGTTCGCAAAGTCGTTCTTATTATTTATTTACTAACCTGGATCGATGTATTTTAAGTTACGTGCCAAATGTGTTAATTGTAATGGTATGTAGCGGGTATCGGCTCTTGGTGTGGTTTTTGGCGCAGGTGGTGATGCTGATACACCGGGTCCCAGGGGGCATAAGAATGCTCGTTGCAATTCCCAGCCAACTTCAGAAATAATGCTAGCCTTTCTAAAGTAGGGTGTAACCTCTCGTAAAAATTTTACTATAAAAAAAGAAAAGAAAAAGTCCAAATTTCATTAAGATAATTTAGAATGTGTTCATCTAAGAAGCAAACTCTTTATGGAAATAACATACAAATTTATTTTCTGAAAAAGAAAAAAAAATACATTTAAACAAATCCAAATGTTTGAATTTAGATTGCTGCATTATGCACAAGTCTATGTATACATACTATTATGTACATATAAACATAATATGTACTATATATGAAAACTATAACGAACAACAAAATTATCTCTGTATATCACATTTTAAATCATTAATATTAAATAATTGGAAAGTCGGTGTTACCTTTATTAATACATATATTTAAATAGTGTTCTAAATAATAAATACATAATATTGGTAACAATTGGTCAGTAATACTGTGACAACAGCAAGCAAGCTTCAAATAATCGTTAATATGATAAAAGAAAAAAAAAATAACCCTCCCTACTCTAACGAAATGGAAACAAAAACTTCAAAATAAAACTAAAAATAAATTGAAACTATAAAACCGTAGACGATGACAATCATACGAGAATATTTAAACAAGGACAATGATGACAAATAAAACAGTAAATGTTAACGTGTAAATTCATGATGTTTTCCCCTCACCTTCCTTTACCAATATTAACTGCACCAGTGACTGTTATTTCAACTGAACTCACTACAGCGTAGACTTACTTGTCAGCAAAACTGAAGGAAAAATTACATGTATGTAAGAATAAGAGAAATATAAGAACTGCAAGAAGTACTAAATTGAAATACTGGTGGAAAAATAAAACATTACGTTTTATTTTATATCTTACAAGACTCTCACTCTCCACTCGGCAAAATACGTAGGCAATCAATCGAGGTTTGACAATTACACTGAAGATGTGGAAATACAAAGAAAGTTACCATTTAAACGACGAATAAGAATAAAAAAATATACAAATTTTCTATAAATTTCAATGATCATATTCTAAAAAAAAAAAACTATCATTCCAAAATCACAGAATTAAGTTCTCTAAAATTCCATGGTTTCCACAACTCAGTACCATTTGGGAGCCATAATACAAAATAGTTACTATACCTTAAGGTACGGTTTTATTTGTTTATATATTATATGCAATTTGTTTGACATTGTTTATTCTTACAAAAGTTTTGCAAGATCAAACAGCATCAAATAAATTAAAACTAAATATTTGTTGTGATTTGGCCTAAATAAGAAAAGTTTTTTTAAATAAATAAACTAGTTAAAATATATGGTATTTAGTGGCTACGTCTTTTTCGGCAAATATTTGCCAAATGTGACCGTACCTTTATTGTTAGATTATAAAATTACAATAATACTCACACGTCTTGGTATACTACATTTAAATATTATTTTTTTACCATACTCGTACATTGTCCTGCAAACTATCAAACTGCGCAACTGTTCGTGTATTAAAATATTGGAAAAGTTTTAAAATTAGTGTAACTGCAGTTCTGAATAGAGTTTAATGACTATAGTATGGTATTATGGATTATTTTAATCCGATTTTAACAAATTAACTAAAAGTCTATTTAAATTATGATTTACAGATAGAAAGTTAGAAGGTTAAATCTTTGCATAATTTACAACTTCAAAAAATCGCTATTGAAATTAACAATGCTTACAGCTTACAGCTTAATTACCTTCATACATAGCAAGAAAAACAATATTTTAGTTTTACCATAAATATATGTAGGTATATACTAAAGTTTTGTCTACAATTAAGTTATAACTTAAAGATACTTCTACAAGTACATATTTAACTTAAAAAGTACTAAATACTAGCTGCCGTATTTATAAAAAATTAAAGTAGACTTCAAGTGTACTTTGTATGCAAATTTTGTCTTAAAGCACACTTTAAGCCTACTTTATGATTGACAATGTTTTTGGCATCAAATGTAATTTCAAAAAGGATTAATGCTCATACATAAGCAAGGTTTGGGATTCAACCAAAACTATTCCAAATATATGGAAAATAAACTTTTGCTTTTGCTAGTAGACTCATTAGAGGTAGACGATATATTGGCAATTTATGTTTCTTAAAAATTATTCATTCTCTATTCGACCAACTCTGATGTTTGCAAAAAATATTAAAAGGACATATTGTGCTTTTGTACTTTTTGTATTTTTGTTGTTTAGCTGAAAATATTTTTTATTTTACTTTCGTACTTGTTTCAGTTGCTTGGTAGGTTTGGTGAAAGTTTTTCAACTTGCAACACACACAGCAACAGCTGCAACTATGTTTCTATATGCTCAGTTCCTCTGTCCCTTTAACATATGGCAGCAAATGCTAAATAAACATTTTTTGCTTGTCTCTTCTTGCGAACTCTCATGCTAAACTAACAAAAAAGTTACAAAATACAACAGCTAAGTACAATTGCAACACTAGCAAAAACATGCTTAAACAACACACATACATTTTCAAACATACATACATACTTAAGAAAGTAACTGTAATACTGAGTTCTTTTTTGTTTTTGCAAATTTATGCATACAAATGCAAACAAACGTATTGAATGGATTCAGTCTCGTGCACCAACCACATCGCGTAAACAATCTAAAAACACCCAAATAACAATGTGACCAATTTAGTTATTGTTATATGCAACATAATAATGATTTTAATTTCTGCAGAAATATTAGATACAATTTATATTTATACGCCTTGATACATTAATACAGACATACATACTTATATTGTATGTATGTATATGTATATATATAATATATATGTATATGTATAACAAAACAAAATTTTTATGTAGATTTATAACATACACCACCATAGTAGGGAGGGTTTGTGCTGATGTTTTTAACGCCCAGAAATATTGGTCCAACACCCACCTTAAAGTATACCGATCGACTCAGAATTACTTTCTGAGTCGATTTAACGATGTCCGTCTGTCCGTCCGTCCGTCTGGCTGGCTATCCATGTAAAGCTTGTGCGCAGAATTTCGATAAAATTTGGTACATAATATTTTTTTGGCCCAAGGATAGATGGGATTGAAACTGGTAAAAATCGGTCCATTATTTCACCTGGCGCCCATACAAATGTTTGAATTATGCAAGTATCCAAACAAATTTCATCACAAATGAGAAGGAAGGCCCACTTCCAAAAATTACTTTAACGATCATAAATTTCTTAAAACTGTTGGTATCCAAATAAAATTCGACACAAATAAGTTTCTTATATACAGAAATAATGACACCTAATTTTATAATGGTCGGTCCATAATTAGTCGAAACTCCCATATAAGACCCTCTCCGTAATTTACTTTAACCTCCATAAATCTGTTAAAAGTATTTATATCGAGATAAAGTTTAACACATATAATATTTATATTCACAGACATCATGACACTAAATTTTTGGATGATCGGTCCACAATTGGTTATATCTCCCATATAACGCCCATTTCTGGAAAACTGTTATATACATATACTGGGTGTAGGGTATTATATGGTCGGGCTTGACCGACTATACATTGTGAACGTGTTTGGGGGAGTAGATGAGAGTATAATTTTCCAACATATTCCCTCGTAGATGCTTGACAACTACAAAATGTACGTACATACATATGTATGTACGTAAGTAAGTAATAAAGTATTTCAAGTTAAAACAGACGAACATTACGAATATACATAAATGTGTAAGTAAAGATGAAAATAAAGGATGGTTGGGTGAAAAACTTTGATTTAGCTAATGTACTTTTGAACGTTTTCTGGTTTGGCTAAAGCCATTTAAACTTTTATTTGTCTATGTACATACGTATGTATGTGTAATAAGTAGCGTAAGTTTTCGTATTGAAAGAACCTCAAATATAAGAAAACTCTCAATGTTAATATTTATTTTCTCGGCCCACAAACAACCCCAGAACTAATTATATGTATATGTTCATACGAACATACATATCGCACCCTAAATACAAATGGGTCACATTTCAAAATTTTCCAAAACTAACTTTTTTCCATAAATTAATTCGGAGTACACATCTCTAACTACTGCAAAACTTTCTTTCTTCTTTAACTGAAAAAATGCAGTTGTGTCTATTTTTATGTGAAGTGTGTTGCTTGTGCACGATGAAGTTTTTTGCCTCTCCTGAAAATTTTAGTATTTTGAGTTGTGACCCTTTTGTATTTAGGGTACGTGTTAAACTTTAGTAAAATGTTAAATACTATAGAAACAAATGTCAACACTTCCAAATGGAAACATTTTTTATACATTTGTAAACTCCAACTTATATTCATGACTTTTGTAAAAGTAACAAAAAATAACTCTCCCAAATTCTAACTCGACCCATTCCTCTGATTTTAAATGTCACTTAAAAACGAAAGCTTTTGAAAGATTATTTCCTTTTAATTTCAAAGTTAATCTTAATGTTTGTGTGATAAACTTATTATACTTTATTATAAGTATTTTCTGTCATATCGTTTATGAACTCGTGTGAACTGGGAAAGTACTCAACCAAATATGGAATACTTTATTCACTTCCAATGGTATCATTCATTATTTAAATTTTTTTATGATTGCCAATCTTTAAGCAATACTTCTATACATCTTAAGTGACAGTGTTTAGTGAATGTGAAATTCGATAGAAGATTTCCATTAAAGATTATATCAATCTAATAATTTAATTTAAGAAACACAACTAGTTAATAACTCCATCCAAACCTCTGTTAAGATAAATATACGTATGTATGTACATATATTCAATAGTATATACTTGTATGTATGCAATAGAGGCCTGAACAAATTAATTTGAATACCATTATTATTTGACTTCTAAATACATTTCACACGTCTTCAGTATGCGACAACAACAAAAAATAATATTAATATGTGGTAGTGTTCGATACACATTGCAAACAATGCTGTAAGTGTATGCGAGTTTTTACAAACTCCTTGTGCGATGCATGTGTGCACGAGTATATATGTAATCTTATGTGTGTTTGTTAATCTTGGACAATAAAAATACAATAAAAGAAAGTAAATGCATTGTATAACCAATAACTGAATAATTCTTTCGAGAATAAATTATAATAATAAAAATCCTTCAATATACGAGTATATAGATACGTAAATGTATGCAATAAATTCAACATAAGATTTTAAGTATGTTTTTGTGTGATTGATTCTACAAAGAAAGTACAATATTCGATGTTGCTTACCACAGCATAAAACAAAGACTTATCTTCTATATTGAAAATTAAGTTAAATTCGATTTCGTTTTTGAAATAATACGGTTTTATTTCGGTTTCAATAATAACAAAATATGTGTGAACAAATAAAAAAATCAACAATTTAAATCTACAACTTTAACAAGCGGCCATTTTTACGCTGAACACGTTTTGATTGGCTCGACACCAAGCGGCCTAAATATAAATTATTTTCTATGGGTAAAATAACCAAGCGTCCCGTTTTCGAACGAGTTAGGCGGCTCAGTATTTCGAGTTGCTGTTTAACTTCAGACAATTCAGATTCAATTTCATTTTCATCATCAAGTTCAGTTCTGGGGGCACCATAGATATCGGCTGGCTCATGAATATCCGATTCAGATGCTAACTCAAGTAAACCTTCTTCTTCTGTGGCCTCAATATCGACTGCCTCTTCTTGTTGTTCCATATCAAGTTGTGGCTCCACAGTTTCAACATCAGTCTTTGGTTCACTCAATTCAACTTCGGGAGCACCGTATGTATTAGCAGGTAATTGATTATTGATAACATCTAAATCTTTCGTTTCTGAGGCTTGCTCAAAGGCAGGAAGATCAGCAATAACATCACCAGAATTGTTATCAATAACAGCAAAGGTGGATGCGAAATCCCGGCTTGTTTCTTCGGTAGGGGGTTGAAAGTCCTCAGCGGGTGCAGGTACTACTTCTGCTTCGATTTCCACAGCATCATCTGACGATGGCAAAGGAGCGCCATACGTATCTGCAGGTGTATGATCAACAACATCCGATTTAGCAGTTGTGGGCACAATTTCATCGAAATCCTCTAAAGTTGATTGTGCTCGAGTAGTAGTTATGATTTCAACTGATTCAGTAACAGACACAGGTTTTTCATTAGGTAATTCGAATGGTATATGGGGGCGGAAGCCAGCTTCTGGATAACCTGTCTTCTGTTCAACCGCCGATGACGGTGTAGTAAATTCGATTTGTCTCGCCGATTTTGGCTTTAATCTCTTTATGGGTGTAGCCAGAATGCAGCTGATAGCTAAAGCTACCACAATAATTTGTAATCCTCTTGAGATGGCCATATTGAATTCAGTAAATTCGAAATGAAACTGTTGTTGATTAAACTATTATCAAAAGCTTTTATAGGTAAACTTAAAAACTTTTTTTACTTTATTATTTTTATTAGCAAAAATATAAACAAAAACAAATACTGCCAAAATTTGTACAAAGTCAGACTAAATAAAATTATACTACAAACATACACATGTATGTACATACGAGTATGTACATAGGTACAGATAATGTTAGTACGAATATGTGTTAATATACCAATAACCTATAAATTGATCAAGAATTCAGTTCTGGTCGAAATCAAGGCAATTTGAACTTCAAAAATGACGCGCTCAAACGCATAATTGTTTCAATTTCATTGTGATCCGTCACAAAAAATTCTTCATTCATACTGAGTCACTCGTAAAAATCACGATATTCAATGTAAATCCATACATACACATACAACAATACAACAACAAATAACAAACACCTTTAGTATGAACGTCCAATGTTAATGTGTAATAAATGATAATCATTTAATATACACATGATTGTGTATCTATGACTGTATGTATGTATGTAGTACATACAGTTCAACAACAAGAGCAACTATATGCAACAAAAATACCTTATACAATTTGTATTGAATTAAACAATAACACCCATTTCAGCAAGTGTGAGTACGTATCTCTGTGTTTTTAGTTGTGTTGCATTCATTATTCTATGCCACTCACGTACCAAAATTTATTTATTTGTATATCGTGTGTGATTCAATATTTTGGCTCAGACCTGTTCTACTCTGTTTCACTGTACTGTGCTGTGCTCTTTATCTTTATTTGTACTTTTTTATCCGTATGTTTACGTTTTTCTATTAAATCATTTGTAATTTTCCGCTTTTCGGTAATAAAGTATTGGATTTCTGACCAAGACCTCTTCAAAGCAGATGCGTTGACATTTCGGGTTTTTTTTAAATGGTTGATGATAAATTTGTCAGAAGTTTTAGAGGTTTTTTAAAACTTTTTGATAATTTTAGTTAGGCTCGAGTTCATTAAACTTAATTTTCATTAAATTATTTTTACTGAAGTTTGTAATTACAACTTGAAAAATTTATTATTAAAAAATTTTTTTTGATCATTTTTCTTGACTGGGGATCGAACCTGGGTTGTTGAATTTACATATGTTTCGAGAAATCCCACTTTCTCTCATCAGAATTCTTTGCGTTTTACCACCTGCAACACTGCGGTGCCGGTCAGACAGTGATTCTGTGCCGATTTAAGGTGGGTGTTGGACCAATATTTCTGGGCGTTAAAAACATCAGCACAAATCCAATATACCCTCCCCACTATGGTGGTGTAGGGTATAAATAGTTCAAAGTTTTTGTGAAAGTTTTGTCTCCACTAAATACACTCCAAACATAATGTTAACATTCATTAAGAATAATATTTATTAAATTATTATTTATTATTGAAATGTTGTATTAAACGCTAATAAATAAATTCATTTATAATTTGAGTATCAGTGAATGGCATTCAATGATGCCCAGATTATAAATGCAGATTGTGTAGTGATAATGATGTATGTACCTTATTTATGAAAGTACTTACCTTCTAAATCCACTACACGACCGGCGCGTTTTAATGCTCTAACCGCTTCATCATGAGTAGCTTCTCGTAATTCTTCACCATTAACGGAGAGAATAGCATCGCCCACGTAGAGTCCTTTGGCTTGATCTGCGGCCATGCCACGAAATATTTTTGATATTAATATTGGCATTCGATTTTCTCGACCACCTTTTATAGATATACCTAGGCCATTATTCTCGGATTTTATAATGCGTACCTGAACGGAAAAAAAGTAATAAAATGCATTAACAAAAATAAGTTTATGTTTATAAGTAATATTAAACAGAAAGATTTATTTAAATACAAATTTTAAGCATTATCTGACAAATTTGACTTACGTGTCTCTTTTGATTTGCTACATGATCAGGTACATCACACATATCCATACCACTGTCCAAAGTGTTGTTATTTAGCAGATGGTCACTATTATCAGTTACATCTATGTCATTAGTAGTACTGCCACCTCCTCCACTCTGAACCATGCCCTGCATGGATGCAGAAGAGGGAATGGATCCATTATGTCCACTGTGATTACTCCTAAATAATCACAGATTAAGAATACTTTGAGCACTTTAGCAGGATACAATATTTACATTATAATTCAATATTTATATCATCCGCAAATATTTGGCAAAATTTCAACAACCAAACGAGGTCCGTATGGCACTCTACTTTGTATTTTCATATTTCCTCAGAAGAAGTGATACAAATTATTGATTCTTCGATTTAAATGATTATTTACCTAAAGTAATATCACTTCATGTGTTGGCCCATTCTTCAAAGTTATGTTAAAGATATAATGTAAAATTAAATATAATATTTGTTTCCATTTATCAGATTCAAATGCCATTATATCTTTGATACAACTTAAAAAAAAACAGAAAACATCTACATATATTTTTTTATTTCAAATGGAAATATCAAAATTTTTAAGATTTCTACTAAGTTCATTTAGATAATAAGGAGGTGTTATAATTATCGTAGAATATTGAAATTTGAGAAAGGTATTACTGATTGATACTTTCAAAATATATATTAGAAATCGGATAAATAACGTCGAAATAACAACCGCCCTAGGCAGGTTTATGGGGTCTAAAAAATTGAGATTCTGTCCCACTGCGGTACGTTAGACAATATAATTTGTTTTGTTTTTCATACAATGATGAACCTTTCTAAATATTTATTTTTAATATAATGAATGATATGTTTGTGAACTTACCCTATAGTACCATTTAGTGTGGTCGACTGGTCACCAGATCCAGCATTTTCACACGTCTCATCTAGGCTAATCGCCAAATAATCTGTTTCTAAAGTAACCAATACACGATACCAGGCTCCACGCACACGGGTCTCCAAAGTACCGCAGCGCATGCCGGAGGGTGATTGTGTAGGTAGAGGCTGGACCGGAGCATTGTTTAACGTTCTGCCCAAGCTCGACGACTCTACCATAATGCCGTCAAGGTATTATTTTTCAATAACAATAATATTCTGATATTTCCCTGTGTATAATAAATCTTAAAGGCATTATTTTAAATGCATATCGCAGCAATGTTTTTTATTTTGTCAACATGTGAATTTTTCTGAAAATATATAAAAGAATAATTCATATACATAAATACATGCATACATACATACATACATCATAATAAGGTCGCATTAATATTAAGTAAGAATATTATTTTTTTTGTTACTATTTATTTAATTTCAAACTCATTCGCTCATTTTAGATTTCACATATACAGAGGTCACTACCATAGCTACCAGATTTGACGATTTTTTGTTTTAAAAATAGCAAAGTGACGATTTGACGATTTTTTCATTGAAAGTGACGATTTTCGGAATTATTAAAGTTTTCTACCATTTGTTTTTTTTTTTATTAATGTTTTTGTTACAAAATTCTCACTTTTTTTGAGACAACAACTATTTTTCGCATTTAATATCATAAATATTAGGAAGAACGTGACACATGAGTATTTAAAAAACAAAACTAAATAATAGTAGTGTTTTCTTAATTATTGACAATTGTTAAGTTTAAATATGTATAATAATTGCAAATAATAGTAGAAATTACTTATTTATGTGTAAACATAAAAATAAATTTTAAATGCTGAATTATTCCATGAAATAAAATTTTTATAGGAAACAATTTTTGAATATCAACGGGAAAACTTTACAAAAATTTCTCCTATTTTAAGAAAACGTCGAAAGAATATGCAGTCAAATAAATTTAAATAACAAAAATACGGAATTCTTTGAAAATAAGTATGTACCTGTATATGTTGGATGAATTGGGTTCTATACTCAAAATTTTATTTAAAACTTAATAAACTAGATTGCTTTGACATTGTTATTTAACCTGAATTAATAAAATATGCTAAATTCAGATATTTATTTATAAAATACTGTAAGTCTTGTTTCATACTCTTCAGTTTGACCAGTTTTTGTTCAATTCTCACCTGCCATTTCATTTACACACATCAATTCAATTTTCGTACTTTTTAATGCAAAAGGAAATAAGAAAATTGACTAGTACCGTCAAGTTTATACCCCTTTTGTTCTCTTTTCTCTTCTCATCCGAAAATACTTGCCTTGATGACTCAGAATTGAAAAGTATGAAAGCGGACTAAGATATTATAAAAATATTAAGCAGGTTGTGTTTAACATTATATTTTTGTGATTTCTTATTTAAAAAGTTAAAATTTATTTATTTTAATTTATATTGTACAAGAGACTATATAAACTTGAATTTTTGTGTTTTCGTTTAAATAAAAATTTCAAAATAATATTAGAAATAATAAACAAACCATTTTTATGATTTCGAACTCATATTCGCGTAACTGTAAATACTTCCAAATATTTGTATATACTCGTATATGTAGCTCATTTGTACAAGTCGGTAATAACTCAAAATATGTATGTATGTATATAGTTTTAAGTAATTGAAGTGATTTTTTTTTTTTTAAATAACTTTTATTATATGAACGATTTTAGGACTGGTGTTTTGTAGTACTCAGTCTAAAAAGAGAATATTGTCTCAAATGAGTGATATGTATAAATAACTTTAAATTGTTGTTTGGGTTTTTTGCACTCAAGATTGTACTGATAATACTAAGAACACACAAAGTCATCGCCTTCTTCATTACCAACCGTCTTAGATATGCATGTATGTGTGTGTATGTATTGGTACAACAACTTACATACATGTATTCATTATTATTTGCAGACATTAATGAGCATACAGTGAATAGCAAAATTGTAAGATGGTTCTCCAAACTTAAAAGAAAGCTCAATATACATATTTAATTGCGAAACAGAAAAGTAATTAATTAAAATATAATTCTATTTATTTTTATCTTCCAAAAAGTAAAATTGTAAATTATGAAAACAAATGTTAAATTTCTGCACAATCATATATCCTTATAAGTTTTTGCGTTCATCAACTACAAATACCGAATTTATGTATTAGGCCGATTTTTGGCTTAATCCGAAACCGAATACCCGGCCGGAATCTAGTATTAATATATCAGATATTTTGTATTAAAGATCGGTCAATAAATGGCTGAGATATATCTTCTATACATTTTTTTGTATTGAATTGAATTTATAACAAAATCCTTTTACACCATTTTACTTTTCAGTGTTTATGATTTTTTTTACTTAGTGGGATAGCTAGTGTATAAATACCATAATTCAATCCCGCGTATAAATGAGAGGAATATCTTAAATTATTTTCATTAATGTGGTCGATTTTACTATGAAGCGACTAAAACAAATAAGAAAAATTCATTAGAATGGCAATACACATTTCTATTATAGTACACATGCATGTGTGTACTTTAATATATAAATACATACTTATATACGAGTTCGTACCAACAAATTTACAAACAAATATTCGCCAACGAAATGGCCTGTAAAAATCCGTCTACCGGAATGCTAATAAAAAAATATATGAATGTGTGTATGTATGAAGATTTTTGTTATGCGCTTACATTCCAGCTTTAGTAAGGAATAAGAAGAAAAAAAAATAGGAATAACGCAAAGTACCGCCATACAATTGTAGTGTATAATAATGCATACCTTCACGCTAAATTTCGCATACAACAACATTTTAATGTGACACCCACCCATCCCCTCTCAATCCTATTACATACACATATACCTAACTAGCAAGGAAAGCTTACTTGCATTCCACAAACATCTTGAATGAAAAGCTCGTAAAGACGTAGTAAATAAAGAGAAAAACATTCCAATATTTTTAGAAAAAGAGCACAAACAAGAGCTTCAATTGAAGGGTGACTTAAGGGAAATCTATTTATTACTAATAGGGGTTGGTATTTGTATTTTTCTTATTTTTTTTTTTCTTGGCGACATACAAATTTTTATTGCAAATTTAATGAAAATTTTCATAGGAATTAATTACCTTCATTACATTTTTATTCAGTTAGAAATATTATATTTTTTATTCGTTAAATCATAATATCTGCACAAATAATTGAGCACATTTAATATATTGACCAATTTCCTTTTTTAATACGATTAATTTATTCTCTCACACACTATGAAAAGCCAGACAGTATAATTTTTTAAGTGGTTGTATTTTTATTTATTCAAATTTTTTATGTTGTGTCACATTTTTTATTCCTAAGAACTAAGATTAAAACTTTGTTTCTGTTTCATTGATCTTTAATGGTGCACAAATTTTAATTAGTGATTTTTTTATTTATTTAATATATTTTTAATATATGATTTTTTTTTCGATTAATGTGATTATTTGTTTGTTTCGTACCGTTCTTTGTCAATCGTAACTCGTAACTGAAGTATTGTCTCCATTAACATATCCTTTTAAAAAGGCAAGTATATTTGAAGCTTTTGAAGTAAATTCTCTTAAATTTGTTGCCAAGGATTCTCTTATCTTCTAGTGGTATATACTAAAAACTTAGTGATAAAAAGCAACCCTGGTAGTTGCAAATAGAACATGTTTTAAGGATAATGCCTTCCGAAATTAGACGTTGCTTTTATCACTGTTAAGATATGTATACTTACTTAGACCAACTGACGTAATGCAAATTTTAAAACCTATAACATTAAAAAGCAGTATTCATACAAAAATCAGCAATAATAAGCTTCATAGTCCCAATATAAAGTACACTTCCAAAAATTACTTAAATGCTCATAAATCTCTTATAAAAATCACCATCAATTTGAAATTGGGCATTACTAATCCAAATATAATAATATATGTATAAATGATCGTACGGAATGTTTTTCACGAAAATTATATCGCAGTCATTCGTGGACGGATTTTGCCGATTTTAAATAGCAACTTATCACCAATTTTTGTCCTTTAGGCTCTAGGGCCTCTAATTAAAAATCGTTATCGATACAAAATTTATAATACAAATTTGTTTTATATATTCTGCGTCGAAAAATCTCTTGAGAATTAAAATTTACCCAAATACTCTTTGTTAGGTCATAACTCATAGAAAATTTGAATCAAATTGAAAACTTTCCACATATACCTTTATATTCAAATCTAGCTAATAGATTTTGTTAATAGCGGTCCATATTTGATCATTGCTACTCCAAAAATTAGTTATATACACAGAAATGTGTTATAAAAAGCGTTATGCGAGACAAATAATACTCATATAAGTAGATAAAAATTGGCGTAGGAAATTGTATGACCACCGTCATGAGTGGTAGCTCCCATAAATGTACCACTTCCGAAACACACACACGCATAAATCTCATATAAACATCGTTTTAAATTTTAAATTCGACATCAATAATCTTCATATAGTATATAATAATCGCAGTACCGATTTTTATGCACATTATAGGCGATAGCTCCCATATAAGGACCACTTCCGAAAATCACATTAACCTACATTTCTATCTTATAAAAATCGATATCAAAAGAAAATTTTGCACTTTACAAAGCAAACAAATTTTGAAGCAAATGTCTGCCTGACCGCCATTTGCTGAATTTGCTACCATAGTTATTTCTAATATCAATGACCAAAAACAAACAAACAAACAAACAAACAAATAGGTAGAATTAGTAAACAAATTTTGATCAAAATGAATGAAAAACTTTGGACAGACTATACTACATATTTTGATCTTGATGCCATTTAAATGTATGAATTTTAGGTAAAATCTACGTGAAATTTACATTTAGTAATGATGGTGGGTATATAAGATTTGGCATTTTCTATAAAATTTAAACGTGCAATACTTCTATGTAAGGTTTGAACGTCAACAAAAAAATTAAAAGTAAAATTTAAAAAGTTATACTGCTAATAGACAGTCATATTTGTGTACTTATAGTATATGTAAATATTTGTACATATGTATGTATATGCATTAATTCGATTTTGTTTAATAAAGTCATGAATATGCTCATTAAACAGAAAAAAGCATTGATAACAAGTGAGATTTTTACAATTCTGAGTTAATTTTTTTTTTTGAAACACACATACATATTTACATTTGGATGTTGTTTAATTTACTTTGTTCCTATCAATATTTAAATAGATTCATAGATTAAGTATGACCCCAAAAGAGCTTCTTCAACATCTGTCTGTTACATTTGTAGTCATATATAAGCATATAGTATGTAGATATGTGTTTGTATAAGTGCGTGTATATTTATGAGTTTGTGAGTTGTGAAGAACAAAAAGATTGCAACATAAATATGATCGTAGAGCAGGAGGCTTGAATAATATTTAAAAGATTTGTTAATCTCTACAAGTATTGAATTAAAATCAGTTTCGTTTGTTCAATGGTAGCAGCAGCATGGATCGGAAGTTTATAAACACAAAATTATTTAAACGATTGCTTATATTGGTTTTAGTACTGCAGCAATGTTGGGGTCAACAAAACTTTAATGCGTATGATGATTATGACGAACCAGAAAATTATAACGATCATCATCCTTTAGATATACAGCCACATTATGGAGGAGCACGGCCTCACAGTAACTATGACCTGTATGAACGTCAAAGGGATTACCAAATGGGAGCATACGATGGCCAACATTATGGTGAAGAATCGAATCGTCGTACACCAAATCGAGATGAGGAACAAATCTCCCCTGATCCTACACAACCTAGAATATATCAGCCACGTCCAGAACAAAATCCACCTCCACAACAAGATCCAAACATAATATTGGTGCCTCGTTTAGGTTTAGTTCGTGGTCAAAATAGTTTTAAAAATATAAAAAATAGAGCTATAAGTGCGTACTTAGGTTTGAAATACGGTACTGTTAAATCGGGTCTTGGAAGATTTCAGGTAAGCCACGCATGTTATTAATAAATATTCAAAATCAATGAGACAGGAAATAATTTTTAGAAAGCCTTATCCCCGGAACTAACTGAAAATTTGATAGATGCGACTAAGGAACCGTCGAACTGCCCTCAATTCCCCGATTTGGAGACTATTAAAATAAAGGAGAGTCGTTCTGAAAACGTAGATGATTGTTTAACTCTGAACGTCTTTACTCCAGCGGTATGGATTTTATAACGAATACATAATATTAACAAAAAAGTAGATATATGTTTGATATTGCATTCCTTTTTAGAAATCTGGTTCATATCCTGTTTTGGTATTTGTACATGGTGAAATGTTGTTTGATGGCAGTGCTGAGGAAGGTCAACCTGACTATTTTTTGGAAAATGACGTTGTTTTGGTTACGATAAATTATCGCTTAGCTCCTTTTGGTTATTTATCAACATTAACTGATGATATGCCAGGAAATGTTGCTTTATCTGATATTCAAATGGCCCTGGAGTGGATACAACAATATATTAGAAGTTTTAATGGCAATCCGGAACAAGTAACGCTAATGGGTCAATCGGGTGGTGCTACATTGATACATGCACTGAGCTTAAGTGGCAAGGTATTTTATATTAAACAATTGGTATCAAAATAGAAATATCAGTTTATAAATGATTGTTTAATGTGAATTGTAGGCCGAAGGTTTGTTCCACAAATTAATTCTACAATCCGGCACAGCTTTGAATCCCTACTTTCTGGACGAGCAACCCTTGGCGACTTTACGCAGCTTTGCTCATTACTCCCGTTGTCCGCTTAGTCGAACGATTGAAGACCTAGTATCTTGCTTCGAACGTATGAGTACCTCGGATCTTCTGAATTATTTTAAAAGATATTTTGTATGAAATACTTAACCTACACATCTAATATTTCCTTTATTAAGTTCATATTTGCTTTTTGATATCTCTTAGGAAAACAATGAACTTAGAGGTTTACAATTTGTAAATGGTTTCAAATTGATAGTAGGTGACAAACTGGGATATTTGCCACAACATCCTGCCTCCATGGTTGCCAATAACACCAAACCACTGATTGTAGGAGTGACAAAAGATGCTGGAGCTTTTATAATGTCCAGTAAGTACTTACTCTAATAATTTCATTTGCATTTGGAGCTCTGATTCTACCTACTAGTACAGAAGAAGTAATTAGTGTTTTTGTTTTAGGATTCTATGATCAGCTTGTTCAGTTACGCTCTAGAAACATATCGGATTATATTAATGTGGTTTTGAAACATACTACTAAACCTAAACATTACATGTTATGGATGCAATGGGCTCTTCAACACATTTTTACTGCTGAGGATGCTCGCAATCCATCTGTAAGCAGTTTAGTGCAAAAATTGCTGGAGGTAGGCGTATGTTTAAAGTCATTAAGTTCTTTAATTATTACGTTTTTCAACATTATTTTCAGTTAATTAATTTGATTTTGTATCGTGGACCTATAATAGATAGTATACGTTATACATCCAAAAACCACTCGACTTACATGTATTGTTTTGATTATCGCGGCGAATACCATCGTTTTGGACACTTGCAAAATCCTCTGCCATTTGAAATTGATGCTACTTTAAGTGACGACAATATCTTTCTCTTTCCCTATCCTGTTGAGGTTAGTCAACTCAATCCGGAGGATAAATCTATGGCAAGGGCGATGGTTACCATGTGGGTAAACTTTGCCATACATGGCGTACCTAATTTTAATAACGGTATTTGGCCAAACGTATCATCCGAATATGGACCATTCTTACGTTTTACCAATACCCATGAAAGTAAACTAGAATTGGATTACCACTTTGGTGAGGGCATACCAGTTCCTAATTTGTATCCCGAATTCTTTAACACAACCAAATCCGCAACTAATGCCACAATTGCCAAATCCACTGTGATGACTACGACTTCTACAACTACCCCTCGCCCTTTTTCTAACTACCAGCAACGTGCTTATCAATCATCATATCCAAATTATCGACAATATCCAAACTACAATACTCCATACCGATCATCGTATCCCAACTATAGTTCGCACGAAACCGCTTCAAATGAACACCATGGGAATGAGAAACCCGCTCAACCATTACCAACTCAATATAATTATCCCATGAACTCTCACCATGGTAACTACCATGAGATGCGTCATTAAAATCGTTTTAAATTAACGTATACGAGTAATGTTACACACAAAAATACATACGAAATCACAAACACACAAAAACATATTGTATATATATTTGTACATACATATGTATATGCATACTTGCATACATATTGGTATTACTGATAAGTAACTATAGAAATAGATCAAGCTAAGTATGCTATACATTTACTGCAAAAATACATATAGAAAATTAAAGTACGTACATACATACACATATTTTATGTGAAAATAAATTATTCTTATCAGTTCACCTACTTTACTGGATAGTGTTAATAGATCACAACATTTTTACAAAAAAATTAGAAAGAAATATTTACAGATTCTTTCCGCTAGAAAACACAATAATTTTCAATTAGTAGAAATGATATGTTCATGTTTAAATACCCTATAACTAAAATTATAATTCATCTGGCATGCACCTTCAGTATACGAGTATGTACTCGTATATTTGATGATGATTTTGTTTAATTTATGTCCTGCTCCTTTTTGTTTATTCACGATCTACATGAAGTAGAATTATAATTTCATTAAAAATTGCTTTAAGACTCTCCCAGACAGATCATACTATTCGTGGCATAATGTAAACTTGCCTATAGTGGCGTTCTTTTTGGAACTTTAAAAATACCATAACAATGGTCAAGAGAATTTGTAATAACTTGAATATTTTGCAACTGATTTAAATTAATTCATTATCTTATGAAGGAGTCAGTCATCTTTTTAAGCTTTCAAAAACCAATTATTAAGCGGATTTATATAGATTTTAAAACTGTATTGCATATAAATTTATAAATTTTGGACAAAACGCAAATAAAGCAAGCAATTAATGTGTTTAAAATTTAAATATTACTTTATTTCTACTCGGATGACGTCTTACTATACTATTTTTGGTTATAGATTTATTTATTGACGTATTCTTTTTTACTTTTCGAGTTGGTCTAATACGATTGTTGGTGAATTTTCTTCTGAAATTTAAAGGTTTTGATCGATGTTTCAGTTTCTGCTGATGCTTGTTGCTATAGTTGCGTCTAAAGTAGTAAACCTCTCTTATTAAACTATGGCCAGCCTCTTCGTCCATGATAGTTGCCGAAAACTCTTTAAAGTAATTGCCAGCTATGGTGAAGGTTTCGTCTAGTTTTAAATAAGGTCCATACAAGGTTGTCATGGGAGGCCAATATCCGCTGCGGTGACTTCCAAAAGGATAGCCGTTAATCACAAATGATGTCCAAATATCGACCATACGTTTAGCCATTGATTCGTCGGGCGGACTCAATTTTTCAACATGCTCTGGATATGGGAACAAGTATAAAGCTTCATCTGTTAGAGAAACACCAGCCTTAAAGGGACTCTGCATGTTATGCTCCTCATCCATATCGCGGTAACGATTGAATTCACCTGAATAATCGAAGGAATAGAGAAATGTATTATCGGGCACATGTTTATTATTAATGTTTAAAGCTAATAAAACAGGTAATTTGTGTAAAAGTGTGCCAGCCACCTAAAAGTACAAATAATTTTATATTTATATTAGTTATCGGATTTTTTTAAAACGCAGAAACTTACGTCTATCAATCTGGGTATTAAGGAGGAAAATGTGCCATTTTCCATCAGTCTTCTATTAAAGAAATCGTGTGTAACAAAACTGGACAATAACATGGTTTTGTCAGTACCCACCACCTGCCGGATAATATGATCGATGTAGTCATAGCTATTGTAAGTATCATCCGGTATATTTCCCTCCCAATCATTCTCAACGATCTCTGTAAATATTGTTTGCGTAAAGTAATATAATGTTTTTCGTAAACTTATCATACATTTTACCATTAAGAGTTCTAGATCCAGCATTTTTCGGACAACCACCCATAGCCGGGTAGGAGTTATTAGATTTAAGCATTAAGTCATATGGATGTTCTGGTAATACGCCACTTGGTCCTCCTATAGTAAATTGTATACCACCAGTATGACCTACACCCAAGTCCGATTTTTCAATCTAAAAAACGTGTATATTAGTAAATATGTCTATTTCTCATTTTGCACGCAAGTCATTTTTTCACATACACCATGTGTCATAAAAGCTTCTAGCAACTCCAAAGCCGACATATCCATAAGGCACTGATTTAAATCTCGAACGGTTTTCAGATTACATTCACCTTTTTCGGCAATTTCTTGGGCAAATTTTCGAGGATTATCCTCCAGGAATGTTGGCATTAAAGCTGAACCAGAATGATATATCACCTGATGAAACAATCCCTTCTCAACCTGAATCAAAACGTAATTAAGGTGTTGACTAATTTAGTTTTTACTTTAATTATGCTCACCTTAGGTGACAAAGTCAATAAATGCGCAATTGCAGCACCACCCACTTGGCCAGCTACGGTTACTTTGCCCGGATCTCCACCGAAATGTGATATAAAATATTTAATAAATTGCAATGCCAAAAATATATCCAAAACTCCTGCATTTCCAGGAATTTCATCCGTTTTTGTCGATAGAAAGCCAAATGGACCCAAACGATATTGCGGCACTACCAAAACAATATCCTTTTCAAGCAGATAATTGGGGGGAGCTTCAGAGTTGCTGCCCTCATACAAATATTCGCCATGTATGTAGACTAATACAGGATAGCTGCCAGACACATTAGGTGTTGTGATGGTCATGGACAAGCAATCTTCAATATCGATTAAATCATCCAGTTTTCGCAATGAATCCATCGAAACTATAGAAGGACAGCCAATTTTTTCAGCCGTTGCATCCATTACATCTTCCCATGGTTCGACGGGACGAGGGGGCTATAAAAATATTCATATATAGGTATGTAAGATCGACTTACAGAAAAAAGTATTTATTTTGACACTCTCAAAATAAATCTTTGTTTTCAGAAATTTATAGAATATTTATAAGAATATTATTTACATATTTATTTATTATTGTATAAACTTATAATTACAAATTATATTATAAATTAATATAAGGATAAGAGCCAATAGCTACTATGGCTCTTATCCGCTCAATATAAAGGGTGTTTTTTTTAGATGTACAGAACTTTAAGTTGTCAACACTTTTTTAACTGACTGCCAATTTGTCAGCTGTAAAGTTATTTATGTTTAGTTTGGTTTGGCATTGCAACATGAATAGACTGATGCCTAAAACAAGGTTGAAGTTGATCCCGATTTTCACAAGCGAATTTTGTTTATCGATGAATCTCACTTTTGTTTGAATGGATACGTCAATAAACAAAATAATCTTATTTGGAGTGATGATAATCCTCAAGTGTATGTTACATCAAGGAAAACTGACTTTTTGATTGGCTTTTAATTGATCCCTACATTCTTAAAAAAGGACCGGCCAGAACGTTACAGTCAATTGTGACCGCTATAGAGCCAAGATTACTGACTTTTTCGTGGTATCAAATTATCAAGACGGTGCAACTTGTCACACAGCTCGTGCCACAATTAATTTTGTTTCACGTTTCGGACCCGTGAATTGGCGCCTATGATCATGCAATTTAACGCCGCTTGACTATTTTCTGTGGAGATGTGTAAGTAGCGAAACGATTGACCACTTTGAGTACAACCTTCGCCGCGTTATTGCCGATATACGGCCACAAATCTTGCATAAAGTTATCAATAATTGGACTTTCAGATTAGACTACGTCCAAACCGGCCGAGGCGGTCATATGCCAGAAGTCACATTTAAATTATAATGCCAGAAGATCATCTTTCGAATAAAGTAAATATCATGTCAATTTAAAAAAATCATATTTGTTTTATTCGATTTCAAAGTTTATACATCTCAAAAAAAAAACACCCTTTAAAGGATATTAAATATTTGCATAGTAATGATTTTATATTAGGAGATGTGTAGTATATACTATAAATAATAGAAAACTATACAAATAAAAACGTTATTAAGAATGCAACTTAAACTAGTTGTTAGGTACTATCGCTACGTTTCGGATACCGCAAATTTCTTTTGCATTTGTTTGTAAACGTTTGGTTTGATTAAATTGTAAAGTTATAAAAACATTTGATTTCCTTTGGTTGAATTTCTGGAAGCTAACTAACTCCTCATCTAATATATGAATTTAAAAATTAAAAACATATTATAAGCAAACATGCTAAGTTGAGTAAAAAACTAGAAAAATTTTAAAATCCGTAAAAAATTACTTATGAGGCACCAAGGCACCTCATTTTAGAAACCTACCCAATAAAGGAAATGATTGCATCATAAGCTACATAAACCAGGGAAATCCCTTTAAACGAATCAATTGTCGAGTCTGGGTACATAATAAATATTCCAAACTTTATATGCATGCATAGTTCGTTTCTTCACTTTTTTATTTATTCAATTTTCTTGTCAATTCCTACTTTCAAGTGTTTAAAGCAAATTTCAATAAGACAGTTAATATTAATATAAATTTAACACCTAACGATGGAGTTCAATTTGAGTGCAATTATATTTCAACAAAAAATGTTATAAATTACACACCTTAAATCGATGTTTTCCCGAAGGTGCTTCAGCATATTTAACGTCAACAAACTGTAACACTTCTCTCCGCGACCACGCAGATTTAACAATTTTACCCTGTATCGAACCCAAGTTGGGCAATGTTATAATCGTATCCTTTTCTTCATCATATAACGCAAATGCTATACAAGCTAAAACGAAAAATACCGTTAGTCTCACAATCATCACTAAATTTTGAGTTTATTTTATCGATCTCGAAGCTGAACCGTTTATCAACAATACGCGGCAACGACTGATTTCATCGAATGCCGTAGAATTACACTTTACTATCACATCATCAAAACGGGAAATAAATGCAAATTTCACTTTAAAAAATAGCCAACGAATATTTTTATTATTTCTTTCTTTCCTCTTTCCATGCTACATTTGCAATTTCTTTATGTGTATATGTGTTAGCTTGTTCTTTTGGGGCCAAAACCGAAATAGAAGATTGAGAAATTGTTTAAAATTTTGCAAACAAAGTGAAAGAATGCGCCGACATAAATTTGATAATAATCATGAGAAGATCTTCGTGATCTAAAAAGTAATCAACATCACTCGAATCATTAGCATAAAAAGTTGTAGCGTATTTGGATGGATGGTTGATAGTAAATGATGGATTTACATGAGTATCTAAGTATGTATGTACATTTGTATAAATGTGCATATGTATACATACATATGTACATACTCGTATGTATATTAAATGGTCGGTCTAGCACAAGTATTGGTCTAACTTTAACGAAAAATTCTAGTGTTTGGCACAGTGTTATGTTAAATTACATTATTTATAATTTGATATAGGTATTTACTTTAAAAGACTATAATTATGCAAATTTCTGTTTTTGTTTTTTTTTTTTTTTTGTTATAGGTATATAGTTCAATGGGCAAACAAATCAAACGCAAAAATAATGTTACTAAATATTTTAATTTAAAGAATTATTACATTTAACAGAATTATTATTTTTAATGGCTAAATATCAATTTAACAACATACATAATTATGATCGATTAAGTGAAAGTTTTAATGACCAATTTAATTCAATGGTAACAGAAAAAAATCAACATGAGAATTCTGTTAAAACTAGTGGATACATATTTATAATTTTTGGTTACTTCGTTAGCTGCGGATTTGGAAACATACATCAGTCGCTTCTATGTAAGCAACACTTTTACTTTTTTAATATAAATCAAACCCAAATGTAGATGTTTACTTTTTATTATTAATTATAAACATAAACACATAGATGTAGGTACGTAAACTATTAAATTAAAGTTAAGTATTGTAAATAATGAATATTGACATTTAAATTTCTAGATCAACATAAAAGTCAGTCCAACTAAAATGTTAGTAAGAATATTTATTTTATACACACTTACACACACACACACACAGTAGATGCTCATTTTTTGTTTTCAAACTCTTTATTGATGTACATGTATCTACTATACATACATATGTATAAATATTTATGTGTTTGAGGTCACTGTTACAGTTTCGCGAATGAACTTTATTGATATCTCAGATACGAGCGAAAAGACAAAATGTTTCTATTCATTGGAGTAGATAAACAGAAAACTTTCTAAATATGTTTTAATTTTTGCTTCATCTTTTAGTTAAAACCATTTGTTTTAACAAATTAATTATACTGATAAAATAATATAAATCATTTTCTTGAAACGTACACAATTTATGAAATAAATACTCAAACTTTCATGTTTGCATATCGATTCTTTAGAACAGTTCTGAAAAAGTAAACAAAAAAAAAGAAAAAGGGGAATTATTTCGAAATAAATTTTTGAGCACAATGGTGAAGTTTATTTTTTTTTTGTATTCGTAAAATTCTTAGAAGTTATAGTAATTGAAAATGGCGTTATAAAAATGAGCAGTATACAAAACGTCGCAGTTTTCCGAAAGTCCCGGAATAAAAAACGTAACATAGGTACGTTAAATTAAAAAATGGATTGATCTAAATCATCTATATTTTCCTTTTTCTAAAATCCTTTAAACATTATAATTTTTTTTTTAAGAAAATGTTTAACAAAATTTAAAATTGAAGTTCTGATAATGCTTAGCAAAATTATATTTATCAAATAATGAATTCCATATAATTCACAATATTTTTTACCAAATTTGAATATCATATGATATACATATCATACTTCAACATAATATCATATGATATATGTACATACATATGTATTTTTGTTAAAGATCTCAAAACAAATTTCAAAAATTGTGTAAAACATATTTATACATATTTATTTCAAAAAAATAAAAATTAAAAATAGTAATCGTAGAACTTTCAAATAATGGGTCGATTACGGATGGCAACCGAACCTCAGTGGAGTTGACAGTTGCCAAAAACATATTACAGATGGCAACTGACAACTGTAAGCTGTTAACTTCAGTTGCCGAACATGGCAACCGAGAATTTGAGGTTGCTTTGATTTTTATTTTGTGACAAGTGACAAATTTTAAATGTTAGTTATTTTGTTGTTAAACTACATATTTATATTTTTAACATATAAATGTTTGTTTTCTACTCGACAATTCGAAAAACAGATTAAACACGAAAGTTGCCTTACATAATAACAACTTGCCTATTGGCAACCCAACTCCAGTTTGGTTGCTATACATAATCGACCCAGTAGTATCAAAGAAATATCATATAAAAGAGACAGATTCCGAAACTTGGTCGGAAAACAATATTCATATTTTTGTTTAACAGTTTCAATGAAAATTTTTTAAATTGCTTTCAGGTCTCGTTTCTGAGTCAGGATTGTTGTGTTGTGTAATATTTTTTGTTTCGTATTTTTCTTCATGAACTTAAAAAATTGCATTCGTGGGCCAAAAACTGCGACACAATTTATTGAAAGCTATTTTCAGGTTACCGGCACTAACCAAGACTTATGTGCGACATTTGTAGCATTTTCTTTAATTATGAAATTTCGAGAGAAAGGCGATAATATTTCGTTTGGCGTTGGGTTGAAATCATATACATTGTTGCGGCCAATTGTTCGCAGTAGGAATAATTCTGCAAAAATATGGAGAAGGAATGAATCAGAACTATAGACAGAGTATTCACTTACCTGTGTTCCTCATGTTAGGGTCGAGTTCATCCATCCTTGTATAATGCCCACCACGTCTAGTCATTTTGTTTATCTATTCTCATGTGTGATAACGTGAATGTTTAGTGTATGTATATGAATCTATAGAAATATAAATAGGGGAAACAGAAATAGTATCGAAATTTAGGAAAATTTATGATTGACGGGGAAAAGGGGAATAAATAAATATATATATCTGGAAATCAGTGCTCGAGAAAAGAAAACGTGATAGAGGCAAGGGAAAAATTATTTTTGTAATAGATATAAAGAATTACATCTCAGGGAGCTCCTTTAGAGTATTTTAGTTGAACCGAGGTCCTGAATTGGAATAAATAAATTCTTAAGCCCTGATAGAAAGATATACAAGAGATATATATAGGTATTTACAAGAAAAATATTTGGATTTTTTTTCTATTGATAGAATTAAGTGAAAATGCTAGAATTATCTTTTTACGTAGTAATAGTCATTATCAATAAATATTAGATTTGTATCATTATCTTTAAGAAAAAAAAAAAAACTTTTAACTTTAATAAATAATGTGAATTTTTTTTGAGATTAAAAACAATAATGAATCAAGAGTAAGAATATAGATATGGCAATGATGGATAGGTAAGTGAGTGATCGGAGTCGAGCATATAATGGGTCGTAGGCGACTTTGGGGAGGGTACATAACTACGACATGGTTGGGCGGGCTAGGGAGACTAACATCTGTCTTCATAAGTGTGGGTATTGTGATATGTGGATGTTAGGTGGTTTTTTTTTATAATTTTTTTGTTGTTCGGACGCGCAGCTGGCGAGAGGGTTGGGACCTGCCCGAAGGAGATGTATAGAGAGCTAGCTGGGAACCTCGCCAGGCGAAACGGGGTGTGGCGCGAACAAAGATGACGCCGCATCAAGGCGGAACTTAACACGCCAACACTAAAGTGCATCCGCAACAGAAATGGCGCCCAATCTTAATGAGGTAACTTAAGTAGCTTTCTCAATCATTGAGAGTGTAACTTGAGCTACGTGCTAACATGTATGACACCTAAACATGTAACAGTAGGGTATATTGAATTTTTTTTTTTGACCGAATAGCGGGCGTGAAGCATATTGCAGGTGGTGATTTGCATAGCCACTCTAGTATGATAGGGAGTGTTGTATGTAGGTGGACTACTTGAATATGGGGATCGACAAAGCAGTACAAAAATGGAAATGATGACAGTAGCTTGAGAGTGACATAGGGTGTCCCCAATGGTAGTGTGTTCATTTCAATTTTGTTGATAAAGTTAGATTTTTTTTTATCGTGTTTAATGTCGAGGTAATGTGATTATTGATAGCCTGTCATGAGCATAAGTATGTAAATCATGAAGTGTGTTGTATCAATAGGGGAGGAGTTTTTGATTTTGTTGATGATTTTGTTGTAATTGATTTAGAATGTTGTGACTATGGATAATACGATATGAGATAGCCTTTCTAGTATGGGATGAGAATGTTGTATCTTATATCGTAGGTATCTTGTCGTAATCTCGATCGATGTTGTGTCATGATCGAAGTACGACAAAACATAGTTGGGGAATTTAAGTCCATTTTTTTTTGTTTGTGTTTAAAATTTCCACATATCAGGTATTTACGTAAATAGAAACCGCTGCGATGATCACCTCCGTCTATCATTGCCAGAACTAAAATAAGAAAAAAACGCATTAAAATCTAAAGATTTATAACATATCTTAAATAATTGTTATATACATGTACATATGTGATTTCGCTGGTATAAGTTTTCATTGTTTTTTTTTTGAGCCTTGAAGATATATACATATGTGTTTATATGAAGTAATTCTGTTAACGTATTGATTTGTTTATATTTCAGTATCAAATGAATTTTTGGTGTTGAATATTGAATGAGTGAAATCGTATTTTTATTATTAGAATTTTGTTTGAATAAGCGATTATTGTATTTCAGTTCTTTTTATATTATTATTTAGTCTTAGTAATTGTCTTTATTTATTCTTATATTTTTTTATTATATTATTATATATTTTTTTCTTTACGAATTAGGTTTTACCTTTTTTTTATTATTATTATTTAAATTTTTATTACTTTCTTTTTAGATATTACTTTTATTAATTTTTTTTATTATTTACTTTTATTTATATTTTTTTTTATTTTTTATTTTTTTGTATTTTTATTATCGTTTTTTTTTCATTCTTAATTTGTTTCCATATTTATTTTAAAATTTTTTTGTGTGCTTAATAATATTTAATTTTTATATTATCCTTCTAACTCATACAATTAGTACGATTGTGCAAAATAAGTGGTATCAGGGAGGGGTATGAATGTAAAAGCTCAGTCACAAGTGAATAATAGGAAAAGAAGTAGACAACCTCAAATTGATTTGAACAGATCGATTCCACACGCGTTACCGAAAGTCCGGAAGACTATTAATATTAATAAAATAATGCCGAATTCCATAGAACCTAACAGAGCTCAATTTATAGATTTGTCTCAGACCATAAATACTGCCAATCGGGCAATGAATATGAATCCCAGTAGTTCTAGTGGTACAGGCAATAATGCAGGGATGGAGAACATAACTCCGGAAGTCAGGGAGATGGTCACTGACGAAGCTATGGCGGTGCAGAGGTCTTTAGAAGACAAAGTGAGAAAAATGGTTCAGGATGAGATATCAGGTGTGAAAAATAGTATTTCTGAATTAACAAAATGTCTAGCACAACTTTCAAATGTAACGACACAAAACCCAGGGTCTGCGGTAGAGAACGGAAATTGTAATAATCCAATGGATAATAATGGGTCACAAACGAACGGAAGATTAGATGTTAGAATAGCATCAGATGATAGTTCCGATAGAAATTCTACGTCCAGTAATAGCAATATCATAAATCCGAATCTTAATAGTCACCTACCGGGTATTAGAATGCAATCGATTGAACAAGCCAGAATACGGGTTGATAAATTAGGAGTGGTATTTGATGGTAATCCAAACCATGTTAGCATAGACGATTTTGTTTTTCGCTTAGAACATTTGCAACTACATTACCAAATACCATGGTCAGAAGTACTGAGGGATTTCCACCTATTAGTTTCTGGTTCAGCGAGAGAATGGTATTGGTTATTTGTAAAAACTCATGGAGTGTTTGACTGGCCTGGACTACGGCATGCGTTAATAGGGCAATACAAAACGACGCGATCAAATTTTGAAATCATGAGAGAGTTAGTTGAACGTAAACAGCAAAGTGGAGAAACGGTCGATAGTTATTTTCACGAGATGTGTAAAATACGATCCAGGTTAATACAACCTATCCCGGAATACGACTTGATAAAAATAATTAAAAGGAACATAAGGGAAAGCATAGGTAGAATCGTATATCCGATAGGAGTGTCTTCAGTGGAACAATTGCGAGTCGAATGCAACGAAGCTGAAAGGAATTTCCCTAGGAGGGATGTTCGACATATACAGCCAACAACACGTCCAGTAAGATATGTCAATGAAATTTATGTAGAAAACGATGACGAAATGGGAGGAGCAAGTCCTTCAGATAACTATGAAGAAATTGCGGTCCTGAATACAAACCTACAGCAAAGAAGAAATCAAGTTACCTGTTGGAATTGCAGGCAACCGGGTCACGTGTATATGGACTGTACTTCTTTGGAAAGGACAGTATTCTGCTATAAATGCGGAAGACCGAACGTGATAACGCCTAGATGTCCCAACTGCCAATCGGGAAACCCATTCAAGAGCCTGGGAACAAAGGGGGACCCAAGCTCGAGCGGAAATCTTCCCCCAAAGGAAAATTAATGCAAACAAAGATTATTGATAACACGCATAAAGTAAAGGGAAATGAGCTTGTGATACCTAAAAATCTTCCACAAATACGACACTATATTTCCAGGGACGAGAGACAGACTTATTACAACCGAGTCAGGGAGAAAATTTTGGGAAAGGAAAATAATCAGAAAAAAACTGAGAATCGTATTCGTAGGGTGCGAGAAAAATTTGCGGAAAGACGAAAGAATAGAAAGCTAGTAGTAGAATCCGTCAGAAGAGCAGGTCAAGACAGTGCAACAGATTGTAGAAGTTTTGCAGAGGTTGATATAGAAGGAAAGATTATCCGAGGTTTGTTAGATACAGGTGCAACAGTTAGCATATTAGGAAAAGAGTGTAGGGAGTTAGTGCAAGATTTAAATTTAGATATCCAACCGATAGTGACAAGTGTTAAGACAGCCAGTGGTAAATGTCATAGAGTGTTAGGTAAAATAAATGTGTATGTTAGCTATACAGGTCAAAAGAACAAAATGTGTTTGTATCTGTGTCCGGACCTAGAACAATCATTATACTTAGGAATAGATTTTTGGAGATTATTTAAGTTAGCACCAGACGTGATAGGAGTGAGTGAAATTGATATTGGAAAATTACAAAAAGAATTTACATCGGAGAAAAATGATTATAAATTAAGACCACACGAATTGAACGAAAAGCAAAGAAATAGGTTGGATAAGGTAATCAGCGAGTTTGATACTTTTGAAGAGAAGGGATTGGGAGTTACTCCCTTAGAAAAGCACGTCATTCGATTAGTAGACGGGGCTGAGCCTATTAAGGATCGCTACTATCCAATTTCCCCTGCAGTTCAGGAAATTACGTATGAAGAGATTGATACGATGCTACAGTTGAAAGTAATAGAGGTGAGCGAAAGCCCATGGTCAAACCGAACGACAGTGGTTAGGAAACCGGGAAAAACCCGCTTTTGCTTAGATGCTCGTAAGCTCAATAAACTCACGATTAAGGATGCTTATCCCCTTCAAAATATAGATGGAATCTTGAGCAGGATAGATGAGACACATTTTATTAGTAGTGTTGATCTGAAGTACGCCTTCTGGCAAATTGAGTTAGATGAGGAGAGTAAAGCTTACACAGCCTTTACAGTAGCGGGAAGACCTTTATATCAATTTCGCGTAATGCCATTCGGATTATGCAATGCCGCTCAGAGATTATGTCGGCTCATGGATAAGGTCATACCGAATCGGTTGAGGGATAACGTGTTCACATATTTAGACGATTTACTTGTAATTTCCAGCACATTTGATGAACACTTAAAGCTGTTAGGTGAGGTAGCACAATGTCTCAAAATTGCCAACTTAACGATCGGCTTGAAAAAGTCACAATTTTGTTTTCAAGAGTTGAGATATCTGGGATTTACTATAGGAGGAGGATTACTGAAAACTGACCCAAATAAGGTGCAGGCGATAAGAAACATAAGATTGCCAAAGAGTGCTAGAGAAGTCAGAAGTTTTCTTGGTACGGCTGGATGGTACAGGCGTTTTATTAAAGACTTTGCTACGATTTCTGCACCTCTGACTGACACCTTGAAAAAAAGCAACAAATTTAAGTTGACTCCCGAGGCCATAGAATCTTTTGGAGAGCTTAAGAAAGCATTAACGTCTGCTCCTGTATTACGACATGCCGATTTCACTAAGCGTTTTTACATACAATGCGATGCTTCTGATTACGGAATTGGAGCAGTATTGTATCAACTCGATGGAAGAAACGAGGAACATCCCATCGCATTTTATTCGCAGAAACTGAACCCATGCCAAAAGAATTATACTGTCACTGAAAAAGAGTGTCTGGCAGCAGTGATGGCGGTAAAAAAGTTTCGACCTTATGTGGAAATGATGCCATTTACCGTAATCACGGATCATGCCAGTCTTAAGTGGCTGATGACTCTTAAGGACCTTACAGGTAGACTAGCCCGATGGTCATTACAGCTACAGGCCTTTGATTTCGAAATCGAACATCGAAAAGGTTCGGAAAATAAAGTGGCCGATATGTTGTCGCGAATTCCTCAGGAATGTGTTGATGAAGTACAAATGGAAGAATTGCTAGACTTTGAAACAACCGAATTCGATAGTGAAGAATATTTGGGACTTATAAAACAAATTAAGGAGAATTCTAATAAATTACCAGATTTGAAAGTAATTGATGGTAAGATTTTTAAAAGAACAAGTCGGGAATTAGAAGCCGAAGATCAATGTCAATGGAAGTTATGGTTACCACCAAACCTAACGCAAGCTATAATAGAAAAATGTCATGCATCAAATACTTCAGCTCACGGGGGAATGACCAAAACGCATGAGAAAATAAAGAGATTCTTTTACTGGCCGAAAATGACCATTCAAATTAAAGAATACGTAAAAAGGTGCCGGGTATGCAAGGAAACTAAACCGGCAAATACGAATTTAATGCCTGGAATAGGTCAGGAGGTGATCACTGAGAGACCATTCCAGAAATTATATATAGATTTCCTTGGAAAATACCCTAGATCCAAAAACGGGAATAGCTATATATTGATTGTGATGGATCACTTCACAAAATTTACGTTTTTGAAGGCTATGAAGGAAGCTACTACGGGAAACGTAGTAAAGTTCTTAACGCAAGAAATCTTTTATAAGTTTGGAGTACCGGAAATTATTCATAGCGATAATGGCTCACAGTTCGTAGCGAAAGGTTTTCAAGACCTCATGGAATCATTTGGTATAAGACATATGAAAACTGCCGTTTACTCACCACAAGCAAATGCTTCGGAGAGAGTAAATCAATCTGTAATAGCTGCTATTAGAGCTTATTTGAAAGACGACCATAGAGACTGGGACTTATACTTACCAGAAATTGAATGTGCATTAAGAAACTCGGTACATTCAGCAACCGGTTTTACACCATTCTTTTCTCTATTCGGCGTGCACATGTTCTCAAATGGGGCAGACTATAGACTTGCTAGGAAACTAATGTCTTTGTCAGACCACGAAATAATCGATATGACCAATAATGGGAAATTAGAACTAATACGGGAGAAGATACGTAAGAATATGCATGAGGCATATGAAAAGAGTGCGTTAAGATATAATAAGAGGGCGAGAAATATAAAGTTTGTGCCAGGTCAGGAAGTGTATCGCAGAAATACCACATTGAGTAACTTTGGGAGAAATATAAATGCTAAGTTTAATCGAAAATTTTTAAAATGCAGGATTGTAAGGCCAGTCGGCAACAATATGTATGAACTGGAAAATCTTCAGGGCAAGTCAATTGGTATCTTTCACGCGAAAGACATAAAAGTTTGAAAACTACTTTCTTTTGAAAATCTGTGATATAATCTATAAACAGTGCAATATTAGGATTAGTAATACATTTTAATAATAATTTATCAAAAAAAAAAAAATTTTTTTTTGATAATGTATATTTATGTATGTGTTCCGTCCTAATATATCATTGTGTACCTGATTTTATCATAGATTTACCAAACCAAACAGAATTGAGTGCAATATACGGACTTTTTTTTTAGTAGTAAATAAGTCTGTGTGTTGTCTGTCACGTGATTTAAATTGAGAACTGACCATATACCGAAATCTTACACCGAAGCGAAATGACCTTATAATAAAACACTCACGTAATTATGAATAGGAAGCAGCGATTCCGTATTATATAGTTTCCATAGTATAATGTTGCTGAGTTTAGTGGTAGATAGTAACGACTGGTAGACCTGTAGAAAAAAAGAGGTTAACAAAGTAAAATTTTTTTTAGCATTAGTTATATTAATTTACTTCCCGTAATTTAATTTATTTGTTTTGTTATAAAAATGAAAATCTAAGTCGAAGGCCCGGCTGGATTAAGATGAGACTCATGTCAGGGTGTGGGAGTTCCCCACGTTGTATTAATGTTCATAGGAAAACATACCCGCACACCGTTTCCTTTGGATCCACCCAACGAAAACGGAGTTTTGTTGCGGCCAATTGTTCGCAGTAGGAATAATTCTGCAAAAATATGGAGAAGGAATGAATCAGAACTATAGACAGAGTATTCACTTACCTGTGTTCCTCATGTTAGGGTCGAGTTCATCCATCCTTGTATAATGCCCACCACGTCTAGTCATTTTGTTTATCTATTCTCATGTGTGATAACGTGAATGTTTAGTGTATGTATATGAATCTATAGAAATATAAATAGGGGAAACAGAAATAGTATCGAAATTTAGGAAAATTTATGATTGACGGGGAAAAGGGGAATAAATAAATATATATATCTGGAAATCAGTGCTCGAGAAAAGAAAACGTGATAGAGGCAAGGGAAAAATTATTTTTGTAATAGATATAAAGAATTACATCTCAGGGAGCTCCTTTAGAGTATTTTAGTTGAACCGAGGTCCTGAATTGGAATAAATAAATTCTTAAGCCCTGATAGAAAGATATACAAGAGATATATATAGGTATTTACAAGAAAAATATTTGGATTTTTTTTCTATTGATAGAATTAAGTGAAAATGCTAGAATTATCTTTTTACGTAGTAATAGTCATTATCAATAAATATTAGATTTGTATCATTATCTTTAAGAAAAAAAAAAAAACTTTTAACTTTAATAAATAATGTGAATTTTTTTTGAGATTAAAAACAATAATGAATCAAGAGTAAGAATATAGATATGGCAATGATGGATAGGTAAGTGAGTGATCGGAGTCGAGCATATAATGGGTCGTAGGCGACTTTGGGGAGGGTACATAACTACGACATGGTTGGGCGGGCTAGGGAGACTAACATCTGTCTTCATAAGTGTGGGTATTGTGATATGTGGATGTTAGGTGGTTTTTTTTTATAATTTTTTTGTTGTTCGGACGCGCAGCTGGCGAGAGGGTTGGGACCTGCCCGAAGGAGATGTATAGAGAGCTAGCTGGGAACCTCGCCAGGCGAAACGGGGTGTGGCGCGAACAAAGATGACGCCGCATCAAGGCGGAACTTAACACGCCAACACTAAAGTGCATCCGCAACAACATAAAACTAGAATTATGTACATAGTATGTACATATATTTAAAAATGCAGCTTCTGTTTGCCTTTTATAGCTTCCAACAACACTTACAAATAGAAATGTATCTTACAAAACATTCGAACAAAGAAAAATAAATATAAATTATAAAATTTTGTTTCTAATAAATATAATTTTTATTTTCAATTATATGTACATACATATGTATGTATCTATGTGCATTATGCAAGTTAGCAACGCTGTGAATACCCATGTTATTTTGATGGCCGACATGAATGCCCATACTAATGATAATATGCTTGGTTGCAATTTTTGGTTAATTTGTTTTGAATTACATACATACTTATGTATATTATATTAAATTTCGATTATATTTCATAATTTCATTTGGTCAATGCTTCGGTTATTTGTGACAAATATTTGATCAGCTTTAAATATTATTGCATTGCTTTGGTTGGCTAATTTATGGAAAATTTTGTAAAGTTTTCATATGATTGGTCAGCTATTGTTTTGTTACTGCAAATTTTAATTTTAAGTAATTTTATTCAATAAATCATTCTATGTCGAATAGCCTAATTGAGTAATTTATTTTAAAGAGGTTCATAGAACGTAAGAAACTAACTCAAAGAAGTAACTTGCATGTATGTATGTACATAGATATGAATTTCATTGTGTTTTATTTTTAATAATATTAGAGATTAGGGTCTTTTAATTTTTCTTGGTTCTTCTGGCTATCAATACAATATTTCCTCGTGCCTCTTCATTGTCAGTATCCACATCAGCAGTGTCTTGATCGGCTTCATTATTGTTTTCGGTGATATCGACTAAACTGTCAAAAAATTCCTCGTTGACCAAATTAAAACCATTTGCAGATTCCTTAATGGCCGCTGTGAATTCTTCGATATAGTTTTCACCAATCGAAACAGTTCTGCCAATTTTCATATATGGTCCGGTTTCATCGTTCATTGCAGGCCATTCTGGGACATTAGGTGCAGATGGCTTACCAGTAGCAGCAAAAGAAGTCCAAAATGCTACCATACGTTTAGCGATTTTAATATCGCGATTCGAGTTGAGTAAGAGATATCGAGGCCAAGGGAACAAGTAAAGATTGTCGTCAGTTAGGGAAACGCCTAATTCGAATGGCATTTCATTCATATCGTTATCAGCATACCCAGACGATGTATAACGATTTAATTCGCCATCATAATCAAACGAGTACAGATAAGTACTGTTAGGCAATTTTTGTGCATTACCCTGTAGGGCCAATAAAACCGGATTTTTAAACGCAATAGTGCTGCACAGCTGGTAATGTAAAATAAATTTTGTTTAATACAATCAGAATGCAGTTTTGAGAAATTATTATGGCACACAGTAAGTGAAATGTGAAGATCACTACTACATAAATGTGTACAAAGACTTACATCAATTAAACCAGGAGTCATGGCTTGAAAAGTACCATTTTCTATTATTTCGGTAGTAAATACTTCTTCTTCGGCATATTTCTTCCAAGCGTCGGTTGGATCAGCACCATTGGTTTGTGATATAATGAGATTTATGTAGTCCGTGCCATTCATAGTATCATCGACAATAGTTTCGTTAAAATTGTCTGTATAAATATCTGAAAAGGAAAGTTTTAATATAAATTACGCACATATATATGTATGGTAACATTTGAGATTTCACCTCTTAATATAAATGTGCCACCATTCTTTACACTACCACCCATTGTGGGGTAGGCTTTAAAATTTCCAGATGTAAATATTTTAGCAGGGAATTGAGGCAAAATACCCGAAGGACCTCCGACAACAAATTGTACAGCTCCAAAAGAACCCATTTCCTGAGTTAATTTAGAAGTACTGTGTGTATTAAAGGCCTCCAACAATTCAGTAGCATTCAATTTGAGCAAACATTTATTTAGAGAACTAACTTTGTTGACATTTATGCAGCCTGCAATTTTACCAATATCCCTAGCTGTTGGCAAGGGATTATCGGTAACAAAAGCTGGAGAAAAAGCGGAGGCGGAATGATAAATTACACGGTGGAAGAGGCCTTCCGGTACGGCTGGACTCATGGTTAAAACATTAATTAGAGCTGCGCCACCAACTTGTCCAAACAAAGTGACACGCGTGGGATCGCCACCGAAGGCCGTAATATGATCTTGAATCCACTTCAATGCTAATATAACGTCTTTAACTCCAGCATTTCCAGAAATATCCTCTGACATGGTAGACAAAAAGCCGAATGGACCCAGGCGATAGCGTACAGAAACCAAAACAACATTTTCTTCCAAAAGATAACCTGGGGCGGCTTCTAAGCTGTTACCATCATATAAGAAATCACCATGAACATAAACCATAACTGGAGCTCTGCCAGTAACCTATTCAAACAATTTTTATTTAATTATAAACTATAAATATGTATTAAATTTCGAAACTTACGGATATCGTATTAACGGTCAACCGTAAACAATCTTCCATATTTACATTTTTTGACTTCATGGTTTCGAAACTGTACAAATCCTGCAGGGAAGGACAACCATGATGGGGTTTGTTCGCATTTAATACACTATTCCAGGCAGTGACAGGCACAGGTGCCTTAAATCTCAATGAGCCGGAGGGAGCCCTGGCATATGGAATATCCAAGAACTGGAAAATAGTTTTACCACTCCATTCTGATTTAAAAGTACGTCCTTTCACCGATCCCAATCCTGGTATGAATTGTGTAGTGTCATCTTTAATTTTCTTTAACGGGTTTTCTTGTCTATTCTTATTGATTTTAATAGGAACTCTATTAACCTTGTTTTCCTTTTGTTTATTGTTTTGTGGTTTATTTAATTGTTGTTGGGCTTTTTGAGAACCTGCCTTTCTTTTGTTCTGCCGTTGTTGAGCATCTGCGCACAAACTAAAGATCACCAGAATCAATAGAATAAAGTATAAAACCCTAATTTTCAACATCTTCTAGGTTGAAAGACTAAATTTCAACTAATTCTTTGCCAAAAATTATGCCGTCCAAGAAACCTCTTTGCAATATACAAACATACATACATAAGTATGTAAAGAAGAGATATTTTTTTATTAATGTGTACAAAATAAAATAGAGAAAAACATGATAATTTATGTTTTTGTTCACTGATCGCCTACGGTTATTGTTAAGCATGGTTCTTACTAAAATTAGGTCAATCAACCAAAATGTGTATTCTGCTTTAAAGCAGAATACACAGAATACAACCAACAAATACATAAATATTGATACCTATTGATTTTTGCAAGAACAAATTAGCATTTATAGTTCATTACAAAAAAAAAATGTTACAAAATATAAAATTAAGGTTGCCAGTTTTATTTACCAAAAAGGCAAGATTAATTTTAAAATCTGTTTAATTATTAAAACTAATATAAAACACACATAAAATCTTAAGCACATGTATGTACATACATATATAATATTACAAATCATCTTTTAAATTAGCAGGCAACATAAAATTCAACATCGCAGGTTAGCAATTGCCAAGGTTTAAATTTAGGAACATACATATACATACTCCCAAGTTTTTTGGTACGTACTTTAATATATTTTTTATATTGTTGTGAATAAAATATTAAGAAAAAATAATTTTTTTTGGATCAGACCAAAAATCGACATATGTATATGTACATATATAATATGTACCAGTATTTAGTGCTTGATGAAAATTTGTTCGAATACCGAAACTTTTGTAATGAAATCACAGATTATGGAATTTTAAAGGAGAAACAATTTTAATTGAATACAAAAATGTATATTTTATTGAAAATATACAACAATTTTGAGCTCAAGTCGAGTAATTGTTGAATTTTTTGATTTCTGATAAATTAAATATGAAGGTTTTATCCTTGAGTTAAAGGTATGCTTTTAATATTACGTAAAAATTTAATAAGTTTTTCTAAAATCAATCGGAATTGATCGTATCTTTAGTATTTTCTGGTATTTCCTATAAAATATTGTCTTATGTATAAAATTTGAAAACGACAATTTATAAAATAAACAATAATCAGCTGCTTTTGCAACTTCACCTTATTACTTCGCATTGATCCATCCTACCTAGCATACATAATTAAATTGTAAAATAATTCCAAGTGTTTTTATTTTTATTATAAATTTGCCGCCTTCGGTTCTCTTTCGTTTTAGAAAACATTGTAAATTTTTGTTTTTAAATGCTGGATTCAATTACAGAATAATTTGAGTCTTTAATTGAAATAGTTTAAAAATATTTTTTCGGTTTAAGGAAAAATGTTGCTGTTTCTGCACTTATTTATTTATTAATTTCATCATCTAGCCTTTGGTCACAAATTTCTACTATAAAAACGGCACTTAATAGATTTCAAATTATTAAAATGTAAATGTTTGTTTATATGTTAAACGAAATGTTTACGATCTTTTAAAGTAAAAATACACTACGACAATTTTAATTAAATATATAATAGAAAAACAATTTTAGTTTGAAAAAAATTTAATTTAATATAAAAATAAATAAAAAGTAGATAAAAAAAATCAATAGCCAATTCATTTTTAATCCATTTTCATGGATATAACGTTTATTTGATTGTTATTTTTACTATTTTTGTTTCTTGCGTTTTGAATAAGATGAAGGGTGGTGTGGTAGGTATAGGTAAGGAGGAATAAACTTATAAACGTTTCAGGAATATAAAGTAAACTAATTATTTTTAGTTAATAATTAATTATATATTATTAATAATTTTGTTTAGTTTTGTAGTTGGTTTGATTTGTTTAAAGTTTTTGTTTTATAGTTTAAAGAGAAATTCATTTACGTTGTTTTATTTTAATTTAACGGCATTTTAAGTTAAAAAATGAAGAATAGGTTGGTTTGGTTTTTATTATGTGTTGATTTCTTTATTTTGTGTATGCATCGTCTTGGGTTACTTTTTGTTAAAAGCCTTGAAACATTAAATTTTGCTCAAAACAATTGTATGCTGTGTGCTTGTCTTACAAATTCTATACATCTATACTGCTAGCTAGTTATTCTTGTAATCGGCATCGGTCTACCTATTCTACATCCATTGTTGAATCATCTGGTACACTGTTGGAGTGCGCCGATTTGTCTGCATCTGATTTGCTAGCATTTTCGCCGTTTTGTTGTTCAGCTCCGCCAGTGTTTTCTTTTGCTGGTGCTGGTTTCGATGCTGGTTTTGGTTTAGGACGATTGATCACCGAATTAACACAGGTGTTGACAGTCTGTACTTCTTGGCGTATATCAGCTACCTTAACGGGGCTGTCTGCGGTTCTTGGCGACTGTGCGAACTTAGCAATGTTGGTGTCAAGCCATTTTTGGGCCTTTTCAGCATGTTCGGCTATGTTTATGAATTCGGTTTCAGTTAAATGGTCGTATCTGGGAGATCCCTTTTTAAACTCATTGACTGCAGCGCGAGCATTATTGATGGCGTGCTTAAGCTCTTCAAACACTCTTGGGCATAGTTCGAAGTCGTTGGCTCTATCTTTGATGGGGTTTGTTTGGTTGTGCAAGGCTTTGAGTTTATCAACATAAGTATCTCGATCACAATCTTCTCCATCCTCATACAACCAATTCTCCAATTCATTAAGTTGCGAGCAGATGGCATCACGCTCAGTTTCTACTACAAAACGTTCTAGTGGACCGCCCTAAAAGTAAATAATAAATACACGTATTATGATTTGTACATAATAATAGGAAATCTTAATTGTATGCATACCTGTAGTTTGTTACGCATATCATAAACAAATTCTTCCAAAGCATTTTTAGCATCAATGCGCTTAGTTTCATTGGCATCATTGGATACCATCTTAGCCTCCTGTTGGATTAAATTACTTAAATCATTTGGCGAATGTCCATGTGTATGGAAATCCATAGATAATTCAATTAATTTTGATGATTTCTTTTTCTTTTCGGAGCCCTAGAAATAATAGAGTATATAAATGTTTGTATTAACCACCACTAAATAAAAGTAAAATAAAAAGAAATAGGAAATTTGAAAATGAGCTGTTGTTTGACATTACTCAACTCAACAATCAACACCTGAGTAATAGAAAATAAATACAACAAACAAACAAACCTTAAAATTCACAAAACAAAAACAAGTGCAAAATGTTAAACATTCTAGAAGCAAACATACGTATGTTATTTGTATTTAAGAAAGGGGTGATTTCAATAATAAAAAAATAAACTTATCTAAGAAAGTGTGCGTGTGGGAGTGTATGTGATTGAATATTGATTAATATATTAAGTTTAATGACAAGGTGGAGTTGTTTGTTACTCAAGGGTAGGCTTGTGAGCGGTTTCCTTCTTTAGTCTAAAAGAAAGAAGTTGCCATTATGATATACACATGTTTGGTTCAACAAATTTCCAATTTCTTTTTCTTTTTCTTTGTGTGTTTTTCTATTTCTTTTCATTCTTAAGAGAGTGTATTTAAGGTCTTAATAATAAATAAAAAGCGTTAGAGAGAATGTGAAAACGTACCGCAGTAAACCAGCCCTTGACCCGTTGAGCCCACCCTTGTCCTTGTCCAGGCGATGAGGCTGTTGTATTATTTTCATCCTCATTATCATAAAAAGCCTACGAGAGTGTGTATGAGTAAGTGGTTCATGGACCATCATCAATGATGAAAATAAGATGTGATTCGAAACGAGAAGCCAAGAAGACAACAAAAACAGAAAAATCAAATTTCAAAATTGATGTTTTACATTTTTTCTTATGTTTGCAATTACACACAATTAATGAAGAACGACAAACCAAATATGTGCAAAATGGTTAAGATGCGCAACTTAAAACTTTATAACAGGAATGGAGATATTAAGGTAGGAAAACAAGTAGATAATACAAACAAATTTAAACCAAATGAAACAAAGAGGAAAGGGTTAGTTTACAAAAATAAAACAATAATGTCCGAAAAGACTCTACAAAAATGATTAACCGCCCGCAACGAAATGTTTCTACAACTTAGAACGTAAAATTTAAAAAAAAAATTAAATAAAAACTGAATGTTGTGACGACAGAGAGCACTTGGATACTAAAGACTACTACAACAAAATGTATCGATTGATCATCATTACTACTTTCAGACTGTTTGTAAAACACATACCTCTTGTGAGACATCCATTGGTTCACCAGCATTTGGTGGTTGACCATCACCGGCAGCAGGCTGTTCAGCATTTGATTGTTGCTCTGATGGTTGAGGGGTGGCTGGTTCTTCCGGCTCCTTCTTGTCGACCAATGAGGCACTTGAAATCAAGACAATACCATGGTGATTGATTCTGACTTTCACCTTGACCTCGGAATATTCTCCCTTATCGTTTGGCTTGACATCCTTAATAGTCCAGCGACCGATTGTGGGATCTGGATAGGGAACAGCTTGGGCATACTGCACTGTCATAGTGAATGGCTCTTTGCGGTTCAGAGTCAACAGACGGCTGAATGGTGCTGCGTGGAAAACGGGGAAAACCTCGATACCACCTCCGGGAAGAGAACCTTCCCCATCCCAAGTGACTTTAACGGCGTAGTTCTGAATGTCAGTAACACCAAATTCTCGTACACGTACAGCTGGCGACATTATTGCGCACTGTAAGGCCGCTCCACGGGAAACCGACTCGTCTTGGTTCAATGTTGTGCTGGCCGTCTTACCGAAGACCTGTTCGATTAAATGCTTAATAGCAGGAATGCGAGTGCTACCGCCCACAACTTCCACCGAGTGAATATCATCCAGGGTGAGTTTTGACTCTGCCAACAATTTTCTAAATGTGGCCTCCACCCGTTGGAAAACAGGAGCACACAACTCTTCCATCTGTGAACGTTGCATGCTAGATGAAACATCGATATCTTCCATGAAACACTCGATGCCGAGGGGCAGTTTAGTGCTGTTAGCAGACATTTGCTTCTTCAACTTTTCAATTTCGGTAATAAGACGCAACCAAGAACGAGCATTTGTTTTAGCATTAATCTTGTAGCGATCATTGAATTCCTTAGCGAAATGATCAGCTAGGGCACAATCTATGTCACGGCCACCCACCTGATCCCAACTGCTGGCCAGCATTTTAAGTTTGCCCTTTGTAAAGGCACATGCACTGACCTGCAGTGATGAGTGGCCACAATCGACAAATACGACGTTACGTGGTTTATCTTCGGGCAAGTCCTGCTTATAGAAACCGTACGACAAAGCCGTAGCGGTAGTCTCATTCATCAGACGCAATACGTTGAGACCAGCAATGTGGGCAGCATCAAGTACAGCCTTACGTTCAGCGTTTGTAAAGTACACGGGACAAGTTATAACACAATCGTTAACCTAAATCCAAACACAAACAAACCATTAAGCATTATTCTTCCGACAAACTTATATTATTTCTCACTCTAATAACTTACCTGGGCGCCTAACGCATTGGCAGATGTCTCTTTTAACTTGGTGAACAACATTGCGGTCAACTGTTCAGGTGTGAAAGATTGCACCTGGTCCAAATAATTTACACGGAAGCCGATACTGCCATCTGGCAAAGCCTCGACTTTTGTTGGAATGCTGTTGAGTTCACGTTGAACATGGGGATCGCTGAATTTACGTCCCAATAAACGTTTAAATCCACTCACTGTATTTTTCATATTTGTGACTTGTTGATTTCTGGCGGCCACACCAATAATACGCTTTTTACCATCGAACGCTACACATGATCTTTGATCAAAGAGAGAATAACAATAACACACGTTAATAAAATGTATGATTTTTTCAAATCACAGCCAAAAACAAAAATAAAATTTATAAAAATGACGTCATAACAAATTTGGTCAGAAAATAAGAAAGAAGGTAATGTTTAAACAAGTAATTGACTCATTCATATTTTTAATGGTGCGTTTAATACATATGTTATAAATATGTTTCAAGTATTTGTCTGTTGATATGTGAATGTTTAACCCCAACAGCTGCTCACATAACATTTGATTTCTATCAAATGTATAATACGAATTTCCTAACGTGCAGTATTGTTTCATAACATCAAAATTATTGAAATCCATTTAAATGATAATGCAGTAAGTAGCACGCATAAATAAACTCAACTAAGACATAACAAAATTTGTCTAGAAAATTGCTTAAAAGCTTTCCAAAATCTGATTATTTTATTTTGTCCAATCCTGGCTGTTGATGACAGCATATGGTAACATATGTAATTGGAATCCATTAAATTTACGTTGATATTTACTAGTACATATTTTTTTTCAAAATTATTATTTAACAAAACTTCTGTATTGCTAATAATTTCACTTTTATAAAGTATTATATATAAAATTTTTATTTTTATCTTGTACTTTTTGATTTTCTTTGCCAATAAATAATGACGAGTTTTGATTTTCATAAAAATAAATATAACACCCACCATTTAAAAATGTATGTATTAGAATGGTTCAGAAAAATATGGAAACAAAAATTACATTATAGGTACAGTACCATATAGGTATAGTACCAAAAATGAAAAAACGAATGTTATCAGCAATTTCCTATTCAAATTTAAACATCTAACAATAATTGTAACAATCTTCTACACGGCCATATTTGTTGTCAATCTCAGATTAAATCTTAAACAAATTATTCTCCGTTTTTTTTTATTGTAGGTATATTGTATTTTACTTTATATCTTATTAAAAAAATTTTTATTATTTATTAATGAACAAAAAAACATAAATATGTACCTATTTTAAAAGATTTTTTAATTTACACGAAAATTTAATTTCTCCAACACTTGTTTGAGATAGTCATGAACAAATATTATTTATTTGTACAAAAGTCATCAAGTCATTAAATTACTCATAAATCTACAAAATTCCGCGAGTTTGTGATAATTCTCCTAATTTATTTTGATACATCCAAAGTGAAAAAAAACACAATCTCTTTTTGAAAACCACTGCCATTTACGATTCTTTCGGGAGAATGTATTAAGAAATTACAAGTTTGAGAAGCGCTATCAAAGTAGATTACAACCATAAACTTTGCAGACTACTGTTGGAGATTCCCAAAGCATACTGGCTCTTATATCATAAATATTTAAAAAACGATTAATATATTTTCTAATATGTATTTAAATAAATAGGTACATACATATTTGTAATAAAAGTTATTTTTTACATGTTGATTACACGTAAAAAATAGCATGTGACGTCATGAGCAGAGAGAGAAAATTTTTTTTACATTCTTTGCACAATCTTTATTATTCGATTCATGATAAGATCGCTGTGTAGCTTCTTTAAAGACCTACAATGTAAATTGTTTTTACCGTTATTAAAAACAAGTCATGTAAATGAAAAACTGTCCATGTCGGCAATTGTACAAAAGATTTCTTGCTCAAAAAAATGGTATTTGGTACAATTCACTTGTACAAATATACAACGGAGTTTGCAACCTCAGCTAGGCAACCTAGGTCACGAAACATCACTTTAGCAGAAGACACGAGTTATTTGTAGTCGGTAAAAAATCCATTTTTTATCTTCGCTCAAAATAAAGGCTGAAATTGGACAGCAGATAAGCGCAGAAATATCCACACGGGCAATAAGAAGACGCTTAAATGAGTTAGGACTTCGTGGGTGCATTGCACAAAAAAAAAAACGCATGTCTCAAAAAAAAAAATATCATGAAGCGGTTGCAGTTTTCAAAAAAATGCTCAGAAAATATCCACGTTACGGGAATAAATTTCTCTGGAGTGACGAATCTAAGTTAAACTTGTTAAAATCTGATGGGAAAATCATATGTTAGATGTCCTTCAAATAAAGCCTTAGACCACAGGTACACTGTTAACACAGTGAAACATGGTGGTGGGTCTATTATGGTCTGGGATGCCTTATCTTGGCGTGGTGTGGGTACAATTCAGGGAATAATGGATCAGCATGTAATGCAACTGTATTGCTTTGAGAATATGCCTTCCAATACATTTTCCAGCATGATAATGAGCCATAGCACACTTTACGGTTAGTGAAATGTTGGCTTTTGGATCAAAATATTGATGTTCTTGACTGGCCCCCAAAGTCCTGATCTTGACCCAATTAAAAACTTATGGGCAATTGTAAAAAGAGATCTAAAAGACAAAAATCCACGAAATAATGATGAATTATTTCAGTTGGTGCAACAAAGCTGGAAAGATACATACATGTATCTCTGCAAACATGCCATCGTTTAATTAAGAGTTCACCAAAAAGAATGGCAAATGTTGTCAAAAAGAAGGGTTATCCAACAAAATATTAAAGGATAAGTCGGTTTTGTTAAACCTCACTAAGGTTTTTTGCATATATTTTTTTTAGTTTCTAATTATGTGACTAATTTGATATTGCCTTTTAAGGCTTTTAACATATGTATAAGGTGACGATAGGTATACGAATGTATTAGGTTTTTATCAATATATGGCTATAAAAACTAAAAGCCATTGTATGTAAAGCCGGCGTTTTAAAGCAACTGCAATCAGTGGTGACATTGCATTATGAAATAAAATTTGATTTAAAATTTGTGTTGTTTAGTATGGCAACATAATTAATTTTACCAGCTGTCATTGAAAAATCAATAAATTCCAGAAACTAAATAAAGTTCTGTAACTTTACAGAATATTAAAAATAGTAAATTTATGGGTATGGAACGCCGCATTTAAAGTATAAAATAAAAAATCATTTCTGAAATAATAAATTTATCTAGTTTTTATTCAGCTAATTTTTTACTTGTACGAAGTATTAATTCATATGTATGCATATCAATGTTAAATTGCTGTAATGTCCAATTCTGTATATGTATAATTTTTTTTTTTTTTGTTTTTTACTACACTTTTTTTAGTAGTTCAAGAGAACAAAAAATAAAATGAGAAAAAGTAAAGTCTAACCTCACTTTTTTTCGCATTTGTAATGCTTAATCACTCTTTTTGATTTTTTTTTTTTTGTAAATTTTGTGATTAAATTAAAAAATATATTATAAAAATTTAATGTACTTACGGTGTTGCTCTTAAGCTGTAATCGTTAGCCAAAGTCTCGATACCACCAGCCTTTGCGGCGGCTATGTAACAAGACTCATTTCCAAAATCAATACCAATCACAGACATATTTTCTGCTACTAATTATTTCCTTTTATTTTAAATGCAAAACTATTGCTCGAGTTTATCTTGCTATAATTTAAGCTTGTTTCTTTTTACTTCTTATGACCAAAATCACAAACTTCCAGAAATTCTGTAAGGAAAATACATATAAAAAATAATCAGGTTTTATTTTTATTAAACAATAGTATTCACACGTCATAGAACAATTTCTCTTGTTAATTTTCTTTAAATTCCAGAAAATTCTTTGTAAACAATTTTGATTAAATAAGAAAGAACTACTATAATACATTATTTTACACAAAGAATTAAAAAAATAAAATTGCACATGGAACTGAACTTCGAATAAGATAACTACTATATTTTACTACATTTTGGTTATCTGGTTCAAAGTGCGTTTTTATTACCAGTTTTGATTGTTTTACAAAACGGAAGTTTTATTTAAAATTTTATAGTTTAGTTTCACTTCGGTTGTTTTAAATTAATAATAAATCTTTTTTAATAAAATATATGTATGTACCTTTATTTTTTTTAATTAAAAAGCGGAAATTTCTTTCGAGTTGTTTTCTTGAACGCGTTTCTTTTTCAACTGTGCCGTTTTTCTTTTCTTATGAATTTTCTAGAAATTTTTGACGTTTGCTTTGTTTAATAATTCGTCGCACAAACACAATTAACTAGTTGGCAATATATATATATATATATGTATATGTACTTTTTCTAAAAAATTTAAATTGAATTAAGCTCTTAACAATTATACCCTATATCACCATAGGAGTGGAGATTCTTATTTTCTGTCCCTTTAATCAGTAAAAGACACAGATGTACCCAGATATTTTGTGCAGGAAAATTAAATAACAGGCTAACACAAAACTATTTATTTTGTGAGAAAAACACGGACCTAAAAATTTCAAATTTCATTACATTCTCACGTAAAAAATCTATCTATATATACATAAATTCAGTACAGCTTTAAATAGAACTCTACTTATCATTTTTAAAAATCTATCTATATATACATAAATTCAGTACAGCTTTAAATAGAACTCTACTTATCGTTTTTAAAAATGAAAGTTTATACACTTTTTAATAACATTGTTTAATTTTGTATTGCTTTTTATTTTTTTGGCAACACCAATTTAGTAAGTATTCCGGCGAATTAACTAGTGCTCCCAAGTTTATTTTTCTTATTCCAGCGAATTATTTTTTCTGACATTTTTCTTTAAACACGAGTTCAGAAGAAAGATTTAAAATTGTTTCATTTGTGTAAACTGCATTTATAAAAATACATATAATGTTTCGTATGCCCCCACAAATTGATCCTGCTGAGGAAAAGAAGCGTGTCCAGGCTGATGTACGTAACAATTTCATAATGTTTACAGTTTTATGCATAGCCATACGTTTGGGTAAGTAATCCTTATTACATATTACAATAAATGAACATGTTTTACTCGTTATTTATTTGCTTTTTAGCCCCAATTGTTCTGGATAAAGTTCAAGTTTAGCATTTTAAAAATGTATCATTAATATGGTTCCAGCACTTGATGTAGAGGCAAAATGCTGACTGAAAACAAAGATTAAATCGTCCACCCTGAGTAAAATTATTTCTTGCAGTTATGTATATGCTTTTATTTTTCAACATTATGAAGTATAGGTATAGTTTATTAAAATTATGAGTGTTATCTAATGAATTAAAATAAAATATTCATTGTTTTTCCTACAATTTATCTATTTTTCTTTAAGTTCAAAACACATAAAACCAATTTTCGCAAACGCTATTTCGATTTCATAGCCTTGTTTTAAGTATATGTACATATAAGGTACACAATTCATTAATAATATTAACTATTATCACTTCCTCTATAATTATTTTCGCATAGTACCGTTATATGCGAAATTAAATCAAAGAAAGCCTAAAGAATGAGCGACATTTGACAATTTTGTTAAGCTATAAATTATAATTATTTACATATATTTGTACAATACAATTATTTATTTACATTTGAACCTACCTTCTCCTTAAAATTTATTTTAATAATAATGAACTAAATTTAGAATGGACTTATTATTGTCTTTAGAGTTGAATGATTCACAAAGTCAACGATATGGTAAGTCGACATTAATTACATACTTTTATAATTTTTAAATTAATAAGTAGTAAAATCCGTAAATTTTATTTAGAATATGCAAGTCCGGAATATGACAAAGTTAGAGAATCGAGGAAAAGGATTGATGATCTTTCTAGTAACACACCAATAAATAATTTGTAAGATGTTAACACGTTCATTAGGGGCATAATTATAGGTATAGTGTCGAATTAAAAATACAAAGACAATGAAAATAACTTATTTTTTAATTAGTTTTGATGTACATACATATATCAATCAATATAAGGTACATACATACAAATGTACATATATTCAGAATGAATTTTTATCCTTAAAATTGAGATATTTGTTCTTGAAAACTCAACTCAAATTTCCTGTTTTATAATTTTAATTATAAATATTTAAGGTTGGGATTTTCATTTTCGAAAATATAAGACTTATGAAACAGATTCTATAATAAAATAACAGTTCCGTAACTCCTAGAAACTAGTGTCGTGTTAAAATTTCAAACAAACGGTGACAATTTCATGCAAATTAAATTGATTAAAGAATTGGTTCTAAAACCGTTCCGTACTATTACAGGATTTATATTTAAAGATAATTTTCTTATCAAATACATATAGGTACATACCTATAATAAAATAATTTATTCTTGTTTAATATACAGTCGGGCCTCGATTATTCGTGATGGACGGGACCAGAAGCATTACGGATAATCGATTTTCACGGTTAATCGAATTACAATTTTTATTATGCAGTTTTTAAATATTTTTATTATTTAACAAGTGAACATTGGTGTACTACATACATATTTATAGTAAAAAAAAAATTCTTAAAACTATGTATTTTTTAATCTTTTTACCACTGGTAACGATGCCATACTAAATATATTTACATATGTAGATCTAATCACCCGTACTTCACAAATTTCAAAATTAAATTAATCTTTTTTAAATGCTTCTGACTCATCGTATGCAAACCAGGGAATTTCCTTGTTTTTATGTTTATTATATTGTATGTATGAATTTGAAGTTAATAAAAAAATTCTGCCATCACGGATAATAAGGTAATCACGGTTAACCGAAGCAAACAATTTGAAAACATTGCAAACAAAAAACAATGGACTGATATTTTTCCATCACGGTTACCGGTTAACCGAATCATGAATAATCGAGGCCGACTGTACCTATGTATGTATATTTAATTTAATAGGTACATATTTTATTTATTATTTCTTATTATTGTTTATTTGACCTTTTTTTATATGTATATTAAGACTTTGGTAATTATTAAAGCTTTAGGTCTCTTTAATAAAATATTTTAATTTTTATTTCAATATTTCGCTACTCTTCTTCAGGATATTTTTTTTTAAGAGTAGCGAAATATTGAAATAAAAATTTAAATATTTTATAAAAAGACCTAAAGCTTTAATAATTACCAAAATCTTAATTTTATTTATTATATTAAAATATATAATATTTATTTAACATTTGCTTTATCGGAAGAGTTCAGTAAAATAATTTGAAAGTTTTAGTTGCGACGGTCTTGGACTGTGTTTAAATCTAATAAATTTAAGGTTGTAATTTTGTTAGATGTCAGCGAACCAGAACTAAAAAAATATACCCTAGTCCACTGTGGCGCAGAGATTCCACGAACCGTTTGCAGCGCAAACCACTTCGTAAAAGCACTTCTTTCGAATCTGCTATAGATCAAATTGGTGGATCGGAGTCTTTGGTGACTGATTATGAAGATAGTATATGGAACTCAACTCATATGAAGTAAGAAATAGCCAAAGCCGTTCACATACATTTTTTTACCACTATATAATTGACAGCGACAGTTCTCCTCGGTGGCAGAGAGTAGAGTATGAGTGCTTAAAGCAGCCACGGCGTAATTTAATGCCCGTACAAAATCATATTTTTAATTCCACTATGAAGAATGGGTATGTCAATATTGTACATATTTTATTTAACCAGCCTTACAGATTTATTTTAGGTATTCTCGTAAGACTGTGTCTAATATCAATACAAATCCTGACCCATTGCTTGAGAAAGGCGAAGAGAACTCCCCAGCTAATAATCGACGTAATCAGACAGGAAAATTAAAGATGTAATTTTATTTATTATCTATAAGGTACAATTAATGTTACAGTTATACTCTTTTTGTATACAGTTTTAACAGTTGGATAGCTTGGACACCTTTTTGGAGTAGAAATAATGATAGCAAACGTTTAGATCGTCGTCATTATGTTTCGGATTTTTTGGATCCCTTAATGGATTGTTAGTATTAGTTAATTTAGCTTAACTTGAAAATTAAATTTTGGATTTTGTTTTAATTAATTATTTAATGCCCCTGATTTATGTATTTAACACGAACTGAAAACAATGTTCATATGAAAACACACAAAAATTATTTCAAAACTGAGTAATTTTTTTTAAATAAATTTTCTGTTCGTACTTATGAATCACTAACTTTATGTTTGTTATTGTTCTTTGTTTTTTATTTTGAGCTGTAATTAATTGTAGTAGTTTTAAGTAAACATTTTATTTTTGTTGTGACTTGTATCTTTTTATTCAGTTTTTGTTTTATTCTCAACAATGTAATAAAGCATATTTTTGTAATTATTTTAAGAAAGACAATAAAATATAATTTATGTTGTTAAAAATAAATAATCAACTCTTATTATTTTCTAAACGATTTGCTCAAGAAAAACAATAATTCATTTTATATTAAATTTTTATATTTTAGATTTGTTTATAGAACGTTCGATCGTTACAAGTTTGTTTTGCTTAAAACTAAAATCGTATTGAAAGGTACATACATTGCATACTTACATATTTATGATTAAAAGATAAGATGGTATTTAATAGTTGTTTATACATTTTTCATAATAATTAATAAGGTGTATGTATATGTAAACAAAAAAATAATGGCAATATTAAAAACACAGATATTTATTTCGAAATATCATAATCTCTGTCATCATTTAGTATTCCTTAAGTTAATGCATTTTTAAAGGCATTTCAGCTTGGCTTTTACCTTCGACTTCAGCGCTTCTTATTGAGTGTGCGTTTATACTTTACATGGGTTCTTAATTTTTTATAAATATAAATAATTTAGGCAATAAAGTATATAAAAAGTAATCAGTACGTGACGTTGAAAAACTTAGAAGATAAACGAAGGAATTGCATGTAGAGACAGTGAGAGAGAGCGTCTTAGAAATATAAAATTTCAGTTCTTTCATTCAATATCTATACAAAGGTCATCTGATATGGAAACAGGTGACACCAAAGGCTCCTGTTGTGTGGAGATTAATTTTAAATGTACATGAGAATGCGGGGTATATTTATTGTGTCGTTGAGTTACTGTAGATGAGTGTGTGGATTCATCATCTTCATAATAAGGGTGATCTACTTCAGGATCACTAAAAACACAAGACTCTTCGACAACTTCTGCCAAATTATCATCGTCTATTGCTATTGATGAAGAATCCGACTCTACTTGATATGTATTGTATGATGCTGTTGAGTTCCTTAGGGGGGAGTTTTGTATTACTAGTAATTGATTTGTCAATTCATTCTCGCCATCAACTGCTTTGGAATCCGATGATTGCTGGTCAATAAAGAAATCTAAAAAATAGGATTAATTGTTAGGTAATTTTGAAAAAGAATTACGTGCGTACAGCAAAAAGTTTCATAGGAGTAATTTCTAAAGACACAAGCACTATTTGATTATAATGATTACGTGTAAAAGGCAAAAAATACGACAAAGATAAAGAAAAATTTATAATTAACTAAAAGTAAAATTTACCTTTAATTGAAATTAAAAATAAATTTAAATATATAATTAACCAACAAATCGTATTAAGTAAATTTATATAAATTAGTGTGTTCTAGAGGATGGTTTGTGGTGTTGTTGATGTTTAGTTAAGAGCAAATTATTAATAATTGATGGAGAACGTATTGTTATTTTAATTGATGTAAATTTTAAAATATATCTTCACGACAATCTGGTGCTGTAGGTATGATTTGGACTGTAAAAAACAAATGTATTGATTTATTTACAATGATGGTTATATGCATGTATGTATGTATGTAGTAGGATTAGATATGATTGATTTAAACTGTAGTATGAGTGCGTACTATTCTTTATTACTTTTTTATGTAAACTCTAACTAAACATAATACATATACATATAATTACCCGATTCAACCCCGTTCCATTCGCTAACCACAGCGTTATGATGATGTTGGTGGGGATTTGGATGATCTTCAACAGAACCTTCATATTGCTTCATATCGGTGGCAAGTGTCATGTTTTCAGTCATATCAAATATTTCGGTAACTTTTACTTTATTCGTATTATCATCAGTGTAATAATAAGCATACAAGGCATCGTTGTGGGTTGTAACTTTCAAAACATGTTCAAAGTGATCAACATCATCTTCTAAAGGTGCAGCACCACTGTTTTAACGAAATTATAAATAAATTTTTGAATAAAAACAATTACATAAATATAATTGGAGATCATATTTAACTTACCATTCATCTACTAATATAGAAACTCTAGGGCCATATAATCTTTTTGAATGTAACAAACCAGTCGTATCAAAATGAGGTGGATCACAGATCTATCATAATCGATAAAATTAGTAAAATATTAGATATTTCAGATAAACTTTAAGTCAGCTGTACGTTTAATCTTACCGTAAACTTATTAATAATACGCACTTGCAGAGTATTATTTAATTGATATATAAATTCTTCAACCATCTGCCGCATATGTTTAGTAAGTTTTGGTGTCAGTGAGCTAAGTCTAAAGAAGAGAAAATCAATTCAATAACATTTTCACAAAAAGTTCAGTATAAAATACTTCACGAATATTCATTCGTGGCTTTGAAACAGGCTGTTTTCATAAACGCAGTATGCAATGCAACATTTTATTGCATAGAGTTCATAATAGCATTTAGAATATAATTTAAAAACGTTTATCACATAAAATATAAAGATATTGGACTATTAAAGAGAATCTTAAAACAAAAATTTTTAAATTATATTTCTAAATGCTATTATGGACTCTATGCAATGAAATGTTGCATTGCATACTGCGTTTATGAAAACAGTAACACTATGCCTAATGAAATGTTTATATGTATTGTATTACAAAATTTGTTGACAGAAAACGTACATTAGTTGCAATATGATTAATAAGGAACTACATCTGTTTGTACATACATACGTACAAATAATATTAATAAATATAAACATAAATTCTAAGAAACCGTGAACAAAGTACTTTAACAGTTCTACATTTTCGTACGTACAAACATTTCTGACAGGGTATAAAAAGATATGCAATAATAAAAAAGGACACATGGAATATTAATAAGCTTAAAACTTTTAAAACTTACTTGGATACTGTTGCTAAAAAGAAATCCATGGGTACTGTAGCAGGCAAGGATAACAACTTGATGCCACGATGTTTAAATATCCAATTTGCCAGACCTTTATTAGCTTGCTCTATATAGTCTTGTATAACATCTAATACCGTTTGCGGCATATTAGAAGTTAATGCATCCTAAATTAAACACAATAAATAATTTTGTTACCAAAAATTTAATTTGAAAAATACTTTTGGCTTGCAATAGTGCAACAATGCAACATATGTACGTGGTATTGTTTATGTAGTTAACATACCTTTCTATGCTTTTTACATTCTCTACATTCCGGATCGAAATCTTGAGGTTGTGCTACAGTTTCCGAAACTACAAATGTTGACTGGACAGCCACACAGCGGCGACAATTTATCAAATTGTTACGAGTCAAAAATTGTAGGGCATCATCGAAGCCTTGTTGACAGAATTTCGATAAAAATTCTGGTCTTGGCGGAAAGAGAATACGCACAAATCGATTAATATTTTGTCTTGATATCTCAATGCTGGTATTGGCCCAATTAAGGTGGAACAACTGTGAACTTTGATCGCGGGGACATATATCACTTTCTCCGCAGAAGGGCGATACAGTTATGGTATTTTCATCTAAAATTGGTAGATTATTCGAAAAGGCACCATCCATGTATCGGACGCCCCGAAATCGTGGTGGTAAAATACCAGAGAAACCAGGTATGAAACAAGCACAAAGTAACGCTTGCAAAACCTCATCTCGCGAATTAAAATCTGATATAATAACATTCTTTCCATCATATACACGGGTCATAGATATGTGTAAGCGACCACTGACTCGTTTATGAGCATCATCGGGTAAATGTTTCTGTAGCCCTTCAAAAAGACAAGTTTGAATATTGAAGGAAGGACTAAAAGGACCCAAGGAATGACGTCGAGCTTCATTAACAACACGGAAAAAATCAGATGTCATGCTACCTGCAAAAAAAAAATTAATTTCCATTTAGATTTTTTCATACAATCCATCCAGGTGGTTTGAATTTAGTTAGTTAATTGTCATCTAATAATAGTGGCGTGCTTTTAGTTTTCTAGCCAAAAAAGCATCATTCAACTACGTACAGACATATGTATGTATGTATATAACAAAAGTTCTATAACATAATAAAGATACTTTTACTGATAAGGCATAATATTTTAAAGAAACTACTATACATATGTATATGTATTTAAGCAATAAAAATATTATTTTATTTCTCAAATTATTTTCTTTTATTATTACCGACGCAAATATTTAAAATATGTTTCACCAAGTGATTTAATTTAAATATAATAATTATAAAAAAAAACTTGATAATAATACGAATTATTTATAATTTTAACAAGAATTTAATTTCTATATGACCTTTTACCGTACGCAAGCATTGGATGTACTGACGTCAACTATATTTCTGAGGCTTATTATTAGTTATCAATCTAAAACAATGTCACTGAAATGTTATTTAAAAGATTTATATTAACAACACTAGCAGTTTGATATTTATGTATTAATGTAATGTACGACTCATAGAAAAAAAGTATTTCTGTTATCCCTATTGTTTTGTATTAGAATGTTTCCTGAAATATTCGAGGCCCAATGATAAACGACTTGGTATATTCTACATTTTATTTAAATAATATAAATTTAAAATTTTTGTTTTAAGAGAATCTTAGTAGCCCAATATCTTTATATTTTATGTGATAAAAGTTTTTCAATACAGAAATATTACAAAAAAATTGACTGCAAAAACTCATTCGTTTTCGATTTCCATCACATTTTAAAATTGAAAATATTTGTACAACAATGAATTGCGTTTTATTTGCAAATTTCTTATCTCTCTTTTTAGGGGGTATTTTAAAGTGCGTATAGAAACTAAATATGTAGTATGTAAGTTTGTACATACATACATATGCATGTATCAATGTATGTACATATGTATGAAGTTTGATAAAAATAAAAAAAAACATACCTATGTATGTACATATAATTTAATAGTTTGGTCTTTATAGCTTGCTTTAAATTTTTACATTGAATTTATTGTTTTGAATTCTCGAATGTTCTACTTCATGGTAGTAATATGTATGTATGTATATAAAATTACTATTAATTTGTAATACATTTGCATGCATTAGAACTACATAGGACATACAAATGTATAACTGCGTTCAATGAGTGTTCGAAAATAGGAAGCCATATTCGTAGAATCTTCGTGTTTATTACAAATTGTAATAATAGTTTCATTTAAAAATTGTCGACCACAATAAAATAGCTAGATACTTCGTAAACAAATGTCAATTGTAAACAAATTACATAGTTGTTTTTGTTATTGTTATTCGAGAAAATTATTAATAATAAAAAAGGGAGACATACATACATACATATTTAAATACATAAACATTAATCCTACCCTTCGGTATATGGAAATTATTTTTAATTAATTATTTATATTTTTTTTTTTACTTGAAAAATGTTCTAATTTGTACCAAATTTTTTATTTTTTGGAACTTTAAAAACATGTTCATTTCAAAAATCTGTTGTGTCCAAGAAGCTTTAGTTTTTGATGTTATAGAGCTTTAAAGCTCAGATATATGTATATATTACTATATCTCTACGATTTGTAAACTGATCCGTACAATATATATCATTTGAAAGTGCTTTAAAATATAATATGACCCTTTTGTTAACCCATTAAAGCCAAAATTCAAAAAACGTACTTTTTCATACATAGCCGTATAAACGGCAAATAAATTTAAACGATCGGTGACATATAGCCAACATTAGCATTTTAGTATATTAATTTAGTGTTAAAGTATTTTAAAAGTAAATCTGTACCTATTTTAAATTATAAAAAAAAAACAACCAACCTTCAACTTGGTACAAATTTCTCGTTTAAAGTTAAAAAACAAATTTCGTAAATTTATAATAACAATCTCTCCTCATAAAAACAAAATAAAAAAGAAGCACGGGAGCAAAAGATTGAAATAAAACGAAAACATTTTACATGGGCGCAAACAAAGTTGCAACATTAACAAAACAAAATGTGACGAGCCTCCATTAAAATAGAGGCCAAACACATTATCAGTGGAATATTTTTATTTTTTACAAGTTATTGTACAGAAATACACGTAGTCTGTGTAGGAACAACATAATTTTTAACATGTGTTTTTTAGATAATGTATACATATGTATGTATGTATGCATATTAGGGTAATAACTTTTTTTAAGTGCAAAATGCAAAATAAAGAACTGGTTTTTAGGTTGATTCGGTGAAAAAAGTTTCCGCAGCGAAAGCGATTTCTAAAGTGCTTTAAATTTTTATTATTTAAAAATTAAGATTTTTCATTATTGTACAAAAATACTAGGAATTATAAGATATAAACTTTAAGTTTAATGTGCGTATGGTTTTACACTGTGGATATATATCCTGCATCAATTTAATCGCACGCTCGGCGCATATGTTGCTGCGCTGATGATCTTTAAATTTAGACGGTTCTATTACCCAATGCCTTAAGAAGCATTCATTTGTTTTCGTGAAGTTTTTTAAAGATTTACTTAACGCTTCAAAATCATTATCTTTGAAGCAATGACCACCTAACCAAATTTCAAACCAGGAAGCACAAACAAATAGAACCAACCGTAAGAACGCGCATGGTTCTTATATTTAGCTTGGTCCACAAATTATGTAACTCCTTAGACATTTTAACATACCTTTCCTCTTTATATTTATTTGTATTACATAAAGCGATAAATTTTCCGATAATAATTTCTTCCTTTGGGATCTTGTCCAACTCACTTAAAGGTATTTCGATTTTTTGTATTTTTTTACATTTTTCAATACCATCCATATTTTTTTGTAAAATTCTTGATCAGGTTTTTGAATTTTTTATAACAGATATTTTACTTTTTTTATACTTCATTTTAAGAACCAACAGAAATAATTTGCGAAATTTCACACTTGTAATAACAAAGACTTCACTACCTACTTAGATATTTAAGACAAAAGCAAGAGTAACTGTTTTAATGGAAAAAAAATAAATATGTAAATAAGAACAAAACTTGAAGCCTTTCCGTGCGGAAACTTTTTTCACGATGAAGGAAAAGTGACAGCATATTTTTTAATATTTTTTCATGCCCCACACGGCTATGCGGTGGTATTTTTGATATTTGCAAAAATTGCAAAAAGTTATTACCCTAATGCATATGTATGTAAGTACGATAGTGTCCCGTTGGAAAAACAATTTGAAACCCGCGTTTTAAAGAGCTGCATAGGGCTGTATTCGGATAAAATAGAAATAAATAAAGTTAGGTTAATAATAAATTTACGAACATACATACATATGTACTCGTATGTACATACATATGTATATATAAGATCTCAAAAGATATCTCGAAAGAAAAGTTAAGCGATTTTTTTAAATTGCAATATCGTTAAATCTCTTTCATAAACTGAAAATCTTTAAAGCCTAGGTAAAACAATTATATTCCTATATATATATGTATCTATATGTAAATATTTGATCAAAACTTTCAAGAAAAGTTTCCTCAAACTATATTGCATTTAGCGGTTGGATATAAAATTACCAAAAAACAAACATATGTACATACATTCATACATAATAGGGAAGACAATCGGTACAGGTTTTTCAAGATTTGGGATTTCATAAATGTAAATTCGAAAATTTTGGGGATTGTTGTTTCATATTAAAACAAATCGGTTTATTAATAACATTAGTCAACAGAAATTTTGATCCACTCTAAGTGGCACTTATTTTCCATGTAAAATCGGCCGCTGAATCCGAAAATGAAGTCCAAAATTACTGAAGTAGAACAGTTATTGAGATATCGCCAAATTTTTAAAATTTCCGTTAAAAAAAAGTAGTGGTTGCACCTAAATTGAATTATCTCCGAACCAAAACGGTTGATTTCAACCTTTAAATTAAAGGTTTTTAGATGATTTATCAACTCTCCATACAACATTTTTTAATCCGATTGTCAGCTTCGAAGATATTTTTTAATATGTCAATAATTTTGCTTGAATTTTGACGAAATTTAGAAAAAAAAAGTAAATTCAGTATTAAATTTCATTATATTAGTCTTATTTTTTATTTTATTTAGTGTTGAAGTGTGATATATTACAAAGAAAATAAGAGGTTTTTTTTATTAAAATCGGGTAATAATTGTAGACGCTACATGAGTTTAAGTAAAAATGAAGAAATTCAGTTTTTTTTTTTTGCAAATACAGTTGCATTAGTTTGTTTTGACAATACATCGTTATTGCGTGCTGTGGGCATACTTGGGCAATTTTAATTGGCATTGAAATTTTATTGGCATTATTTGTGGTAAATTGTGTGGAAAGGCATTACTTAAACTCATGTAGCGTCTACAATTATTAAAATTTCGAAATCAACGTAATTAATTCATTTTTAATAATAACCAACTTCAACAGAGATTCATATCATTGCGACAAAGGGTTTTGTCTGTTACTTTAACCGGATTTAAAATGACAACAATTTAAGTAAAAAATTGCATATATTGAGCTTTAAAATTAAATTGGAATTTCAATTCCAAAATCAGTAGACACATCAAATAGTGCGCTCGAGTTTGTCAATCTTTCACTTTTATTTCTTCGACATACACACTTTTGTAAAATTTAAATATTATTAATTCCGAAAAATCCCGGTATTTGTCAAATCCCAAAAATCAGGATTGACATCTCTAATACATACATTCATACACATGTTCTTAAGTGCAATGAGATTATTATATTTATTCATTTATTCTATACATTTTCCAGACTTAAATGCAATTGAATAACGTTTACATCTCAAGAAAATTTTTTCAAGGCCATAAAAATATCGTATAGAAACAGGTAAACAACAATTCTTGAATCATAATCATGTTGGGCTCGCCAACAACATTCATAAATATCAGGGATGAACAACTTTATAAAATTGAATTCTTTCAATACAATTTGTGCCGTCTGGAGAAAAGTACATTCTTCATATATTATGAAGAGTATAGCCGTGTAAATACAATAAATTCCTTAAGAAAATTTTAGAATATTTACGTACATTTGTATGTATCTACATATGTATGTAGTAGGCAAAGACAATTTCCGGTAAAATTCCATTGAATATTTAAAGTAAAAAAACATAAACAAAGTTAAGTAGGTCGTCACCCATAAAATGAAATACGGTCAACAACCTTAATGATGTGTACAAAGTTGAATGCAAAGGTACCATCTATAAAGACGTACTCAGATAAAACGCATGTGTAGAGATATACATACATACATAAATATACATACATGTATATATACATATACCTATATAATGTATATTTGACTCTGGAGAGACACACCCCCTGAATGAAGTGCGTGTACATCATACATACATACATATTTAACTACATATTTAGGTACTTGTATGTATTGTTTATAAAAAATTAAAAATACCATACACACCGGTTTTTATTTCTTCTCGCAAGGGCCTCAATGTATGTACATACATATGCTATATTAAAAATATATGAGTTTTTTCATCGGCGAACACAAACCTTAATTTTGGTACCTATATGTAGTTATTCGTATGATTTTGTGTGTATATTCGAAGTTGTTAAGAAAGGTTTCTCATTCAATATATCAATACCATATCGCAACATTAGAAAAATGAAATAAATGAATTAAATCTATACATATGTATGTACATACATATACACTGTCGGACAAAATAAAGTGCGGTTTTGTAACATTCTTCATTCCTTTTTGATATTTTTCTTCTACATATATTATATATTATTCCCAGTCCCGTTATTTGTTGGAGTATCTGAATTATTTTCATAAACAGTGCAATTTTATAAAGTCGCTCATTTATATTTCTGATGTTAATACCTATATTGAAGTGCACAAGAAATCTCCGCGACATAATAAAGTGCGGTTTTCTGTTAACCTTAAAATAAGAGTTGTATTCCTGTTTTTTTTTTTAATTTGTAGTAAGTTTCTAAAAAATAATAAATTATAGTGAAAAACTTACATATGTACTTATGTATATAATTTAATATTACTTAAATATACAAAAAATAAAACTAGACCAAGATTTTTTCGAAATGAGGACTTTAACCGAGAAGGAAAAATATTTGTTGGTACTAGATTGGGATGAAACAGAAAGCCTTGAGATCTAAGTATAAGATATCGGAATCTGAGGAATTTTTTTGTATAAAATAAGAAAGTCAAAAAAAAGCCTAAAGAACGTATGTGTCAGAAAACGTAAGACCACGGAGCTAGACGATGATCATATTGCAAATCTAGCAAAAAGAAATTCTTTTACGACAGCCAGAGATATTAAGGAGGAACTGGAATTACATAAATATTTCGACTCGAACTGTCCAAAGAAGACGTTCGCTAAGAAAACGCATCTTCTACGAGCTGCAAATATAAAAAAATGGTTAGATTTTGCAAAGAACATAATTATTAGATAAAATAGTAACTGAATTAAAAATTAAACTATAATTTATAATTATTAGAAAATAATAAATACGGGAAATATTCGAAACCGCAGTTTATTTTGTCCGACAGTGTATATTGTGTCTTCAGTTTATATTAGATCTAATACGAATAAACGTGAATATATACTTATAGAGTATACATTCATAGTATTATCATTGCTTGAATAGATATAAATTTTAACATTTATAGGCCTAAGAATTTGGAATTTTCGCAGTCCGTTTTCTATTTAAAAAAATCGAATGTTTATATTATATACTATATACTTAAAACCGTTTGCATTAGATATAAACTTTAAACGCAAATCGTACAAATAAATTCATGACTTAATAATATAATTGGTATAAACAATTTCTTTGGTCAATTTCGAGTCGTTGATCGAATAAAATATATACTTATGTAGGTACTTGGTTTATTATGCTCCATATTATAAAATAATTGTTATAAATTACAATGAATCAAATACTCATACCTACTACAATTTAAAAACAAACTGATAACAATAAAGACAATACATATTCAATAATAAGTATGTACATATTTACATACTTATTACGATTCTGATTCTATTGTTTATTTGTAATAAAATTAATATTATCAATATAAGGAAATTTAACTGAATAAATAAATATGAATGTTTGTAGGTATGTATAAGTTTATTTTAAAATGAAATTGTGCATTGACGTCAATCTAAATATTTAAAGTATCGAAAATTAAGCAGAGTTTAAAATTACTACTATATTATGTAAAAAATAGCAAAATATTTCATAATTTTATAGAATAACTAGAAAAATATTTGAAGAAAATAATATTTAACTTTTCACATAGGTACTAAAACTTTACAAACTATTAACCAACGAAATATATGCACTAGCTTAACGGTAGAAATATTTCTAGTAGTAATTCTAAAAATATTTTGCAATACAAATATTTCTAGTAGCAACCAGAACACAAAATAAAAATGTTTCATTTGCAATACTTACCTATATGTATTTACTACTAGAACACATGCATACTTTTTATATTTTACTACCGAACCATAAACCATGCAAAGAAGTTGTAACTTGAAAAACCACTAACAGACAGCAATATGCGAAATCGAAAAACTACATATACATATACATATGTACATATCGTCGTGGTGAATGCAAAAGGCTGTATGCCAAAACAAATTTAATTTGGTTTTATTGTAGTGTTGTAACCATAACTGCAATTTATCTTATGCCGTTCAGGCAATTAGAAGAGAGCTTTTGCGCGCTATTGTTCAGTATGTTTCAATTTTTCTCAGAAATATGCAGTTTTTTGTCTCTCCTGCAAAAGTATGATTTTATGACATACAGCCTATTGCATTCACCACGACGATATGTAAGTAAATAGAGCCAAAATCACTTGACAAAAATGTGTCATAAAAAATGATCTATATATGTACATATATATGTATGTATAACGGTAATCATAAAAAACACTTCTACATAATCTATGCAATACACTCATCCGCTATCCTATTTACATACATACTCGTACATACATACATACATAATCTTCTTTAATCCACTTTCACCGCATTTTTATCTTTCATACCTCAGATTCTTTATTGTAGACATACTTTTTATTATGTTCCTGATACGATTCCTGACCCAAGCACCTCACATGCAATCTGTTTGCATTTCGAATTACGAAAGTTGTTATTGACTTTTGAATTTTCTGAACAAACAGTAAAAAATAATTTCATTTGCCTAGATTCTAGATCATTCTTTACTTTATTTTATTCCTTTCTTTCATTTCTGTGCTCCAGGAGCAGATCTCATTTGTTGTCCCTTCATTTATTTATTTTTTTTGCATGAATTATTGTTACATTTCGCCTCATTTATTTCATTCAGAATACAAACAAGTACAAACATATGTATGTATTTTTGCAAATCGATATGAATGTGTCTAAAAGTAAAATTTTCTCATTGAAACATTTTTTCCAGCAACTTATTGTTTTTTGTTACATTTTTTCTTAATTTTCTATAATTTTGAAAATAAATGTCCTTATTCATGCCGCATTATTAGATACGTACGCCCACAACTTTTTAATTTCTTAGCTACATCTTTATTTATAATTTTTCTAAATTCCTATTACAAATAGCACGAATGCATTTGAAGACTCAATAAATAATTAAATCAATAATTAATCAGAATCGTTATTAAAAATAATATACTAAATTTACAAAAAATAAATTATTACCTTGAAAAGGCAACTTCTATTTTCATGTACTTCAATTCCTTATCTTCAGCTGAAGGTCCATACCAAGCGTTTACGCGTTCTAAGCAACTGTCAAAAAGTGGAATCAATGTAGTCGTATGTTTTAAGTTACACACTTAAAAGCGTAGGACGCGTTGACGTTTGAAACGCGAAAAGTTCGTTTACTTTCTACTTTTGAACGCGTCGCAAGCGTCGAACAGCTGACATTGACAAATGCAAAGCAAATTTATTTTAAAGGTGATGTCACTAAAAAAATGACAGTTGAAAAAACATTTTTTATATGAAATTGACAAACAAACCGATAAAAAACTTCATATACAGGCATGTGATGGAAATCGATATCGAAAACGAATGAGTTTTAGAAGTCAATTTTTTCGTAATATTTCTGTATTGAAAAACTTTTATCACATAAAATATAAAGATATTGGGCTACTAAAAAGAATCTTAAAACAAAAATTTTAAAAATTAGATTATAAATGCATTAAAATGTATTTCCAAAACTGATTCGTTTTCGATATCGATTTCCATCACAAGCCTGATAAAAACAAAATTAGCTGGGCTTACGGTATCACCACCGAAAGTACATATCCATATATAAAACAAAGGATTGCACGACAAATCTTCACATGTAACTTGGAATACTTGACGCTTAAAACGCTTAGAAAGCTATAAACGCGTTGACGCTAAAACGCGAGTTGTGGACCTCCAGTTTTAATAACACAGAATTCTATAGAAATTATTACTTTACACACATAAACCAACGTATACTATATGTGTGAACCTTTTCTTATTTCTAGTTTTTTTTTTCAGTTTTCTGTACATTGCATATATGCGGCGTAAATATTCCACATAGGTATGCGACGAAAATAGTTTATTTATGCGGCGAAGAAATCTTATACATATATGCTTATTTTCGTTTTTAACATTTTCAACTGCGGACAATTTCGTTTTTTACATATTTCAACTTCGTATGTTTGCCAGTTTATATTTTTCATGGTTGTTGTTTGTTTTTTTCGATTTCGAATATTGCTGTCTCTTCGTAGTTTTTCAGGTTACAATTTCTTTGCATGGTTTATGGTTCGGTAGTAAAATATAAAAAGTATGCGTGTGTTCTAGTAGTAAATATATAGCAAATGAAAAATTTTTATTTTGTGTTTCGGTTGCTACTAGAAATATTTTTAGAATTACTACTAGAAACATTCTACCATGAAGCTAGTGCATATATTTCGTTGGTAAATAGTTTGTATATTTTTAGTATTTCTACATATTGTAAATATGGAAGTGGTACATATTTATTGCATAGACAATAGTCAGTTGGAAAAAATGTTTTACTAAATACTAAACTCTGAAATTAAGTTTACTTATGCATATATTTCTTAACAAATTCCATTACCCTTTCTTTAGGAATGCACCTAGGACGTATGTTATTAATTTAAAACTAATTCAAAATAAAAGAAAATAACCTTATGCATGCAATTTGAATATCTACACAATAATATTTTGAAACGAGGTTGTTTACACTAATAATATTTACATGAGCTCGACACAATAATATTTTGCATACATTAATCATCATAAGAAACTATTCAAGTGTTGATGTTCGTATTTTAATAAAAATCACAATTAAAGCTTTAATAACTAAAAGGACAAGTACGAATAATACATTTCATACATACATATGTATGTATATTCATAAATTGCACATGTTGTACATTTAGAAAATGTTGAGAGGTCGCTGGTTTTGTTATCATTAATAACCTACTAATACCACTAGCAAAGTCTAATAAAGCTAACAGCAGATGTTCAAGTACATAAATACATCTCTACAAAAGAATGTACATACTTACATATCTACATACATACGTTTGTGAACGAACAACTCATTGTTCTCATTGAACTAAATGATTACAATTGCAATATCTATCATAAAATTAAATACATTTGTAAGAATGCATATTTACGCACATTCATATGTACACATTTACGTTTACTAAGAAACAGAGATAGTCTTTAATATTTGTATAATATTGAAATTTGTTAATAAAATACAATTTGCCGTACTCATAAAAAATAAAGTAGGTTTGCAGTGTGCTTTTAGACAAAATGTTCTTAAAGTACATTTAAAGTCTACTTTAGTTTTTTATGAATAAGGGCAAATGTATTCTTAAATATATGACAATATGGAAATTTTCTGTATAAATGCTTGTTTCGTAAAAACCCCGTTCACCCCAGTTGCTTATTATTGATTTTTACAAATTTAAATCGCTTTAGAATATTAATATTTTTATCCAATATTGGTTTTGAAAATGTTTTTTTATTGATGACAATGACTGCGTATGTATTTGAAAAAGTGACATTTATTTTAAATTTTATCAGTCAGAATAATCAAATAATGAAAAATCCTAACAAAAAATGTTTAGCTTATCAAAACTTCTTTGTGTAGCGAAACAAGTTTTTAAGTGATGATTAAATTTGTTTTTTTATTTAATTAAAACCTATTGAAAGTATCGTGCTGATTTATTTTTAATAAAAAACCGTCAATGCCCTAAAATTGTTGCAATAGGCAGATAAGCATTTTTTGAAAATAAATACACGTATGTGCATACATATGTATGTACATGTAACATACATACATACAGTATTCAAAATTGTAATAACTACTGTAATAAATCAATTTACAATAATTAAGAAATTAATATAATTTTAAAGAAAATACGACTCTTCATTTCTTTTTAATCTTATATTCGAAATGTAATTCTTGATAACAAATAAATTCTGTTTTAATAAACAAAATGGACTTTAAACTTTTTTGAGCTTGAAAAAGTTTTATAATGACGATGTCGAATTTTTATCAATAGATAATAAAACAATATTTCATATTTTATTAAAACAGTTAGGAACACCGTAAAACTTTACGAGTTATTAATACTAAAAATTTCTTTTTCAGAAGTAGAAGTGATTACAAAGGAACACTAGAAGGTACAAGGAAACAAAGGAACATTAGATTACTTTTTTTTTGGGTGCTTTACCAAATCAATAGTTGGATAGTTAAGACCAAATAATATATTGTTCAATAACATCAGTACAGTTTTTATATCTAAAATCAATCTAAAAGATACAGTTTCCTATAAATAAATAAAACAAAATTTTACTATATTTAAAAATAAATACAAAATTAAAAGTTTTTGGCTTTTAGATTTAATATAATAAAACGGAGTCTTTTTATGAAACTACTACATACATACATACGTATGTATGTATTTTTTTTTTTTGTTTCGTAATATCTAAAAAAAAAGATTTTTCAATTCATTCAGATTTCATTAAATTACACACATTTGTTTATTTTTGCTAACATTAAACAATAGCTGCCGTATTCATAAAAAATAAAGTAGGTTTAAAGTGTGCTTTTAGACAAAATTTTCTTAAAGTACATTTGAAGTCTACTTTAATTTTTTCTCAATAACCCTTATTCAAAAACGTACAGTCTTACCCCCTTATTCAAAAACGATTATTAAATTTAACAAACGTTTATTAAGCAAGTTTTTATATGCAAATCTATCTGTCTCAATAAACGTTTGTTAAATTTAATAATCGTTTTTGAATAAGGGGGTAAGACTGTAGATCTTTGCTAAATGTGTATACATACATACATAGTTACGCGAGTAGCCTAAAATCGCATGATTTTTTTCATTATACGAAAACTACTGTTTTTAACATACATATATACATTAGACGAGCCCATAAAAATAGATTTTCTTTGGATGAGTCTGTTTTTTCTTTAAGCCATTCAGATAACGAGAACCCATGATAACAACACAATATTTAACAAAATATGTATATACGTATGTATGTGTATATTGCCTGCGGAAGATTTTGGTTACAAAATGATTGAAATAAACTATCATACATCCACTCATCGTTTGAGTAGTGGTTCTACAAAATTTTATTCCAAATAAATTATTGCGTCTTAATTGTGTTGTTTAGTACTTCTCTACATACATATGTATTTGTGGTGGGCGTATGTGTATACATACATCTATTATGTCCATACATAATAAACAGCTTTGATGAAGCAAAAAATGCCAAGCCCCTCGTTTTAATGGGCTCTTGTTGCTTTTTGTTTTTATACGCAACAGATAAAAACTAATTCTAATTATTTATAAACATTAGTTTATATTAGAAGTGCAAATTATCATTATATGTATTTACATACGAGGATACAGGGTTATATTTTTGACAAATCCACATAATTATCATAATAGACCAGAGATGAACTTGTAGAAATATTGACTTGATATAAAAAAATTTATGTAAACAATAATTTTGTATTAACATTTGTAACTTACCCAAAGGCAAATCGCACAAAAGACAACATGCTGCCAAAGCTCCAGCCGATGCACCTGCTATCTTTTCTAAAAGCAAATGTGGGGCATACTTTTTAAAACAAACGGCCACACCAACATGATAAATGCCCAAAAATCCGCAGCCAGCAAATGATAGATTCATAATACGCAAATCAGTAAATGCAATTAAATAATATAAAATGAAAAAAGGTTGTGGGAAAAACAACAAATTTAATTTTGTTATTTCCTCTTTCCAATGTAAAATTCACTTTCTGGAAATGTCAGTAAAACAGAAAACCAAAAATACTTTTCTGTTTATTTTCTCTCTTAACGTGCCTTTTTGTTTTTTTTTTCTTCGCTGTATTGACTTTTATTGCCAGCAGTTGTTTTTTCGTAGGTTGTCTTAATTTTGCTTAATGCAATTGTTTAGTAACTAGTTAATGACGTATACAATGAAAATATATTGGGGGTTGTGTTGCTTAATCTTCGCAAAATTTATTTTTCTCTAATTTTTTTTTGTTTATTTAAACTGATCGTTTTTTTCCACTTTTTTATAATAACTGTTTCCGATAAATACTTTGTAGGTATACAGAATTTTTAACTATCTCAACTTTTGCAGTTGCGTCAAAAACAATTTGTGGTAAGAATTTTGCAAATGTTTTTATTAAAATGAAATCACTAATAAGTTGTTTATTTTTTTATTGTAATTAGTTTCAACAAATTTTACTTTATTTTCTAATGTATGTATGAGCTGCTTTCCAAAATCGTTATGTTGTTGCTGTTTAAAAAATGGGGTATTTATAGAATTTTTGCTAGTGTTATGCGCTCTCTGTTTTTATTGTTCGCTCTTTGATTATTTGTCTTGTTCTTTCGTTGTGTTGCCAGATGATATATTTTTTATTATAGCAAGATGTCATTCTGAACTGAATGATAATTGTCCCTTTATTATTATTGGTGGTCTTCATAGACCATTTTATATAATAATATTAATAATTGCAAATTATTATTATTATTGTTGTATTTTTTAATAAAAATAAAATTGATATTTATTAATTATAAATTTGAAATAGTTAAAAAGAACATAATCCCAAAATTCTTAATTAAAGTTGTCCCCATTTTGAAGACAAATCTTTCTATCTGGCTTCACTGTTAAAAATTAACATTATTGAAAAAACGGAACATTATTTCATATTCTTAATTTACAACATTAATTCTTATTTAATTTATTTGTAAAAGCTAAAGAAAACATGTTACATATTAACTTTTTTTAAGAATTTCAAACCTATGGACATATTTGAGAATAGTTTGGTAAGTGATGGGAGATTAATACGTTATTCAGATAGTCAAATACTTTTTTTGAATTGTACAGTAAGGATATGCACATATGAAAACACTTTTGATTGGCGCTAAATTTTAAATACATAAACGAAGGAGGCATCACAATATATATTATCACAATGAAATACGGAGTTACCGGGGCATATTCTAATGGTACATATTCATATTAATAAAATCGGTCGATCAAAATTTCTTTTGACATCATCAACACATATGAACGTGTTGTAGTTATCACACGATGGTAAAATTTGATCTGCTATAGATATTACGTACATATGTATGTAAGTATAATTCATGTATTATTGAACAATGTCTATGTAGGCAATAGATTTTGACTATTGTGTTATCGCTGGACAAAAAAATAACTATGTATACATTTTTTAAATTTGTTTTGTTTGTTTGTTTGAATCCGTTTACTTACCAAACAACTTAAAATACCTTTATTGCTTTTGAAGTTGTAAAATACATTTAATGTAATTTTATGACTCAAAATTAAACAGTTTTTTGCTCTTCATAAAAATTCTATAAATTCTTTTTGTAGCGATATGACGATATGCATGTATGTATGTAAATATTTCAAAGTTATTGCCAGATTCGACTGTATAAAGCAAAAGTTAGAAAAGTATCGTTTTGTATATTTCACATTTAAACATTGATTTATTGTTTATTAAACATTTACAAATTTCAATATCATTCATTTGGATACTTTTGTATACATATGTCTAAATATGGTGAGTTTAATTTTATTTGCCCTTATTTTGTTCGCGTAAAAACTTAATATCAAGGGAAAGTTCTAAAATGCAAAATTGGATTTGTTTTCTAAATGATCGAATGTGTAGATATTTTATTCGTCTCATTTGAATGCATTAAAGTATGGCGACGGTGGTAGGGTATGTTGCATGAGTTGTGAAATACTATGATATTGAGTTTGGGTGTTGTTGTTGCTGTTGCGCTAACCCCAATGAGTGTCAGTTATTATTTCTTTTTGGTGGTGGTACATACATTTGCCTCTCGCCTCTATAACGTTGATTCCCAACAGCGCCACCTCCTATACCAGAATGCATACTAGATCTTTGTTGAAATGCTGATTGATGTGGTTGAGACATAGGTGGAGCAGTGATGTTGGCCTGGTAGGCATTTAATGGTATGTGATGAGCATCTGTTATAGGAAGGCAGTCAGATTTTAATACCTCCTCGTGGTTACCATAACCCAAAAATAAAACGACACATGTTTTATCCGAAATAGCAGTGATTTTTGCGTCGTAATGCTAAGAAAAGAGAAATTATTTTTGATAAGTAGGTTTAATAATTTTTTATACGTACATTTCCATCATCCCAATATTTGGCTAAACATAAATCGCCTATCTTCCAAGGCCAATTACCGCCAGACATCATGCCGAATTGTGGTGGAGCTTGTTGTGCTGGCGCTACAAATATATTGGGATTCTGTGCCATATAGGCAACGGCAGCAGTTGCTTGGCTATTTAAAATTTGTTGTTGTGGTGGAGGCGGTGTTGCCTGTTGGGCTTGTATCGATATTGATTGTTGCTGCTGAAGCTGTTGCATGGTCAAGCCTTGACTTTTTAGCAAATTCATAGCATACTCGTTAGCTTCTTTACTCTGGAATCCCATTATTTTGCTGGGATCATATGCAAAACCATTTCCCACTTGAGGTACACAAGCAGTTGCTTTTGTATTTTGTTGAATAGATTTTGAAGAAAAACTTTGCGAATCTATATATTGTGATGACTGTTCCTGGAAATTATTGGTATAATTTTCAAAAGAAGACTTTTGCTGTTGTTGTGGCATTTGCTGATGATTATTACTCCTTGAAGTTTGTTGTTGATTTCGGCCCTTGCTCTGATGACTGTTAGAAGTGGTATCCTTCTTTGGTTGAATGGATATTTTAGAAGTATTTTCTACCAAATTATCCAATGCCTTTTCAAAATTATTACATTTTTGAGTTTGTTTTTGTTGATAATTGTTGGCATTATTCCTTGAATCTTGATTATTATTACGATTATTTTCTCTTGATTGATACGATTTTTTTTCTGATGTCTTACTAAATTCATTATTTCGTTTATTAGATTGATGATCATTAATTTGCTGCCTCGGTGTTTGTTCCCTCTCCTTTTTAAATGTTCTTTCATTTCTTTTAATGTTGCCTCCCGTGGAATTTACATGATCTTCTTGTCCCGTAGTTTGTTGAGTTGGTGGTTTATCGTAATTTGAAGTTTGGATTTGTGTTCTGTTTGAATTATTTCTTTCTCCACCTCTTCCTACTTTGTTGGTGAATTGTTGTTTACGCTCTTCTTGTCTTTGGTTGAAAGGATTAGAACGTGATTGCATTGTCTGCTTTTCTTCGGATCTTGGGGTAGCAGTTGCTCTATTTGCGGCAAAACTAGATGACATATTATTTTCAAATCTGTTACCTCCAGCTGCTTTGGTATTATTATAAGTTTTTAATGAAGTGTCCCTAGAGTTGCGCTCAATGTTGGTATTGTTAATAGCTGCTTGGGATTGTACAGTATTTGAAGAGGGAACGGTCTAAAAAAATATGAGTGATTTAAATTTAAAATTTGAAGATGAACATATAATTTTCTCTAAATATTTTCAGAATTTATAAGGACAATTTCTTACCACTGGTAGTTTACCGGTCAAGAAGTCAAACAGCGATACATTTGTTTGTGGTTTTGACGCTGCAGCTTCTTCTTTAGTTGAAGCTATTCCTCCTCTATCTCTTATACGTCCTCCTGCTACAACAGTCACGGGTTTTGTACTATTTTCTTCTGAGCCGCTTCGAATATTATTCCTTCTCTTGAGATTATATAAAGCCCTTTCAAGATTGTTGTTGGTGGTTTTGAGAGCTTGTTTGGCGTCTTCTTCTGAGTAACCCTTTTCGAGGATCTTTTTAACGTTATGATCTAAAATATTTTGTTGGCCACCACCAAACACTTTCTTTTGTCCAACCTTTGCAGCTTCAGCGATAGCTTGACTGCGGCTTGCATTGAATTCATCATTTTCCTTGGAGTTTTTATCTTTATCATTAGTGGCTTGTAAACTTTTGAAGTTTTTATCTGTAGGCAGAGCATCTTTGTGAGCATCTAAACGTTTACCAAAGGCAATCCACGGTGGTGGTCCACCAGTTCCAGATAACCTTCTGTTACTTCTAGCATATTTCAACATTTGTCTTGCTACTTCCCACTTTTCAACTAAAGCTTCTACTTTTCCTCCGAGTACCTGAATATCTGAGGGCTTTAATACTAAAAATCCATTCAATAATTTCAGTTTTTCAGCTTTTATTAATAATTTGGTTCCCGGAGGCACATTTAGACTTAGGCTAGCAATGCGTTCAAACTCTAAAGCCGCTATAGTATTAACTCCATCGGTTAGTTCTAACTGTAGAAATCTAGGAGCAGTCGTAGATTCTTCATTGACTTTAGGTGCCGAAATGTTACGCATTTTTTGTATTTGTAACACTATGCGACCTGATATGGTACCATTGCTATCGGGTTTAGATGGTAAAGCGCCTCCCGCTATATCCTTTAAATCCCACTACAAGTGAATATTGCAATATTAGTTTTCTATTTACTTACATTTATGTATATTTCATAACATATACATATGTACTTACATCTAGGGCTAGAGATATAATTTTATTGACATCCTCCGTTTGCAAGTTATTACTGGTGGTCAGCTTTTTAAGACCTTCCTCAGTTAGGAACCTAAAATATTGAGATTTTTAATTATAAAAATAAATGAATTTCCTTTTTTAATTTCGTTATTTACTTACCAGCCTTGTTCTTGTAATTTTTCTAATAATATCATAGTTATACTGGGAAAAATTAATAATTTGCAAAGAATGGACAACAAATTAGATCAACATTAGAAGAGTGTAGAAGCATAATGTCACAATTGAGTACATTTGACATTTCATGTATCCATTTCATAACAGTCAGCTTTGGTATATGACAATAAACAAAGCATTATAGCAACAAAAATACACTGAAAAAATAATTAAACTAATGCTGCAATTATTTATGAAAAAAATTATATTCACAATAATTTATGAAAATATACACATAAGAAAAGAATAGGTTTTTAAGCTGGAGTCCACAACTCGCGTTTTGGCGTCAACGCGTTATAATGTTTTAAGCGTCAAGTATTTCAAGTTACATGCAAAGATTTTTCGCGTCAATCATTTGTGTTTTATATATGTATGTACTTTCGGAGGTGATGCTGTAAGCCCAGCTAATTTTGTTTTTATATGAAGTATTTTATCGGTTTGTTTGTCAATTTCATATAAAATATGTTATTTCAACTCTCATTTTTTTTTTTCTTGGTGACATCACCTTTAAAATAAATTTGATTTGCATTTATCAATGTCAGCTGTTCGCCGATTGCGACGCGTTAAAAAGTAGAAAGTAAACGAACTTTTCGCGTTTCAAGCGTCAACGCGTCCTACGCTTTTGAGTGTAACTTAAAACATACAACTACATTGATTCTACTTTTTTGACAGTTGCTTAGAACCTTCAGCTTAAGCATTAAACACATTCACCACAGCAGACTACCGACTACAATATGCCGAATATAAAATACACACGTTTATATATGAATGATTATTTTGACCTGCTGTCGTCATTTTTGACATATTGTAGTTGTATCACAGAGTAACAGAGTATGTATTGTTGTATTTTTATGTATGTATTTAATGCTTTATTACAACTCAGACTTTTTGGTTTTTATTATATTTTTTTAAACATTTGTTAAACCACCAATTTTTCTCCTTATACTATTAAAAAAAATTGACTAAACATATTTTCAAACTAATTTTTCCTATGAGACCAACGTCAAAAACTATAGGAAATATTAGACATAATTAGCAATACATACTACAATTGTTATTATTTAATATTTTTTTAATATAAACTCTCAAAAGGTCGCAGTGAAGCTAATTTGGAAGTGCTTAAAGTTATTATTAAAGTTTACAAACATTTACAATCTAAAATTTGAAATCTAAATCTAAAATTAAAATTTTTAATTTAAAATTTTTTATAGTATACATAGAGGTGGTAACCGTAGCTTAGTTAAACAAAATTTTCCTCCACCCAAAAATAATCAATATTACGGCTATTTTTACGTGTAATACTTCCCCTAAATATAAACAATTCAAAAATGGTCGTTAGTTAGCGAATGCAACGAAAGCAAAAATGTATTTAGTTTCGTGTCTCCGAATGAATTCATGACGTGCGCCTTCAAGTTTAGTTGCGCTTTGGCGTTCAAATAAAACGGCTGAGTTTCGGATAGAAGTCGGAAAAATATACAAACGGGAAGCGGAAATAGAAGAACGTTAAATGCAACAAGTCGAAAACAAACCAAAATCGTGTAAAAATTGTGTTTGTGGAATCTTTTGTAAGAATATTATTAAAACACACTAAAAAAAAATACTGTTGAACAACTTGCAGATAGTTTGCGTATCGTTGTGCAAAGTAACAATTACAAAGTGTTTTTTTTTTTTGATTGTTTTTGCAACAAATATGCACTTACATACATACATATGTATGTAAAATTGGTTTCTTCGTTTTGTAGTGATCAAGAAACAATTTAATAGTGCGCGTTTGTATATATGTGTACATATATTGAGTTTTGTCTTTTTAATTTTGGTAAATAATGACAACGCATTTGGCAACAGGTGTTATTTTAAACTTAAATATAAATTTATGCGAAAATTTTTTTGTTTTTGATGAAAAATTATTAAATTTAATAATTTGTTTAATATAAGTATTTATTTCACTTTAGTATATTTTTTCTCTTTGCAGTTTTTATAGAGAGAGATTTTTCATTGAAATTTAATGAAGTTGTAATATAATATTCTGATTTATTATATTCTATTATATTAATATAAATGTACATATGTACTTATATGTGCGTAGTTGGGGGAGTATATTTACAAATTTGTTTTATGGTTACTAATACAGACTTACATGCACCATTATTTATGTAATGATACCTAAGAATTTACACAATTACACAATAGCAATTGAATACACTTGAGAACATTTGTATGTATTTCAAAATGTGAATCTATAATTTATAGTAGTACATACTTAAATACATACATATGCATGTGTGTGTTAATTAATGTTTAAATTAATAGATTATTAATTGCGTGTATAGTCGTAACGTAACTCACAAATTTCTTTTTAAGAAAACATTTATAATAAAACATATTTTGCTTGTTGGTAGTACATACATACATATCTACGTAGATTTGCATCTATCAGTATTCCAAAAACATAATTATTTTACTACATACAATGTACATACTTTATTCATTTTAACAGTTCATTGTTTTACGCAAATCATGTAGATCATGTAGTTGTAACAAGTTGTTTAAAGAAATTGAAATAATTTGTTTAAATTTTTCTCTTTTGCAAAATAGCTAAAAACGTGTCATAGATAAAGAGAATGTTTTTTGCATTAAATCGTGATTGAAATATTTAATGGCTTTTTCTGTTTTTATATTACAAATAAATGTAAGTTTATTAATATCAACTGTAAATCTTTTTTGTTCAATTTGAAATGTCTTTTTTAAAAATTCCTTCGCTTAAAAACAAACACAAACACATTTTATTTATTTTTATTTGTTTGTCTATTAAAAATGTGTTATAAAAAATCAGAGAAAATTTAAATTCTGTTAACAGAATGCGGGTGCATGTCTCTATTTGTGTGCGTGTGTGCTTATATTTGGCATTAAATAAAATAATAAAAATATGTAAAAAAAAATCTACAAATTAAAATAACGTAGTAAATGTTATTGAGAAAATGTATGCAAAAAAAGAACAATGTAAATGAATTAAAATATTTTGCGATGTTTTTTCATAAGATTTTTTTATCTTTTTGTCGGCATTTTTATAAATGTTTTTACGCTGCGAAGAGGTGAGTGCAAAGTATGATTTAATAAAATGACAAATGTTCATTTCACTACAAAAGTATTCCAAAATATAAATGGATGGGATATTCTTTACTTAATATAGCCAAAATGGATTCTTGCATTTTCTATATGTCTGCATTTGTAGATTTTAAACAATGTGATTAGAGATAATTCCGGTAAATCACGATATGTGTATGCCTTTGTATAGATTTTGTTAAAATTAATTAGAACAATTGCAATATTGTTCATTTATATGGACATTTTTAAATGTGTCGAAATCAAAAGTATATTTTGGGAATCAAAAACAACCATGACATTTAAAGCCACTTTTAAGAAAACAAATAAAACTCCTCACAAAAGAATCGTCTTCAGAAGAAAACAATTAATAATGTTGCAAGATACATATGTACATATAGATACATATACATACATATGTATATACATTTGACTTTTGGAATAGATAATTAGTTGTTCAAAATTGTATGTACATACTTACAAAATTACGATTAATTATTAAAAACAATACAAATTATTACATATCGCATGATATTTATAACATTCATACAGAGAGAAATTCTCTAAAAACACAAAGTACTTGACCAAATATATGGATTATGAATACCACAATTACTGTTTTCAAGTATTCACTTGAATTTCTTTCAAGTTAAATATGTAAGTTTTTTACCTTAATAAAATAACAATGCGCGTATTACGGTTGTAGTTATTTAGTCATCACCAGAGTCACACTGTTTAAATATTAATTAAGTTTTACAAGTAAACGCAAAAACAATTCAAAAACTTACGCAATACATTTCAAAATTAAGCATACTCATACCATACCTACATATGTATGTATATACATAGATGATGACAATTTAATAAAATATTTATATTTACATACATACATTTTACTTTAAATTTCAAGAATAAACCAAAATGATTACTGATATTTCATTTGTTACTTAATGCACATGCAAATGTTTAATCATTTTATCTATGTACATATGTATCTATGTATAGCGCTACAAAGCAAAGAATCTTCATATAATTTAATCAATTCGTTGGTAACGTCCTTACATGACTGAGTTTTATTTTACAAAAAGTATATTATTATAATGATTGCCAATTTTTCGTTCAAATTTGTAAGTCAAGTTTTAATAGTTATTGGTAATTTGCAGTTTAATTAAAGGATATTAAAGGATATTGCTTGATATTGTTCACAGCTATTTATCTGAAACTTTTAAGTTTTTTGTTGTTTTGACTGATTCACTGGTACGTATGTATGTATGCATGTATGTATATTTATTTCTCGTTGTTATGTGAGGCGTCTTGGGTGACGGACGTAAATGAGTTTTTGAATGTGTTTAATATTTAAAATAATTTACTGGTATGGTTGGCACGCTTTACCATAATTGAAAAGGGGGTCTTTGCTGTTTGAATTTATTGTGGCTGTTGTATGTTGAGGCTGTTAATTAATTTTTTATTAATAATATAAGTCATAAGTAATAATATTTTACTTGCATTCATCTGGCTTGCATACATACATATGTATGTATGTTCAACATTTTTTAAATAAGAAAACCAAAATATTTTGCTTAGACAGACACACTTTTATTTCATTCAATAATTTTAATGGCGATTGACTTTATTTTTATATGAATTTGTTATTGAATTGACAGAAACTATTGTAATTTAATTGGTTCAATGAAACTGCACTGTATTTAATCGGGACAAAATCCTGTGATGGACTGCATGTAAAAGACATTTTATCTCGTAAGACAACAACTCGTGATGATGTCTAATTAACAACAAATTTTACTAACTTAATACTACTGCTTGCTGTATTTAAAATATTATCTTATCGATTTTTTTTTTAGCTAAAACAAATCGAAAAATACAATATCATTATTTATTTTGTTACTCGTTTTAGAATATTTTAAACATTTTCACATCGATTAGTTAATGTATCACTCAAAATCATTATTTTAAAACATATTAATTAAATATGTACTTTTTCAGCGGCTTATTAAAGCTTATTTTAAACTTATTACTTTAAACAACTTTCCAAATAATTTTTCTAAAGAACACTGGAGAAATATTCGACACAGACGAAAATACACTTTGACTTGTTTAAGGCAAAATATACCCTTTTATATGTACATTTATACGCTGGATATATTCAATCAGAAATCGATTGTATGTATTAATATTTCTCATTTGCATATTTAATTTCAAAACTCTGAAAATTATGTTCACAAAATTTTAGTCTCCAAAGGTAAATTGGTCATTATTCAGTATTTAGTACTTGTATGTCAACCGATGGCTAATAGCTGCATACATATATATAATATATATGTATATGTCATGTGTATATACCTCATATCTAGGTATATGCAAACATACCTACATACTTCATACCAATATATGAATGTCGTATGTGTACATATGTATATAGGTTAAACGCTCTTATCAGTTCCTAGAGTGTGTGTTGGTTTCAAAACTACATATATGTACAATTTGTTTAGCATGTAAATACGTATGAATGTGTGTTTTGCATATCCGAAAACATATGAATGCATGAATGTACATATGTATGTACATAAAGTTGGCTTAAGCTGTGGGTTCAAAATGTGGAAGTATAAATTACACTTTTTTCATTTGAATTTTAACAAAACAATATCAACGTTGAAAATTGGGAACATTTCACGGCACATATTACGAATACATTCTGAATTCTACATTAATAATAAATACATGGTTGAATGATGCGATAACATTTAAATGAGTATGAAAATTAAAACAATTTATCATAACGGTTTTCATGAGGTGCAGACAAATTTTAAAGCAAAGAGAAATTTATAAAATAACAAATAAATATATGTTACAAAACATTATGCAGGCAGAGGAATAGCAAATTTGTAAATTTTGTTACTTAAACATTTAAGCCAACATATTAATTAAGTTAATTATCCCGAACGTGGTTATATTTTTTTCTTCTAACCCATGTAAAGTTTATTCAGTTTTAAAGTTTTAACAGTTCGTCTTTTCAAAAACCAATTTTTCATCTAACCACTATTGGTATTAGGACGATTTAAGGAAATAGGCACATGTGAAACAAAAACTAATAAAACAAGAGACATGTAAAAAAAGACTAAAAAAAGACTATTAAAATTGTTAAACAAAAGTTGCCAAAGTTTGGAAATTTTTACACATCCTTTATACGTGTCTAACATACCGAATTAGCCATAAATAAAAGTTTATCGAACTTTTATATTGAACTTACGCACTTAGATGCCAAATCACAAAATATGTAGTGTATGGAAATAAACATGTAACATTCGGCACAGGCGAATATTATATGCACTTCATCTTAGTATATTCGGAGAAAGTTAGATAAGATGTTTAAGCTACCCTTACTCGCATATGTCAACCATGATGTAGGGTGTAGTTTGAAGAACAAAAAATAAACAAAAATAAAATGTAAATAAAAATGAAACTTTAGAATTTATTGGATTTTCTAATGCAAATTCCATGACTGAATTGAATTTCGCCAATAGATGACTAAGGATGTGTTAATCTACTCAAACAAGTTACATATTTTATAAAAATTGTGATTTAAAAGCTCCTTTATTAAAAGGGGCATTGCCACTAGTTTCTACTTAATGCAATCCCTTTGGATGCTGCCCTAATTCACCTATTATTTCATTTAACCAACGACAAGAGTCTAAGCTCATAAATTCTACATTTTCACATTTAAGCAGTAAAAATTCCTGATTTTCAACTGGCGACCACATTTCGGGTATTAATTTATACATATACCCGAGTGTGAGAGCAAGTTTGATTAGTGACATTACAACCGGGTTGAATTTTACCACCATTCGGATAGTAATCCGCATGACCACAAGTCGTCTGATAACCGTATTCACCGGCATTTGTATGTACGACTTCCACATAATCTGCATCATCAGAGACTAAAACCTACTATATGAATGATTCGCAAATTCACATTGAAACTGTCTTTTAGCAATATAACTAAATCAGTAATAGCTTTGGCTACTAAGTTCACAGCAATGGAAACAGCTTCAAAATCTTTGTCTTCAATTAGGGAACTATAGTCGGCTATAATAACGTTGGCATCTTCAATTTTTAATTTTGAGTCAAATATTCCTCTGCAGATTTGTTACCCAGCACACCGTGAATAGCCACTCTGTATGTAAAGGTAAGATAAGAGATATATACATATTTATATTAAATTTCAATGTATAAAACATACAATTTCAAGGATCTTCTTTTCTTATCGAATCGAACAATTTTTTTTTGATAAATAATTGATGCATTTAACTTACGTAATTGCTTTTGTTGGATTCAGGACACTTCGCACTATAGACTCTACATCCGCTTTCAAAGGTTGTGGAATCTCATCATTTTGTCTGGTGTATACATAAAACTTTATGGAATCATCTTTACTTTCTTCGTAATCTAAAATTTTGCAATGAACATTTAGCACAGAAAATAGGGTTAGAAAATATAATGCAATGGCTTTCTCCCATGACATCCACATGATTCAAAAGTCACTAAAATACTGAATATATCATTGCACTGGATTTGGTGGACAGTGAATATACTATAAATATTTATTAGTCTGCTGAACAAAAAACTATAATAAATAGATAAGATTAAAATGAAATTGTATTAACAATATTACCAGTAAATAAAAGTTATGTTTCTTCACAAAATTATTCATACAAAAAAATTGAAGTATCCCAATTATCTTAATCTTTCAAACGATGTTGCCATCTATCCATACACATGTTAGTATATAATATGTGACATATGTATGAGTTTAGTAAAAATAATGTTTTTTTTCCATTTTTTAATACATATTTTGGTTTTTATGTAAAAAACAAACCAAAACAAATGTCGCGCACATTGCCTACCTACAAAAAGTATAAGCGGCAAAAAGAACAGCTGATTGCCGCCCGCGGCCGCATGCCGCTTACATTGGCCATCCACTATTAAAAACAGAGCAAGTTTAATTACGCACAAAAATATTACTGATCACTTTTTTTAATTTGTACTTTTATGTATGTAAACCATAATAATTCCTCAACATTTTCGCAAATTTGTTTTGTTTTTTTTTATTTAATCAGTTTTCCTTTGTTAAGTATATATTTAATATTTACAAATTCAAAGGTTAAATTTAATTACAAAGAACAATGCTAAGTATTCTACAGTTAAATAAAGTTTCAAAGCAAATTTGTTTTACGTGCTAAATGACTAATTATTTAATTAAAATGTTTTTTCGTCACTTTTATTTTTACAAACATAAAACAAGTTTTATTAAATATGTTCGAAGTATGTAGTAGATATAATAGAAAATCGATTTTTGCATCTTTAGACATTTTTATGTTTTTAAAGAAGTACATTTGTGTGAGACATTGACGTTTCTTATAAAAAATTATAATGTGATTTTAGAAGATAACTGTCAACAAATAACAAAATAATTTGGCGGTGTTATTGTTTGGTTAGTACAAATTTTTTTGAAAAGTCTGTGTCAATTACTTATTGATTATAAAAACATAAAAACATTAATTAAAATAAAAAAAATTTATATTAATTTATATTAAATACATTTCACACAAATTTCAACTGTATGCTCCTGCAAATATGAATGAATGTACATTAGACATTTGAAATAAATCATAACTTCTATTTATAATATTATCTGTCTAAAGCTCTCTTTAGACGGTATGTATTTTGCAGTGTGCTTGTTAAATTTTCCACTGCAAAATGCATACACGTCGTGTAAAAGCAAAACAAAAATGCTTCTGCAAATGTCAGCCTGCATTTACAGTGTAAACTTTTCATTTAGAACATGTTCTATTTTCATCTGACAAAGCACCTGCAACCAGCTGTTTGCAAGTCAATTGTTTATGGCGCCAAGAACATAGTGTTTGTGTTTCAGTAAATTTATATATTAAAAAAAAATGTATTAAACAAAACAATAAATTTGTATTAAAATATGTATTCAAAAAACATATTAATTAATAATATTATACATAATAATTTTTATTTAACTTAAATACAACAATTTTTGGCTCCACATGGCACATTTTCTCTTTACTTCCTGCTTAATTTTTTTATTTTATAGAAGCTATTATTGCAATTATGCTGCAAGTGATAACTATTTCATTTCTTGAACCATTTTTTCAAAATAATCATAACAAAGACAGCTGTTGTGTTCTATGATAGATTATGTTAGATGAAACTAAAAACCGACGTGTGAAAGCAAAAATTATAAACTGCCTGTTAATTGCCAATTTTGATAGACATACACAGTTACATACATACATTTGTATCGTAAAACTGACAAATACACTGCAAAATACATACCGCCTAAAACCAGCATAACATATTAATGTCTAATGAAAAATTACCAAGTTTTACGCTTTTTAACGGATGATATGTTAAGCAAAAACTACTAGCATACGTACATATGTATGTATGTATATTTTATCTACATTGCGACATAGAAAATAATTGTTTACACAACTTTAGTATGTAAAAATGTGGGTAAACAATGCAAAAAATGCTGAATATATGGCGTGGGAAAAAGCCAATATGTAATATGGCTATTTAAAAAAATAATTTTTACCCAATAATTGAAAAAAAAGCAACTTTACATTGTATATACATACATACGTATGCATATACTATATTATTAACTTATACTCGTACATAAGAATGAGTATATTTATTCCTACATGCGAAAGTCTTTTCTTCAAAAATTCCTAAAATAAGCTAAATAATGTACCTTTACAATCCTTTAATATTTAAAGAGAAATCATCTTTGATTAGTTTTATATAAAAGAAAAATATAATAACGTACGTGACAATTTTTCTCGTATATAAATAATGAAATGTATTTTGTAGATAATTTTAGACATAAATTTGGAGAAAGAAAATAAAAGTGTTTACTTATTCAAAAAACAGTGTGATAATAAAAATAATATCAAATTCATAAAATGTTTATTAATATTAATTCATTACATACTTATTAACTAAACTGTAACATTTTTTTTGTAATGAGTAAGCCGTTCAAGCAACATTTATACGTTGACTGTCGATGAATGAAAAAAAAAATGTTGCTTTTTTATTTGTGTAAATTAGAAGAATTATCTTCAATTTCTTCTGCGCGTACATATGTACATCAAATAAATGCCCTCAACATATTCACAAGCGCATTCATAAAATGAAAAAGCGTCTGGTAAAATTATATTATTTGCTTTTACTATTTGCCAAACCTTCCTCTTTACAACAGCACCTATTCCATCCATTGCACGCTTGCCATACGAGGTTGTAAAGAAATTCCATTCAAAATATTTACAGCTGAACTTGCTTACAAAATAATGAATGCTCATTAAAATAAACTTGTTCTTAAATTGTTCTTGTTCTTTTTTTAACTCTTCTCGCCACCGTTTCATGGTTTTACGACTATTTAAAATAATCTAAATAGAAAATTTGCATTTAACATTGATTTTGATGCATTTATTTTAAATTATCGTACTTACAATAACGTATGCGACAAACTTTAAAAGGCAATAACTTTTTTTTCATTTCGGTTGAAAAGGAAATTGGAAGAATTCTTATTTTAGAATTGTAATCTTCTTTACCTGCGACTCCCATATACAAATAACATAGTTAAACAATGTTTTTGCATAACGTACGTGACATTAGAATACCATCAAAAGCAAATCAAAAAAAAAAAATACCGTTATTCGAGCTCTAACTTCTCGTTTTTCTCATTATTATAGTTACATCTTCAAAATTCATTTTGAAGATGTAATTGTAATGTTTCAAATCTATTAATTAACCCCCTTATTCATAAACGATTATTAAATTTAACAAACGTTTATTAAGGCAGATTTGCATATAAAAATTTGCTTAATAAACGTTTGTTAAATTTAATAATCGTTTATGAATAAGGGGGTTAGTTAATAGCATTGAGAAAATAATTTATTTTATTTGCAAAAACTGAGTCGAAGAGACGTTCAGTTTTTCTCTTCCATTTTTGAGTTTTAAAATTCCAATAACCTGTAAATGCTTTCATGTTATGAAAAATCGAATATTTTTCTCATATAAAATCATATTAGAAACATTTTTCAAGTACTCTTATTTTTTGGTCGTGGTTGACATTTTCATGGAACTATCCATATGCTAAAAAGGAAATTGTGTTATAAATATGATACTACATAATAGTTTATTCTATACTAATTTCCTGTTAGTATTGGTTACCATAAAGCTCAATTTTCATATCCTGGAAATTTGCGTCACTTTTGTTTAGCAATTTATTTGAAATGTGTTCTTTTTAAATATTTCATGAAACTTGCTTCATGTTGTTAGAACTTTAAGTAATTTAAACAAAGTTATGTACAAATATATCTGCACTGCTTGTATAAAAGTCATAGACACAATATTTATGTAAACAATAATAATAAGATATTTAATTAAACAAATCCGTTAAAACAAGCGTTGAACAATGGAAAGAGCTTATGTGTGTCAATGTCAATGTCATTGCCTATGTCAGTCAATAGAATACCCTAGATTTTTGTGATTGCATAGAAGTAATACAAGGAAAACTTTGAAATGTTTAGTAAACTTCTTGAATATTGCAATTGATATATGTACATACATATATCTTACAATAAAAGGGTAGACAAAAACTAATTACTATGAAACAAAGTACATATATGAAAGTGGCCGCTTTTGTATGGAACCAAAAAAGATACCGAATCTCCTAACTGAAATGAAAATTTCTTGAAAAATCAAAGGTGTAACAAAAACGATTTTTTCTTTGAGTCGGTCTAATGAACAACATAAAGATTTTTAATGGAATATACGTATTTATTAGTTTTGTATTTGTTGAATATGTTTGGATAAATAAACATTCATGTTTAAAACGATATGAAGTACATATGTAAATCGTACGTATTATTTATATTTAAATTAAAAACAATCATTCGTCCTGTTGCATGTTTTTGTGCATATTACCTAAAATAGAAACATAAATATTGCAACATATCACTTCTTGAATATCATCTCTGGATATAAATACGTTTATGTAAACATTTTAATACTTATTTAAATATTTATAAGTATTTTCAATAAAAAAAAATTATTCAACACCGAGCTGCCTCTTTGGGTTTCTTGACAAAAAAAAAATGGAAATTTACTAGTATGTATGTATGCAAATACTGCAAGCAAAATGCTAATACCATTATTTTAATTCTTACTACAAACTAAATTTGTGACATACTTTTTTATGTGAGACATTGCTGAAGAGATCAATCAGCTCATAACAGAAGTATGAGCAGTTTTAAGTTATAGTAAATAAATACTCAGGAACTCATAGAATACATTGCTTGATGCAAAATATACTTCTTTATACACTCAATGTTTGCTTTCGGTCAATATAATACCCTACACCCAGTATATTAATAAAACAGTTTTTCAGAAATGGGCGTTATATGGGAGATAGAACCTATTGTGGACCGATCATCCAAAAATTTAGTGTCATGATGTCTGTGAATATAAATATTATATGTGTATGTTAAAATTTATCTCGATATAAATACTTTTAAAAAATGTATGGAGCTTAAATTGAATTACGGAGAGGGTCTTATATGGGAGTTTCGAATAATTATGGACCGACCATTATAAAATTAGGTGTCATTATTTCTGTATATATAATCGGTCCATAATTAGTCGTAGCTTTCTAAAAAATGTTGGTATCCAAATGAAATTTGACACAAATAAGTTTCTTATATACAGAAATAATGACACGACTAATTATGGACCGATCATAATAAAATTGTACCGTATTATTTTTATACATATGAAATATATTTGGGTTCAATATTATTTGGATATCGACATTTTTGAGAGAGTTGTGCTTTTTAAAGTGATTTTGAGAAGTGGGCCTTATGTGGGAACTGCACAAAATTCGTAGATGTGATTTGGCTTTATTTGTGATGAAATTTGTTTGGATACTTGCATAATTCAATAATTTATGATCAGTAAAACCCAATTTCGGGAGGACATTTGTATGGGGGTTTCAATCCCATCCATCCTTGGGCCGAAAAATATCACGTACCAAATTTTATCGAAATATCTTCAACCACTATGGTGGTGTAGGGTATAATTATAATTATGTATAGAGTATTTACCGCAACACAAGCTTTTTACACATACAAACTTCAATAATAAGTAATTTATTTAACAAATATGTTGCTAACTCTTTATAAATGAATACTTTCATACATGTACGGATTAAAAAATATGAATGTAAGTAGTCAACAATAAATTTCGGACATTTACTGTTTTTATTGGCCATAAATCTGTTTTGCTTTCATTACGTTGTTTAAATATTTGATTTATGATAAATAAAAATGTACACTCACATGTTTACAAATAGAAAGAAGTGTCGTGGAATGGTAATAAATTCAACACCTGTTAAGTTCGGCTCAACGAATTGAAAACATTTTTTTTTAAATAACAATAACATTCACACAAACATTTACATACATACATACATATGTATGTATGTAGTACATGTAATGTAAAATAAATAATATTTGTGAAAATATAAAAGTCTAGATGAAACTTTTATAAATTTATCTGTCAAACCACTCGATTGATCCTAAAAGACCATATTGCACTATTAGATTCAGTCGTTAGATCTGTCAGACATTGTATGTGTGCTGAAAAATATTATGTCCGATTTGTGAATGTTCATAAAATATATTTTCTATTCGATCAAAGTTGAATTCTGTTTGGTTACTTTGTGTTTGTTGAGAACACACACGATACGTGAGAAAGTAGTTATCTTTCACTGCATAAGAATTCATTTAGGATGACTGTTGATAATGCGGTAAATAATTTCTAAAACTACTACTGTGTTTATGACTAGAATTTATTATGTTCATAATTTTTTTTATTTTGGCCTTGAGTTCCCAGCTTAGGTCTTTGTCAGATTCATTGTATGTACATACATAGATATTTATAGGCACAGTATTGATAAAAACACTTTAAATAAAACCCCAATTTAGAAAGGACTGCACTTTTTATTACGGGAACTAAACAAATGCATCTAATAACTAACGAATATTTTAAATATCTATATAATATACGAGTATATATGGATGAATAGTTGGGAATACATAATTAAAAGTTAAAGTTAAAAGTAAAAAGTAAAAAGTTAGAATTAAAATGGCATGATAAAGATGTGTGTAAGCAGAGGTTCAAGTTATGACAAATTTGTTCGATGTTGCTGAATAATGCATGATTTTAACATTAGCGTGTCATTGGGGATCATATGTTTATGCAGCTCTTCATTCGATTGAGTGTATGGAACCAATGCAAGTTCCATGAATCAACTACTTGTTTGATGAACAAATTCAGTTTTATATGCATTGTGGAAGATATTGTAAATAAGTTCTGAGAAAAATTGAAAAGCATATTTCATTTTATATGTACATATGTATGTTTATTAATTGTATCTACAAGCCATGGTGTAACTATACAAGGTAAGTGCAGTAGCACAGCTGACTGACTTTGTTTACAATTTACTTGTGTCAAATGTAATACATTTTCAAGTATATCTGACAGTAGTACATTATTTTACACCAACAAAATGCCTGTTGTTTCTGTATTGTGTTGTATTTGTTGTCGATTTGCACTCACCTTGTATAGTTGCACCATTGAATTAAAACATTAAAATTGTCAAACCTGATTTAAAAATTACAGACAAATCTTTCGAAGACATTTAGATTGAATTGTAATATAATATTGCTAAGGATGTCATGACATTTAGTTTGAACTACTTTGATTTTTTTGCTGATCAGATGCAAACAACAGCATTACTACAAAAAACCATTAAAAGTTTGATCACAGTTCGAATTAACTATAAAAGCATGCATTTTTATTTTAAATGTTTTGATCGACATTGTATATACGACATTATGGTTTCGTTGATATATATTCTGTCTGTCTGTCTGTATTTTCTCTTATTTATTTTTGTACGAGTGTGTGTATTTTACTCGTATTTTAAAATAATGTCAGGAAAATAAATGTGGATATGTGCAAACGACATTTTACATGCATTTATGTTTGTATGTACGTACGTAGTAAGTAGTAAGAATGTATAAATAAACCGTGTTTGTATAAGGATTTAAAGAATGGATGAATGATGTGAAAAGTGTGCAGCAGAAAGAGCGAGCCAGTTATGAGTAAAGTAAATGTTTTACTGTCATTTACAGAATTCAAAATTAAACTCTTACGCTTGAATAATGGTTAGAGATAACAAACAAGAAAAGTTTAACCTATAAAATTTATTTGCTGGATTAGGTTATTTAAATAGTTTGGAAAACGTCGAAAGATGCAAACAAAAATGCCACAACTTTATTCGATTATACGTATCTCTTTATTATTATACATATTTAGAATTTGGAATAGTTTTTGAATGTTTGCTCAGTAATGTTTTTTATAAGCAACATTACTCAAATGGACTTTCCTCCAATTAAATTAACAAATGAATATTTCACAAGCCGATATCCATTGATGCTAGTGCTTTTAGCCCTAGATTTATTGTAATTTTAATTATAATAAATTTTTTAATAAATAAATAATATTTCATTTTATTTTTTACTAACATTAAACATTAGCAGTGATAAAATACATATATGTACATAAATATGTAGTGTGTTTTCGTTTATTTTGTATTGTTTCAGGAAAGACATTTTCAAGCTATTTGAAAGCGCTGTCTTATCCGCACTTGTTTAAAGGAAAAATAAAAATTCTGGATGAAATATTCGCAACAGTTTTTAAAATGTGTTTGCTGATTAATTACAAATTAAAGGATTGAATGCATTTACAAACTATCAACTACAAGTCGAAACATTTAAAGAAATGTACTTAATGAAAATGATATTAAAAATGAACTATGAAGCGGAAAAAGTTTGTATGTACTTAGTATTTGTGTAGAGTGAATGAGGATGTGACTTTTCAACTGAAAAAAAACAACTTAGATTTCTACTACTCCATATTGTGCATTAACAACTGTATACGTCTTGTATGCGCATTCTTCTACTCCCAATGTTTTAATATTATTACATTCAACTTTGTCTTCAAATTAAATAATACAAGTTGCTATAGTAAACTTATTTAAATTAAACTTTAAAACTTCGCTGTGCAAAAGAACGGTAGTAACGACAACGACAATATAGACTACTCCTGCGGCAACCAGTAAAGTAAAAATAAAAAATTCAGCACAAATTGTACACTACATTTTCATCCCTCTATCCGTCAAACTAGCATAACACTATTAATCAAGTGTAGTCGCACGTAATGAAGACATTTTTACGCTCCTCAGCGTTTTTATCAGTTTATAAATTCTTTACTATTGTTGGGATTTTCATTTTCAACTTGACTTCTTTTAAAATCTCGGTTGAAGCCGAAATATTTACATTGGGCTATTTGACTGGCTCACAAAGAACACCGGGAAATTTGGATTATCAAAGGCCAGGTAATATGGATGTTAAGTAAAATATTACGTTACACACCTGACTGTTCTTTATATTAGGAATAACAATCTCAGGAGCGATCACCTTAGCTGTGAAAGAGGTTAATGAGGACAAATTAAAACCATTAGGTCACTCATTGGATTTCATTGTTGCTGAAACGTATGGCGACGAAGTCAACAGTATAAGACAGACAGCATCATTATGGACCAAACAAATTGTGGCATACATAGGTCCGCAAGAAACCTGCATACACGAAGGCCGTATGGCTGCAGCCTTCAATTTACCTATGATATCATATGTAAGTGTAAACACAAACTTGAAAAATATGAATATTATCCAATTTTAAAAATTTAAGTATTGCACACATCGTGAAACATCAAATAAACAGGATTTTCCCACATTTGCCCGAACTCGACCTCCAGATACGCAGATATCAAAATCTGTTGTTTCGTTATTGTTAGCATTTAATTGGACACAGGTAAAATTACTAATGAAAAGCATAATTCCGTACCCCAGATTTGGTTTTTTAATGAGTATATACTACATATATATAATTTTTGTTTGCTTTTTGCATTTCTAATACATACTATATAATATATTTGTCTATATTGTCTAGGTAACTTTTTTATATCTTGACCATCCAGATAGTTTGTACCAGCCTGTAGCCGATACAATATTAAACATCTTAAAAAATGCTGGCATTGAGGTTCGTGATACTAGAACATGGAATTCAATTTATCATCATGGTTTTATGGCAAATCCATTCGACGTATTAGTGGAAAAAACTTTTGCAAATACAAGAAGTAGGTACAACTTTTCAAATTTAATTAAATTAGATTTAAATATATTAACTACAGCATACACATAATTCTAGGATTTATAATCTTAAGCTTATAATCATGTGTGCTTCCATTTATTTTAAAATCCTCTTTCAAACAATTGCATGCACAATTTTCCCCTTTAGATAGGCATTCCATAGATAAGCTGTATACATAGTTAACCATCCCTTAAAGTAAAACATTAAGGGTGATATTTTGAAATTGATAAGCGATTCAAATATTTAAATGAAAATTTTTTTGCATAGTATCACCCAATTTGTATTGTACAACAAATGGTGGCGATGATAATAACACAATAACACTGAATATGGAAAAGAAAAACTTAAAAAAATGTGTACCTTGAAACTAAACTTGAACTTTAGTGGGGAACATTGGCATTTTTTGGTAGGACACATGTGACATTAACATTGTCTTAGCATCTTTATAGGAAGTTAAGTTAAATTAAATTAAATTCGAAAATAAAATTTGAAGCTACAAGAAATGTAGTTGAAATTTACAAATTCTAAAAAAAATTTTAAATTTTACAGTCGTTTAGTTAATACCCCAAAACAACTCTCGCACATAAATGTTTAAAAATTAAAAATAATATACATACTCGTGTGCAGATACGTACACACAACATCGATTAGCAATTCCAACATGATATAATTTTTTATCTTTAAATAAATAAAAGCTTTGTTAAAAGAAATCATAATATTTACTTTTGTATATAGTTTATGGCAGAAAATAAGGCTGGTAATACATAGAAGCGGGAAGAAATATTCAGTAATAAGCTTTTCCTAAATGCCTTATTTTGCAGACACATAGACTTGTTAGAGGGCTGCTAAAAGGCCTACTTAAACTCTTCTAACAGAAATATCGAATTTTTTATAATGTCTAAATAATAGTCCCCTTATTCAAAAACAATTATTAAATTTAACAAATTTAACAAATTTATTATGCAAATTTTTATATGCAAATCTGTCTTAATAAACGTTGGTTAATAAATTTAATAGTCGTTTTTGAATAACGGGGTAGGTCTTTTAGGAGACAAAGCTATTCTTTTCCACTTGTATTACACGTTCGGTTGTTATATTGGGTTTTCTTTAGTATCAAATTTATTCTATGTACTTTCACTAAAAATTAATGCTTTATAAATGCTTGAACACACAAATGGATACACATTGGACTCTAATTTAGAAGTGATTCCTTAACTGAAATATATAGGTATTTAATGAAACTAAATGCTTTTACCTGTATAAAATAACCAAAGTTATTGGTTATTGTGTGTACATACTCGTATATACATATGTATAGAATAGAATGTATAGAAATTGTTCTATTGTTTACTTTACTTCCGTATAATATGCTACGCTCCCGTAACTATTCTAAGACGTTCCTATGTATTATCTTTTTATAAAGTACTTATATTGGATTTTTACGATATTTACTGTTAATTGCTTCATCTATCTGTATGTACCTACATATGTATATTGCGTGCAAACTTTACTACTTTTATATTGTAAGGTTTCTTTTTTTTTTTTGATAGCATATCCTTTTCCCTTTTTCTATGAATGTACATACTCGTATGTGTGTATGTACGTCCTAGCGTCTTGTTGTATCTTCGTTGATTACTTTGTTTTTATGTTATTCCTTTGGCTTTAGTTTATGTTGTACTGGGTCATTACTATGAGCATGTTGGTTTAATGGTATCACTATATAACAAGGGTCTCCTAAACGAGGGTGATTATTTTGTGGTGGGCATTGATATCGAACAGTATGATGCTTCTAAACCAGACAAGTATATGCGTGGTCTGCTAATGGATAAAAGTGATGAGCGAGCGGAAAAATCATTTCAATCATATTTGGGTATATTTCCAACAGCATCTCTGACTTTTGGAGAATTTGCAAAGGAGGTAAGTAAGTCTTGTTGTTTATCACTCACTTATTTAAGGACATATAGTCATAGCTGCTATAGCTGCCTCTGTATTGGTTATTTTTTTTTTTTTAATTTTTCTTTAATATAAAACAAAAGAAATCGAAAATTTGCTTAGAAATATAGCAGAATTCATATGCAGTTCTAATGACTTATTTAATGAACAAATATAAAGAACCAAAAATAATTATTATCAAGATTTTCAGAGTTACACGAATTGGCAATTTTTATGGAAAAATTTAAATTGCACAATAACTATTATTAATAATTTAATCTTCAAAAAGTTGTTAATAATTATAATTTTTTGAATTGCTCTGAAAGAGCTTAAAATATGCATATGTAGTAAAAGTTAAAATCGTATTATTTTTTTTTTTAATTGAATCTGTAATTTATTGAAATTATTAAACAAAATTTGAAAACTCTTTATTTAACATTAATATTTGTCGACTTGAAATAAATTTAATAATAGCTATGTAATTTCAATAAATATAAATATTGGTTGACCAATAATAATAAGTAAAATTAATTAAAATGTATTTATAAGAATTGCGTTGAAATAAATTCCACGTAAATATTTTTAATTTCATAATTTTTAAGGAGTTTCCTTCAGGCTAATTTGGTCAAATGTTTGTTTCCAAACGTAAATAAAAAACTTGTTCGATTTTTATTTTTTATTTTATTTACCCAACGTTTCGTTAGTTTTATTCTAACTTCTTCAGGGGTCTCGTTCTAAATAATAGCTTTAATGTTTTTTATCATTAGATATTAATTTTTATTATTAATTGGTTACTAAAATACTAAAAAACGGGACATCACGAACAGAATTTTGGTATAAATAATCAAATAATTAATAAAAATATAATATACAATAAACGACCACAAAACTTAAGTCATGTTTAACTTAAAGCTAATATCACAGAACTCATTTTTAATTTCTTCTAAAAGATTTTTCTTTTTATTTATTAAATGAGCGATCAATATATTGCGAAACATTTGTTTCTATTCAATGTCAAAATAAATTGACAATAAAATAATGCCAAAGTTGCTGAATAGCTTTGCTAGTGGGTCTGCTTTCATTTCGTATTCCCATGACTGAAACTGAAATTTCTTGTCGCACAGTGGCTCGTTTAAAACAAAGCATATAAAAATTCCAGTGTTTAAAAGATCTGTTCGATTTTACCTACGTGAGAAAAAAAATACTATGAAGTCGTTTTTAAATATATGCACAAAAAATATAACCACCAATCTGTTGCAATATTATGTATTCTATGTTTTTTATTTCTAGGTAAACAAATACATGGAACAACCACCTTTTAATTTTCCAAATCCTTTGGGATATTTTGGAGGTTCCAAACAAGTAATTATTTCCAATATGAGTTTACAAATTAGCATTATGACTAGTTTTTTCTTACAGATTAGTGCCGAAGCAGCTTATTTATATGATGCGGTACACATATATACAAACGCTTTAATACGAGTTTTAAAAAACAATGGAAATGCAAGAAATGGTACAGCCATTGTTGAGGCTATAAAAGGATCCAAATACCGTAGCGCCATGGGGTAAGCATAAGATGGAATATTGCATGCAAATATTTAAAAATACAGTACAACCTCCCTAATTCGGACTATCCAGTAATCCGGACATTTAAATTTTTCGGACAGTTTCTCTATAATCCGGACAAGTGTTCTTTTTTCTCAGTAGAATTTGTTTGTTATTTTACCGCTAGAAGAATGTGTAAAATATTTTAGTTTACTTGAGTTTGCATGAAAAATATTGAATACAATTGATAGTGGAAAATAAATCAGATAAGTGGCTGAACAATACAGTGTCTCAAAGTCGACAATATTTGATATAAAATCAAGAAAAGGCAAAATAAGAAAATATGTGCCTCAGGTATATTTCAAAACAAATTTTATAATTTGTTTATTGAATAGTCAATTTAAAATAAAAACACTAAACAGGTAAACGGCAAGGTGAAAATCCTCAATTGGATGAAGCGGTGATGGCATATGTGTATTCAAACAATAATAAATTCTTATTTTTCATACCTTCAGTATGTTTCTTTATGTTTTCTGTAAATCAATTAAATACAAATGGATTCTTATTCTTTTCGGTAATAAAAATAAATTATATACGTACCTATATGTACATACATATATGTATTGCGTTTAAAATTTTATTTCAACTGTAGTCCGGACGATCCACTAATCCGGACAGTAGCTGAAACTATATCTGCCCGGATTAGGGAGGTTGTACTGTAATGTATTTCTTCATTCACTTGTTCGGTGTTATAGTGAATGCTATAATTTGAAGACTGTGAACATTAAATTTCTTTTATAGAAATTTCTAAAATTCTGCAACTATTTCATTTACATTCAAGTTATCATGTCTACATAGATGAAAATGGCGATGCGGCTGGAAATTATACAGTATTAGCGCGTGGTTTTGCACGCATTCACAGAAATAAAACAGTTCCTGGTCTCATACCAGTAGGCACATTTAGTCAGACATACAGTGATAAACTGCCTGTGAGTATTGTAGTAATTACAAATCAAAAAAATTCTAATTATTTCTTTCTATACTTAACAAAATTACTGTAAATGTTTTAAATTTTTTCCTGCACTGCTTTCTGCTCATTTTTTTTTCTTCTCTAAAATTTTGTGCACTTTTTATTTGTTAACACAATCAATGTTTAAATTGAATTAAAAAAAAAAAAAAAAACTTAAGAGCTATAAGCAGGTGAGCAGTTATGCGTGAACAAGAAACATACCTACACTTTAATTAAAATATAAATTGTTCTTATTGTTTTTCACAGGATCTCAATTTATATGGCAAAATAGAATGGGTGGGCGCAGGACGTCCAGCCGCAGAACCCAAATGTGGGTTTGCTGGAGAAAAATGTATCAGTATGTTGTAAAATATTTTACAAACGAAAAATATTTATTAATGGACCTTTTGTTTCCTACTTTATGAAAAGGTTATACAGGTGAAATTTCTGCTGGCATTGCAGGGGGTGCTTTGTTATTATTGGGCATTGTCTCGTTGGTATTATATCGCAACTGGCGCTATGAACAAGAATTGGATAGCTTGTTATGGAAAATTGACTTTCGGGAAGTTCAAATGCATGAAAATGAAAAAGAATCAAATGCTCAAAAACAAACAAGGGTAAGCTAATGTACCGAACATACTATGTATGTGTACATTTAATTGAATATTTCTGTAAAGTGTTTAAAATGTACAATTAAAGACAATTAGAAGATGTATTATATTTCTTAAGTGATACTTCAGTAACCTATTGACATTGTACGAGTATGCATATACGATATATGTATTTAATACCCACATACAGAAAGTCAGGGTGTTTTATAGAGAATTTGCAATAATTTGTAATATTTTTAATTACATTAATTTGCTTTAAAAAGCACAATAAACATAAGTACATAATTATATGTGTGCTAGTTTGTTTTAGATTGTTTTGATAATTAGTTACTTAAATTACATATGTATATTTTTATTTAGTCAACTCATCCTTTAATACGCACAAGTCAAGTCAGTTTGAGTTCAAATCCTGATGCAGATTTTCGTTATACAACCATATTTACACCAATTGGTCTATACAAGGGTCAATTGTATGCCATTAAAAAAGTGCGTAAGAAATGTGTGGACATTACAAGAGAAATGAAAAAGGAACTTAAATTGGTAAATAGACATGGATAATTTAGCACTATTGATTCTTTGGCAATTTTAATTTTTTCTGTCCGTAGTTAAGAGATGCTCGCCATGATAATGTGTGTGCTTTTATAGGAGCTTGTACAGATCCTCCAAATATTTGTATTATCACAGAATATTGCACAAGGGGGAGTTTGAAGGTGAGCTATATAAAAATGTTATATGTATTTATGTACATATGTATGTACATATGTATGTGTGTACGTATGTATGTTTGAACAAATGTTGCTGTTTATTTTTTTTTTCTTTTTGCGTTTTATTGGCTGCAATAATACCAACAGGACATTTTGGAAAATGAGGACGTCAAGCTGGACAACATGTTTATTGCTTCTATGGTGGCCGATATAATACGAGTAAGTCATAATCCTAGTTACAAGAAAAACAATAAAAAACAATTTTATTCTTACTTTTTCTTTCTTTGATTTCATTGTTTCACTTGTTTAATGTTTTTGCTGCTGCTGCTCGTTTACATTAGGGTGTCATTTATTTACATGAATCGCCCATACGTTTTCATGGTTCTTTGTGTACATCGAATTGCTTGATTGACTCACGCTGGGTTGTTAAGTTAACAGATTTTGGTCTTTTTGCCTTTAAAAAAGGTATAGAAGACAATTCCACTGACATACAATCTATGACAGCCAAATGCACAAGTAAGTATTAGATTTAAGAAACTTAAAATTTGTCTACAGCAAGATAATTTGTTCAAATTAACGGAGATATTAGTCGATTTAAAAAACATTATGCCTGGCTTTCTCATACAAAATATGTATGACTTGTTTTGTTTTGTGGTATTTTCCTTTTTTTTTTTTTGTATGTATATTTGTTCATGAAAGTAATTGTATAATAATTTCCTAAACATTCTGATAACAGTTGAATTTTAGCATGGTACATTATTGTTCTCCATTGAGTTTTTGCATATTTTTGAATTTTCTTTTTTGTACAAGTTTGGCTGAAATTCCAAACCAACAAATTGTAAAAAAAAAATATAAATTTCATTAAGTCATTTTTAAGCTTAGTCATTAACAGAATATGTTTAAACATTCCTAAATTATGCTGATAACAGCTACAGCAATACATATATAATGTTAGTGTGTAAAACTTAAACAGTCTGTAAGAATGAAAATTTGCAAAAAAAAAAAAAAAAATTGTATTAACATTTTATTTTGAACTAAAACCCACACGCATCTTATGGATACTATCTGCATACACACATACATACTAGTATTCAATGTGTATTATAACGACAGCTTGTACATTCCATATGACGCTGTCTGTATGAACATCATGTAATGTAAATCTTTAAACAATAAACTTGTACAAGCAGTCGTGGCCGAGCGGTTAAGGCGTCTGACTAGAAATCAGATTCCCTCTGGGAGCGTAGGTTCGAATCCTACCGACTGCGAGTAAATTATTTTTTGTGTTTTTTTATAATTTACATAATTTTGCTATTTTCTTAAACAAATTTTATTAATTTGAAAAGTTTGACTAATTTATAACAATGTTGTTGTTCTGCCAGCCATATGATTTGTGAAAAGTTATTATTGACAATATTGGTTAAGGGTATATTGAATTAATTGTTGTTTTTTTTAAATTATTATTTATATTATTGCAGAACTCCTTTATCGGGCTCCTGAGTTGTTACGTCAAGGTCCGGCGTCATTAGTGATGGGCTCTCAGAAAGGTGACGCTTACTCTTTTGGCATTGTGTTATACGAAATTCATACAAGACATGGACCGTTTGGTGAAACTGGATTATCGGCTATGCAATGTTTACAAAAAGTTTTGCAAGCTCAGGACACTTTATATCCATATCGTCCCTCTTTGCAACCCTTAGAAACATCTTTCGATTGTGTGAGAGAAATTTTAAAAGAATGTTGGTGTGAAAAGCCTGAAGAAAGGCCAGACTTCAAGACAATACGTGCAAAGTTAAGACCTTTACGAAAGGGCATGAAGCCAAATATATTCGATAATATGATGGCCATGATGGAGAAATATGCCAATAACTTGGAGGCTTTAGTAGATGAGAGAACTGATCAGTTGCAGGAAGAAAAAAAGAAAACGGATGCTTTACTACTGGAAATGCTGCCACGTCCCGTGGCTGAACAATTGAAAAAAGGTCACAAAGTAGATCCAGAAAGTTATGAACAAGTTTCTATTTACTTCAGCGATATAGTAGGTTTTACCGCCATGTCCGCCGAGAGCACTCCTCTACAAGTGGTTGATTTTTTAAATGATTTATACACATGTTTCGATTCCATTATCGGTCATTATGACGTATATAAGGTTGAGACTATAGGTGACGCTTATATGGTGGTAAGTATGTATATGTATTATGCAAACAGTATTGAATTACAATGTATTCAAAATTGTTTTATTTCTTATATCTGCAAGGTTTCGGGATTGCCAATACGTAATGGGGATTTACATGCTGCCGAAATAGCCTCTATGTCTTTACATTTACTTAATGCGGTTTCCGAATTTAAAATCCGACATCGTCCTCACAATAAATTGCTTTTACGAATAGGTATACACTCTGGACCTGTATGCGCGGGTGTTGTCGGACTTAAAATGCCTCGCTACTGTCTCTTCGGAGACACCGTTAATACAGCTTCCCGCATGGAATCTTCTGGGGTACCATTAAAGATACATTGCAGTTGGCAATGCAAAGACTTGCTTGAAAAATTGGGCGGCTACCAGTATCAAGAACGAGGTATTATTATTATGAAAGGCAAAGGTGAACAACGTACTTATTGGTTGCTGGGAGAAGACGAAGAGGCTAAAGCAAAGCGAACCTATGAACGTTCCCAGAGAAGAGGCTCACGAGCTTTGAATAAATTTATACAGGGAACAATAAAACAACAGCAACAACAAAATCAGTTATCGGTTGCAAATGATTTGGGCATACGATCGTCATTGAAAAATAAAAATATGACCAGAAATTCATTGACACGCTCGTCTAGTTTGGAGTCACCCAAAAAATTAAGATTTGCCACTGGCACTCTATTAGAACACCATCGTTATCACAGGTATGTATCCAATGCGTAATTAATAATGGTTCTTCAATAAAGTACAGAATACTTAATGTTTCTTTCTTTATTTTTATGGATTCAGTGACGAGGCTCTTTTAGAAGTCGTTACCGATTCTTATACCGGTGTAAGACGTTCATCCGGCGCTTCCTGTCATTCACGTTATGAAGAGTCAACATTATCTTGCCAAAGTTCTGAGGATTTAAAAAAACTCCAAAGGCGTCCATCTTCTTTTCCTTCTGTCAATACGCCCCTCTTGCTCAATCATAACGATAACTGAACCAAAAAAAAAAAATCACAATACATAACTGTTTTAGTTTTGAAGATAATAATAATAATAATAAAATAATAATAATAATAATAATACTAATAATAATAATAATAATAATAATAATGACTAAGCAATTAGTATTTAGACGATATAACTAATAAATATGTATGTTAAAAGAAGTACTTAACATACATACATACATATGTATACATATGAGTTCTGTTGTTGACTTATCAACATTTTAACCATATGTATGTATGTATGTATTAGGCTTTTTCATGCAAATAAATTTTTCCTGTGGTTAAGCTTCACTATATGTGAAATTTTGATAATTGCAATCTAATACGAGCTTAATTGATAAAACTAAGACATTATGAAACAAAATGTAACCGAACCGATGGCATAATTAATTATACTTAAAGAGAAATCGATCTAGTCCGTGTAGATTTTAACTAGTTTAATTTAGTAGTAGTAGTAGTACTTATTTATTTATTTTGCAACCAAAAAGGACAAATAATGTAATTATTTATGTTAATAAAAATCGTTTAAGATGAATACGCACATTTTTTAAATTGAGTAGGTATTTGATTGTAACTTTTTATAGAGTCCTTCATCTATATTATTTAAATTCCATAAATATTCAATAACCAAGAAGAACAAAAAAAAAACCAAGTTATGTTTACACGTTTCAGTCTTAACTGATCAGTTTTTGTTCAATTCTCTTTTGAACCTGCCACTTCGTTCACACGCGTATCTTCACCATCAAGTTTCTACATACTTTTTCAAACAAATCAACATGCAAACAACTTTGCGACACAGAGTATACAGAGGTGACAATATTGACGTTTCAAAAGAGCTGCAATCAGCTTATAAGGCAGTTCTCTTAAAGAGATGTAAATAGTATGTTGGTAATGTGAAAAAGCAAAGCACTATACAGAACACAAATTTTGTGGACAAACCAAAATAAACAAAACAAACAATTTGAGTTAGAATATTTTAATTGAAATCCTAAATTTGTTTGTATGCTTGTGATTTCAATAAAAGTTACTATATTCTATTTTAATGAAATGAAAATCAAGATGAAGAGAATATGCTCGTATCTGCTATCAAACATTTTTGGTATCACCTTCGGCCGGATACAAATGGATACTCCTATGTATGTATTCAAAAATATTTTAAATAATTCCCAATTTGTATGGAAAAATGTGTGAGGATTATTTCACTAACATATTTGTCAAGACGTATTATTTTGAATCTAAACAATTAGAGTTAATCATGTGCTTTGACAATACATTAAATTTAAAGAATCTGAATGTGAAGTCAATAATTTTGATAACTAATAATAATAATAATAATAATGTGTTAACTTTTTAAAACCATAAATATGAAATCTGGAAAAAATAATTAAAATATGATAAATGCTTTTATCGTTGATAGAAAATTGGAAAAAGATAAAAACGGAATTATCAAGTTCATAATTGAAAACAAATTTTAAATTGTATTTAGAAGAATAAATAGGAAACATTTAAGAGAAAATAATTGCTTTATTTTACTTTTATAAAAATCATTAACAGAATTATTTTGTTTTAACAATGGTTTAATCAAGTTTTATATAATAATTTTTATTTTATAATTTTGTAATATTATTCTATTAATTACACTGTGTTACATTGATTTTAAACCCCTTAAATGACCTTGTATATAATTGAAGTCTGCTTGTGTAGTTCGTTAGACAGTTTGTAGATCTGCCAAATTATTTTTAATATAATTTTGAAATGTTTAAAAGCTACAAACAAAAATTGTGGACTTAAAATAATTTAAAGTGCGAAAGAATATTTTTTTTCTTTTAAATTTTTAAATTTCTTTCATTGTCGAGGCCATTTAAATTTGTTTATATTTATTTTGTTAGTGTTGATATTTGATTGCTGTTAGAAAATTAACATTTAGCTTTCTATAAAATGTATTTTAAATGTTTCTGACATTTCTAATCAGAATTCAGATAGAGATTTTAAATTTTGTTACGTTTTGAAAGTTAAAAAATATGCTTTGTTTATATTTTTAATGCTGATAGACAAGCTTTTTTATACATATTAAAAAACAAACAAAAAGTTTATCCTCTATGCTTTTTTGTATTAATAGTTTAAAGCTAATTTGTTAAACAATAACATGTAACAACTTTTTGGTATAAAAACAATAGTATTTGTATGTATTTAAGTATAAAAAATCTACGATATTTCTAACAAACAACTTTAAATTTTTATAAAATAACATTACTTATCAAGTAAAATCTATGTGATAGCAATCAAAAGAAAAATATATCTATGTACATATGTACATATATGTATTCTTCAACTGATTTTGTATTTATGTATTTACTCAATTATAACCGATTACAACATATACAAATGTCGTAGCTATAGTATACTAGAGTGGTTCAACGAGACATGAAATGTAAAAGGGAAATTTTTCGTTATATCTTGGGCAAGTTTCAACAATCTAAAATAACTTGAACACGATGATGCAACATGTACAAATATATTCGGACCACTCTAATATATTACAATATTTATAAATAAAATTTACCCACATTCGCAAATGTTGTCTAGAACTATCACTTTAAACAAACTCTTTCAAATTTATGCTTGTACTTAAAAATAAATCTCATTTGATTAATTATCAAATTAAACTTTTTAATTTGTGTAGTAAAGTTTTCATAGAGTGGTTCTTAAAAATTATTTTCTAAAATAAATCTGCCCTACCTTAATCGATATGAATAATAATAAAAAACTTGTTGAGCTGAGATTATCATTTTAAATAATGGTTTGATTTTCTAATTAATTAATAACAGGTAACATGTATCTATGCAACCTCATGTACTATTATCATCTGTAATTTAATATTTCGTTCAAAAATGTTGAAGGTACCAGTGTTGAATTTGTAAACTTGTACAGATATATATATGTAAGTATGCCTGTATTTACGTGTATGTATGTATGTATGTATGTCTGTATAGTTTATGAAATGCTCCAGTATTTAATTAATTTTGTATATGATTAGGAAGTAATTATATAAATATTTCGATAGTTTCCTTTTTTAATTTAAGCTTAATATTTAGAAAAATGTAGAAAAAATAAATATCTTTTGTTTTTGACAATAGCCCTACATTGTTAAATACATAAATATTTGTCTGTTTAATTTCATATGCATTTTATGTATGTACATATGTATTTATATGTACGTAGCTTATTTGCTTACACTATGTAATTATTTAAAGAAATTATTTATGTAAACATTTAGTTTGCAAAGTAAGCCTTTCTTAAAAAAACATAAGAAATCTAATTTAATTGCTCTTTAAGTATTTGAACTTATTACAGAATCAGTTTTATTTATTTTCATTTTCTGGATTAAGCGTTAAATGCTTATTGTTATTAGTAAGTATTTGAAGTGAGTGATTAATTAGTTTAGCTTTAAAGTTTAAGTTTATATTTTTGCATTTTAAGCAATAAGTTATAATAGTAGTTGTTTATTTTTTCGGTTTTTTAACAAAATGCTTATTAAAAAATTGTCTTAATTCTTTAAAAATGCGTCTCCTTAATATGATCCCTTTGCGTATATATGCACTAATTAATGTTTAAGCTTAGAAAGTTCATCATCATTGCTGTAAGAATCAGTTAAATTGAAATTGCTTAAGAAAAATCATATGTGACGATTTTTATAAAAAACCATCATGAAATTTCATCTTTGTTTCTTAATTAAACTGGTGGATCTGTTAATTAAAAAAAAATAAATATTTCAAGATTTTTTTTATATATTTGAACAATGTTGTACCTTCTAACGCCCTGACGAGGACTAACAGGTGGTGTTCTTCCTGGTGAAGGTGGTGCCGATGAGCCCGACGAAGCACGTGATGAGGCCAGTGATAGCGTAGAATTTCGTGGTGCCGAACAACCTAAATATATGGCCGATCCCTTGTCAGCATCTCGTAAGTCAACACGTGATCCATGGACGGAGGATGGCACGGAACCTAAAAAATTGAGGAAATACTATGAAATTCCAACTTGAGCTTAATGATTGGCTGAACCACCTGTGTAGGAATGTAAGCCGGCAGGACTACTGCGAGGTCGTACGGCCATACCACTAACTGTACTGGCACTGCGTTGTAAATGTGGGGATCCGTTTTTACTACCTGCTGAAGTTGCCGCCGAATCATTGTTTGATATCGCCAACGACTTGGAATTTCCTGTTAAACGGCTTGCAGCACTGCTGACACGGGGTGATCTTATAGGATTTCGTGTAGGTGACTTTTGAAGTTGTTGTTGTTGCTGCTGTTGTTGTTGTTGCTGCTGTAATAGTTGCTGTTGAGCCTCTAGACGGCTTGCTTCTATTGCGGCCGCATATTCGGCCGCTTCACTAGAAGTGGTGGGTGAAAGGTGGGCCTCTTCGTCCTCAGGTATTTTTTGTCCACCCAATGAACGACGTGATCCCACGCCACCTTGGGTGTTGTGCTTCGGTGAAGTCGGACACGACTGTGCAGTGGTTACTCCTCCAGTAGAACTTTGAGGTCGGAGCCGTGATCGTGTTGATACAGATGAAGGTCGTCGGCGGAAAAGACCTTTGGTGGGGTCCATATTGCAAACACCTAGATTTTAACAATATAATAATAAACATATGTATGTTTACTTGGTATTTGTAAAAAACCTGAGAACTTTTATATAATGAAATGATGAATGAATAGATTTTGCTTTTAAATAATAATCATTAAATGAAGATTTATTCAATTTTAGTGGAATATGTATAATAAATTTTAAGTAATTTTTGCAATATTATTGTTAAAATGATTGACTCTTGGTAGCGTGATCTTCTGACGCCTCGTAAAGTTTAACATTGTCCATTAATACTACACCATCGTCATCTAGAATTTTGATTTCAGGTTTTTGTTTTTTAGTCTTCGGACATTTAGATTTTTTGGCTGTCCATTGTTCAGTCACAAAGGATAATGTATAGCTAAGATTATTATTTTTATTTGTGTATCCAATACCTAAACTAGACGTGTCTTGATTGTTAGAGGTCTCTCTTAAATCTACAATCATCGCACCTGTAGGACATTTTTCGCCTCGCACACAATTTCCTTCACATATATCCTTGTTTTGCAGCAACTCTTCATAGCTGTCCAAGGCCGATAAACACTTCGCCCGGTCTAGTTGTTCTAAAGCAGTAGAGGGAAATCGTTCTCTTAAACGCCTGCGTTCTTCACCCAGGCGATACATTTCGAATTCTTGCAATTGTGTTTGAAATCCGACATTTGGATTGGCAACAGCACGACCTGCACGCACTACTTTCAAAGCATCCTTCCAATTTAAATTGGTGGCAGTCATTATGTAAGCAACAGTAACCGTAACCGAGCGAGACATGCCCGCCAAACAATGTATTAGAACGTTTCCTTCTCTCAAACGGGCAGCATGAATAAAATCATTGCAAACACTAAAATATTGCGAGAGGTTTTGATCGGGCGTATCTGCCGCCATTACGCATAAATAATGTTTATCCTGTAACAATATTATCAAATACAGAGCTTTAATTAAAAGAAAATCAAAAATAAAACACACAACTTACTGGCAGTAATCTTCTAGGACTATCATGTATGGCCACTACATGCGTTATTTGAAATTTGTCCAACTGTTGCGTATCCTTTGAATCTCGATAGTTGCCAACATATAAGCCCGGCAATACCTACAATTACAATTAAATTAAATGTTATTTTTTAATAAACTTGAAAAAATAATTTTTACTAATTTAAATTCTTTTGAAATAAATTACCACTCAAGCGTAGTAACATCACCTTGTTCATTACTCACCTTGTTCATTCCATTTCCCATGTTTTATCATTTATATGTATGTAAGTAGCAAGTTTTTTTTTCTATAAGGCAAATCTGAAAAAAAATGTTAACAATTATTAATTATTGTTTATTTTTATTACACATCTGCACAATAATATAATAAAAATAAAATGCTAAACTGTTATTTTTTAAACTATTAAGTATTTCGAATGCCTAAAATATACTTAAGCTTTCCTTAACCTAAATCCTAAATAGTTTTATTTTGAAAACCAATTATTTTGATGAATATCAAATTCATAAATATGAATTTATTTAATTTGTTGATTGCAGAATTGTGTTGTTATATTGCTAAAGTACAAATAAAAAAATATTGCAGAAATTTGATTTATATACAATATTGTAAGGAATTGTAATAGTTGAAATCTTTCTCTTTGAATTAATAAATATTTTTCAATTATCTTTCCCACTTTCAAGAGTATGCATGGTTTTCAATTAAAAGTTTATAATATCTTTTTTATTACAAACATCGATTAATTTTATACCAATACTGAATAAATATAATGAAGAGAATCCTAAACTCATTTACACAATAAAACCCACAACAGCCAAATTTACTATGTATGTAACTATCTGACTTCCCTGAGATGTTTTCTAATGAGATTAAAATATTGTTCTATGTATAAAATAGTTGTTCTCGCTTTAATTACCTATTAAAGCCGGTTGTAAATAATTGTAAATTTATTTAGGTAGATCTTATTTCCCATTCAATTATGAGTTGAGCTTGACCATTTGGTCAGAAATTACACAGAGATGACACAAGAAAGAAATAGCAATTTAGAGAACTGCTATATTTACATTTTCTATGCACATAACATACATATGTATGTAAATCGAACTTAAAGTTAAACACATTATGCCGCCCTGTAGCCAGCTACTTAATTATTTTGAAAACGACAGCTACATAGGCAGCAGCTGATCCCGAAATCTGACGTTTTAATAAAAAATAAATATGTTCTTCGAATTTTTTAAATAACATAATGGCCGAAGAGATTTTCGTGGATTTTATAGAAGCTATTACTAAAATACAACAAAAAAGTAAATAAAACATTAAAAATAATAAATTTTAAAAAATAAAAACACAAACTTTTATCAAACAAGACAATGAAAATATAAACAGCTGTTGCAGTAATCCATTTATATTTCAGTGGTGCCACTTAAGGCTTTTATTTTATTTAAGTAGCGTTTTATTTATGAAACATAAATATATCCACATGATTCCAGACATGCTAATAAAAATTCACTCATTTTTATTAATATAAAATAAATTATTATTCATATAATATAATATTATTGATACATCTAAAAACTCTTGATGCATAAATGATCAAAACATTTTTATTTTGTATTTTGCTTTTTATTTTATTTAATTTGATTTACACATTTTGTTATATGATCAACACTGTATAAAGCAAATTAAATAAAATAAAAAGCAAAATACAAACTTAAAACGCTATGATCATTTATGCATCAAGTGTTGTTAAATGTATCAATAATATTACACATATTATATTAATAATATTACACATATTATATTAATAATATAACAGACGGACGGACATGGCTAGATCGTCTTAGAATCTCATAAGGACCCAGAATATATACTGCCGTATTCATAAAAAATAAAGTAGGTTTGAAGTCTACTTTAATTTTTTGTGAATAAGGGCAATAGACTTTTTGGCTCTACGACCATTATTTCGATGTGTTACAAACGGAATGACAAACGTAATATACCCCCATCTTTATCCACAGTAAAGGGCGAGTAATGTAGAATTTTTGTTTCTTAAAATATTCTTGAATGCCAATAAAAAAAAAACAATTTTGGCAATCACTTGATTAGTTGTAGTTTTTACCTTTTCGTTAAATTACAAAAAAATCAATATGAAAAGCGAAAGAGTCATGTAATATTAAAAAAATCACAAGACAATTGTCAACTTGGTGCGTTTCGCACCATTTTTGGTGCTTTTTTAAAGTTTTGGTGCGAAAAATTCTTTAGTTGGTGCGCGGTCCGCTTTTTTTAAATTTTGATGCGTTTTGAAATTTTAAAGTTGACAACGCTGGTCATCTCTAACAAACGAAATAATAATTCCCATATTCTTTTTTTTTTAAGTTCGCATATACATATATGCAACGAACCCAGTTTTCTTCTTAGAATTTCAATGGCCACAGCAACAAACAACGACGACGGACCGCTGGAAGAAAATTAATATGAGAGTGCATGAGGAGGAAGGAGAGAAAAAAGAAGAAAGGAAAAAAAACTAGCAAACAAAAGGTTTGTGTGTGGGGACTTTAATAAAGGAGTATAAAAATCGTGGTGAGTTTTTAGAAATTTTCACCACAAATACCGTTATTCCAAAATTTTTTTTAAAGAAAATTCCTACAGCATGACTTAAGGATGTCAAAAAATATTTGAGTTAACCTGTAGCCAAAAAATCAAACAAGGTGATCCAATGTAATATGTATTATGTTACCAGCGTTGTCAATTCCGAATAGCATATATGAGTATTTTTACTATTAATCGTTGATCTCTTTTTAAAAAGTTAAAAAAAGAAGAAATTAATTAATTACATCTGGTACAAAGGAATACAAACAAATTTGTTTAGTTTATTTTTTATTTTTGTTAAGTTTTTTATTTTTTATAAAAACACTGAACTGTTTGTTGAAATTATTTCAATAAACTTTTATTAAATAAAAAAGAAAATCTAAAAATTTGGTCCGATTTTTTTCAAATGGCGCGTTTTTTCTCCATGTTGGTGCGTTTTGAAATTTCAAAGTTGACAACGCTGAATATAATGCAGTGTTATTTTTACCTTATGCAAATTTGAATATTGCTGAGGTCTAAGTTGAAATGCTGCTTTTCGTTTTAACAAAGAAATTTTGGTATGTACTTTTTGTACTTGTTTTATTTAAATCCATTTGGTGATGAGATGTAGAGGTAAAATATTTTTATGTACATAATTCTACTATTTTAAATTTTGTTTTGTAGCCAGTGTTGTTTCTGAGCCAGATGACTCAACAGTTTGTTGTTGACTTAAAAAATACTTATGGCTTGTTAGCTTTTATTATTGCCTAGTTTTAGGCTTATATGATGACATTGAATGAAACAATGTTTACACAGATGTTTTTGTTCCTTTGTTTTTCATTCATACTTATGCAAGGAAACGTAAATATGTATAGGTATTGTACATCATGTACAAATGCATAAATCTACGTTTGCAAATGTAATGAATACATACATAGCGAAAATGAACAAATTCAAAATTTGTCTTGTTTTACCATTAACCTAAACTTAGCAATAAATTCACACAATTACATATAACAGTCCCCCAAAGGAATACTTATCTATTCATGCTCATCTACAACCCAGCATAACAAAACTAAAGAGTTTGAGTAAACGTTTTTAAAAATATTTCCAATCAATCTAAAATAATATTCAGTTCGTCTTTTATGTTCGATTTGGGATTGTAAACAGTGAATATTATCTTCAAACAATTCAATTGGTGTTTTTTAAAATATGTAAAATAAATTAATCATGCACTGAATAATTAAGCGACTACATTGATTCTACTTTTTTGACAGTTGCTTAGAACGCGTAAACGCTTGGTATGGACTTCCAGCTTTAAGGACAGTGATCAATTTATGAACATTTTAAAATTCATGTAATTTTAAAAAGTTAGATTAAATAATTTATGATTGCACAGAGTGTTTATCAGTTTATGAAAAGTTCTTAATACTTGCCTAACCTTATTTTACAAATGCATCAAGATGGAAACACTTATTGAGAAACCGCAACAGTCTTGAATGTTTCAAAAACAATGCTTTTTTTCAAGCGGTGAAATATTTCAGAAAGCGTTCGCCTACAAAAAAGGTGAAGAAGCTGTATTACGACGTTCGTGAATATGCACTGATTGTTAAAATTAACAGGGTCTCGCCAGATGGAAAAATATTTTCGTGGGCCAAAGATTATGGGATGTTTTAAAAATCAAAATAAGCTCTGTAAAAATAAGCAATTTAAATGATGTCTTTGCCGAAACAAAGAAAGCTTGGGAATTCATTCCAAGTATGTATGTAAAAATTTTGTGAACTCAATGCCTTGTAGGTCCCTACTTATATGTATCAATCTTATTTGAAGATATGACTCACAGATTTATAAATAATAATTAATTTGACACAATATGCAGTTATTTTTTAGGAGTAAGAGTTAAATTGACTAAACTACGACAAATTTTGAAAATATCATAAAACCTTTCATATTATTTGCTTCAAGCTCACATGTTAGTATCGTGTCCCTAATTAGTTGTACGTGGTTTGCATTTGCAAATATGTGTGAGTTTTTAAATTTATGAGATAACACACGTTTCCTGATAATTAATTACTACATATATCCTTGAGCACAAACATCCAATTGTATAATTGATATGAGTTTGTATGTATGTCATAATTTCTTCTCATAATAAAAACGCGTCTATGATAAACTGACAAAATATTTCCCCACTAACATTTTCGTATATAAAATTTATTTAATTTTTTAGATACAAGAAAACAAAATTGTCAGAAAGCAAACGCGCACTTAAAAAAATACCAAGTAAATACATAATTTTTTTTCTTCATTATTGAAATGTTTCCAAAATAAATTTATATATATATTATAGTTCAAGAACAAATTCATATCTACTGAAAGCTTTATTTAAATTCATCACTCTGGCCAAAGAAACAACTGCAATATAAAAAATTTCGTTTTATGATTTCTTTTTGCATGAAACTTATTCCTGCTGAATTTTGTATTGATATTCCAATTTTATAGGCATTTATTAATAATTGAGCAATATTTCGGGAACATTTTTGTATGAGGGCTATGAGAAATCATGGACCCATTCTTACTATTTTCCTCATAATTTCTTCTTTTATCATAAAAATAACGTATACAAAATTTCATGGGCATATTTGCAATATATTTAAAAAAATTGGAAGAAAAATTTTTAAAAATATCAATTTTTATTTTGCTGGTTTTCAATACCAAACTGCTTAGGAGGCCTATAAACGCTTTGTTGGAAACTTTGCTAATTTCGGTTGTGTCCTTTGGACGAGAGAGTGTTTTACACAGACAGACAGACGGACATGGTTCAATCGACTTGGAATTTCGTAAGGACCAATAATATATACATACTTTGTTGGGTCTCAGATGAATATTTCTAAATGTTACACACGGAATGACAAAAAATATATACCCTCATTCACCACTTAAGGTGGTGGAGCGTATAATAAAAGTAATCAAGAATTGTGTCTGAATGTATAAAGTTTTCTAAAAAATGTAATGTATAAGTAGCAGTTATTTCGTGTTCACTTTTTTCCTCATTGTGAAATTAAACTTTAATGTAATCACTGTCGATTCTCATTATTGACAAGTTAATACATACCTACATATAAAAATTGTATAGAATATTTAACTACTGCATCAGCACTTGTCCTTCCACTTACTCACAGAGAACTGGTACACATAAAACAGAAAGTGTTTGAATGTGAATAATATTAATAGGATGCAACCAAATGAAACTCTGCAATAGTCATTGATGTAGTGCTTGACCATAGAAATAAAATACTGTCAAACAAATTTGTGATCAGCCTTAGGGAAACGTGTGTTAATTGTTTTGGATGTACCAGTCCCGGGGCTGATGAAAAAAGTACATATCACTTATCTGGTCTAAATGGGTGTAATTCTTTATAATATGTAATACATTTGAACAATTTTCCAAACTATCTGTAGTTTGAAAAATATCTGCACCCTAATGTGTGTAAGAGTAACCGTGGTTTCTAAACAAACAAATGTTTCTTAGGATGTGTATGTACGAGTATGTAGATGTATACCCAGCATACCATTCTAGGAGCGCTCCGGAGAAGGAGTCAGAAAAGAGTCCAACAAAAGAGCATTTTCGGAGCGAAAGAAAAATTTGCTTGTTACTATCCTCAGTCGGCACGCAGTATGACTCAAAAATTCCACTTAATTATGTGTGTACCAAAGCGTTGTTGTCCTGTTATTTGTGCTTTGAACAAAAAAACATAGCTGTACCACACAAGAATGATAAAAACAAGATTACATAGAGCCCAAAAAAAAACCCTCATAAAAGACTCTTTTCTGACATTATCTAAGAGCTCTTTCTGACGGATCATTTTCGAATGTAAAGACCCTCTTTTCTGAGGGTTCTCGGAGCAATTATGATTGTTTTTTGGGCTCATAAAGAGCAGTAACGCTCCGAAAAAGGTGTCAGAAAAGACTCTTTTAGGACTCATATGGCTTGCTGGGTATTTATGTATAAATATACTGGTGTGTATAATAATGGACACAACATTAACACATACATTTACTGTTGTTGGAAACTTAATGGTTATAAATAAGAGCAGTTTTCACATCATGTGAATATAAAATAAACTTGGAACAATAAATGGATAAAAGCTGGTGATTAGATAGAGAAGAGATTTTCAATGTACATTCATACATCAGCAACATATGCATATGTATGTATGTTTGTATCTAGTCCATGCACTGAATGGTTATAGTATAGTGTTGATATACACTATATTCGATAAACAATACATAACTTTGTCCCATAATTTCCATTTTGACATGTACATATGGCAGCTCTACTTGCATTAAAGGTTAGTTTTCTCCCGGCACTATTAAAATTAGTCTCTCTAAATTATCGTCCGTCTTTAAGTATAATTTAAATAAAGTGATTGTGTTTTAATTCTTGCAAAATCCATAAAATATTAAATATCTTAATGTAATTTAATAAAATATCAATTAAAAGTTTATAAAAATCTTTGTTTAAGGTTTTTATTGAAATAATGCATGTGCAAAAAAAAGTAGCATCATAATACAAAGTGTGTATGCAATAATAAGTAATTTTATTGGTGTTGTGTTTAGTTGTTGTTATTATCTAGTAAAAATCCCTTTGTACACAAGTATGGATCAAGCATGTTTAGCTTTGGTTTTCATTTAAATGTTGTTGTTGTTGATAGTGAGTTTTTGTGTATAAAAAAAGTATGAGAAGAGAAGAGCAAAATCTCAATAGAAAAAGCAGAGCAAGAAAAGTAATGTGTTTTTTGGCGTTGTTTACAAAAACAAATTCGTCAAGTGTTTTTTGTATTTATGTAATTTTTGAGTGGTAAAGTTTAGTAGAGTTGCCAGTATCATGTATAGTGCAAATAAAACGGTAATCGGTTCGGGTTCGGTCTAACTAATGTTATCAAATATGGAGTAGAGTGGCTTCAAAAGGTGAGTTATTTATTTTAAATTTTATATTAATGACTTGAATCAGGTCCAGTATAAGGCTATATAGTGCGAGTATTATTATACATAGTATTATTTTGCAATGGACTTAATACCTACAAACAAATATTTCGAAGGTTCATTTACACAAAAAACTGTAATTTTTTCAACATTAATTCAAAACTATGCGTGTTATGGAAAAGAGTATGTAATATATTTGTACAAGGTTTTTGCTTGAAAATTTAGGTGTTGCTTATTTTATATATACATATGTACATATACATACATACATACTTATGTATGTAGGTTCATATATTATTTTATTTTGTTCTGGTTGCTGCAGGAAATAGGGATGGACACTGTAAAAAAAACATCTATGTTTTTTTCGATTGTCTTTCTAATAAAGTAAATTTCATGTCAATTTAAAAAAATCATCTTTATTTTATTCAATTTCAAACTCAGCAAAAACTTTACTTACATTCTTAATATTAATGACTTACAGAATTCAATATTTCTTAACTTTATTCGCTACTTTTTGTATTACTAATTATATATTAAAGAATCATAATTACAAAAGATTCAATTCAAATAAATATATTTAAAAAAGTTAGTCCGCTTTCACACGTTTCAATTCTAACTCTTCAAGGCAATTTTGTTTGGGTGGGAAGGGAAAAGAGAATAAAAGTCAAACATACTTGACGGTACTAGTCAATTTTCTTATTGTTTTCTTCTTTTATTATCTTTGGCTTTTCTACGCGAAGTTCATTTGCATGAGAAAGTTAAAATAAAGGTAAAGAGCAAGAAAATTGAAGATACGCATTTGAAAGAAAAATAATTGAACAAAAACTGGTCAGCTAAAACTGACACGTGTGAAAACCCACTTATTATATATATTATTATAAATCTTTATTAATATCATTTTGTTTATAACAAATATTTAGTGGTTACGTCTTTTTCGGCAAATATTTGCCAGATATGTTATGGCAAGATGTCAGATCATCAAAAATATTCGAATAAAATAAAATTAGTTAGATCATGCTTATAATTTGTATAGCTATGTACATACATATAAATTCCTTTTGTTGCCTAAAGGTCGTGTTTCATATATTGCCTGTTTTTTTTTTTTTTGCCTTATCCAAGGTCACTCAGAGTTTCTACAACTTTAAAACGGTTAATTATACTCTTAACATAAATACATTTGTTGTAGACATTTGATATGTAGAATAGTTGTGATGAAGCAAATTTTACATTTTGACATGGACTATATGACCCTTTTTTGTGTGTCAAAATAAGCGTACATTGAACATTATGACATACCGCCGACTTAGTGTACTAGTGTATATAGTACATAGTTGCCGAAAAGATGTCTAAACTATATTGTGGTTTTTATACTTATGTATATGTACATACGAGTATACTCGTATATTATTTATAGAACTCATAATAGTCTTGTTTCAGTTATTTTTTACTTTTGCTTTTGTAGCATCCAGACATATTGGCAGACATTTTTAAATGATTGTCTACAATTTACGGTGCTCTAGCTTTAAATTATGAATAATGTACTTAAATATTATTTTATTGTTTAAGGGGCTTTAAAAACTTTATACTTCTGCATATTTGAATTTTTCTAATCCTTTTTAGTCATAATTCAAAGGTAAGGTAATCTTTATACTAATAATAACAACATAGAACACACAAAATCCATCAACATTTATGTAAAGATTTAGAGCACAATTATTTGACTTCCAGTACAATTATGATACAGATTAAACATGAACTTTAATTCTAGACTCTCAGATAATTTGACTTCTTGTCCTTAACCCTAGCACGGCTTTAAAAATATCATCACCTATAATTTAAAATTTAATAAAAGATTCTTAACACTCTAACCTTAACTGTTAGTTAATTAAAATTGTTTGGAATCATACATATTTTACTTTTCGACTTTTTGAAAGTTCTCAAAACATTTTTGGTATACCCAAAAAGAAAAGTGTGAAATGCATTGAATGAACACCTTGTAATACAATTTATAGCTTTTTGTAAAAAAAAAAAAAAAAAAAAAACATAATTAAAAGGGACGTCTGTGTGCTTATGAATAATTAAAACAATCTGACTATGTGACTTAGGGTGTATGGTTGTATTCTTTAAACTCTACCATATAAATACTTAAAAATAAATTAAAAATCACAATCTTAATTAAAAATTACATATACATACATTATAAACTTATACAAATATACGAGTATACGTATATATGTATGTGTACTCGTATGTGTGTGTGTGGGTATATTAGGATGGCTTTGTGTTAATTACATTAACATTAACCCAAGCTAAATTTGTTGGCACTAAACAAGATAACATGCTAAGGTAAATAGTCCCAACTTAAAATTAAAGTATGTATGATTAAATGTAGAATACTTTTTTAGGGTTTGGCAAATAAGAACATGTAACTATACAAAGGGATATTGTTGTGTTTAGATTATCAGTAGACAAACCAAAAGGTATAAAAACCTTTAGAAGTTTTGGGCATTAAGTTTTGTTGATATGTTTAACCTTTAACTTTAGTATTTTTGTTGTTGAGTTTGCTTTAGTCCATTCAATTTCATTTAACACTTAAATCTTTTCACACATTCAACTTTTCATTCATCTTTCAATCAAGTTAGTTTGAAATGGACAAAGGTCATAACGATGGCAGCTGACTTTTCGGTGTAAATATTCACTTGCAGCAATAACCAAAGCAGCCAAATGGCAAGAAGCCCAAATATTCACAAAACACTATACCTACGTATAAAACTATTTAAACAACAGTACAACAGCTGTACATACATACATACATATACATATTAATTTTAAGGTTTTTTCTTTTGCCTTTTTATGCATGTAAAGGATAAGTGATTAAAACTGTTCATTTTCTATATGCCGTTTTATAAGTCTTTTGGGAAATTATAAAACTTGTAGATTTATTTATATTTATGAAATAATAAAAATCTCATGCATTTTATATTGACATAGGCAAGTAACGTCGTCATACAGAATTTGCTTAATTAATTTTAAAATTGTGTTTTTGTCAATAAAAAAAAGTTCGTTTAAATAATACATCTTAAAGACTTTCACGTGCAATTTCGTATAAATATGCGCATTTAAAGGAAAATTTTATTTAAACATAATTTTCTGCTACTAAGTTGAAATAAATAGTTTGAGAATATAATGGTAAATAAGTAAAATAAATGTTACACTACTTTAAGTTTTTTTTCTGGAAATCGCAATTAAAGTTATTAAGCCGTAATTATTGTTATTTTTCTCTACTAATTACTAAATTAAAATATTATTCTTTTATGGGCTATTAAAGTCTCATTGAATGTTCCACTAGTGTTAATGGATGTATTAATAGTTATTTGCCATAAATAGTTCAAATATTAAATATACTATATACCTATATACATATTAACATTTAAATTTCAGATAATCAGAAATAAAACATTCAGAAAAAAACATTTGAAAAAGTTTTCTTTTGAGATTATTATTATTATTATATTATAACAGTGGACCAACATTGGACAACCACATAAATATTGTATACTTCTTTTTTATTCTAATAACTGTTTTCTTGCTTAATTTAATTTTCTAAAAATTAACGTATTTTTTATTACATATATCCCGGGAATGAAAAAAGTCCAGAAAATTAGGAACCCTAATTAAAACCCAGAACAGGCAGCCAATGTAGTTATACACAAGTTAATAACACCAATTTGTGTAATGGGATGTTCGTGTAAAGACGAGTGTTATTGACGTTATTGAGGTGTAGGGTATTAAATATTCGGCATAGCATTCCAACTTGTTTTAATATTAACTTGATATTCTATTAGCATGTAGTAAACTAACATATTCGCAGAAACGTGTATATTAGTCGTATTTACAGTGAAATCTATCAAAAGCGGATAGCGATTTCCACCAGCAATATTTACTCATATCACAATATCTACAATAGTTTATAATAGTAAAAATATTGTTTACTTATTATCTCGATGGCATACAAATTCCTAAGCAAATTGCAAAAAACCCCAATGCGACAATTTTTAATAGTTCACGAATATAAACTAAAATATGTCTAAATATTTGCATGTATGTATGTACGTTTTAAAACAAACATTTTTCATTAAATAAATGTATTTTGGAGATTTTACTGTACATAAAATATTTAGAGCGGAGTTTCCTGTATACACGACACGTGAGGTGGTTTTGTTGTTGAAATTAAAACATATAAGGCTACCTTTCATACCTAGTCAACTGGTTTATGTATAGAAATCATCATAAAAGCATGCTATTATATACCTACATATATTTTTACATAAACACATACATACATAAGTACATATGTTCAATGTATGTACATTGTACAATGATTAAAAACACTCTCCACCCTTCAATGTGGGTAGACTTGTGAATATGAAAATGGCCGAAAATGGTTGGCTTTCAAATATATACAATTATTTGTTAATACAAGTGTAAAAATTATGAACGAGTTAATTATGATCTACTTTTGCAACCGATTACACACTACAACAATAATTTCACCTTGGTTACCAATATTTTCCAATACCTAATGCATTTGTATAGACGAGTATAACGATAAAAAAATGCATCAACTAATATAATACAACTAAAGAAAAATTAATGATGCATTTATTTATGCATTTGATGAATATAAAAAATTTGGTTTGTTTATAGTATACGAGTATGTACATATGTATGTGGGTTACCTACCCACATATGTATATAAAAAGTGTATACTTACTTGGTTAAACCTTATTTGTTTATACAGATTACAAACAAAATCTCTTCGATCTAAATTTATTTCAAAAACAATAAAGACTTGACAACATTTCTCTATAAGAAAACGCACTTTTTGTATTCACTAGATATACGTATGTATGTATGTATGTGCATACGTTTCCATACACTTAAAATTGTTATATCACAGTTTTAATAAAATAAGCATACGATATATAGATACACTAATAATATTTAAGTATATCACTCATCTTTGCGCTTAATTTTCTTTTGATCCACATTATTGATAAATGCATGGATGTCGCTTGCTGTCGAACATATTAATAAAATAACTTTTTTTGCTGTATGAACTTTAATAAATAAATAAAAATAACTTCATTTTAAAAACCGCTACAAATTGAAATACAACATATTTATTTGCACGACACGAAGAAATTATAATCACATTTTTACACCAAGCCGAGTCATTAAGAACTAAGAAATATTTCAAAAAATGTATCTCTTTTAAGAGATTTCCACTCTAAAATAAACATTTATGAGTACTCACTCTAATGATTAGAGTCTAATCTTGAGTGATTTCACAAAAGAATAAATGAGAATGAGCAATAAATATAACCAGCGTTGTCAACGTGTTGCGTTTCGCATCATTTTTGGTGCTTTTTTAAATTTTTGGTGCGAAAAATTCCATAATTGGTGCGCGGTGCGCTTTTTTGTTAATTTCGGTGCATTTTTTATTTTTTTCGAAAATGTGATGTCTTTATTTTTACCAATTTTTAATTGCAGTTTTTTAATAATTCATAATTCATGAAATCTATACGATGAAAAAATGTATAATACGAATGTATGATAAATAAATATGTACATACTATCAAATCCGTTCAAAAATCTTTGTTTGAAAATCAAATTAACATTTTAAACATGTACATAAAACTTCGTGTATAGCCTGATTGTTTGGTCTACTGAACTGTAGACGAACAACCAGGGTTAGAGTACCAGTGCAATCCTAACAAATTTTATTGGAAAAAATCAAATAGAAGTACTTTAACTAGAAAACAAAAATATATAAAAAAGTACCAAATATGTACTGAAATTAGCTTTTTTACCAATTAGTAATTTACTTCCGAATATCATATTGTGAGTTAAATTTTGAGTGGTTAAAAATGCTTATTTTATTATCTTTATTAGCTCATTTATTATAAAAAAAGGATTTTCCTATTATTACTTTTACTAATAATAATTGTTGATAAAAGTTTTTTATAGAATTTATGATATTAAAAATTTCAAATTAATTCAATAAATAAATAGTTATTTGAAACAATAACGAAATTCTAAATTTGGTGCTTTTTTTTTGTAAATGCTGCTCTTTTTCTCAATTTTGGTGCGTTTTGAAATTTCAAAGTTGACAACGCTGAATATATAACAAATATAAGTAATAAGGGAGACGTCATCGTAACAGCGTAACCATGGTGAAATAACTCTACAAGGTGATGGCAATATTACAACAATACAAAAGCAACAGAAACAAAATGGTATTTTTGTTTTTGCTTTCATGTTTGTAATGTCAAAAACAACTGGTTATTGTTTACAAACATTTTTGCAGGAAAAATAAATACATATATACATACAATTTTTTTAATTTCAAGATGAAAATAAAAATAATTTATAAATTTGTTAATTTATGAAATATTTAATTTATGGACAATTGTTTTTTAATTTTTTTTGTATAACTTGATACGTTTGCTATTTTTTGAACACAACTTGAGCATACATACATAAATATGTATATAAAGTTTGACATAACGAACATGACAAAAAAAAACAGCTGGCGTTTCAATACCACCTTGTAGAGTTATTTCACCATGAGTGTAACGTAGTGTCCAGCTGTAACTGTAAATAAATAAAAAACAATATCAAGAATATTCACAAAGCTAATAATGGCTAACAAACAAAACAAAAAACAACATGAATTTTGACAACAATTTCTGTTTGACTATCATAATACTCATCATGTTCCAAGCCCTAAGAAGGGCAATAACTTTTTCCACAAGTACATACCTACCTACATTAAATTACTACAAAACGTGATAAATGGCTCCTTACGTCTATAAACAAACTTTAATGACAAGAAAGAGCTTTTAAAAAAGCTTATATTTAGTTAGGTAAGTCAACAACCAACACCTTGAGAGTATAGAATTACTCTATGCATTTAATTGTAACACTCAAGATATTAAACAAATAATAAAACAAATAATAAACAAACAAAGTCAACAAATTTTGTTAGTTGAAATTGTGTAGCTGGTGCAATGGCAAGGACCACCCCATTAAACTACATACGAGTACATGTGAATGTTTGTACATATAACAAAATATTAAAAATCCCATGAATCATTTACACTAAAATCAAAAAAGTTTTTTGTTATTTATAAATATTTAAAGACATATTTATTTAGTGTATTCAAATTCAATTTACGATATATCCACTTAGGTACATATTAAATACTACGAGCAAATGTGATACATCTCGTATTCTTCGTCAGTTAGGTACTTTTATATATAAATATCTGTGTGTACGTATGTATGGCTGTGTATTGTTTTGAATAAAGAAGCAAAAATAAAAGATTAATGGATAAGATAATTTAGCATTTATACCAAGTTGAAAGAAAAATCACATAAAAATATACCTATAATATATTGGGTGGGAAGATGGTAAATCATTAAGAGAAACTGATTTTTCAATAATAATTGTTGTGTTCTTTACTCTCTCAATTTGTATGTATATGCGCAGTGCTAGTGAAATTAGCAGGTTCCGAAGTTTTTCATAAATGAAGACCTGCTACGTACTTTCAACGAAATACATGAACCATTTTTATGTTACATATATGTTTGTATTTTATTAACAGTTGCATTTGAAATTGTATTAATAAATTAAATTATATTCCCTATTTTGAGCACATTTAGAGTTGAGTGTAAATTTATGTAACTCAAACGCAAAGTTCTATTATTTTGACTCAGTGTTGCCAGAAAATGAATTTCAAAATATGCTAAAACTTGAAAAACTAAGTGCTAAAATGTTCTGCAGAAGAAAAAATAAGTGCTAAATTTTTTCAATGTAACAATACAATTTTTATTTCAAATGTTACAAATATAAATTATAGTTTTTTCTAATTTTGTTCATAACAATTGTTGACTTGTTTTAGTAGATTACATTTCATATATTAATTCAAACATTTCCATGTTCATTTAATTACCACACCGAAAGAAATATAGTTGAAATATTAATAAAAGTAATTTTTTTTATTTCTCCAAAAGTATTTTATGGAGTAAAATAGTAAAATTTTTTCGAAAAACAAATTGTTTTTTATCAAGCAAATTATGCTAAAAAGCATTTAGCATCATTTTTAAAAATTTCAATGCATTTTCGAGAAACAAAATGCTAAATCTAGCACTGAAAATGCTAAAATGGTAACACTGTTTTGATTTGATAACAATATACATATACAATATACAATGTTAAAATAATGTTTTAAACCTTCGTTGAGAAAATGTTGATACAGGAAAATAGTTTGTGTTGCAGACACTGTGGATACTGTTTAATGAAGTATTAAATAAAAACGCATGAAAATGAGCTTTCTTTCTAAAGTTGAAACTGAAAAATGTGAACATTTTTTATCTGGTTTGCTATTTACAGGTACTTTATTTGTATTTAAAGCACTAATTGTAGTTTTTTTTCCAAGTTGACTAAAATGTTACATAATTGTAAGATATGGCTTAAAGAAAACTTAATGTTAGTCCAAAATGTCAATTTTCCATTTCCGGTTTACTTAAGCAATATACATACATATACATACCTAGGTATCTAGCAAGTGCAAACGTTTCTTTATGTTATCATATCATGTATATTTTATTTTCAAATCATATTGCTAGGACATGTACATATGTACTATAACTACATATTTATATGCAAAATGATATTCTCAGGAATAAAATACATTGGTATTTGGTTAAATTAGCCATAGTTCATAATAAGTAACGATTGTTTATTTTATTCTTTACTTAAATATCTAGAAAATAAAACTATTAAAATGTAATACGTTTGAATATATTTTTAACTCAGACAGAGGAATTTGTGTGTATTTGTATCTTAAAGATATGAAACTATAAAAAAAATTTCAAATACTTTGAGATTCTCTACACTAAATAATTAAATAAACATTTGTGTTTGCATCTAAAGGCTTTTTATGATTACGAAAAACTATATAAAATAATGCAAATCTAGCATTTAAGAGTAAATGAAATCCTATTGTAAAGCACTTTGGGGAGGTGTTAGAGGAGTCCAATTGCCAGATCCTGATGTAGCACCAGTAGCATTACCTGCCACTACAGAGGTGTTGGTATCGACCGATGAAACCCTATTAATTGAATGTCCATTGCTTGCTACTAAAGATTGCATTTTAACGGAGTTTTCGTGGACAAGCGCTGCAGCATCTGATTTAAGGTTGTTACATTCCAGGGTCAACACAGTAGAAGATTCTTCTGGATTTTGATATAAAGAGTCTTGAGCTGTTGAGTCCATTGTTTTAGTAATTTCTACAGGTTCTAGAGGGGTTGGGGCATACGTGCTGGATTGTTAATAATGGAAAAAAGAATCATTGATAACTAAACTACATATTATTAAAACACACGTCTTATTTTTAACGAGGACAATTTATATAAACTCACCCAATTTCTGAAACCAATGGTATATATTCGGTCTGATAGGCGTACGCTGCAGCTGCAGGATTCTGATATAAACCGTATTCGGCAGCAGAACCATTGTGCCAAGAACTCGCTGGGTAACTTAGAGCACTAGGAGGATTTAACACGTTTGTATATAGTTGGTGGGAAGTTGGAGAGGTCGGCGTGGGATGGTATACTTGATGGGCGGGTGTTACATATGACTGAGTAGGTGAAGACGAAGCGACAGTTTGATACATATCTGCTGTCGCGTGATTACCTGATTGAGACATATTATATTGGTGTCCATGACTATGAGGTGTTAGATGATGAATGGTATAGCCAGGCGAAGGGGATGTATATGTCGGCGAACCATTGTTTGTAGGAGAAGGTGAATTATGGGAAGCTGTAAAATAAAAACTGTATTTATAACTAGACTTGGAATGAATTTTATAATATACTCACTTAAAACTCGAGCTGTATTTACGGGCATTGGTCCTGGTACTGTCGAAGAGCTCCAGTAATTTGTATTTGTTTGCCAGGATCCTGGATAGGAAAATACAGCAGCACTCGTTGTAGGCTCAACAGGCATAAATCCTGATTGAGAATAGGAACTTGTAAAACCACTAGATATTGCGGAAGTCGAGCAAAGTGAAGACGATTGCATGCTAGTTGGAGTTTGAGGGGCTGATGGTGGTTGTGGTGATGAAGAATTACCAGTACTTCCATTGGAACCAGAACCCGATACTATACGAGGTCTGCTATAAGGAGTGGATCGATTTGAAGCGCTCGCTCGGTTAGTCAAGGATCTACCATAACGATCGCAATTGCTGGAGGCCAAGGAAGGATCGGCCAGTGATAGTGATGAAGGGTTAGCATTGACAGTGGCTGTTGTGTAGTGAGACGGAGGGGGTATTAACCAACCATAATGTGCATCATGAGAATATAAAGTATCAGGACGCTCCTTTGTGCAATGTGAAATGCTTTTATTAGTATTTTTGCAATGGCTTAAAGTCAATAAAAAGAAAAATGAGGACAAATCTTACCTTGGCATCTAAGAAAGCTTTAGCAAATGGGTTATACTTTATTTTCAATGAAGTAACTTCTTCGTTTTGGTACGCTGTGACCGCAATAAATTGCGTTTCTGGAAATGGATATGTAACAACATGGCGTTGTTCTGAGCCCACACGCACTAAGTGAACTCTTGGCTCATATTTGTGTAAGGAATTTAGCATTATTTGCCCATTACCATTAGTTTTGTTTGTCAATTTGACTTTGGCAAATGATATGGGTTCCTTCATCCAGTGCGCACCAAAATTTGGTGACTCCGGATGTACATAGATGGGATTTGATGGTGGAACTTCAGCCTTACCACCGGGAACCCATTCACCGTTTACATATTTCCACCGATGAGAATCTACTTGCACAAATTCCAGTAAAACAGTATACATGGCAGCGGGGTCTAAACCTGATGCACTTATTTTCACAACCGGAAACATGCGACTGTAATAAATAATTTCGTTTTCCATTAATTTCTTGTTACAAAGTGAAATATCTACAATAGTCAAGCAGCAATCAAAGATCTGTTACTTATTGTCTATATAGTAGCTCATTAATTATTGGGTTCATATTTTTTTGGATTTTCATTTTCTTTGGAATAAACTAGAACCATGACTGCATTAATTATCACCTAAATATTAATATTCAAACCAAAAGTATTAGACATAGTATTTTTATATTTTTATTCTTTGTTTTCTAATTTATTAGAAAACGTTAGATGCTCATTATACTCCTACTTTTAGAATATTATGCATACGTACTACATTTATATGTATGTATATGTATACACGTATGTATTGTATATTCTACAAAAACAAAACCTTCAAAGGTAATTTGCAAAACAAAAAGTTTATAAACATTTAGCACCTCTTACAAACGTGCAAATACTCGTATGAACAACAACAAATACAAACAACAACAAATAAAAAAATTAATTAAAATCAAATTAAAATACTTACCGGCCATTTTTGGTAACGATCATTTCGTTGGTCAGATTTTGAAAACGCAACCATAATTCACGATCATCCAAGGATACGTGAAGATTTCTTTCTAAAGCACTGGGACTACCTCGTTGTTGCAGGGAGCCATGGTTGTTTGCATTCAAATGTTCCGAATGCAAATGCTGTGGAGAATGAGTACCATTTGTTGATTGATTTGGATGAGGATCCACAGCCGATAAAATATGGGATGTTGACATCTCTTCTAAGATAATGTTAAATTTAGTAAAATGATAAATCTTAATTATGTGCTTTTCACAATAAACAAATATAATCATGTTATTCTAATAAGTTATAGAAAAATCTTTGTTATTGATAATTTTTGAATAACATAATATGTAGACATAAACGTTTTGGCAGCTCTGTCTAAATATTTTCGATGCTTATAAAAACGTTCATAATTTTATTATTTTACAGGGGCAATTCAAATATGTTATAAAATCTTTTTGTTATTTTCTTAATTTAAATTGTCTTTTAATAGTACATTAGACTCATGTACGAGTACATAGTACCTACATACATATGTATGTATGCATTAAGGCACAGAAACAAAAGACCGCGATATATGATGTTCGTACAATAAAATCTCTATACGAGTATTCTTTAAATCACCAGAATCACAAAAAAAAATCCAAAGAATTTCAACTGCCAAAACTACTTCTTCAACTTGTTTTAGTTTGTCTTGTTCTGTCTTGTATCGTATTGTCTGAATATCACTTATTCAAATGTCGGCATTTTAAAATTATATTGCACTTTTTAGCCACGCTCAAGTGACTGGGTGTAAATGTGCGTCATAACTGTTTGAGATGAAAACAAAAACAAAAATGTTTTTCCGTCCGTCTGACCATCGGCTGATTGTTATGTTTTGGGATGTCATAAATATGAGGGATCCCTTCTGTTTTATGATGCTTTAAGTAAAATGTTTGTTATGAAAGTGTTGAAACAAACTGCTGTTGAAATTGGTAAATTGGTTTTAAAAAGAAACTTTCTGTTCAAATCATAAACAAACAAAATGTTTTAATTGTTCTTTATAGCTGGAAGCATACGAATAGAATACATACCAGCAAAAAGAGAAACACACTTATGTATAAGATTTATTAAAGAAAAATCAAAAAGAACAAAAATAATTGAATTGTTTAGCTTCAAAAAGGGTTTTGAAAGAAATTTAGAGAATAACATTTATTAGACTATGCCGACAATCATTTTAAGGTACTTTTATTATACTGCTAATAAAAAAGGAGTTGAAATATTACTAAAATCTCAAAGCAAAATATGTATAAGTATAGATGTACATACATACATATGTATATATACATATGTATATATGTATGTATGTACTTATTCTTGACCAGAAATATTTCATTTAGCTATACGATTATGTGAATATAAATCTATTATTTACTTTATTATATTATGGATCGTTTACTTATGAATAGGCAAAAGCGGAATAATTTAGAAATATCCACCTAACTTTTTTGGTTTTCTTTATTTTTTCATGAAGCCATTTTTATTTTCATGTTCTCGATTTGTTTATTTGTTATTTACTAAAGTTTGTAGTGTTTAAAAATATTCGTGACTGTATTATTTATTTAAGTTAATCGAGCTTAAAGAGTACGCAAACTCATACATACATACATACATACATATGTATATCTACATGTACATTAGGATGGTCCGTTTATATGGAGCATATTTTTAGATTTTATTTATTTTTAGTTTAAATCCGTTGGTGCGATCTTTTTTTTCTTTATAGGTATAGGAATGGCGCATCAAAAGACATTAAAGAGGTGCATAAAAAAATCCATCTTGAATATAATTGAATCTGTTTTTTTTACAAAAATTTTAACAATTTTCATAACATCCTATAGTATTTAAAGTAATAAACACTTCATTTGTCCTATTTGGCGAGTGTTTCAAACAGCTTCTATATTTAAGTCAATGTAATTATGAAAACAATTTTAAAATCTTTAATAACGTATTTTCATCCAACCGAACAATGGCAATTGCTCACATTTTTACGCCATCCTTAATGTATTTACATTAAAACTTTACTTAAAATAGAAATTTATTTCGAATAAGTCTAAGAGGCCCAATTTTGAAGAAACATTTTTACATCAGTTGCAAATTTGTTGAAAAGTCAATTATTGATTTTTATTGTATATTATTTGCGAATAATCTTTTGAAAACTTTCAATATAATACATATATAAATGATAAATAAATTTGCGCGCAGTTGATTTTAAATACTGAATGACAAAATTAAATCCTTGTAAGAAAAGTTAAATTTGTAAGGTTGTAATGTATGTAAATACCTTTTTCTATTTTGTTTGGCAAAACTATAATTCAATTTTAAAAATATCTAAAAATTTGTTATTTTGTTTAATAATTAATTTCTTCAAGTTTTTTTAAAAAAAGAATATTTACATCTTCAAAACAAATGTTTATGTACAATACGAATATAAACAAATTTTTAGAGAAGTATCACATCTTAACGTTACAAAGACTTCAACTAAAGAAACTTCAATAATAATATGATGTTTTTTTAATGATAAATATATATAAAATTAAAAGCGAGCTTTCTGAAGTTCGAAGAGCTCTCGATCAGAGAAACTATTGGTACTGAGAATATTTTAAGCTTCTTTCATATCTCAAACTGTATAAATATGAAATCAGCTTAAAGTCCTTTAAGATTTCGAAATCTATATAAGTTAACAATATCATATTTACACCACATTTGAGTAGCTTCTCTAAATCCGTCAATGAACCGGTATGCTATCCTGAGAGTGTCTCAGTTGCCCAACTCATACAACTTAAGTAAATTAGGTCTTATATTAATTAGTTTCTTATTAAGATATTTTAAATAATTATGCAGGTAATATTTTTTACTTACGCATTATTTTCAATTTAGTATTTAATGAGTTTCACTTAACTTGATGATGCAGAAATAGTAAATATATTTGTTTTGAAAACCAGCAGCAACTATCAGTTTACTAACAGCGAGAGTTTTTATTTTATTTTATGTTCTATATAAAATTATAGCTTTTTTAATATTTGCCAGCAATAAATATAATTAACACCCAACATAGACTTCTTTTATTGATATATTTTTTATGTTATCTTTTCTTTTTGCTCACTAAAAAATTTCACACTTTTTATGGGCGACGGGAAAACACCTTCATGTATTCTAAATTATATTTATTTCTTTTTTTGTTTATTCTTAATTCTTTAAGCCAATTTTTTGCATTTTATAATTTTTATTCTTCTTTTTGGTAACTTTTTATAACAAACGTTTAACACTTGCGTGTCAAATGTGTCACGCGCCACTCTATATTATCAAAACGACAATTAACGGAAACGGAACTTGTTAATGTCAACTCTGCTGAGAAATCGGTGGTGGAAGTTATTCTTATTTTTTTTTAGCAACTTGTTGTTGTTGGTTTTAATTTTGATTATGTAGTAGAATCTCCTGTGATTATGTTAATTAGGCATTTTTCACTTTTTTGCGTTTAATTATTAAATTACTGTTAATTTTAACGTTTTATTTATTTTAACTTTTTTAACGTTTTTAAAAATTTATTTTATATGTTAATGATAATTCACGGTTTGTTAATGATTGGTAACGCACTTTATGTTGACGTTAAAGGTGTTGCTTGACTACGTGTGTGTACATGGAGGATGATGGTGATAGTGGTAATGGTGCTGGTGTTGGTATTGGGACCATTGGCGGTACTGGTGATTTTGGATCGTACTAAAATTTTGTACAAACTGTAATTAATTAGTATCCATTTGTCAAATACGAGTATGTGTGTTAATGGCGTGCGAGTAACTAGATTGTTTTTTTTTTGTTAATATTTTGCTCACTTTATTTTCAGTTATTTTTAGAATTTATTAGTTTATTTTTAGAAACAAAGTATGTATTTATGGGATCAATTTAATTTATAAGTTTTATGATTTTTCTACTGTTTAATCACAACTAACGAACAAACCCATATACATACCATACATATTTCGACACTTTGCTGGAAAAATAAATAATATTTAAATTTATTAACAAATTATTTCTGTTTTACAATTAAACAACTTACCTTGCTTGAATATTTCTTAAATTATTTCATGTATTTTTATTTATTAATTCATATTCTGAGATACAATTTTTCTATTTTTAATATTGGAAACTGCGTGTTCACACCCGTTTGCGTACTCCGAAGCTAATGATCGGTGTTAATTTGTTCAGCCATCACAAAAGTTGTCGTTTTTGTTTTCATCACAAATATCATTCAAAAACTCAAATCACTTATTGATGTTGTTGTTGTTGCTGTTGTTGTTGTTATTGTAGTTGTTGTTTTTCTATAGTTTAGCCTTCTGCTGTTCACCTTTCTAACTCTTTCACAGTTACAGAGTTTTTGTCTCGTTTTCACATATTGAAGGCCCCGCCTTTTTGCTTTCCTTTTCTATCTTCGTTCGAACAGGTAGGAAAACCATATTGCTATGTGTTCATTTCAGTTCATGTCGGTTTAGTTCAATTCAGTTTGAAACCGTCTGTATGTGCACGACCATTTTAATTCTCTTTGATTTTAGTTATTCTACACTTATTTGTTGCGCGGACTTGGCAACAGGTCGTAATAGTTGTTTAAGACGAAACCATCTTCCAAATTTATGTATGAAAAATCTACATTGAAAAAAATATTACATATAAATTGTTTTCAATCAGTATTAACAGTTTCAGTGCTACGAACGATCACGAATCATTTACATCCAAAACTTATCTTAATAAATATGTATATGCATATGTATGTACATATATATTTTTTACATTTACCCCCAAATGAGTAAACATACAAATAGCAAATGTTAAATCCATAATAAAAATCGCCATCTTTACTGCTGTACAGTGTTATTGTAAAAATGATCTTGAATTTTAGAAGTTTTAACTGAACTGTTTATAGGTATTGTTGCTGTGTATGGATATAAACTCTTTTTGCAAATCCAAATATTTTGTATTTATTTTCCTATAAGAACTTTGAATTTGACTATTTTGAAAAGTTAAACTCTCCACTATTAAATGTTGTCTATTATCAAGCAGTTTTAATTTAATTTTAACAACTACCATATATATATTACCTATATATGTACATATGTAAATGTAAATTTTTAAATGTTACCAAACATTTTTTAGCGTGTTCTTACGCCACTCTGTACTAACGTCATACTAAAATTTGTAAATAGCAGGTATAAATAAAATATTTTTTATTCTCCATTGTTTTTGTAATATTGGTCATGATTTGTTTTTGTTTGCTCTCAAAATATATATTTTTTAACAATATTATCTACAACAAAATAGGTATAGACTTTTTATTTAAGTCATCTTCTGACGTTGTCTAAAGCTAGATGGCATATCTACATATGTAAGTACATATGCATTAGGGTGGCCCGTTTTGGTTTTGTGAATTTTGACTTATGTTCATTGTTTTTGTAATATTGGTCATGATTTGTTTTTGTTTGCTCTCAAAATATATATTTTTTAACAATATTATCTACAACAAAATAGGTATAGACTTTTTATTTAAGTCATCTTCTGACGTTGTCTAAAGCTAGATGGCATATCTACATATGTAAGTACATATGCATTAGGGTGGCCCGTTTTGGTTTTGTGAATTTTGACTTATGTTCACACAAAATAATCCAAATGCATTCCTACCTTGGCGCTTTTTGCATTTTTGATATTGGTTCTAGTTTGAATTTTAAGCCAATTTCACTATTTCATACTTCAGATTAAAATACATACATCCATTTCCATAAGTTTGATTTTAACAACTTTTCGAAAAATAATATCTCCAAGTGATGCCAACTATAAATTTAATAACTTTTTGGGTGACACCCCCCTGTTCAATCTGTTTATATATACGAGTATATATGTATAATGGTTGTTGTTCTGCTGTACTATGCTCTGTGTGCCTAAAAGGTGAACGTTGGCGATTTCCATTGAAAACACTTACCTCTATTTGTCTACACAACTTCTTCCTCTCATACATATGATTTTTTTATTTAATTCAAATAGTTCATGTTCATGAGCGATCAAATACATATTTAGTCAATTCATTAAAATCAAAAATTGTTTGTACTTTTTTTTTATTATAACCAAACTTATGATAGTAGAGCTCTTTTTTAAAGTGGCTAGGGAATCAATAAAAATGCAGGAAAAACTATATTAAAAAACAACAATCACTATTATTTTTTAAAAATTAAAAAATATTTTTACATATTCTACAAAACGTGTCTTGTGATTTAAAATTTGCTTTTATTTTTCATATTTTTTAGTTACAGATTCTGCTTTAACATATTTTTCTTACACTATTTCCAATTGAAATTAGAAACATTCGTGCTATGATTATACGAACTGCACGATTTATGGCCGAATTCTCGGTCATTAGTTAATCATTGGTAAACTAAAATACTAACTTATTTTTACTGAAGGAATTGTTTTACAACATGAAATCTTTATTAAAATTTTATTAATAATTAATGAACTCGAGACCGACTGAATAAATATCAAAAATTTTAAATTAACAGTTCGAATAAAAAATAATAATTGTTCTTAAATAATAACTATTGTATAACTATTACTATTAAAACTGTGATTTTAGCTATTTTTCAAATTCGTAAGACATATTTACAATTTGTCGACGAATACAATTGTAAATTTTATTTTCATAGCAACAGCTTTGACCAATAGTTAACCAACGACGTTTGGGGGTTTAACTAATGGCAAACTAAGCATTGTGTATAAAGAATTATTAGTTAAGCCTTTGCCATTAGCTAACTAAAGACTGTGAATTTAGCCATTAATGAAAAAAAAAATAAACATCAGGCGTGAATAAGGGCGATGGAAGTTTATTTGTTGACAAAGTCATAAAACAAATGTTTAGAGACAAATTTGAGGCGGTAACATCCATCCACACTCATACACACACACACCAAGTTTGCTTCCTAAGTCTTTTGTTAATGTGTAGGTATGTGTTTGTCATAATATTTATTTTTATTTTATTTATTAAAAAATGTATTATAATTAAAATTACAATAAATTTAGGGCTAAAAGCACTAGCATCAATGGCTATCGGCTTAATATTTCTTGAATAAGTGTGTATATGTGTATTTTGTTAGATAATGATAATAAAATTTAAATTAGGTTATGAAAAGAAATTTTCATAATATGTTATTACTATTTGGAGTTTTTAAAAATTCAACAATCTTAGAGGGCTTAAAAATTAATGCACGTAGATTGAAGAGTACTGGGCAGTCCACTAAGATGTGAAAAACAGTTAATGGCGAGGAGCTGCAAAAGGAAAATATTGGCTGTGCAGTTTTGATAAATTGATGTGTGAGACGTGTATGTGTTAATCGCAGCCTAGTGAAACATTTATTTTGCAAGCAATTGGTTGATGTTGATAGATTAACAGGTTGTTTTGTTGGGTTAAAAGTTTTGTAGTGGTGGTTGTATTCATTCAATTTACGATCTAAGGAAATATTGAGTTTTGTGGTGGCAGATCTGGTTACAAATTGTTTTAATTTTGGAATGAATAAGTATGTGGGATGTCATAATAAAAATAACAGAATGCATAATTAAATAAAACGAAATTTGCAATTATGTAGTATTAAAAATTTAAATAATTGATATGTGATAATAATTTTCAGTGCAATTGGTTCGATTTCTATATTTGAATTTAGTTGATTAATAAATTTCTATAGCCGTTGGAAATGGTACATTTCTCGTATTTGTTTTTATTTCTCTTGTAGTTTTTTATGATGTTTTTCAATACGCTGTGAAGCGTTTATTCAATGGCAACGTATCCACAAATCAAATGATGTGCCAATGAGAAAAGTCAACAAAACTTGAAGTTGGAAAAGAAATAATACAAGTCTACAAATTATTTATGTTGTATTTTGTTGAAAGTTCAACAACGAAAAATGTATACTTCTTTATTTGAGAGAAAAATAAAAAAAAACATACAATATATAGAAGATCATATACAATTTGTATAAACCAGCAGTAAATGAACAAATAACAAGTAAAATATGAATGCCTGGATACGCTTGTATTCACAACAAAATCAAACAAAAAACCAAAATAACTAAAAAGAAACCAAAAACAAGATTAACATTTAAAAAGAAAATTAAAAAAAAATAAAAAATCTATGTTTGTAAGTGGAATATTTAAAGATCAACAAACATAAAGGATAATGAACCCAACTCTTACAAAACCTTTTAAAGGTGTGCTTTTACAATTCGAATATTATAAATTTTTCTTAAATTTGTTGCCTTAATATTCGTGAATTTCATTAAATATAACTACATACATACTTTCGATTAAATCTTCTTTTTTTCAAGGTCAGTTCTATTTGAATTTTTCTTAGTAAAATCCAGCTTTAGTATCTTCGATTAGTCCCAAACCTTGAGTTTTATTATTACAACTTACACTTTTCGATTTTATCTACCTGAACGCATGTTCATTATTAAAATTGTTTGTTGTTTTAATAGATTTTCTCCTGTTTCTCTTTTACATTTGCTCTAATTTGGAAAAGTTTTGCTTTTGTTTACAAACATAAACCCAAATCCTTTTAACACAACCAACACAACTAGTAGCCATTACTAAAATTCCAACCCTTTCATCTGCGTTTATATGATGCGTGTGTTAGATTTCTAAGATTTTTTATTTTCATTGTTCTAACTGCCCTAAATATTTACCACACTTAAATTTTCTTTATAATAACCCGTCCTTTTTGTGTGTGTGTTTTTTTTAAATATCGTTTTCAATAGTGATACAAACGAACAGTAAACACTACACAATGTATTTTATGATGGCTCAAATTCAAATCCGCGCCCTAATTAGTCTGAGGTTGTAAACTCATAAATATTTTAGTTCGAAAGATTTACTATGTTTTAATTAAGTAAATCCATCTAAATATTTGTGCGAAAACCATAGATCGTGAGCAGAGAGAAAAAGTAAATATAATTAGATTGTCTACGTACGAATGCAAGTAAAAAGGTTTTTATTTCAATCTTAGGAAAAACCCCGACAATTTATTTTAAAACACATGATGTATTTCAATGCTGTCCCATTAGCTTGTTCTAATATTTAATGAATTGCTTAGTTTATATAGCTGAGCTAATTATAATTATTCAATAACTAATAATATCCGATAAATAATAATAATTAGTTTAGATTCCGCAAAAGCGATATAACATTGCACATTTGGGTCCGTTTCAATATAATTTTGATTGCATCAGTAGTTTTTGCAATTGCAATATTGAGTATTGAAAATATTGAACGTTTTGCATAATTTTGTATTGAAAGAAATACATTTTTAATTATCGCTTAATTTATTCAATACATACATATGTATGTGTAAACTTACCTCAAATAAATTTCAAAATTTTTAAAGTTTATAAAAACTTATTATTGAAGTTCTATGAAGGAATTAATCTACATAATATGTATTTTTTATTTTATTTTTTTTTTTTTTGATATCCTACCAATCATTAATCATTCAAATGTCAAATTTCTAGTTTACTGATCTCGCAGAATACGTCATGAGCAAGTTATGTCGTGCTATATATGATGAGGTATTACTTACTAGAGTATAATTTTTATACTCAGACCATTTTGAACGTGTATTTTCGTAAAAATCTCCTACTATCTCAGCATCATAATTTACCAATACCTTGGAATAATAAATCTATTTTTATGTTTTCATATACAGGTTCGCTTGTGCAAAAAATGGTGGATACCGCTTGTCTCGAATAATGAATGCATGACTATGATATTCGGCAACTCAATAAAAGTACTTTAGAATCAATATTTAGAATAAGTTCTAAAAAGTTGTCTGTGTCATACAAACCGACAAAAATGTATTGCACAAAAGTAAATTCTCATAGTGAAAGTATGTTATGTACAAGTGTTAGTACATACTGCCTATACATTTCCTATAGAGATGTAAATTGTTAAATCTACTCGTATGTCTATTACTTACCTAATTATAGTATGTGTATTACTACTATCTGATTTACATACATTTTTGTTTATTCAGTTTGCTGATATATTCATAGGTACATATGTACATCAAATTATATAAATGTATGTTTTCTTTTTGTAATATTAGTAATATTTAAAAAGTACTACATATTTAGTAATGAATAAATTCTTAAGAAAAATCCGCCTTAGTTTTTGTCTAAGCCGATGGTCATTGGTTCAATATGACAATACCCTTTTCATGAAATGGGTCTGTACTCGTATTTAGTTATGGTTTTATTTATACATATATTATTTTTCTTATACTATTTGTTTAAATGATTTGTTTAGTATTAAACCATTATTTGCCTTAAAACCTTTTTTTAATTTATTTAAGACATCAGTGTTCTTGTTTGTTGTTCAACACAAAATGCTCCGTTTAAAAGATAGACCAAGTAAACAAAGTCTTTCACTTTACCATTATGAACGTACAGACATGGAAATCATTAATAATACATACATACTTGTTTTATAAACAAAATATTTAAAAATATGTACCACTACTTGTGTACCTACCTACCTACATATGTATACGTTATGTAAGTATATGTAATGCAGTAATGAATGTATGCAATAGTTAGTAAAGTGGAAAATTGTTGAGTATTTCAGAAGTACATTTAAATTGTAAATGAAATGTAGCTAGTATAGAATTCTTAGTATTAATCGGATGTTTGCTTGGAGTTTTTATTTAGATATAATTTAAATGGAGACTTAAGCGGAATTGAATTTGATTTGTTTAAATGTTTAAAAAGTTTCACTATTGATCCAACTTTATACATATCATTTAAAACCATGTACTCGTATTTTTTTTATATTTATGAGATCGAACTGTCATACCCTTGCCAAGTGATTCGCGATTTATAGCCATTCCAATATAAACTTAATAAAGAATGTTTTGAAATCTCCACCATTGTAATATATGTATTTGGAGTAACAAGATTTTTATTAATTTGATTTGTTTTTAACATAATTAATTTATTTATACATAGTTGCTCTTTTGGAAATAATTTTTATTAATTTTTGTTTTATATTTCATTTAAATTTTCGACTGAAGGTACTTGATTGATAAAGATTTAAAAGGAATGAAATTAAAAACAAAAAAATTACATACAATTTATATAATTATAATTTATAAATATTGTTCTAAATTTAGTTTAGAAATAAATAATTTGTTTTGTTCTCTTTTTTCATAGCAAATAAATAGAATTTTATACTTGTTGATTTATAATTTCTTAAAATCCTTTCAGATGTAAATATGTATGCATAGGTATGTAGTATGCATTGTTTTTTCTGTTTTTGAATATAATGATAAATTGCAGTTTGGTTAATTCTGATTTTTTTTTTATTTTATTTTTTTTTTTTTTAATTTTTTTGGCAATAAAGATATGCATATACATAATATTTGTTGTGTATTTTTAGTTTCGGGTTTTATGAATTTGTTTAGATATTTTTGTTATGTTAAATATTTATTTGTTAAGGATATGTATTATTTTTGTTTTGGTTTGTTCTGTTTTATCTGTTGCAACGTTTTATAGTTTTTATTATTTAGTGATTTGTTTAATAATAATAATATACATATGTAATAAATTAAAAATAGTATTTGCTTAAATTTTTCAATAACAACATCAAGATTATGGGAAAAGGTGATAGTTTGAGTTCAGAAAAATATTTAAATAAAGTGCTTACATGTTAAGGAATAAGTAATTAAATATTATTTATTAAAAATCAATTAAAAATTTGTTTGTCATAATTTGTAAGTGTTTTTGTTAAGGGTTTTTTATTATTTGTTTAGTTTTAACAATATGGAAGACATTTGCAATTCATTTTTTTCTAAAATTAGTTACTTTTATCTGGTTGTTTTATATAATTTTATAATAAATAATAATATTATTAAAATTATATGTGTATTATATATTGTAATTAAAGTAAATAATCTTTACACACACTCCTTTGAATATATTTTTGTTTGTTTAGTATTTTGTTCTTTTGAATTTTTGTGATTTACTCCATGGTGCCATATTGTACCTTTTTAATTTTGAAATATCTGAAAAGATTGAAAATTATTTAACAACATTCAAAGAAAATTTCTAAATTTCTGTGACAAAATAATTTACGTCACTTATAGTTAAATTACTTTTGTTATATTTCCAAAAAAAAAAAATTTTTATCCCACAATACCCTTCTGGGCTACATCTTAAACTTTAATTCCATAATAAAGTTACTAAATACTTATTCAGTGTTTTTTTTTTTTTTGTATTTCTTATATCCAAACAAATCGAATATGCATGCATTGGTCAATTCGAATTAAAAGACAAAAAAAATTAAATTTAAATTACCAAACAATTTGATAAAAGTATCGAATGATATGACCTCAGGTCAATCATACAGTGATAAATCCCAAAACCAAAAATAAAGTTATTTGATTTAGATTTTGTTCTACTCCTTTCTATTAAGTATTTTTAAATACTATTATATGCCCTTAATTGCTTTTGTGTGGTAATTTTTTAATAGTGTTGGGTATAAATTAGTTTTCAATACATTTATGCAATTCACTTTAGAACTTACCTCCATCCACCATAACCAGAAATGGTTAATAGTACTGCTATCGCCAAAGCAGTGCCTACTGCCAATGGAGCAGTTTCATCCCTGTATGAACCTGTAGCACTGCAGTGAAATGATGGTCCCCAGTTGCCGCTTTCTTTAAACATAAAACTTTGCATATGCAAATCCCTCAAATATAGACGTGCAATGTGACCTGACTGGTCTCCTGAGTCCAATGGTGCATACATTACAACAGTTTGTTCTTTATCGCAGACATAAGATTTGCCCACTGGCGTTGGAAAGTACATGGGTGTATGTGAAGGAGAGGTTAGTTTAACATCTAATCCAGGACGGTCTGGATGTTCAAATAGTGGATTTGAGGAAGAATATGTCAGTTCAAATAGATTGATATACCATCCTTCGCCCCCAGAAGACTACAAATAAATTTACACACCAGATTATTAGATTATCGTATGAATTGTTATTACAAGTTATACATTCAACGTTTTTATGTCATATGAGTTATTGCAACTATTCACCTTTCTAAATGTCATTTGCAATTTAAATCCCTTAAATTCTAATGACAATATCTCCAAATTTGATTCTACACATTCGCCATTTAAAACAGGAGCGTCGGGTAAATAAAGATCAGCCTCTACATCTTCATTTAATTTATTGCGATATTTAATACTGATTAATCCATCAACACTAATAAGGATGCAAGTAATCCCATTGGTGGCATTAAAACGATAAATGGAAGCTGTGGCATCATGATTCATAGCAGACGACTAAAAAGACACATACAAAATAAGTTAGAAATTTATCAGTCCATAAAATGTTAAATTTATTGCATTTAAAACTCAAACTTACCGCTGGTGATTTAGTTGTGTACTTGGTAACCCTGGGAGTTTTGGTAGTAAATGCGCTTAATTGTAGACCTTGACAGCATGTAACTTAATATATGTAAATAATAGCAGACAGAAACAGAGGAACCAAAAAGTTTATTATATTTATCTTAAACAATTCAAAAAAAAAAATCGGCGATTTTAATAAAACGAAATTATTCTGGACTCCACAAAATATTGTTTCAAAATAGTAGGTAGCACTTTTGCATGGAGTAAAATGTGTAACGAAAAAATCGATTTTTCTACACGTTTACAATGAAAAATATCGCAATTTACTCCCTCTCAATCCACTATCACTTCTTTTTTTTTCTATTTTTATCGCATTTTCCTCTTAGTTATTTTCTCAATGTGCACGCAATCCTTTTGAAGTGTACATTCCTGAATGGCAAGAAATCTTTATTGTGTGATTAATTCTACTATTTTTTTTTTTTTGAGATTATTAACTACTTCATTAATGTCAAGTCTTTTACAATTCATATTATTATTATTTGTTTAACATACGAGTATATAACACATATTCCATGTATAACTTAATATACATATACCCTTATGCAATAAATCAATTAAATAAGTATTCACAGAATAAAGTCCTTCGAAGTTTCATAATTTTTGTGCACATACATCAACATGTACATTTTACAATTTACAAGTAATAATGAAAAATATACTTGTGTTTTTATATATTTTTCAAGGAAAGGGTTAGCAATACAAATCATTGAAAAGAAATATTAAAATCGTTTTATGTGACGTAAAAAAAGATGCAAGCAACATATTCTAGTCCGTTATTATTGTAGATGAATTCATTGTCATTATTATTTGTGATTGACTTACTTACCCAGTAAAGAGAAAAGTATACTTGTAATTATTAAAAATTCATAGCGTAATGACGTTAATTTCGATTGCCTCAAAAAATTTAATAATTTGGTCATTTTCAAAAATTTTCAAACGTATTTGAATGAAGAAAGTGTTAATAAATTGATTGTATGGATTACAAACTCTTGAATTTTATGCTTTTCCACTTTTTTATTTTATTATTTTTTCAGTTGAACCTTTTTTATTATAACACTCCCGTATTTTGAAATCAAACTTTTCTTATACAAGTCCTGCGTACAAATGATGAATGAATTAATTTGGTAAAAAAATGACATTAGATGGAGTGTAAAATTCATAAGGATATGACAACTAACAGTCTTCTTTCTATTATATAAAAAGCGCATGTCCATACAATTGGTGTATTAAAATATACAGTTACTGTAGACATACGAATACAATAAGCAGCGTTGTCAACTTTGAAATTTCAAAACGCACCAACATGGAGAAAAAAACGCGCCATTTGAAAAAAATGCCTCTTTCCATGGTGAAATTAAATACAAGGTGACAGCATTGCTACAACAATTACAACAAGGCAAGAACAACAGGCATTTTTGTTTGTGTAATACTTTCGTTACTGTCAAAAACATCTGGCATAATATAAAGAAAACAAACATACAAACATGGATAAAAACAGAAAACAATAGTAGTGAAAAATTGTTTATTTTATTTTCTTAAACAATTTCGAAACTCGTGATGATTTTGTTCGGGGCATTTTGATTAATGAGGAAATTCTAGACAGTCATATCTGTGTTTCCCTCTTGCCACGCGAACAGTATGCTCGAAAGGTGAACAATTGGCTGACTTATCAAATTGTCAGCAATGACATCATAAATCGTTGGACATACCCCTTAGTACCTGATATGGGCATTGTCGAACTGAAACAGATGTATATCTTCCACAAAAATAATATGTATCTATAAAAGCCCTACGTCTAGTTTGGTCAAGGTGTCACTGGGCGAAAATCTGGTGGTACATAAAAATAGTTGAACTTCTTCGCATTTGGCCTTCTGTAAATATTTTCCGCATAGAATCAAGCGCTAAATTTGCTTGAAGGAGCTTACATTTTAAATCTTTATTTTCAGATTCCAATTGGCGAATTTTTTCTTGATAATTTGTTGATACTGTATCAAAAATTGAAGGACTAAAAGTGAAACAGCAAAAGCAATATTAGAAGCTCTTCAAAAAATAATAAAATAGATAATTTATTAATATAATTAATTATATTATTATATAATTTAATTATGTATATATATAAAAGGCACAAAAAAGAAATAAGTACATTAATGAAATTATTGATAATTTTAATCACTTCTCAGTTTGAGATTCTTTTTCTCTCTGAATTTGCCCATGACACTTTGAAGCTGCAGTATTCGAAAATTCTTCCATGGAAAATAAATGTAAGCCATGTGAAGGTTTCTCTGATGGATTAACTTCGGATGACATTCGAAATTCTGTTGGGCATGATAGCCCTAAAGGCACAACACTATGCATTGTTGTTTTGTTTGGCTGCTACACTATTGGCATAGCGTTGGGCATTAACAAACAACGAATTCCCGCAGATATAATGTCGGAAAGTACCACTTCCAGCTACTCCTTTTTTACGGCATAAGATGCAACAACGCATTTTTCTGCAGCAAAAAAAATAATTTTTAAAGAGGAATCTTAACATTTATCTTACAGAAAAAAACTAACACTTTTAGTAAAACAACTCAAAAAACAAACACACTATTTAATATAATATAGTTTTTTTTTAACACTTTTAAGCTATTTTACGCAGATAAAACGGCGAAAAAACTCAATTTTTCAAAAACAAAACAATTTTGTAACGTTTTTATATAAACTATTTGTATTTGTAAACAACTTTTTGACATTTTCAATTTCACCATGAACAGAGCAAAAAATAATCAGCTGGCGCTATGCTGTCACCTTGTATTTAATTTTACCATGCCTCTTTCATTATTTCGCTGTGAAAAAATAATGTTGCCAGTTACATTTCATATGTTTTTCACAAAATGAACAGAGTACTGACTTACTACTTCTGCATAGAAACAAAATTGTTGCGAAAACTAACATTAATTACAATGATTAACAATAATAATCCTACTAATTGGGATGAGATCAAAATAATTTTAAGAATAAATTTTAATATATCAGATAACATAGAAAGTAGTTTATAACTAGTATTAATGACTTTTATGAATATATATTGAGTTTATTAAAAAAATAAAAACTTAAAAACTAGCATAGATGTTAATAATCAACAATGGTTTAGCTGCAGAAATAATGAATCAATGGTATTGAAAATTTTTATAAGCAAACTACCTAGTGAACCAAAATTAGTTCTTAATTCAAGAAATCCACATTCTTTATTGAAGGCAAAATAAATTTTAATTGAAACAGAATATGTTTACAAAAAATATCAATCTTTTTAATATATTTCATCTAAATTTAAAATAATAATAATAAACAGAATCAAAATTTTTCTAATAATACAAATAATAATACTTCTTAATAGTAAAATTACTCATATATGCTTTCGGAATTGACAACACTGGTAACAATCATATTACTTGGATCACCTTGTTTGATTTTATGGCTACAGGTTGACTGAAATATTTTTTGACATCCTTAAGTTATGCTGTAGAAACATACATACATTCATAAGTGCTGAGGGATGAATGAAATTTTAAATTTGCACTCAATTCACTGATATATGTACTCTTACTTTTTAACACCAGTAGTCGGCAATGAATTTCATAAGAAATTATCAAAAAAAGAAAAATTACAATCAATAGCTGGTCAGATTACACTTTATTTATAAAGTGTTTGGGGAATAACTGAGAGGGATTATATTATTTAGAGATTAGATAATTTACAAAAATTTGGTTAAGATGTTATATGAGGAAGCATAAACATATATTTCAGAATTCATGTAACAATGTAACATGCTTGTTAGTAAACTCGTATAACATTTTACAAATTAAATATTTGGAATTGTAATTATTATTATTTTTGTTCAGGACAGTATTTTTATGTTCAATATTAATAGATTTTCTTTTTGGAGAATCTGAAAAACTAAAGTAAATGTCCTTTTTTCTATTGCAGTAGTAAATTCTTATACATATATAGGTATATGTATGTTTTGGTGATGATGATTTTTTTATTAATTGTTTTTTTTATAATAAAAATTTACATAAATGTTTTAATTAGTAAAGCTTGGTTTAATATTGAAATTTATGTTATGTGTGTGTGTGTGTTGATTTTTTAATTGTTGAAATGTATATAGTATGTAAATGTAATAAAATTAAAATAACATCGTTTGAAAGTGATTGTTATACTAATTAAGAAAGAAAAAACACTTGTAAATTATATATTTACATAAAATTTTATTAAAGTAAAATTAAAAATAATTCATTTATAAATAATCACAAAACAATAATGAAACAATAACAGAAGTACATACACAAATATTCAGAAATAGTAAAATAATTTGATTTCATACATATGCACACTGAGAAATAAATATTTAATTAAAATAAAATCTAATTTTTGCCTAAATCTTTTCTTATCAAACAAAAAAAAAACTAAGAAATTTAAAAAAAAAAAAAAACAATGAATAAATAAATAAGTAAATAAATAAAGACTGAATTTTCAATTGTTTTTATGGAAAAAATGCTTCGTTATAAAGAATTTAGTTTAAATTAAAATTACTCAAGTCATAACCTAATTGTCGTGGTACAATTTTGTTTCACTCTTATCTAAAAATTACTAAAATGTCTACGAGTTATTTATTTCATTTTATTTTGTTTGTTTAGTTTATATTTTTCATATTATTTACTTATACTTCATTCAATACTAATCGAATCGAATTGAACTGGTTGTTTTGTTTTGTTTTGTTTTTAATATGTATTGTGTTGAATTATAAACTGGCTAAAATTGTTTTCGTTTCTCAATATTATTGCTTTCGTTATTACATATTTTCAAATTTGAATTCTTGAATTATATTTTTTCAAAACGATAGTTGTAAGAGTAGTTTATTTATGTTGTAATCTATTAATGTATGTTGTAGTATTTAGTGTTAAATAGAGGTACTAAATTATGTTGTCTAATTTTTCTTAAATGTTTTATCAGAACTTTTAGCTAAATATAGTCTTGTCGTTTGAGAAAAAATTAAATAAATAGTTTAAAATTCAAAATTTGCAGCCGCGCTATTATTGGTTGGTTGATAAACAAATGTTGAGTTTTTTTGAGAATTACATGTTTCCATTTGGTATTTGGTATTTCGCAATAAGTATGTAATTGGACTTAATCTAAATGTTTATACATATCCTCCAGTTGAGGTTTAAAGTAACTTTTCAATTGTGGCCGTTTCGATTTGAAAGTAGGAGTCAATAAACCATTTTGTATCGAAAATGGATCAGGATGTAAATAAATGTCTTTGACCTGAAATTTACAAAAACAAAACATATTGATACATATATTTTAAAGACGAATAAAAATTGTCATTTAACTAACCTGTTCAAACGATTTCAATCCACTTTGTTTGCCATATTTCAACATGTCTGTCAATATAAGATTTTTGACTTCAGGGTTATTGCACAATACCGACAAGGTACCACGGACATTATTTTCCATAGCCCATTGCTTTAAAACATCAACGTCTGGCACTACCACAGCCACTATGCAACTCTACATTGAAAAGAATCATTAAAATTGCAAATTGAATAATTTATCAAATCGAATTAATGAAAATTACCTTTAAACTTTCTCCATATACAAAGACTTGGTTAACATATTGACTTAAAGTGTAGATATTTTCGATTTTTTCTGGTACAATGTATTCGCCCTGACTCAGTTTAAAGATATGCTTGCGACGATCAATAATCCGAAGAGTTCCATTCGGCAACCACATGCCTACGTCGCCTGTATGATGCCATCCCTCAGTATCTATAGCCTCGGCAGTTCTTTCAGGATCTTTATAGTACCTAAAAATAATATTGTGTTCAATTTATTTATACATTTGTTTATATTTTGATTTATGTATGTATATCAAGGCCTGTTACCGGAACGAAAGATTGCTTAATGCAAAGTTGAATCAATGAATTATTAAATTAATCAATTTTTATATATTTTTATATCATATAATTAATTATATGAGTAATATTTATTTAAAAAAATCTTGTTTCAGTTAACTGGTTCCAAAATGTTATTATTGGTAAGTTTTTATTTTATTTATTACATTTCAAAAATAAAAAATTAAGCATTTGATATTAAAATTTCGTTTGTAATAATGGTAGTCAACCGGAAAATGAAACAAGTTAAAAAAATAAGACATGCAAAATTCTACATTTACGTACGATTTCTCTGTTCAACTTAACTTCCAAAAAAGTACAAAGAAACTTAATTAAACTTACCCATGGAACACGTTAGAACCTCGAACACATACTTCACCAGTGTTTTGATTAGCATAGTATTCCATTTCTGGTACATCGACTAACTGTTAAAGAAATCACTATAAGTAATTTATGTTTGAAAATATTTTTGAAAGCGTACCTTGACTGCATTACAGGAGACAGGTGGACCAACATGGTTGGGTATATAATCTCCCTGTACTGTTAAAGTAATAGCTCCAGTGCATTCAGTCTGACCGTAACCCTCAACGACTAAACAACCCAAAGCACAGCGCATAAATGTCAAAACATTGCCAGCCAAGGGTGCTGAACCTACCACCATTAACCGTAAATTGCCGCCAAAAGCTTTTAACGAAATTTAAATGCAAATTAAGTCAACTGGTGATTGAATGGAAGTAAATAGATAAACTTACCTTGATGAACTTTTTTAAATACCATTTTGTCCCAACAACCATTGCGTCTTAGTATTCCCCTTGATATCTCTTTCTCCTTGGCTTTCAAAGCCATGTTGAATAAAGCTCTTTTAATGGACGAGGCAGCTATATCATTTTGTATTTTATCATAGACGCGATTTAATAGACGTGGCACGGCCGGCATTACGGTTGGCTTTAGCATTTTCAGATCATTTGTCAATTCTTTAACATCCCCCGAATAGAATCCCACACAGCCACCAACATAGTACATGCCATTTTCACAACAACGCTCGAACATATGAGCCAAAGGCAGGAAAGAAATCATAACATCGCCAGCACGAATACGATGATCACCTATGTATATATAAATATCGTACACATACAATATAATTAAGTAAAAAGTCGCAGTCTCATACCTAGTAGTACTTACCCAATTGTAAAATCACTGCACAAACGCCTGCCACAACATTGCCGTGGGTTAACATGACGCCTTTAGGATTACCCGTAGTGCCGGATGTGTAGCATACTGTGCACAAATCTTCTGTAGTTGGCTTCACTTCAACGTGATTGTTTTTGGCACCTAATTTCTCAACGTCTATAAATGAAAATATCTGTATGCCACGGCTGCGTGCCTTTTCCAATGTTGTTTGCCTAATGGGCTTTACAGCCACGATTATTTTCAAGGAGTGAGGAGCCTTGTCTAACAACATAATTGCTTTGGCATCATCTTCTACAACCACGATCGACATCTCAGCCTGTCGTATAATAAAAGCACATGCATCTGGTCCTAGTGTGTCGTAGAGCGGTACGACAACCAGCGAAAAACAGTAACAGCCCTGTTCGTATAAAATCCATTCCGGACGATTTTGTGAATAGATGCCAATTAACTGTTTGGGCCGAGCTCCTAAAGCAAGCAGTCCCGAACCAAAATTTTTAGCACGTAATAAGGCTTCATCGTAATTGATCCACTAGAATAGACAGAAGCATTGACAAAGTAATCGAAAATATACCAATCGATCATTAAATAACACTCACCTGATATGGTGATGATAATGTCTCACGCCATCCTAGACAAGGTCCATTGTTGGAGGCATAAGCACCTTCACGAAATGTGTGATATAATGTACGCACATTCTCTGTGATATATGACACGAATTTTCCATTCTTGGACTCTTTATAAAATTTTGAAACATGAATTTGTTCCGGACCCTGAAATTGAACATTTTGCAAAAACAAAAAGAGAAAAGACGAGGCAAATAATGAGTGCAAAGTATAAAATGACATGTGTAGGAAAAGGACAGAGGACAGAACAAAATGCTAGTGAAAGGGATTTTATTATCGCATATACTTAGTATTATTGCTGTTGAAAGATAGTATATCGTATCTCGTGATCTTTATTGGCAATCAATCTTATTTCAGTTAGCCGGCCAACCAGGCCAACCAATATCATAAATTTTACATCTAAAACGATTGATTAACGTTTAGCAGATGTGGATTTTGCCAAACAAAACAAGAAACAAATTTAAAAGAATCGAAAATAAGAAAAGAACCTCGTTTGCTTGAAAACTATTAATTTGAAAATGCATTTAAATATTTCTTATTCAAATTACTTAAGTAAGTGGGATTTTTCATGATATACTTATTATTAAGCAAAAATGTGTAATACACATACATACACATATGGTAGGTATGGTAGGTATGTATCTCTAATTGTATCTCTGCTTAACACTCACTACTCAATATTATTAATAATTTTCAAAAATAATATAAGATAAAAAAGCAAAAATATCAATTCAAGTGTTTCTATGACGTAGAGAGTATTGAAGCATTTATTTTCACAAGTGTTGATTGAAATTACTAGTAATCATCAAAGAATACTTCTTTTTATTTTTCCTCAAATATGTACTAAAATTAAAATTAAAATCTGGCAAAACAGATTTACGCTGAAAGACACATTTTCTGGAATTGAACAAAAAAAACGACGAAATAATTAAAAGTTATAATATAAAAATAATTCAACAACTTGTCAATTTCATATGAATCTAAATGAATTTTCAACACTCAACAAATTCATCACAACTATGAATATGTAAATATATATACGAATATGTATAGGTAAGTATATACAAATACGTAACAATTAATGATAAATGTCGAATTCAAAATGCATAAGTATATGTTCATGTGGAGATTTTAGCCTACCCGGCGATTTATATCTAGACGAGGATCATATTTTATCTAGAATAAAAAAGAAGAAGAAAAACAAAATGTTGCAACCAAAACTTATCTCAAATTAAATCTTTGCAAAACATTTTGCTACAGCTACGTTTTACTTTTAATTTTTTGAGTTTTTTTTTTCCAAACCAAATGAGAACTTCTTTCTACTTAGCAATATTTACCTTAAGAACATCACTTTGGGCACCCATCTCGATGGGTACACGTATTGTAGTAATTTGGCCACAGCAAGACATATTCTGGTTCTATGCAATCGGCTTTGTTCTTTTAATATTTATCTTTCTACAAAATATGTTAATTTATTTAGAAACCTTGTGTTTTTCACTTTAATCTTGTTATAGATGATTTCTTCCACTATTTGGATTATTTTTATGTTATTATTATTTTTTTTTTTTTTTAATAGACTTGTGTTTTCCAAATATTTCTCTCTTTCAGTTATTATCTGCACATGTTGCTAGTTTCTTTTTACTTTAAAATAAATACTATTTTTTATTATTTCAAAAATAAATACGTACTATGCACTTGGTTTTCAATGCTCTTCACCACACGTTATTTATAAGAGCACTTAAGTTTTATTGCATAATCCCGCACGCAAGAAAATAACCTGTTGTATGAACTCCTAGGGAGGTCAACTAACATATGTACATTTTCTGACCTGAAGGAGAAATAAAGCTTTGATCGATTGAGTCGTTTATAGTGATCAAACACATTTCCACAATTCCAGAATGTAGGGTATTAAAAGTCCTATGATACACTTTTACTAAAGTCCTCTTACGGCTTGGCTTGAACAATATTTACAAAAATACGACAACCAACAGTACTTTTCTCTTCTCATTCCATTGTGTCATTTTTCTATCTAAAATTTTTACTTCTTAAAATAAGACTAATTTTGGTTCGAATCCATATTTTTTGTTAGTTAATAACATTGTGGGACAGGCCCCTTTATATGTGATTGAAAAAAAAAACAAAAAACAGCAACAACTTGTTGTTTTTATTTTTAGAAATAGTGGTTTCGCAAAGGCCTTGCTAAAGTTCAAAATTTATAATCAAATACATCATATTTTTATTTTAGTATATAATATTCATTACACACTCATGATGGTTTTGTCTAGTTTATGAAGTCATTCGTCATATGATTTTAGTACATTCATATAAATTTCTTTGGTCATTGGTTTAATAACATACATATATAGGTGTCAAGTATTTCGAGTAGAAAGTAGTTGGGTATCCCAAAATTCGCAGTATTTTTCATGCTTTTTAACGTTTGGGAACGTTTTTGGCCCAAGCGCGTTTAAGGGTTAATTTAAATTTGTTGCGCTATTATTGCAAATTTTAGATTTTAGGTTATATTTCCTTCAAGTTTCATAAAAATCGACGCAAAAATGTATAACATTTCGCTATTTTTCCATTAGAAATTCCAAATATAGCTAAATTTAACCTTTGACGATTTAAAGGTTAATGTTTTCCGTTTTGAGTAGAACTTTCGGAAAGTATTTAACAGTATTTTATTGGATGGGTTTCATTTAAAATTAATAATACCAAATAAATTAAGCTTATTCACCAAAATATGGCAAAAAAAAATAGTTTTTCCCGAAATCCGCCAAATTAAAATCGCGGGTAAAGAAAAACTATGAGAGGTATTTACATATTTTTTTTTTACATTTTTGTACCCTCATATATCCTTAATAAATCCCAAAGAGATGTTTCAACAATTCTAAATTTTGTGTAACAAAATTTTTAAAAATTTGAAAATGGAGTTTCGAAACAGCCGTTAAAAAAATCAACAATTTATTACCATACTAGATTTCATTTACAAGTAAATACATACATATACAGGGTGGGCCAACTTGGACTGACTGATTTGAAATAATTTTGAAATTTTGATAAAGTTATTGGTCCATATTTCTTCGAAAATGAGCTTAATGAACCACCGGACCATGTTGGAAAATTTTTTACGTCCGATAGTTCTCAATAATCGTAACATATGGTTCCAGCAAGATGGAGCTACAGCTCATACCGCAAGAGCCACAATGGCACTTCAGTCAGTCAAACTTGGCCCACCCTTTTATTATTTTATTCAAATTTATTTTTAAAATTTGTTAATTTTTTTCTTAAATTTCTTATTCAAGTGGTCCCCTTGATACTTGATAACTTTAAAATTTGTTAACCGATTCTTTTCTCATATCTCTAATATGACGCTAATTTCGTACACATTTTGATTATTTTACATTAATGGCAAAATTTTTGCAAAAACTAAAAAATACACATTTTCCAAATTGTATACTTTTTTCACATTTTACTTGGTTTTACTATTGTACTTTACTTTCTATTGTTCTGTGAATGTACCTCCAAACTTCAGAGCCTATGCGGCGCCAGTTAACGTTATCCTATCATCCCAATATTTTTCAGAACATGCTTCTACAATCCAGTTTAAAATAACTTGAAATTTTTTTTTCGTCCATACAATCTTGAAGAGCTCTAATGTACAGATACATATGTACATACATACATACATAATTTAATTTTTAAACTTGCCACTAACCACAATTTTAACAATTATTATTTTTAATTTTTACTGTTATGGCTCTAATTATATGAATTTATATTTAAATCCTTATGAAAGAAAAAGGAAATCAATTTAAAATTGTTAAAATAAACAAACTGAGAACTACTAATAATTAGTTTTTCATAGTGCAGCACTAAATACAATTTATAAACAATTTTATGTTAAATAAAATTACATTTGCTCATACATAGATAAGAAATGAAATTGCATTTTAATTTAATGGTTTATAAACACAATAACCCAAATATTTAAAATAATAGCAATTATATATGTATGTACATAAGTACATATGTATTCTAAAAAACAAAATAAATCGTTTTGGGTATTTTTTATACACAATCCACAAACAAATAAAAATAAATTGTAAAATTGGTTTTTTTTTTTTTTTGTTTTAATAATATATTAAAAACAAGCAACAGACATATAGAATTCGAAGATGTTCAAGTAACTGACTCATTATAAAATGTGTAGAGACAAAAATAAAAATAAAAATAAAAATAAAAAATATAACGACAGGCTGAAGAAGAGAATAAATATTGTATGTTGAATTAGTATTTAGTCTTGTATATTTTTTACTTTTTTGTGTTTATTTTTATTTATTTTATTTATTTCATTTTACTTTTTTATTTAATGGCAAACAATTCAAATTTGTTCATTCATATAAGTATCTAGTATGTATGTAGTATTAAAAATACTTTTCTTTTTGTTTTGTATTTATTTTTGGTAAAAAATAGATTTTTCTTAAAGAAAATAACTCAATGTTCTAGGCCCACATCGAAATTAAAATGTTATTAACATTTCCCTAAATGATTTTGTATGAAAAAAAATTGCAAAAATATTTTTTATTTATGTTATTCAGAATTTAAATCAAAAGAAAATTTTAGAATTAATTACGTATACAATATAAATGCACTTTTTTGTTAAAGTGCTGATTTACGTAATAAATAAAACTGTCACATTCAATCGATGTATGAATTTTTCATTTAAATATTTTGTTTTATTGTATCTATGTATGTAGATACTTTAATTTATATATGTATGTATATATTTTTGGATTTTCTATTTTATTATTAATATTTTTACATTGTTTAAAACAAATATATGTATATTTTCAAACGTAACGCTTTATTTGTTAAATTATTGTGTTAAATGAAAAACTTGTGTCTTTGTTTTTTTGCCCCTAAATTATATTTATCCGTTTTTGATGTTTTATATATTTCAAATTCGCAACACGCTAGACGTTCAAAATCGTACTGAGATAAAAAATTCTTTAAAAAACCATACAATTACTGAACACAATATTTTATTATTGAGAAGCAAAAGACTAGTGAAAGAAAATTTGTTTCAATTTTGGGAGAGCACGCTGTGTCTAAAAGATCACACGAACTTTTCATTAACATAGATACTTAGGGTGCACCGTATATCCCATTGATTTATAAATACAAATTTTTTATTCCGGTAGAGCAAATTAACATCAGTTCTAAACTGGTATTTAGTTTAATTTAAAAATAACTATGGAAAATCTAAAATTTGTTTTTATAGAACATAAGGTTAAATTCGGTAAACCCTTAAGATTACCATGCATGAATATCGAATAATATCACTGAGGGAAATCCTTAAACACCAGAAAACGAATTCGTTTATTTTGAATTTGATTTTGTTAAGTAATTTGTATATTATTTTAAAATATTGATTCACGAGATAGTTGATGGTTTGGGCACATGATTCTTTCTGTCTTTCTTTTTGTTGCGTTTAAAAAGATTAATTAATTAATTAAGCAAGCAAAAAAGTGTCTTTTATTGGGAGAGAGCATAAATAAATAATTAGATTTTTTGGTTTCTCTGTTGGCATGAAATGTAAAGAATGAAAAACGCCGTAGGTAGGTCGCGTAAAATGTGTAGAGTACATGTGGGATATAAAAATAAATACCGTAAATAGTTGAGTGACTGGGAAATCTACCATCACAGTGTGTGTAGTTTAATCATATGTCTGTATAACGGATTGTATGTTAAACAGCAGTTTTCACCGTGAAAATTGCTTTTCAAACCAAGCATTGCATTTCATTCATAATTTTCAAATAAATATTTCATTTTTGGTATGTGACTGTATTGTACCTTATTCATACAATTCGACACAAATTGTATAGTTGCTTATATTTTTAGATACTCGTAGAAGTAAAAAAGGAACAAACATTCTTACATATTTTCAATCAAGCCATTATATCTGCATGTAGGTGGCATACATTTGTTTAATTTATTTACAATCTTCTTGTCAATTAAATACCATACTGATGGCATTTGCATATTGTTAAATTTAAATAACGGTAAACTGTGTGTAAAGTCAAAATTTCCCATCAAAATTTTCAATATATATGTATGTATTTTCTAATGTAACTACTTATATACATATGTATATATTGAACTTTTATTGAACCCTAGTCGACTAGATTTATATCGTTGACTCCTCTTAATATTCAACAAAATATTTTCATTTGGTGCAGTGTTTATATCTGCTTACAACACAATTGAATAATTTAGTGTTTGTTATACGGCATTACTTAGTAAATAGAATTAAAAATGTCTGAGGCGTGCCATGATGGATGCAAATATATGCTCATTAAATAGTGTACGAGTCTACTCGTTCAAGTACATAGTTTGGTCCAGTGATATGGTTGCTGTATAATATATATTATAAAATGTTAATATCAAGCCAAAATATATGAACAAATTTAAAAAGTTAACACAAATAAGAAAGAAGAATACATATGTACATATGTTTTCAACTACAATTTTAGCAAAATTTTTAATTACCATTTTAAAATTATTTAAAATAAATGAAGAGAGGTGCATTTTTAGATATCCTTTATGCAAGGAGTACATAATTTTATCAACTAATAATTACAAATCACTATTTATTATAATTAATTATTGTCTAAGTTGTTTATTATGTTCTATAAATTTCAGTACAAACGCACCTATGTCGAGTGTAATTAAAATGAATGCATTTTCATTGTATTTTCTTTGTCTATCTTAATTATAATAAAGTTATATTTATTTTTGTTTACTTTAGAATTGTGTATTTTGAAATTCTACATTGTGAAAAATTCTAAATTCCTAACTAAAAATAGTCCGTTGTATCCCAATAAACATTTTTCCTGGAATTCAGTTTGAATTCAAATGTAATCACAGCCCTAAATGCATAACATCAATTTTCAACATTTGCTTGAACATTTAAAATTGTTGCAAATACTATATTTCTCAAAAATGTATTCGACCTTCTGAAAGCCTAATTGATTGACCAATATACCCACTAGTTTGTATACACGATATCTATATTTTACTTGAATTCCATTTATAAACTTTATTATAATACATATACAATACAAAGATTCGTAATTTAATTATCAAAGCTAATATTTAATAATTTTATTATACACATTTTGATTTGCCTGTGATAATAAATTTGGAATTTTCAACTAGTAGTATGTTTCTAACTATAATGAGAAATATTTAATTCTACTTTAAAACTATATATATATACATACTTCAAATGTGTCAGTCAAATATACATACATATTTGGAAATGTGCTTTAAAAACAAAAAGATCATTCAAATCAAAAGGAAAAACAATCCTAGGACAATACTGAGTTAATCCATTGGTTTTACTACTTCTTAAAGTTCCGAATTTAGAAATAAGTTAATTAAAAATTATTGCATTTTTTTCTGTCTTTTCAATGGATGTATGAAAATGCCAATGAATGTTTTTTACTTACTTCTAATATTGGCGATTGATTTTCTAGAGGCACTAATGGTTTTTCCGGAATGGGACGTGACGCAAAATAATAAGCTGAAGCAGCTGCTATTCCCGTTAGGGTTAAAACTCCAGCTGTACCTCCAAAATAATAAAGATATCCATCAATTTCATCAACTGGAACAGAATGGAAATCAAATAATCAGAAACAAAACACTTGAAAGTAATAAATATGTAATTAAAAAAATATTCAAATGTTGTTAACAAATGACTTGTACATACGAGTATGTACTTACTACGTACGCATGTACTTACATAAATATGAAATGTTGCTCATTATGAAGTGATTAACGTATGCCCAAATTGACTTCTCTGGCGACATGTGTATTATTGTTGATGTTAATGTTAAGAGTTTATTTTAATTGACAACAAATACACCCAACGTACTTTACTTGGTGTTGTTTTCCTTTGTTCTAATTTTAAAATTATTTTCAAATATCAAGCCAATTTCCAAAGTTGACTTTGAATTCGATTTAATATTAAAATTAATTATATGATATTTTATCTTTTGTATTTGCTCCTGAGTGTGATGTAATAAAAAAGTGTTTAATATTATTATTTTTTAACAAAATCAAATCTGAAAGTAAATAAGAAAAATATAAATACTTTTTTTTAGAATTATTTGAAGAAGGCAGGGAAAATAATTATAGATTTCTGTGCTTTTCATAATAAAATACGTATGAATATATTTTTCTCGATTTAAGGAGTCAATCTTTTTCAAATTTGTTCTTTAACAAGTAATGTCTAGACTATCATAGAATGAATCTGATTGAATAGGATTGAATTGTGTCTTAGAATCATTGACTATTAAATTTCCAAGCTTTAATGATTTCAGTGCACTTATGAAATTAATGTATGATTTATCTGCAGACATTTTCAACTTTTTGACAATAATTTTTCTCATACATACTTCTTCAAGAGCTTGCCCATTTTATATTACTGGTTACACATTTTGTTTTAAACTAAAAAAAAATGTTTTAGTTTAATAAAAAAATTCTTCTGAAGAAATTCAATAAGCTGCCACTTCAAGAAAACCGCAGAGTTAGTATGTATAATGCAAATATGTAGTATTAATAAACATAATACATATACATACATATGCACTCGTATATGCATACAGACTCATATGATGTTGTTTAAATATTCAAAATTATTAATAATAACTAATACCTATGAACATATTTGTTAGAGAGGCCCAAATATCGTTTATTATGAGCTACATTTGAACGAACATAAATTATGCAAGTTTACAATTAATAACATATTTACTAAATTAAAATATCCTGCGATGACTAGAATACGCTGCTACACGATAGTATATCACAAAACAAATCATAAACATTTTTAAAGTCCGTATAATTTTAGTTACGTTGATATGTAGCGCTTAAGAAGTGGAAATTTTAACCAGTTTAATGTCCATGCATATAAACAACAAGCATTTGTACTTATTTACTAATATTCAAGTATACATGTATAAGAACATACAAACATATGTACGAGTATGTGTGTTTCAGTTACTACCCACCAAGCCATATGAGTCCGAAAAGAGTCTTTTCTGACACCTTTTCCGGAGCGTTCTTGCTTTTTATGAGCCCAAAAAACAATCATTATTGCTCCGAAAACCTTCAGAAAACAGGGTCATTACATTCGAAAATGGTCCGCCAGAAAGAGCTCTTAGATAATGTCAGAAAAGAGTCTTTTATGAGAGTTTTTTGGGCTCAGAAAAAGCTCTTACATCATGTCAGAAAAGAGTCATTGCAATTTTAAATACAAAAAATTAAAAGTTCACATTTATTATTTTTTTTAAATTGTTTTTACTTAATCTCATTTACAAATAAACTAAATTAGAAATGGAAAAAAATTAAATAAATTGTATTTACAGTAAAAAAAATAAAATGGAATTCATTTAAATAAAATATATAAAAAAGGAAAAAAACTAATTTTTTAAGCAAATTTTTCTTTCGCTCCAAAAATGCTTTTTAGTTGGACTCTTTTCTGACTCCTTTTTCGGAGCGCTCCTAGAATGGTATGCTGGGTATATGTTATCAATAACTAATATATCCGCTGAGATATTTAACATGTGCATAAATATATACTATATTCTTTATTAGTTTCTATTCTACTTAAGTGTTTAAAAATATTTATATATTCTATACACATGTACATACATATGTACTTGTCCTATTTAAATTTTATTATAATATTTAAATTACATTGTAGAATTATTGATCCCTTACGTGTTTTTCATGTTACAAAATTATGTCAATCAAACAATTTTTACTCTTAGATTTTATAGTTGAACGCATTTCTTGACCAACTTTCTTTATCGAGTAGACGTTATAAACTAAAATATCTAAGTATTAAATAGAAAACATTAAAATTTAAAATTAAGATTTATATTTTATTCAACGGCAAAGATATGAGAGAATATTTATTTACTAAGCGTGCTTAAGAAATTTTCATTTAAATTAAGAAACAAAGCATTATCTTATTGGGGAAAAAAGTGAACAAACTTTGTCTGGCATAATTGGAAATCAAATAAGTATCGCACTTTTCATTAAAATACACTCTTATAATAAAACATTAACTAACGATCAGTCTAAAGTTCTAAAAATGATAAGAATTTTATAATAAAAAACAAAGTCAATTTAGTGCAGGGCCATACTGCTGCAAGATAAGAGAAATAAAAATACATACATAAATAAAAATTTTAAATGTTTCTTTAGGTTTTGATCTGCTTTGCGCTGTATGAGTCGGGATAAAAAATATGTAAATATTTTTTAAGAAAATAGCAATTATAATTTGTTTAATTCTGAAGATTTATGGAGCTTTATAAGATATTTATGTCATATACATAAAAATATTCTATTCAAATTATTGAATCTTAGCCATCTGAGTAAGACAAATTTAAAAAAAGCAATTCCTTAAAATGTTAAATGTACTTGGTAGACTAGGTAGACAAAGGAATTTCTCTAAAGATAATAAACATTAATGTTTATCAACATACATATACATATGTACATATAATTTAGATTGTTTTAGACCTTTTCCCAAGAGCTTCAAAATGGAACTGCAAATGAAATATGGAAAACATAGATTATTTGACAAAATCTATAATTTTCGAAAATAGTTTTTAATTAAGAAGAAAGATTCTTGTTAAACTGTATACGTATTAATTATGTAAGTCCCGCCACAAGGATAATGATTTCATAAAACAAATAAAACACATAGGTACGTATGTCGGGAATGACCTTGAAGCATTATTTGGCTCAAAAAGAGAACATGTGAAAGAAATTTTGCATACTTTCTTAATTGGAGTTCTATTAGGATGATATTTTCCTATTTTAACCTTGACTGCTCTTATATGAATTCCTTTGAGTGCGTGTGAGTGTATAAAAGAATATTTTGTCTGACAAACCCAACAATAAGCTTCTTTTTTAAAGGTTGTTTCTCTTGTTTTCATTTTTCACTTGTCGTAGTTTTTTCTAACAAAATCGATTTTTTGTTTTCATATTGTATGAACGTATTTATGTATGAATATATGTATATGTATACCTAAATATGTATATTGTATACACACACACAGATAGAGAGGTATGTATGTGTTTTTGTTGTTGTAGTTGCAGTAATAACTTATTAGTATAAAAGTATAGTTTATTCCTTCATTATAAATATCTACAATGTTTTCAAACATACATACATACCTACGCACATATGTATGTATGCATATGGATATTTATATCATACATAAACAGGATAAATAATATAGGCATACGATGTCATAAACAAAAACCAAACAAAAAATTAACAAATAGTAATATTTATAATAAATGTTTTTAACGAGAATTAGTTTTGGGGGTGTCACTTACCACTACTAATTTTTTTTTAAATTTGTGTGATGTAGTGTTAAATTTTGTTGCAGCTGCCTCTGCTGGAAATGTGGGTTATCTTTTATTTTAAAAGTTTCCTTTTTTTTTGCTTTTATATCGATTTTCTTTTCCTACATTATCATTTTATTTTATTTATAATAATTGAAATCTTATTATCGATTTTTTGTTTTGTTTTATTAGTTGCTAAGGGTGTAATTTGCTTTTGAATTTAGTTCTTCCTATTTTTATGTCATTTGTTTTTTATTTTACAAGTAAAATATGTATTATAAATAGGTATTTAAATTTGCAATTTATTAGTTCAAGGATAATTTTTCTAATTGTATGCGCTTTTTAAAAAGCAAATGATAAATGCAAGTACTTAAACAAATTGAGTACACTTACATTTATACATCAATTTTAAACAAAACTCACACTTCTATAAAAACACTCACACACGCACACATACAGGATCACTCGCACTCATTTACAGCACGCCCCTAATGAAACAGAGAAAAAACTTATTTTGGAAAAGAAATCGCATGTTTGGGAAGAATTACGAAAATATGTACATACATATGTAATTTTTTACTGCAAACCCAGAAATTCACTAATTTTTTAACAAAATATTGAATATATGTATGTGCATGTGTTGTTCGCGTATGTAATGCAGAGTAGTACAATAATTTTAAATAATCATACGATACCTTAGACACAAGCGCTTGGGTATATATTTGTATGTATGTATGTACATTTTACGCAAAAAAAAAATGTCAGCCAAAAAAACATCACAAAAAGGACCCAACTAAACCAGCAATTTAAACTGTAGTTTTTTCCAGTGTATTCAAAATGATAAAGTAGCGAGAAAAAATGTAATAAAAATATTGTTCTACTTTGCAAAATATCTATCATTTGCCAACATTAAATTCAATTTTATAGTATTTTTTCGTAAACAAACAATTTAATCGAACAATTTACATATTTACACAAAAAAGGAAAAAATCAATCACCGTCGCAGATGCTAGGTACGTACATACATAAGTAACCTAATAAGAATACTTCTTTAGAGGTGATTTTTTATATTTATGAATGTACAAAATACACAGATGGAACATTTAACCACCAAGAAATAATTTACAATAAAACACTCTCAGCACAATAAAATTACTAACAATTTTGGCTGTTTTTAGAAACTCCAACCAAAATGTTCAATAAAAACACATTAAAAAACTCTTCGAAATGTATATTCGCGTCGTCTGAGTTTAAACGACAAATTCAAACTGAGTGGAGTAGACCAGACGGGAAGAACTTTTTTTTAGTCAGGCCAAACAAACAGCGTATAGCACATGTTATGGAAGGTGGGTGCGCGTTTTTGTGTGCATGTTAAACAATAAGTGGATGGAAATATAGGGGATGCCAGAAAAGGTGGTTGAGTACAGAGCAGCAATGAGCATATGAATACCCAAAATTACCTTTATCAACTAAATTTCGCTTCTTTTTTGTGAGAATACTAAAATTTTACGTTTGTAAACTAGATACCTTAAAACATTTTTAATAAATTCTTTTGTATAATTCAAAATAACAATAATTTAATATTTTCGACGTGTGTCGTCTGGAGAGGGTTATTTTTCCATTATGAATTTCACATCTGAATATATTTTTATTTATATTTAACTGATCAGAATACGTTACAGATTAAATAAAAAACTTACACAGACTAAAAAATATGAAATTTTGTTTTTAATTTTTTTTCAACATCGAATTAAATTTCATCTCTAAATCATTCTTTAAAAATATTCATTCTTAATTTGTTATTAATTTAAAAATAATTATTCCTTCCTTCATATTAAATCTACTAGAAATTAGATTACTAAAATGCCGAATTTTTCTTTATTTCAATTTCGTTGGGTTTTAAAGTCTCTGCAAATTAGCTTTACACAAAAATTTTTCTCTTTCATTTAAATAAATGTTTTTCATAAGATTTGAATTAACCAAAGTATAGTTTTGAAAGTTGAAATGAAATTCCAATATAAATAAATTTAATGAATGAACTTAAATAAGTAAATTGCTTGGAAAGGATTTAGTAGAATAATATTATAATTTAATTTTGAATTAGGGTTTCGGTAAATTATTTTCATATATAATTAAATATATATATGTATATTTGATGACAAAATAAAAATTTCGGCAAAAATATTTAAAAAAAAAATTGAACATGGCAAACATATTTTAAACATCGAATCCATTATTTTTGGATCATTTTCGAACCAGGGATTTCGAAGACTGTAGGGATCTCTTTTCCCCATAATACGGCAACATTGAACGTAAATAACATGTGTTATCGGAAAGTGAAGTGCAATTATCCATAAAACTTTTATTTTGAAGCAGGGATGGAAGAAGCTATTCTTTATTAATACCATCTATATACTTTTTTCCATATGTTTGAATAATTTAAACCATAGTTCAATTCTGTTTAAAGTGCAAGCGAAAATATTAATTTGGGGGTTTAGAAAGTCTTGGTAACGATGGTTCACAAAATTACACATCTAAATAATTAAGTTGTTTTTTTAACAAAATTTAGTTAAAGTTTGATCGTATTAAATTGCCCAAGCCTGCATTGTTAGTATTCTCTCTGTATCACTACATTATACTTGGAAAGACAAATAAGGAGAGGAACATATAAGTTCTACATAGGTACATACCGGTAAAAAATAATGTTTGTGTTAATATGTAAAATAAATAACAAGTACAATTAAAATAAACAGGTTTTGAAAGAAAAATGTATGTACATCCAAACAAATACCCTAACGAATAAAATGCATGTCATTCCTAAATAAGTATTTTTTACAAGCAACCACTTTTATTTAATTCACACATATACTTATATATACATATATACAAAACTAAAATTGTCTGATATTGGAAGGAATATTTGACGTAGTGAACGATATAACATTTTTGTTAAAACCTGCGGCATCGGAATATGATTTATTATATACACGTATGACCTCAACTAAAGGATTTTTACTATTACACTCTTATGAGTAGTTTTGAATAATTAACAGACACACAAACTAGTGATGTTAATATGGTTCAGCAATTTGGGCATTTAGTACTCAATTCTAACTCATTTTTTTAGTATTTCAATACACAAAAGAAAAACATACCTTCTTTCTTACTCGAATCGTAACAGTTCAAATTAGTAGTATCATTTTTACCGAACAACTGATAATCTGACAACATGGGTGCTGCAAACAATAGTGATGGGTCAATGATTAGTGTAATTAGTGGTGGTTGGTTGTTAGAGACGGTACTTTTTTATTTATAAAATATTTATTTTCTTTTTTTAATTTCGCTTGAGTGAGGTGAATAAAAAAATTGTGGTGGTAAATAAAATTAAAGAAAAATTGTAAAGTATTTGTTAATGTTTTTAATTTCATTTGCCTAAAGATATGCTACATAAAAAAATTATGAAATACAGGTAAACTGGGTATAACGAACGATATGAAGCCAGGCCTATTTGTTAAATTGGAAAATTCGTTGTATTGGGATTTCTTTTTTAAAAAAATTGGTGACCTAGTTATCGTCCAAATTTTTTGTTCCAACAGCGGATACCATTAAAAAAAAACGAGTTTTTGATACATTTTTTATATAATTTGTCGATGTTAATAGTAATTTGATTGTTTGTTTGATTTTGTTTTACCGTATATACCTACCTAATGAATGTTTTATTTATATAGTTGAAAACTTTGATATACGTTTTATAGAATTTTGTTAAAGGCAAATCCTGGTATAACGAATTTCGGTATTATTTTTAAAGCAAAAACCAAAAAGTAAATTAATTCTTTTTAGATTTTCTATAAAATTTTTAAACATTCCATAAAAACTTTATATTTTCGTGAAATTAATATTGTATAATTATGTTAAACTCTTCCTCACAAAAATATACATATATAAATGAACAATTTCTGAATGTTAAGTGAAATGTTTTACAAAATAAGGGCTTTATTGTTTAAATTAAAATTAATAGTATGGAATGTTAAAACAGCTATATTGATATTAGCGTTGACCCTTATCATTTTTAACCACATATTTATATTATGTACATACATATAGTATATGTACATATGTACATATATTATTTAACCACAATTTTGTTTAAACTAGACAAAGAAGTTCGAAAATATGTCTTTTCAAATCATTATGTTTTATATAAGTGACGGAATAACAATTAAAAATATAATTTAATACAAATCGAGAAAGTAATGGCGACTTCAATTGCCATAAACGGGGGATCTTCATCTCTTACAACAACTACAGAACAATCAGTAAATGAGAGCGATGTTAGTGAAGATAGTGAAACATGCTGTCAAAATGATAACTCAACGACAATTTCGAAAAACATTAAAAAACAAAGTGAAAAATCTTATAAAAATTCCAAGGAAGAAAGCAATAGGACAACAAACAGTTATGCTGGGAATAAAAACACTGCTGAAGGATTGATGGACATAGCACTACTATCAGCTAATGCCAATCAATTGCGATTTTTGATAACATACAATCATGATGCTTCGACCTACTACATCAGCATAACTTTAGTGGCATTATCGCTACTAATGCAAATATTGGTAGGAATAGCTTTAATATTTAAGGTAACTAACTAAAGCGATAGTGTTCAAACGGCCAAATTAATATTTTGATATGAAATTTATAAAGAGTTTTTCATTTCGTTTTAGCGCCGTTTTCGTACATGCCGTAGTAAACGATATAACGAATTAATATTGGGTGGTGTCTTTATAATAACAGTGGTGAATATATTGCTGGCAGCATTTACTACTACAGATGTTAAGTGAAATAAGAATACAACATACTTATAACTAAAAAAATTTTGCACATTTTTAAATTGCTGAGCTAGCTACATATAAGCACAAATAACAACTCCTCATGAAATCTTAACTCTGTCTGTTAAAAACCCAATTTTAATAAATTTTGTGTACTTTAACAAATGATTTTTTCAAATAAAAAAATATTATGAAAATGCATTCTCGTGTTGTTCATTTCATTCAAAGATTAGTTAGTAATGTACATATTATGTATGTTTGTTATAGCCTTTATTCTATGAATGGTATTCAAGCTATAGATATTTACTGAAAATAGGGAGGAAATTTGTAAGAAACGCGTGTTCCAAAGTATTTTGAGAGATTATTTTGAAATGAATTATTTTATTATCAAATATAGAAATTGGATTTAATATGCTTGAATAATAAAACATTATCTAAAAATCCCTGCACTTTTGGCTATATATTTCTTAAATCAAACTTAGACGCCCGGTCACACTGGTTGTACTTGTATTCAAATCACCACACGTAATCTATTTCAATTTAAAAAAAAATTATTAAAAATACATATCAATTGTTTTTGTAATAATTATACATAATTCTATTATTTGTAACTTTTAATATTACAAAATATTTTTATTTATAAAATTAATACAAACAAAATAATATAAATTATCCAACTGAAATGTTATTAAATACTTATTTCATCGAAGGACTTTAAATAAATGCACTCTTGGTATCTGTTACGATGATGAAAATTTGCAACAATTGAAAAACAATTTTTTTGTTTTTGTTGTTAAAACTAGTATTTACAGTTGTTATCACTGTCGGATCTCGTTAACACAGAAGTTTGAAATCATAGGTAGCGTTGCTTAAGAAGAGTAATCCTTCTTTATCAACTTAGCAATGGTGTTGAGTTGCATATTTGTTGTTCCTTCATAGATGGCACCTATCTTAACATCACGGTAGTATTTCTCTTGAGGGAAGTCACGAGTAAAGCCAACACCACCCATCCAGTCAATGCATTTAATGGTGGTTCGTTGAGCTACTTCAGAAGCATAATATTTAGCCATGGCGGCCTCCTTAACGAATGGGATACCGTGTTCGACCATACGGGCAGCATTGTAGGTCAATAAACGAGCAGCTTCAATTTCTGTAGCAATGGTGGCAATTTGATGTTGCATAGATTGGAAGTTGTAGATTTCAGAGCCGAATTGTTTGCGTTCCAACAAATAGGGTATTGTGTGGTCGAAACAACCTTGAGCCAAACCAATCATCTGAGAAGCAATACCAATACGACCTTCGTTTAGAAATCCAGCAGCGTATTTGTAGCCGTGGCCAAAGGTTCCCAATAAATTTTCCTCAGGAATGCGAACGTTATCGAATGTAAGCATGCATGTACCGGAAGCACGAATGCCCAATTTATCTTCAGGTTTGTTGACAATCAGACCAGGTGTATCACGATCGACGAAGAAAGTGGTGATGCCGCGATAGCCGTCTTCGGGCTTGGCATTGGCAAATACCAAAAACACACCAGCCAAATCAGAGTTGGAGATCCACATCTTAGAGCCATTAATAACGTAATGGTCGCCATCTTTTTTGGCAACAGTCTTCAAAGAAAAAGCATCGGAACCGGAACCTGGTTCAGTCAAAGCGAAACTTCCGGGCTTTATACAAAAGACATTTAGCATAATTAATTTTCTTTAATTAATTTAAGTTTCTATTACTTACATATTCTAGAGCCAATTTGGGTAAATATTTCTTCTTCTGTTCCTCAGTGGCTACTTTAATGATCAAAGAGTTCACCAAAGTATTGTGAATATCAACCAAAGCACCAACAGAAGGATCAACCTTAGAGAGTTCTTCAACTGTCAAGATGGTGGTCAAGAAATTGCAACCACTACCGCCCAATTCAGTATCGATTTCAATACCCATGAAACCGTTATCGAACATAGCTTGAACTACGGATGGCTCAAATTTGTGCTGGTCATCCATTTTCTTCACTAGAGGAGCAACTTTTTCCTGGGCCACTTTGGCAACTGAAAATTAAAATACACATTTTAAAAACGTTAACATTAACATGCGTTATAATAAATATATTTGCTTAAAATCTGCAATCGTTACTATTAGATAGTATGTATTAGTTTGGAAAAAAATAAATGTACGTACATATAAGGGATGCTAATGCCGAATCCCGATCCCTAACCCGAAAATTCCGGGATTTTCGGAATTTGATAAATAAATTTTTAAAACAAATCCCGGGATTTTCGGGAGTGACAAATCGTGAAAACTAGCATTTTAAAACGTTTGTTGAAGAAATAAAGGTGAAAGAATTAAAATTAAATTTGGATTGCCAAACTCGAACGCACTATTTGATGTGTCTACAGTTTTTGAAAATTATAAATTCTTATTAAAAAAGCCTTATTTGCATGATGTTTTCTTCATTGGTGAAATAAATCAAGGTGATATAATTCATCTTCAAAATTAAATTAAAAATGGTTAAAAAATCTTAGTAGGTATATATTTATAGTATAAATTTAGTAAAAAAAAACAATATTATGGAAATTTCCATCATCAGGCAATATTAGATCATTAACTTAATACTAAATAAAAATAAAAGAATCCATTCAATGTTATGATGGAAATTTCCAACATTATGAAACCTCAATAGATGAAGAATTTGTTTTACTTAAACAAATAGTTGTAATTTTAAATCCGGTTAAAGTAACAGACAAAGCTCTTTGCCGCAGTGATATGAATCTCTGTTGATATTGCCCTTTTATTTATGCTCAAAGAGATATCAAAAAGTGACCTGGTTAAATATATCTATCTAAAATCAAAAGAAACCAAAAAAGAATGATGATTTTCTCAACACTTTTAGATTTTTGAAAAAATCCAAAATTGAAGAGTGAATTTGAAAATGAGATAGAAATGTTTGTTATTAGAAATTGAAATTAAAATGTTGATTGCGAAATGAATGAAATAATAAATATAATTGAAATATGTAAAAGCGCCTCACATCACCTAATAATGTCTGTAATAATATGGAATAAAATATTGCATAAGAATTATTTGTTTCGGAGGGTGAGAAAATATTGTTCATGCAATCAGAATAGAAAAATTTGCTTACAATTTTGTATACAAACGATGTAAGCGATGGTTTTCGTCAGCTTCATACATACATATACTTTACTATAGATACCTTAATATTTTTAAGAAGCTTTATCGATCGATAAATTAATATTTAAATTGAGATATTATTTTTGTCAATCTAACATTTCAATATGTTATTATGTTTTTTATTTATTAATGATTTATAAACTTTTAATCAATTTAAAATTTTTGTTTTCAAACATATTTATGTATTTATATTTAACATAAGTAACTTTTTTAAATAAAGTTCTACAAAGTATGTGCGCTATACTTTAAAACTATTAAAATATATACATATGTGTATGTATATACATACATACATACATATATATAAATTTAGTGACGTTGTAGAAAATCTAATAGGGACATATTACTGTTCGTGAAAGATATCATAGAGAAAATCAGAATGAGTTTGCATAATATACATATGGATATGTACCTACTCGTAATAAAACAATACGGAATTATTCAAAAATTGTTTTCAATTTATTTGATTGATTTGAAATGTACTATAATTTTTAACATTAGTACATATATGTATGTATGTTTATGCGTGTGGACTCCGTTTGTTTGTGTTATCAAAATAGTAAAAAATTTACAAATTAGAATTTCTGATAAGTAATAGCTAAAGTATAATTTAAAATTGTATACCTACATATAATCAAAACATTTTAAGAAAAACAAAAAATTCCACAATAGCAAGTAATTCACACCCTCTTATGTTTAAATTGATTGACATCGAAATTCAAATTGGCAACAGACAACAACGTTTATTGTATTAATAATGAGTTTTTGAACTTACATATACATATGTATGTAGTTTCTATATTAAATGAAAGTTGGAATTGCATAGCACTTTATGGAAATTGCAATAGAAATTGTTATTACATATATGTATGAGTTATTAAATAATCGCCACAACTGATAACAAAAAACAAATACATATAGGTACCTATATTAGACAGATAGAAAGATAAGGCAATTAATTACTAGGCATTCCGGTTTTGAATCTCTCCATATGCAGAAGATGTATGATGTAAAGTTGGAGCGAAGTACAATAATGTTTTGTAGTTTGCGTGAACATTCTTTTACAAATGAATGTTTTATTTGTTCAACTCCAACACATAAATGAATGAATTTTGAATTCTAATTACCCTGCAGGACACAGTCACCAGTACTAGTGACTTAGTATACCCCAGACAATGTTAACTACTATAGACATTTAAATGTACGTGTCATTGAAAATCCACTACTAACATACAAAGTTACTATTGACAAGGTAGTTCTTTTGGGACCACATTGTCTACAATTTGGTACTTCTCTGAAATAGAAAATAAAAATGCATTTTTTGCTCATTTTTGGACTTATATTAGAAAAAAAAATTAAAATATTAAAAAATATCTAATTAAAAATAAATTCAAAAACACCCTGAATCTTTGGCGGGAATTGAACCCGCAGCCCTCTGAATGACAGTCCGGCACACTTTCGCCCAGTCTATCGGGGCTCATAATTGAAAAAAAACATAATTGTTTAATAATAAACATTGTGACAATGTTGTCCCCACCCCAGGTTTCCTTCAGGGTAATAAAACGTATTCATTTGTGTATACGTATACATTTAGTTAACTCTGTTTAACAAAAAAAAAATATTTGTTTTATTTTATCAACTTTCCAACTAAGAATAGGGCCATTTCTGTGCACTTTAATTAATGCGGGACTCTATTCAACTCTCTAGGAAAGTTATGGATTTAGTATCACAATCCATATGAACCCACTAGAACAGTGGGTAAACATTAGGCATGATACCGAATCCCAGAATTTACTCTATCACAAGTGTAACGCCATTTAAATTATAGAAATGTTTTCTTCAAGAAGAAAACCCAAATTAAATCGCTGACTAGCTTGTGAAAAATTTGTTTTCCGCTTCAAATTTAACAAAATTCGTTCTTTCCTAACCGGGGGATTGAACCTGAGATCTACTACATCATACATAAGTAATTTTCAAGAGAATTCACAACCGTTGTGTGCGTGCTTACCCACCAGACCATCGTTCATGTTTCTAGTTAACACACATTTATTCAATTAAATACAAAATAGAGAGAGAGACGGTCACATTTCTTATCTCTTTTGTTCTCACATTGTATGACAATGTTATTTTTAGATTTTATTTTAACAATACAATAAAAAACACAATTTCATACACACTTTCAGAAGGTTATAATAAAATACCTATTACATTGTAATATAATTGTATTAAAATATTGTTAAATAACTATAAAAAAAAACTAAAATATTAAATAAAAAATCTTGCGCCAACTGGGTATTGAACCCCAGAAAAAATAGTATGTAGAATTTAAAAGCCTCAGCAAACTTTATGGGCTGGCTAATTGAGTAATATTAAAACGTGTCAGTTTTAAATTGACATAGGTATTTTAGTTAGCTGTTTAAATGCTAAAATACCTATTTTAATATTAAAATTAGCAAGGATTATAGGTATTAATTTAGTGCAAAGGAATTGAACTTTACAATAATAACACATTGTAAAGTGGTGTATACTGTAACAATTTTGGAAACATTTTTAGAGACTACTATTTTTCTTAATGAAAAATTGTTGAACTTTATATTTATTATTAGAGAAAATTTCTTATTATTTCGGTTTGAGTTCATTTAATTAATAATTTAAAGAATACCCCTGTAACAAAGCCGAAATAATAAGAAAATTTCTCTAAGAATTTTTGAAATTAATAAAAAAAGGAAATAAAATTTTAGCTGCTTTTCATAATCCAAATTCACTATTTCCATAAGTAAAAGGCCAATATTTTGTTAAATTCCTTGTAGGTATGTATATGTATGTAGGTATGATTATGTACAATTTATTTAATTTTATCTAGCTATTAAACTGTTGACAAACAGTTCAAAAATTATGTTACTAAACAATTTATTTTTAAATTAACCAGGTTTTTAACTGTTGACAAAACTTTATCACATATGTACATACATAAGTACATATGTATGTAGGTATATAGCTTTCCCTTGAAGTACAAACATATTTAATAAAACATTTAGAATTGATAATGAAAACAAATGAAATAATTTCAAAATTAGAATTAAGAGAAGAGAAGCGTCAGCACTTTTCATAGGTGAAGGCCTATTATAAATTGTATTTTAATTCAATTATTGAAATTAAAATATACATATGTATGCATATACATATGTATGTACATATATGTATGTGCATAGATGCATTTGTGTATATGCATGTACATATATATATATGTATATATACATACATATATGTATAGATATGTATTGTTGCTATGATAAGAGACTTGTTCAATTCACATTTTTCTAACTCTAGAGTCTAGACCACATTGTTTTCATTTATTCATTTATAACAGTTATATAATTTACATTAATTAATTGATATTGAATGCAGACGGAATTGATAATTTTATATACCTATGTACATGCCATTGAGTGAATTTCATATTTATGATGATATCAAGTGCAAATGTATTCAGATGCATTTTTAAATTTGTCAAAGTAGTAGTAGTATACCTATATGTAAGTACTCGTGATGTCAGAATACATTTTATGCAAATATTCAAGAGATGTTAGTCGAATGCAGATTTTATTCGCTCAAACTATTTCTTTAGTCGTACTTAAACTTATAAAGTTATTTATTTTGAAACCTGTAATATTGATCACACACATAACATAAGTTATGAATAAACAAACAATGAACATTTTCAATTACGGATATAGGTAGGTATGTACATACATATATACATACGAGATTTGAAATTATATCTAACTACATACAACATTTACAATTTAGGTAAAAAAAATATTTGGACATAAAAACCTTTGGTATTTTGGGGCATTTTGATAAAAACTATGGCAAAAATCTTAAAATTTTTTTTCGGTTACTTCTGGCAGCGCTGTTCAGAATAAATATTATCAAAACGTGTATTTTTATGTACATATACCTACATCTGCAAAGATGAAAACAAACGTATTTACATATTTTTATTTCTTCTTTTCTTGGAAACAAAAGATAGTTGACTAAACGTACTTGGAGAAAATTCTGGCTGGTTTTTTGCCATAAATTGTAAAATTAATAAATCAAGTTTACTAGTAACTGCATACAGTTAAAAAATACAACACTTATTTACCTATATACATATGTTCATATGTATGTATATATGTAGGTATGTAGGTATATTACATTTTATTCAAATAACAAATTTTATTATTATCAATTTCAATTAATAAATTGAAGAAAAAACACTGCGTAAAAATATCAACATCATAAAAGTTAAAATAAGTTATTTTGGTTTTATAATGATAAACATAGCAAACAAAAATATTTTGCAAAAAAACAAAAACTTAATTACGTAACATTAGATTTAGAGAATGAAAAATGCCGCATGTTCAAAGAACATGAATCGCACCAGAAGTAAATTATAAAATAATTAAAACAAACATATATGTATGTACATATGTATGCAATTTTAAAACAAATATAGGTACAGAAGAATGTAAATAAATTAATAAATACATACATATGTAGGTATGTACTACATATTTTAATTATAAAACTAATTCAAGTAGGTACACGTAATTTAAAACTGCACTTACCAGCTTCCTTCATCATTATTTCATCTTCAGTAAGAAGGGTCAAAGGAGTGGGTGTACCGGAATTGCCAGAGGACATAGCACATTGTTGTTGACGCAATGCATTAGCGATCTATAAAAGGAATGATAATAATAATACCACACATATTAGACGAGCTTTGCATTATATTACTTTATTTAAATTTGTAACCCAGTTGATTTTAAGAATTTCAATTGAAGGAGAAATTTAAGTCTAAAAATTCGAAGCTTTAATTTACTCTGTGTGTATGTGAAAACCACTTCAATTGAAAACTTACCAAACGCGTAGACAACTTTTTTAAAGCATTCATTTTGTGTTTTTTGCTTTCTTCTTTGTGGAAATTTAAATATTTTTTTTATTTATTTAAAAAAAACAACAAAGTGTCTACCAACTACTACGACGAGAACAACCTCAAACGTCTGGCAGTGTACAATCAACTGATCCGAAAAGATCCTCCAGTGCACGTATGAACCTAAATTTTCATAAACATAAGAGAGCGAATGACTGAGCGAGCCCACTTGTTATTTATTGTGGGTATATTGTATTTGATTGAACAATATCTTGTTTTTGTTATTGTTTTTTCGTATTGAGCGTTTTAAATTGTGGTGATACAATAATAAAACCAGCAACCAAGTTAATCGTATTGTTATACTACACATACAATGTTAAGTATGTATATGACATGTTTATTGTGCGATAAATATATCGAGCTATAACGATTTATTATTACACTACCTGGTTCTGAACTTTATTTAAAATAGATTAGTACATACCTATTCGAAACGGTTAAAATGTAGCTAATTTTGATTACCTATATCGTTATATTGACTTATTTCGGTAACTGTATTTAATTAATAATAAATTAAAAAAATATTTTACAAATTCAATAATAAGTAGACAACACAATATTACATTAATCACCCCTATCGTGAATAAAAATTCCACGGGAAATTTATTTCCCTTTTTACATTTTTCCTATTAAAATTCAATGTTAAAAAAATAAAAGCGAACAAATTTCCCGTGGAATTTTTATTCACGATAGGGGTGATTATAAATTCCGTAGATTTCAATAAATTCACTTATGTACATACCTATAGGTATAAATAAAATAAAACCAACACCTGTGAATTCCCTAAACTTGTAGTCAATTAAGTCTGAATTTAGTAAAAATTATTTAGATTATTATAGACACTAACCCCCTTATTCAGAAACGATTATTAAATTTAACAAACGTTTATTAAGCAAATTTTTATATGCAAATCTGTCTTTATAAACGTTTGTTAAATTTAATAATCGTTTCTGAATAAGGGGGTTATAATTTATAAAAGCGGAACAGAAAATAATATTTTTTTTTCATATTTTTTTGTGTAATATTTAAAATGTTCCATTCTGACAAGTATTGTTATATTTTTATTGTTGTTTTTTTAAATATTGTTAATTTGTTAATAGATTTGTCTTCTTGAAGATGCTACCATAGGTATGTTGTAGAAAAATATCAGTAAATATAATAAATAAATAAAAAATTTCGACCTCAAGCTTAATAAATACCTAATTGTAGTAAAAATTTTATAATACATATCGCACCCTAAATACAAAAGGGTCACAACAACTCAAAATATTAAAATTTTCAGGAGAGACCTAAAATAAAAATAGACATAACTGTATTTTTCCAGTTAAAGAAGATAATGATGTGAAAGAAATTGTTGCAGTAGTGCACGCAGAATTAATTTATGGGAAAAAAGTCAGTTTGGGAAAATTTCGAGTTGTGCCCCTTTTGTATTTAGGGTGCGATATATATGCATATTAAAATATCCCTTTTTCAATACATACATAAAAATATGTCTTCTAGAAAATGAAGATCAATGTTGAAGTTATTGCCAATAGTTTTACTGTAGTGTCAATTACGTTCGAATTTAGTAAAAATATCCCAATCACACGAAGGGCGAAGTTATTGCCAATAGTTTTTTCGGAGACAATTCCTACTATTATTTAGATTATTATTTATTTCTCTGAATTATTGGGTCGAATTATTCATTCCGTTCCGCGATTGCGGAAAGAAATTTTTTGTGTGGAAGCATAATTTTAAATTTGTCATTCCGTTGCTGCAGAATTTTTTCATTTTTTCGGTATCATCTCTACACAGACAGTATTGCGGTATGCCGCAGACATGAATAATTACATTTTACATATCGATCGATATTTTTTCCGCTTAGTTTTGCTTTCCGTGCGGAATCAATAATACCACATGTATTTATTTTTTCGAGTGTTTAAATCTTCTTTAATGAAATGGTATAAAATTTAAATAAAATCGTTACCCATGAAATTCGCTTTCACCTCTACTACTATTACCGAAATAAATGCAATTACCGTTACTTCTCAAATATCGCTACCGTTATTTTATAAATAGTTTTATTAATAAAGATGCAATTTTTAGATTTATTGAAATCTACACAATTTATATCCTCTTATTTTAAATATTTGTAAACTTTATAAACCATTAAATGAGTTTTCGGTTTATTTACATCATTCGATAACACAAGATAGGTATATTTTAATAATATATGTATGTACCTATATTAGTCTTGCCTTTGCTATTACCATCAATAAAGCACAAGGCCAATCATCGACTATTGTTAACTTAGTTAACTTGTGGCTTACTCCCGAGTTGGCACGTCAAAAAATTTATACGTTTTTATACCAAATAAAAAAAAAACAATCAGGCATGTGATGGGAATCCTAATCGAAAACGAATCAGTTTTGGTAATACATTTTAATGCATTTATAATCTAATTTTTAAAATTTTTGTTTTAAGATTATCTTTAGTAGCCCAATATCTTTATGGCTGTTTTCATAAACGCAGTATGCCTTGCAACATTTCATTGCATAGAGTTCATAATAGCATTTAGAATATAATTTAAAAACTTTTATCATATAAAATATAAAGATATTGGACTATTAAAGAGAATCTTAAACCAATAATTTTTAAATTATATTTCTAAATGCTATTATGAACTCTATGCAATGAAATGTTGCAAGGCATACTGCGTTTATGAAAACAGCCTATATTTTATGTAATAAAAGTTTTTCAATACAGAAATATTACGAAAAAATTGACTTCTAAAACTCATTCGTTTTCGATATCGATTTCCATCACATGCCTGGGGGGTTACTCTCTATTGCGATGCGAAAGCAAATTCGATGCGTAAGAGCATTAATTTGTACGCTTATCGCATCGCAATAGAGAGTAACCACGCAGATTGTCTATCTGATAGCCTTAAGATGAAATAATAAATAAATATAATTTCCAATTTGCCTTGAATACATGCGTTTTTTTTATTGAGCCCATATCTACGCCATATGTAAGTTATTCTGTAAAAAAAAACTTTATATGTATTCCATGGATATTTATTTAAAGGCCGTAAATTTCGTTAAAAGCTCAATTTAAATCGTGTGGTAGTACAACACTAATGTTTGCTCAGGGCCAGCTAGTTAAGAATGAGTTTTGAAAATAGTTATTTTATGGAAATTGGAATTGAGAATTAATTCTTTCGAACCTTTGATACATACCTACATAAAATAAGAGAACAGTGATCAATATAGAAAATATATTTATAGGATACTATTTCAGGAGGCATTTTTCCAAGATTTTTCGAAATTGCTTTTTGCAATGGAAAATATTTGTCAAATGAAGATCAATTCGTCTTTTCTGTTTAATATGAACAATACAATTAAAAATACAAACCCTTTTATCGATGAAATTTCAAGAATAATAAATACATGTTATGAATGATCTTCTTTATAATAGGGAAATAAAATTTCCAATTTTATTTAATAAAAAATAAAACGCTTCACAATCACGTTCGTCTTGATATTTAACTGAAAAATTGCAGAGCCATTTGATAGGAGAAGAAGCACAACTATATAAACTAAAAGTATCGTTAGTCTGTTTGCTTAAGCAGTTTCCATGGGCTGAGCGGCAGTCTCTTCGGTGTATTTGCCCTTGTCCTTGCCCAAAGCGGCCAAACGTCCCTTGCCACGACGTTCCAAAATAGCCTTACGGTCCTTGTCCAATTTCAATTTGACAATTAAACATTTGGAGGGATGAATGCCAACGTAGACATTGGTTCCATTGGCATTTTCGCGTTGGATCTTTTCAATGTATACGACGAACTTTTTACGATAGGCTTGTACAACTTTTCCAACTTGATTGCCCTTGAAGTGGCCGCGGACTACTTGAACTTCATCGTCCTTGCGGATAGGCATGGAACGGACATTGTACTTTTGGCGCAACTCCTTAGAAAGGGGAGCAGACATAAGACGACGGCGAATGTGAGAAGGGGCCTGGAAATGGCGCTTGCGGTTCTTTCTGCGAGAAGATGTTACAAACTTGTTTAATTTCATGTTGGCGGCTCAAGTTGCGTTCACTAAAACAAAACAGACAAAAAACAAATACTTTAATATTAGTTGATTATTTTATCAATGACAAATCAAATAAGTATTTATACGCTAATGAAAATGCTGCAACACTTTTATATAAATCACACTGTTCAATATCATTTACACTGATTTATTTACATGGTTTTCTTTATGCCATGGCATAATACATGTTTTTATTTTCTTCAGCACTTTTGCTTTATTTTGGACTTTCTACATTTTTATCAACACTTTAAAGGGAAATTTTTGCACTTCGACTTAATTTAATATTTTAGTTAGATTTTGCATTCATTAATTTCTTTTAGAAAATTTGTTTAATTACGATGTTTTTTGATAAATATTCTACTCGAAAAAAAACTTACACCAAACAACTATCGTAAAAATACGAAAAAGAAAGAATTTGACAGTTGCACTGTCGGAAGTAAAAAGATGTGAAACAACATTTCGTTGAGTTTCATATACGTCAAAGATTATACAACACTGTTCTTAACGAAAACAAAAGTGTTGCATTTTACAAATTAAAAATATATTTCATAGGCGTTTCGAATGAATTAATTGAACCATATTAAATTTTGTAAAAATATAACAACATATATATGATTGCTTATTTGTTAATTTAAAAATAAATAATTTAAATACACATAAATTCTGACTGACTTGAAAATAATAGTTTCGCGGTGAAAATCATTAGCCTCTAACCCTATATTTGACATTAGACACTTGTTGGTTTAAAATGGAATCAAAGCGAATACAAAAAAAAAAACAAAGAAATAGAAAAGAAGAAAAATACGGATTTAATCACACGTGCCGAAATTGATTCTTAAAAATTGCAAAACAAAAAAATTTAATTAAAATGGAAATGATGGTTAGTAAAATGAATGATATACGACATGATAATAATAATAGAGGAAATGCAATTTTAGCAAGGAGCTTCACTTTTATCTCGACCAGCTGAAGAATTTGGCAATGACGGCTTAGTAGAAGAAATGTGGGCAGTAAAGGCAATGGATCATGCCGAAGTTTATTTTAATGTAAGTCATAAATACGTGCCCATGTACTTAACAATAAATTAATAAAATCTTAATGTAAAAATTGCAGTTACTGACAAGTGTCCATCCTTCATGCATTAAACTGACACCGTATGACGATCATATTTATCAAACATTTCGTCAGGACTTTCCAAATTTAAAGGTCGACATTTTGACTGACGATATTCTTAAATCTCCCGAAGCGAAGCATCAATGGAGACTGTTTGCAGAAAAGTTTAACAAGTTGGAAGACTATTCCTATGGCACCCTAATACGGGCAAGTTCTTCAGAAGAGTTTTCTCCCGACAACGCTATTTTAGTAGTGCGCATTCAATTCCTTGCTATAGAAATTGCACGAAATCGTGAAGGATACAATAATGAAGTACACCAAAAATTTCGTCCCGCTCCAAAATCTGCCATAATACCAAGTGAAAATAAATTGTATCAAGAAGTGTCGAAATAGATTTTAATGTCTATTAAATATAAGATTTTAAACAGAACTAGATTACTTTTTATTAAAAACTAATCAGTTAATATTTATTATGTTAAAAAAAGCTTTTTGCAATTTTTTGTTTTTTCGATGTACCAAGATCCAGACATCGTTCGACTTCTATCTATAAAGGCATGGTCACATTTGGCAAATATTTACTGAGGTTACCATTAGGGACTTAGATTTCATTCAATTTTGTAAATTTGCAATAGTTTTCCTAATTCTGTTTTTTTAGAACAACTACTAAAAACTAAACTAGATTTTATAGATAATAAAATTTCGATTTAATTTTTCTTAAGAAACTATAGAATTATTTCCATACATATTTGATTTGAAATATAGGGTTGCAATACGAACGAAAAATTCATTTTATTTCCTATTAATTGGGGTTGTTGTAGAATCCCAATTGTTTCTGAATTGAAATCGACAAAAAAAAAAATGATTTTGGTGTGATAGGTTTCATCTTCGAAGCAGAATTTGGTGCCATAGAATCCAAGAAAATGCCATATGAATGCGATATGAATATCGAGCAATAGAAAATAGTAACGAGTCCATAGTATATTTAAAAGATGCACTTGTGAGTGCCAGTTCTCGAATGCTGAATGCAATGCAAGAAAAAAAAATTAAATAAAAAGGACCAACTTTAACTGATGAAACAACTTTTAAAAAGACTGTTTATTTAGACTACTGTCCAATAAATCTGCGAACCATTAATGTACATTTATATACGCCAAATCACAACACCCACTTACGCTGATTCTGACAGTTCCAATGAATTGCTGCCCTCAATATTTTTCCTTTTACTTTTCACTACTCTTTCACCATCAACAAAAAGGTTACTACAGCCTCAATCATTTTAAATTTGTTTCCACAAATATGTATACACCACCCAAATTGTCAAAAAATATACTACAAAATGTAAACTAATCAAATCAGCTGATACGAATATTGGTTTTGCTTAAACTCGAAACAAGACAAAACCAAGACAGATTCTTGATACCAATTCCAATCATAATTGATTCAATCACATTTTAGTTAAAGCGTTTTAAAGTGGAAATGGCAAATAAAAGATTTTTTTTAATTAAATCATAACATTTTGAAATTTAATTTAAAAAAATATGTGAATATAATTTGCTGAGATAAACAATTTTAAGATTAATATGTGAATAGGTATATGTTAATCAATATAAAGAAATTTTAAGGATATTATATCATTCGTTGCATAGAGTATTAACTGTATTTTGTAATTTTCGACTACGACTTTTATAATAATATTCAATCACCCCTATCGTGAATAAAAATTCCACATGAAATTTGTTCTCTTTTCACATTTTTTCCTATTTAAATTCAATGTTAATAAAATAATAGGGAACAAATTTTATGTGGAATTTTTATTCACGATAAATTTGAATGTGTTTGTTTTATTTTGAAAAATTACAAAAAAAAAAAAAAAAAAAACTAGCATAAAAGCAAATTTATGAATTCAAAGAATTAAATAAATTTTGTAAATGTGTTTTCAGAAGACAATGCTACTACGTATTGATACTTTTGTCAAAATACAATTTTATAGTCCAAAGCAAAATTGTATTATGGGTCGATTGCGGATGGCAACCGAACCTCAGTGAAGTTGACAGTTGTCAAAAACATATTCCATATGGCAACTGTAAGCTGTTAACTTCAGTTGCCGAACATGGCAACCGAGAATTTATGGTTGCTTTGATTTTTATTTTAAGTGGTTAATTTTAAATGTTAGTTATTTTGTTGTTAAACTATTCATATTTTTAAAATTTTGTTTGTTTTCTACTCGAAAATTCGAAAAACAGATTAAACACGAAAGTTGCCTTACATAATAACAATTTGCATGTCAGTTGCGTTGCCTATTGGCAACTATACATAATCGACCCATTAGAGTATCAAATAATACAACAAATGCTTTTTGTGTATTCATACATACATTTTGCTTTTGTAGTTAGCTTATAAATTCTATGCATTTCAAAACTGAGGTTTTCCATAATTCTTGATCTACTCAGATTTACAAGTTTTATTCAGAAATAGTTAAAATTAATCAGAAACAAAAACTAAAATTAATAAAACCACTATTTATCAGTTACTTCTATGCATCGAATTTGGGCAACTCTACTCTAAACGATAAGTTTTTTATTAATGAATATATATGTGTGTTGGTGAATATTATATAAATATGTTTATGCCCTTCTGCTCCTTAAATGAAGTACATGGGATTTCTAATCAAAAATTCGGGTCTGATTAGACGACGTTCATACTCTGTTTTCAAGTTTTTATCAAATCTTTGTGTCCTGAAATATTTAAAGAACATTTTATAAACATATATGCATTTTTGTTTATTTGTAATTAATCTCACCCCTCCAAGTAAACGCGACCACGGAATGCTACCAAATGAGCCAAGTAAGCTGGAGCTGGATAAGATACGGCACGATTACAACGTGGAAACAAATGACATAGATTATATGTTAATTTTTGCAAGAGGTTTATATCGAAATTGGATTCATCCAGAATAACATTGTAACGTGTGGGTCTGGCTGTACCCTGTATGGACTGATGGCTAACCATGAAAAACTGCACTTCATTGGGATGAGTTATGTGTTGATCGACCACAGTGCCCGCCTGAACATTGTTAAAGTCCCTGTCATCCCGTGGTTGTGTAAGTGGGAAAAAGCGAGTATGATGACGTTTAACTACTATAACGCATGTTAGCTTTGGACTAAAGCCCTGTAAACGATGTGAAAGTTATATATAATTTCAGAAGAATTCAACAGTCATTTTACCATTTTCTTGCAAGCACTTCTAATGGCACGAATTTCTTCTCGTTCCACAATAGGAAACTGTCCATCTGATACACCGTCGCGATAATATATTATTAGGCTGGGGTAACTTTTCTGGTATTTGTGGTATACTTCCAAATGGTGACGAACAATCGATTCCATATCTTCGATATTTTCGACAGTAGAACGCTGTAGACGATATTGACAGTTGTAACATGCACCATGTGTGTCATGTGATGCCGCAACGCCAACTACACTAGGTATATGCCTCTGATCTGGAGAAGGATGTGTTACATCGGCACCCAAGTACATAACATTCTTTATAGGTGATAGTAAATTCGAATCCCTTTCCGGGGCAATTTTATGATTAGTACCGTTTAATTTTCCATTTACTTTTAGCAAAATATTTGAAAATACAGTTCGATCTTTGTTGGTTCGATAAATGGTTTTGTCCTTAATACATTGCGTTAATATGCCAACCTCTAATTCAGCAGTTTGTTTAATTTTGTGATAGGGCGTTCCTCTCTCGGAGAGAACAACAAACACCTAAAAATATATAGTTTAAGAATTATGTAAAAAAACAACTACCAATAATGTAATATTTGTCTCTGTAGTATCTTTATCCTTTGCAATTGGATAGGTATACATATTTTGGAATTTCGAAGCACAGATACTGATTTGAACTAAAATATAGTATAAAAACTAACCAGATCGTATTTATCGCTGGCAAGTTGTTTAAGCGTTACTTGCAAATTACGAAGATTAAATGTTCTTATTTCAGCAGTATTCTGCAAGTTCATGTTCAAACCCTGAGATGTTTTAATGACCTGTAACAACAAACAGCTTTTAGAAATAGTTAATCATCTTCATAAAAGTACTACTTACATTCGATTTGAAAGGTTCCAGCTCGTGATGTGAGATACCACGGTTGTTTTCTTCATAAAGGATGGTCCACTTGTGACCAATAGGTGGTTTTGAAGTTATTAAAAACTTTAAATTGTCCATACGCCACGCTCCTTTAAAAGTTGTGACAGTTTGTCCTTGAAGATATTCCATGTATGGCGCTGTCAACAGACGCATTGGAACTTTTATGAAATTCGAACCAATTCGTAAGCCAAACTCATGTATTAATGGATTATCGTTGTGATTGAAATATCTTAGTAATTCCATTATTTTTTGTTTACGTCTGTTTGTGGAGGTTGCGGCGTAGCGTATCATTTTTTGAACTTGCCTCTCTTTATCCTTGCGCTGTAATTTTACCAGATTTATTTATTTTATTTATTTTAAATTTTACTTCACAGACTTACATTAAGAGCTTGATTGCCGGGAATAGAACACAACTCCATGGGCAATGAAATTTGTCGCACAGTTGAGCCAACACTTATACAATTAAGATTCGGATAATTTAATTTGTATCCTCGAGATTGATAGTAATTTGCTACCGTGAGCTCTTTCCCGTCATCAGTTTTAAATTTTTTTTTTGATGCTGAATCTCCAATATCTAAAACTTTATATTGTTTGGGAAAAGCACCGAAACTTTTTGGTGGTGTATAGACGATATTCATTCCTTTTAAATAAGTGGAAACATCTCTGAAATTCCTGTCTTGTCTTATGTCTTGATTAATATCGATTCGTTGATTTTTTAAATAATCAATTATAGTTGATTCAATTGGAAACGATTTATGGGAAATATCCACATTTAAAAGCGGTTGTTCACCCAAAATAGCAGCTTGATATAAACCAGTCCATGCCTCGTAACCGTCATCTAAACTGAATGCGTCTTGAGGTCTACGGAAAAACGAACGTCCAACGCGAAGTCCAAGTTTGTGATTGTTACTTGCTAATACGACTTCTAAAACTTGAAGAGCTCTCATAGGTTTATCGGAAACTCTTTCGTTTTGATAGCTAAATAGATAAAGTACAATCGTAGTATTATATTAGTATGAGCTAAATACATCTTTTTTTATTAAATGAAAAAAAAAAAATGCATACTTTCTCAATGTTTCCAAATCCACAATAAAACTATCAGTTTCCTTTATTTGTACCTGAAACTCTTTCACTCTATTACCAGAATCGGGGACCTATAATTGCATTAAAATTTTTGATTTTAACGCTTCAATATTAACAATAAATGTTAAATTTACATACTTGAACTTTATGATCAATGGGAACTTTCAAACGTTTTAATGTATAACAACTTTTCATGCCATCAAATGCTGAAGAGATGTCTGGAAACATTTCACGTCCACACTGTTCAAATGCGAGGCGTAAAAACTTTTTAGGTTTATCAGGATTTATGGTGACATCATAGTGATATGCTTCTTTGGGCATATTTTTCAAATCCAATTTTACATAGTTAACTTCCACCACACCAGGTTTACCCAAGGTTCCACGAACAATACCATTACATGATTTCGTCTTAACCGGTAGAGGACTCTCTAAAATAGCAATAAAGTATTGTAATTAATAAGAAATATCCAGAATATAAAGCTACTAAAACACTCTAAAATATAAACTTACATAATTTTGCAATAATTAAAGTTATTTCTATAATAGTTTTTTTATATAATTTTCTATTGTAACATTTATTTGTGACTACATATATCAATATCTTACCTTCACTAATTGATAGTCCTTCCATTTGTTTTCCAATGTTTTGTAGCTGTTGCCCTTGGCCAGGTCGATTTTGATCTTGACTCCATCGACCCTGTTGAGGTCTTTGTTGCTGACCTCCTCCGCCTCCACGTTGTTGACTTTGATCGTACCGTTCGCGTTGTTGTTGACCTCTTCCACCTTGCTGTTGGCTTGAACCACGTTGTTGATCTCCACCCCAAGCACCTTGTTGGGGCTTTTGTTGCTGCTGAGGCTGATCTCCACCCCAAGCACCTTGTTGGGGCTTTTGTTGCTGCTGAGGCTGATGTCCACCCCAAGCACTTTGTTGGGGCTTTTGTTGCTGCTGAGGTTGACCACCACATTGTTGGTGCCTTTGCTGCTGAGGTTGACCTCCACCTTGTTGGGACTTTTGTTGTTGCTGATGTTGAACTCCACCTTGTTGGGGCTTTTGTTGTTGCTGATGTTGACCTCCACCTTGTTGGGGCTTTTGTTGTTGCTGATGTTGACCTCCACCTTGTTGGGGCTTTTGTTGTTGCTGATGTTGACCTCCACCTTGTTGGGGCTTTTGTTGTTGCTGATGTTGACCTCCACCTTGTTGGGGCTTTTGTTGTTGCTGATGTTGACCTCCACCTTGTTGGGGCTTTTGTTGTTGCTGATGTTGACCTCCACCTTGTTTTGGCTTTTGTTGCTGCTGAGGTTGACCACCACCTTGTTGGTGCCTTTGTTGCTGAGGTTGACCTCCACCTTGTTGGGGCTGCTGACGTTGAGATCCACCTTGTTGGGGATTTGGTTGTTGCTGTGTTTGACCTCCACCTTGTTGGGAACTATGACCTATTATGGACCATTAACCATAAAATTTAGCATGATCTCTGAGCAGTAGTAATTATTTGTGTTCAATTTTGGCTGTTTTCATAAACGCAGTATGCAATGCAACATTTCATTGCATAGAGTTCATAATAGCATTTAGAATATAACTTAAAAACTTTTATCACATAAAATATAGAGATATTGGACTATTAAAGAGAATCTTAAACCAAAAATGTTTAAATTATATTTCTAAATGCTATTATGAACTCTATGCAATGAAATGTTGCAATGCATACTGCGTTTATGAAAACAGCCTTTATTTCGATATTAATACTTATAAAAGATCTACATATGCATTTTAAAGTATTTTTGAGAAGTATGTACATATATGTTATACATATGTATGTATATGGGTCAATTAAAAAAAACGCAATTTTTGTGTCCCCGCACTTTACACTACTATTTTAGGTAAAAAAAAATGTGAGTGATCAGCGAGGAGTATGTAACAAAAAAACGTAATTCTCAAATATGTATGTTTGTTTTTTTGTTTATTCAGAATGGTGTTTTGTTTCTCCCTCTGACTGCTTCCATACAAAAGCATGTGTTAGAATTTTTAGTAAACAAAATAAAATAAAATCAAGAAAAAAGTAAATATGCAACATCTAATAAAAGTTTTCGAATTACTGCTTTTCTTTCTTGTGTTTTGCATTGCAAAGAAAGGTTGTCTTCACAATTTGCATTGGGCGTCACTTTTTTTTATAAATCAAGTAATATTACTAGTTTTCAATTTGCATTCAAATAAAGTAAATAACGTAAGGAAAGTACAAACTTTAATTATTATAAAAGTGAAAAAAAATCTTTTAAAAAAGTGTGCATTTGCTTAGTTTTTGTGAACCCATGGTAAGGGCGCGATAAAATTTCATGAGCGTCACGCTAATTTTTTTCAAAGTGAATATATTGTGTAAAAAAACTGAAGTTGACAATCACTGTTTACATGGTTTCAACTAATTTTTTTATAATTTGTGAATTTGAGAAATAAATTGCCTACGAAAACAACCCAAAATAGGCAAAGATTTCATGAGCATCACTTTTGAAATATATTGCTTTCATGGCTTAAAATGCTTAATTTTGATTTTATTTTTTAATTTTCAAGAGTAAAACTACAAAATTAACGACGGCTGAAAGAGCACGGAGATATCGAGAGAAAATAAAGCGCGTAATGAAGAATATAAAAGAAAGTAGAAAGAAAGGCATAATCGTGGTATATTTGAGTTTAATTTCTATTCTGTTTTTTCCACAAACTAAATTCGAAAGTGGTAAAAATGAATGAAAATAAAAAAACAAAGCCACTTGTCATTTCATGAAGTTTATACAGATTCAGAAAAAGAATTCTAATGATAATGTATAAATTAAATTCAGTCAAATATTTACATACATATGTGTATAAGTTTCTTCAAGAATTACTTTCTTTTTTCCATTTTTGTTAGACAGCAAAAAATATGTACCTGTTTAGTTTTGTATGAAAATTTTTGTTTTTTGAAAAATTTTTGTTTTTTTTTATTTACTATTTGTAAAAGAATAAACTTTTTTTCGTTAAACTTTAATTTGACATTATTTCTTGTTTACGTGCAACAAAATCTCTTGATCGTCACAAAATATCTTGAGCGTCACACCAAGTTTTTTTCCTTAAAACGCTTATAAATTGCAGTTTTTTTAAATATGTACATTGTTACAAGCCTATTACTTTGCAAGTAACCTATAAGTTCAAGTCTTTTTTAACAAAAATTTACATATTTTTTATCTTAAAATTTTAAAATAACTACCTAGTCACTTTAAAAAAAAAAAATGAAAAATCAAGGTGAATCGTGATTTTGTGTTTATAATCGAAAAGGTCATTTTCGCAAAAGTCAATCTTGAGAAACAAAAGAACATCGTAGTAAGCTTGCATTTCAAATATTTTTCCATTTTTAGCTATTTTCTATACATATTTGGTGTGTGACGCTGAAGATAGAAATCATAGAAAACTAAAAAAAAAAATCCAAAAATATTGATTTTTTTGAGAGCCTAAAGTACGTACCACCGGGTTCTTCATAAATTTCTACATAAATTGGCCACTTTTACAGGCGAATTAAAAAAACTTAAAAAATAAGAAAAACACGTATGTAATAATGTACTAATCTTTTCTTGTTAGAATTGCTAGATTGTGGAATATTCTACCTTATTCCTTGCGAATTTTCTCTCAATCTAATAATGTTTTTCGTTTAAAAATTGTGCAATTCTTATCTACTACTTACTGAATTCTTCTAATTTATGGATAGCTACAGTTTTCCTCAATCTTATAATGCCTTTTGCTTCAATTATTGAATTGAATATTTTATTGAATTAGTATTTTCTTCTACAGAAACAACAGGCATTTTGTTTGTGTAAAATAATGTACTACTGTCAAAAATACTTGAAAAAGTATTACTTTTGACATAAGTAAATTGTAAACAAAGTCAGTCAGCTGGGCTACTGCACTCACCTTGCATAGTTGCATCATGGAATAATCAGTATATAATGGGCCGATTATGTATAGCAACGAAACTGGAGTTGGGTTGCCAATAGGCAACGCAACTGACATGCAAGTTGTTATTATGTAGATACATAAGGTAAATTTCGCGTTTAATCTGTTTTTCGAGTAGAAACAAACAAAATATCTTAGGCATTGTTGCCAATTTGACGTTTTTCCCGTCAAATCTGACGTTTTTGTAATGCGAATTGCGGGGGAAAATGCTTTTTAGCGGTTAGCATGAAATCTGGAGTTTTTTACAGCGCTTTAGAGTTTTTTTCCAAGGTTGAATTATATGGTATAACTTAACTAGTAACTCAACCTAGTTAAAACTAAACTACGAAACAGGCTAATACCAGCACAGTCAATGATGTGCTTCGAGTAAGGTAAATTTACTTTTAACGCAAACATTTAAATTTATATACATTTTTTATTAAAATATTTTAAGAATTCGTAAAAAGCTAAATAAATAAAAAAAAAACCCAGTAATAAATGTGCTCCAAAAGGAGCAGCTTTTATGCATGAATTCATACCTCAAATCGCTTCAAACCTGCTGGTGGGATGCATGATTTTTGTACGAGGTGTTCCCGGTTTGGGGGACTACTTTCTGCTGACAATAAGCGCTTCTTTTAACCTAATCAAACGCAAATAAAGCACTTTCCTAAAGTGTTTTTTAATTCTATCTGAATGTTTTCGCTTAAGAAAAATTCATTGTAACTGAGAAGCGCGATATTTGTTTTGTAATAACTTTCGTTGTCATACGTAAATCTGTTGGCTATAATTTAATTTTTGGTTTTCGCTTTAAAGCCTTCTTCGTTGTTAGCACTAAAAAAGCATATTTCTTGTATATTTTATTCACAGAGAACACAGAGGCGTCAATTTTGGCGTTTCAAAATAACTACAATCAGCTAAAAAGGCAGGTATATTAAAAAGAGAAAGAAAATATTTTCTGGTAGTAAATTTGTAATGTGAAAAAGCAAAGCACTGTATACAACAAGAATTTTGTGGACAAAACAAAACAATTTGAGTTAGAATATTTGAATTGAAAGTTTGTTTATATGTTTGTGATTTTAATAACTAACTAAATTGTATTTTAATAATTGTTATACTTTCTTGGTATGCATTGTGAAGTTTGTGCATTCGTTAGATGATATAAATACATTTTTTTATGGTTGTATCAAACAATACAAAAATACTCTGTGCCAAAAATTAATTTTATTGGGTCAGAAAAATAGTAACATAAAGAAAACAAAAAGGCAGGTTCCAAAGAAAGAGACAAGAAAAAAACTACACTATCTTTGCTCTTCTGTCACCTCTGTTATACTCTGTGATTTTATTCGTAAGCATTTACTGCTTCAAAAGAGCGCTCGAGATTATGGGCTTTTTCTCTTAAGTGCTTAAAAAAACACGAATTTTTTTTACTGGGAATTTTTGAATATTGATTTAATACATTTTTGCAATGTAATTTTTTTAAACGAATTCCATTTTAATTACAGATACGGTCTCAAACTTGAGAATAAATGTTGTTTTGATTATGAATTTCCAAAATCTGTTGTAAGCGAAGTAGGTACAATGGCCACTTATACACAAAATGCTGAAGACTCGCACTATATATTTGAAAATACCTAATTTTGTTTGTAAATGATTAAAAACAATTGAATAAAAAATACATATGTGTAATTAATTTACATTTTATTTTACCAGCTATTTTTATTTAACGCAAATTCAAATTTTTAAAATTATTTATTTGACAGTTTTGTAAAAAAAATTTATTTAGCGATTTCTGGCGATTTTTAAACCCCAATTTGACGGGAAATTGCGAAAAAAAAAATTGGCAACACTGATCTTAGGCAAGGTTTAACGATGAAATTTATGACGTCTATTTTTAACAATTCTCTTTTGAAGTTGCTACGAAAATTTGTTTGCATTTATACGACGTTGTTTTTTGGACGTAATTTTTTTTTACAAATTTTAATTTTTGTTGTTGTCAGGGTTGATTTTCTTGTTGAATCTTCTTTAGTTTATAGTTCGTATTAAATTTTTTTTTGTCTTTTAATGAATAATTTTAAATATATGGACACAAAAAATCACACATAGGTATAAATAAATAATTACAGAAATCCAAACAAAATAATTATTTTTCTTGTTTACAAAAATTACCACCCTTTTTATTTATCCTGAAGAAGCTACTCAAAGTGTAGCGAAATATTGCAATAAAAATTTAAATATTTTTTAAAAAGGTGTAAAGCTTTAATAATTACCAAAAATCTTATTTATTTATTTTCAGTTATTGAATTTGTAAACGAACATTTCAATAAAAAATAAGAACAAGAATAAAACGGAACAACAGAAATGAGTGTAAAGAGAAGTATGGAAAAAAAACCATGAAAACAAAAATCGTGTCATCTCGCCAGGAGAGTTTCTTTGGGCGTCCTGATCTTAGCTTGCTTCCTACAGGGCCAGTGTTTTTGAACTTTTTTAAAATACACTGAACCGTAGCAAAAGCTTTGTTAAAAAGTTTACTGATTGCGCGGTTAGATTTTTCTTTTTTGTGTTCTTAAAAAACAAGATTTTTTACATCCATTTTATCCATCCTCATCTTGTTATTTTGTAACAACTTATTTGATTGGCGAATTGCTAAAAAGTAATTCAGCAGCCACGTAAACTACCTGAATTGCAAAAAAAAAAAACTAATCGTTTTTGAACTGCTACTCTTTTTAAATTATAAATAAAGCAAGAGAATGTAGCGTATGAATTCTTTTGTCTCTTTCAGTTTTTTTTTTTTATCATATTTACCGTTATTTTTATATTTAAAGAAAATATATATAATCGTAAATAGCATTCGAAATTTACTTCGATTTCTGTCAGAATACAATAATAATAACAACTATTAGCAAACAGTTGATGTCTTTTATATGTGATATTAACTAAAGCAAACTACATATTAAACTTTTCGAGTTCTGTTGTTAGGATATATACATATATATATGTACATAATACATACAAATCGAATTGCGTTATTCCCCCATTAACTTACATATATATTGTACATACATGAGATAAAAAAAATTGTGTATATTAAAAATTACCTGTTTGAGAATTCTGGGTCTGCTGCTGCTGCGATTCACTTTTGTTGGAAGTGGATGCTTCAACTGTCTTATATTCTAAAGATTAATTATGATGAAATAAGAAATAATATGTATGTACGTGTAGTAATTCCTCATATGTAGTATACATATGTACAAATGACTTACTATTTTTCTTTCCCATTTTCAGTTGTTTATTTAAAACTATAAATTGTTAACTTTTTGCTGTTTAGATTGGTTAATCAGTAAACAGAATTATGAAAATTATAGTTTGTTAGAATATGTATAGAAACTTGTACTTAGTAAAATTTATTCAGAGTCCAAATAATAATTTTGCTGTTCGCACTTGAAATGTTCGTACAATACGAAGAGCTGTGAATGTTTTGAGTATCTGGATACTCAATACAATCACGGTACCCAATACCAAAATGAGTTACAAAACTCATAACAATTCAGAGTTGTAAAAGTATTGAGTATCTGGATACCCAACATATAACATTGATATTTTCGTGTACATAATATGATGAGATTGCTTATACCAACTACCTCAGTTGACACCAAAATATAAATTATTAAACAGTTGTTATGAGAAATCTCATCACAACTATCTTATAAGATAAACTATCGAAATGTGTGTGTATGTAAATTTATTAAATAACTTAAAAAGGCAATGTTTTTATAAAATTGCAACTGTTTTTTATTTATGTATTAATTTCATAAAAATGTTTTAAAATTTGGAAAACAAGAACACTTTCATACCGTGGCTTTTTAAAATTTGTGAAGAGTCATAACATTCTGTTCCCCTTGCTTAAGATTAATATAAATAAATTAGTTTTCTCATGCTGCTGGCATTATCTCTTATATTTATCAGAGTTAATTGCAGTTTAAGACACTATGTCAAATATATAAACCATAATTTTATTAGCTTTTGTTTAAAAATTTACGATTTGTTGTCAGTATATTTGATCACGTGTAAACATTCTTGATGTCAAGAACAATGTTGTATGTTATTAACGCACAGTGATTGTTTATAAATGTTTTACTTTGTGGTTCATTTTTTATATTAAAACATCCAAACAATTATGGAACAAATAGAGTATACACGCACGGTGGTGCCATCGTCAATGCGTAGCCCTTACTGGAAATATTTTGGATTTCCGTCCGACAATGGAAACAACATACTGACGCGGCAAAAGATTGTGTGTACTATTTGCAATACAGCAATTGCTTACAACAAAAATACCTCCAACTTAAGGACACATTTAATGTCCAAACATGTTGAAATATTTCAAAAGCTTGTCATGCCCTCGAACGACTTGGTCACAAAACAGGATGATACTGTAAATCAAAGAGTTGAGCAACAAATGATTAGTGCTAAAGAAAGAGTAACAATATGTTATCCGCCAAGTGTTAATAATATAAATGCAGTAGATATAAAAAAACGACGCATTGAGGAGCCATCTTTATCTTTAACGATACCCGAATACGGTACCAATTTGGAAGCTGAAAGTATTATTCATGATGGAAATAATTGTAGTGCTTTATCAAATAAGGTAGATTTAGAAATACAAAGAACACACTATATCGGATATATACCAACAAATGAGACCGCTATAGTTGAAATAACAGAAACTAGAGATGAGGATTTACCCAGTCTTGCCAATATGGATGACTCAAAAAATGAACAACTTTATACATACACCGATATCGAACTACACGAGCAACAGCTCGACTCTATGGACATAATGCTGGCAGATATGGTTCAAACAGATTTATTACCATTAGACATATTAGAAAACCAGGGTTTCTGCAAATACAATCAACAATTGACTGGTGTAAAGATGGACCCTGATACAGTAAAACGAGTAATGAAAGTGATAGAAACACGTTTTATAAATACTAGTCAAATAATCACGTCCCATGTGGTTCGATTATCGCAAACTCAACCATATTCTTTATGTATTGAAATATACAATGATAATGATGGTCAGAATGTTATGAATATATATTATAACTATTTGAGTGATAGCCACATGGATTTAATCAGTATTCTATATAAGAGTAGTACTATTTGCACTAAACCTATTAATATTTCGGAACTTTTAACGGATATCGATCTAAAAAACTGTAGCGGTGTGGTGGTACCCTGTATAGATAATTTGTATGATTTTGTATTGGAGTTTACCAAATGCCATGGTTGGTTAATAAAGAGTATGAAGTTCCAAAAACAAATTTATTTGAAATCCTGTTCGTTTGTTTATTATAGATTTGCCTATAATTGAGTGCCTGGAATCAATGCTGTCTCGTAGTTTGCATAAAATTTTTGAACAAAGCGATATTTCTGAAGACTATGAAAAAGTTTTAAAACTAATGCTAGAAAAACCAAGCGTAAAGTTACTTATTACCCTAAAGTAGATTTATGTTATCTTGATCAATTTTTCTTACAGCCAACATATACAAAAAAAAACTTTATCAGACCACGGAGTCTTTGGAATAGGCTAAACTTTTTGGAAAACATATTTAAGAATGTAGAACTTGAGCAATGCGGTGAAATGCGACGAATTTATGATTACATGAAACCATTAAAGGCTTGTATTTCCCTGCTTTAGACATTCTACTATATACAATTATTAAAGAAAAATATTTTTAAACAACAGATGGCTTTGGATATTATAACGGACGAACATTTGCCATTATGCTCACTCACACGCCCGTTGATTATAAAATTGTTTGAAGAACACTTCAGCTCCATAAATCAAGAAGAGTCTTTAAAAATATTTAAGATACAAAAGATTTTAGAAAAAGAATTACATGAAAGGTTTGTGCGTATCATTGCGTGTATTATTTTTATATTCTAATTATAAATTACATTATGTCGTTTTCTAGAGTTATGGCACAACGTTTTCTTAATGAGGCCACATTTTTTGACACTAGATTTCATAGTAACTTTGCTCTTCAAGAATCAGATTTCGACATTACTAATTTGAAAACCCAAGTACTTGCACGTTTTAAACAGTTTTTACATGTAACTTATGTAAATAAGACTAATAACATTAAGATAGATCAAAACTCAGAAGATTCATTGATGAACTTTCGGAAATGCAGTAGTAAGTATTCTTGTTCTTTTAATAAATTTTTAGTGAATTTTTTAAAATTTGTTTATAAACAAATTATACTAAGGTAAAGGGTGTATATAAGATTTAGCTCAACTAAATATCAACTATTTATTTGCACAAAAATTTATTGAAAAAAACAAATAAAATTTCTGCAGAATCTTGTATAGCTTTTTTCACCTTACTATACTTTAAAAGAAAAAATTAATGATGGCATTATTCATTTAACAATTTAACAAAATTATTTTTGATTTTAAGGTTTAAAGTTATTTTTCAAACGTGACGTTTATTTGTCAAACACCGAAATTACTACAGATTTAAAAACAAACTTAGATTTAGAGTTTGAACAATACCAAACTGAGGCCTGTTTGGATTTAGATCAATCACCAGCACTATGGTGGCAGCAACAATCTGATAACTATAAACAGTTGTCGCAAGTAGCTAAACGCTATTTAACTATTCCCTGTTGTTGTCTACCGCGTTTGTGTCGCTTAGATATGGAACAACGATATTTGAAACATAATCGACGGAAAAATTTAAGTCAGTTTTGCCACATTGAAAGTAAATTGTGGTATTTGTACTACAATGAAGCAGTGTCGGAACTGATATAGAGATTGAAAACTTTTGAATATTTTTTAAGAAATTTGCGTTTATTTTAAATATTTTTTCGTTAATATTATTATAATATGTAATATAATTATCGTAATGTAATGATTTTATTTATCTTTAAATATAAGTTAAATAAATTACACATACTCGCTAGTAAAACATATAAACGGGGTCCTTTTAATTTAATTCATTTATAAGTGTTCTGCTTTTTTCAGGATTTTAGGTTTCACTACAAAATGCTTATTAACATTACAATATTATTATTTAAATTTTAACCTTTTTCTCAACGTATAAAAGTTTGTATTTTATTGCTTTTGTGTTTAATATGAAACTAATCAAAAGTGTACAATAAGTTATTTTAAATTTGTTTTTAAAGTATTAGTGGGTTTGTAACATACATAAAACTAATTATTTATTTTTTAACTTTAAGAAAAGCAATGGATCTTATTTTTTTGTTTTAATTCCCTAAAAAATTTCATTTGGTTTTTTGTTGTTTTTGAAAAATAAAAAAAAAAATAAAAATATTAATAGTCTGAGGAGGAAAAATAATCAAAATTAAAACATTTAAAACATTAGTATTTAGAAGATAATGAATTTTTGGATTATTTTTTTTTGTATGTTAACAATACATTCTATGTTTTGATTATTTCAAATGACTAAAACCGTTCGATTTAGTTTTTTGTATTTTAACGGAGAAAGAAATCAATGGCCAGTCGGACAAATAGAATAACGATAATATATTAAGTTTTTAATTAATACTTAATAAATGCTAAACAAATACATATCTACTGCTTTTCCATATAAAAAAACAGATATTTGTATATTCTTGTGAATAACGTTGTTCTTGTTTTGTGAAGGATGAGACGAAAAGGTAGATAGAATTTGGATTATACAATAGTAGCAGGGGTTCAGGACTTATAAATAGTTGTAAATGAAATTTACGTGTGTATAAGCTCTACATAATTGGCGGGATACAAGCCTACCCGACCATTCATACGTCCCTTACACCAGCCTTGTTCGTCTTCATCTTCTAATTTTTCAAAAACATCTCCTGCAATATTAACAAAATTAGCATAATTAAAAACAACCATTCAATTGTGAGTGTAGTGAAGTTTATTACCTTGTTTGAATGTTAATTCATCACTTTCAGCTCCTTCGTAATCGTACAATGCTTTAACGGGAACACCGGGTTCACCATTATCTACTAAGACATTATCTCCCTCGTCCCATTCTTCTTCCTCTTCGAAGGGATTTGCCTCAGTGGAATTTGATTTACCATTACTAAATATAAAATGCAACGAAATGAAATTGATATGAGTGAGGATTAGATAGATTGCTAGTTAGCGAACTGTTTTATATGTACATATGTATGTAAATACTCAAATAATTGACAATAATACTTACGTTACGCTTGAATTACGATTATGGGCATTTGCAATAGTTTTAGTTGTCGTTATTGCTGCCACTGTTGACGTTGTTGTTGCAGCTGTTGTTGTTGTTGGCGAGGTAGCTAAAGACTCCGGCGGCTGTTGTTTTCCGGTTGATTTCAAAGAAGAAGTCGTATTGTTTGATTTCTTCAAACTAGATGAACCCGAATATTCCTGAAACAAAACAAAAAAAAACAAAGCATGTCCAATTTGAATCGACTTTGAAATTATTATGTATTGTACATACATGCAAATCTTCATTAACAGGCCTTTGGTTAATCAATGTTATAGGGGCAGCTGGTAAAGCTTCCTTTGACTTGCTTCCCTTGGCTATATCACGGAATTCTTCTGTATATTCCTATAGAAATCAATGCATTTCATATTAGACTCTCAACAAATGTTCCGATTAAATTTACCACAAATGCGGGCCAATTCATAGCCATATTAACACCATGATTGTTTGACCACCACTTTAAGTCCTTTTGATGGTCTGCATTGTTAATAGTATGATAAAATTCTTCATAAATCTGCGGCAAACTGTTCAAATGAAATATATATGTAATATAATGAATCTATTGTCATGTTTTTTAGAATTTTACCTTGGTACCTTGGTAAGATCAAGGACTGTATGTAAATTAAATAAAACTTCTTTGAAAAACTGTAAACGAGTTTTTTCCATTGTTTGGCACTTTTCGAATACCGATGTCATATCCTCTATATACACGGAATTATATTTGGTTATTTCGGAAATGGCCTGTTCATATTTTTCACGACACTTTTGTACTTGATCTTTAGTCTTTTGTACACGATCATGCATTTTTTTCACCTTAAAAAAAAAAAAAAAAAAAAAAAAAAAAACAAATAAAAAAAACTTTGTAAACTATTATTGAAAGCAAAAAAACATCAATTGAAATATTTAGTAAACGCTATAATATTTTTAACTTCCAATTTATAAGCAACTTAAACATTTCGTTGCTTTTTTAATGAGATTTTTAAACTGTGTATGTATGGATGTGTATAGGACTATGCGGTTATTCTTTACCCTGTGATAAAGAAGTAAAGGTTCAACATTTATGTACATATTTGTATTCTTTGACTCAGTGCGATAATTAATAATAAAACTCTTGGAAATTCTCACCAAAAATATCAGATTTTACCTTCTTTTTTAATTGCCAATCGACTAACTAGGTATATATGTATATGATAAAACACGGCATAGTAATAATGTTTACCCATCATAAACATAAAAGATATGAAATCTTTTATCAAAATCTAAATATTTAATATTTCTTTTGTATAATTCATAGAATAATTCTGTATATTGTTGCAAACAACATTCCAATCACAAAATAAATAACGAAATTTTCGAATTATTCTCTATTTAAAATATTGTTGGATCATACTTTTTTTGTTTACCTGATCTGGTGATAATGAACTATCAGCGGTGGCATTACGTTCTTGGTTCGTGGCACTTTTTTCTGTTTTACAAGCAGCATGATATTCGGCCTTAGCTTTTTCAACTTTAGCCAATAGTTTAGCCCATGATTTCTGGGCTTTCTTGAATAGATCCTCCATATCTTTGCGCTCTTTGATTTGCATTAAAGTGTGGTGATAGTTATCTTTTTGCCATGATTTTATTTGTGAACTCACATCACTGCAAAGATTTTCTTTTATTTTCATATGTACATCTGAAATTCGCTCGGATTCGGTAAGAACACCTTTCCAGGCAGCCTCTGCAGTACCATATTCTGGACCTGACAACAAATAAATTAATGTTTAATAATGATGCTATTAAAAATACAAGTAATTTTAAAATCTGTTGTGTCGAAACTTATACTTATTTATTTATTTATAATACTTTATAATCATAATAAATTATGAATACAAGAAAATTTTTTACATAGGTACTAACAACTAAGGATTTTGACCTAATATTTGTTAAATAATAGTAATAGTAACATTACAGTCTTTATGTTTTCTATATTTACAGGTTTTAGGAGATATTTTATAAAATTACATAAGAAAATTTAATGTTCTGTCTTTAGAGTTGTTGTTGTATTACAAAGTTGGCAATGGTTTTGGTTAGTGTTATTAAACAAATGATGTACAGTTAAGCGGGTTTGTCCTCATCTTAATCTAATATATTTTTGAAGATCACTTCTTTTTGCTTCATTAGGATATATTGGTGGAGTTTTATCTTTTAACTTTCCATTATCTATGTATAGTGTTAAATATGAAGATCGCGGAAAATAAAAACTTCATGTCAAACATATCACAATAATAATAAGTTTCAGTGGCCAATCCGCGTCACTATTATTATTTTAACAATTATAAATGATAGAAATAGTTTTATATGAAAATGTTAACAGGTCTTGCAATCGTGGAAAATAAAGAGGCACATACCTAAATAACATACATACATATATTGTATTATTGTATTCTAGGTATCATTGATTTTTGAAACCTTTTCTATGAAAACAAACATATGTATATGCAAAAACACATATACAACATAATATGTATGTATACTTGTAGCGCCAGAAGAGAATCTACAACATGTTTAGAAATGGCCGAAGCTTCTATACCTTACATTCATTGGTTTCTTATAATATGAAAACTTAAGTCCCTTGCACCTATATATCTACCCAGTGCAATAACTTTCTCTGTAGAGAATATTATAATAAATCTACACTATTCTCATTTAAATAATAATGTGAATAAACTTAAACTAATAGTATTTTATAGTAGACATGGGCACAATGAATGAACGAACAAGTGTTTGCAAGACTAGGTGAAAAGTGACAGTTTTTCGAATGGGGTAGGGAAGAGTGTAGGAGAAGAAAAACAGATTCGCAAAATGTTTTTTTTATCTTTACAGCTCTAAATCATTATGGAATTGGGTAGTTGTTTTTTTCCAACAATGATTGCAAAAAAAACTTGTACATACTATCAATTGCTGTTATGCATTCATTCACATTATTGTACACTGAGCGGGGCTGTTTTGCCTATTAAGTATTTTTAAACAAATATGACGCAACCCAAATGATGCGTTTTGAATTTAAATTTTGTGTAAAATATTTTTCACCTAAAAAAAAACACTACCTACTACAAATTCAAATCCTCAAATAATCATAACATTATACGATTATAAGAAACATAAGATATTTCAATGTCAGAAGCATAGATTAGAATCATTAGATTAGTTTATATTTATTATTATAATGAAATTACGTATAAAAAATATACCTATATCTATAAAATAATAATAAATATATGTACATATATTGACGAAAAATTATGATCAAATATTTTTCATATAGGTACAATATCAAATTATTAAAAAAAATCTGTAAAATAAAATGGTTTGACACTTTGTAATACTTTTGAAGTAACATTCATAGGTATAATTAATGCGAAAAAGAAACGTGACCCATTCAATAGAGCAAATAAAAAAAAGCAAAGAAATTTAAAGAACAGCTAGTAACCATAACAAAAAAAAAAAATGACAATTATTTATGGTATGTGCAAGTCTAAAAATATTATGGATGATACTTTTCGCGATATAACTATGTATTTTTATGTACAAATGTGTTAAATTTGACAATTGTTGTTTTAAGGTTTACCTATACCGAGATGATAAATGTAAAAAATTTGCCGCCAGATATTTTCAATAAAATCATTATTTTTTAACCAAATCTACACATTTTTTTACTATAATGAAAATGTGATAACAATAATGATGACGAGTGTTAATAATATTGAAAATTTTCTGAAATAACACTGACGACAATCTTGCTACTTCTATACTAAATAACAAAACGGACAACAGAACTAACGACGATGACTTATTAATTGTGGTCAATACAAAAATACTTATATTTAGTGAAACATTAGTGAAACCGGGGGAAAGAGAGAATTTTATACACAAACGTACATATGTGAATTTGTAGATATGAATGGTTGGGCAACAACGGGAAGTGAACATGTTTGTAAAGAATGCTAGTTAAAGAAAAATGAGTTAATCGCGTCTTTAGTAGTGTATTTTGATATAGCAATGTATATTTACCTTTTTCTATCAGTTCGCCCCATTTTTTCGACCATGCTCGTAAGCTTTTTGCATAGGATTTTTCAATATCTGCTCTCTCTTGTATTAATTGTTGTAAGTCGTTACAAAGTCTAAAATTGTACGTTGTATCACATTACCCATTACATATCGATTTTCTTTGGAGTATTTATAATAAAATTTTACTTACTTGTAACCATCTTCTATGCGTTTCGTAGTTCTTTTATAATTTCCAGGCTCCCAAAATGAATCACTACCTGCTTCTAGCAATTGATCATCGCTATGGTGCGACATTTTTCTAAAACAATAGAAATCTTTAAATTATTGAACTATGATGTTTATACCTATTATAAATAAAAATATAGTACTACTCCTTAACAATAATTCCTAGTTTTTGATATTTTAGTCAGTAATCAAAAGAAAATAAATTGAAAAGAAGTTTGTGTAAAAAATTTAGTAAGTTTTGACTAGTCATCAAATATGGCTAATACTGGAAGTGGGTTGTGTATTTAAAAGTATGTATTCCGTTTAAAATAGTACTTTTAAAATTTATTTCTACACATCTAAAATTCCTGTACCTACTAGGTATAATTATAAGATTTAATCTTGTTGTTCAGGATAAATAAGCACATTAAATAAATAAAATAAATAAACACTATTTGGGAGCGGGCTATATTATATTTCTGGTAGGTATGTAGGTAGGTATATGATTTATTTTTGTTCGAATTACATACATACATATGTATATACCTATGTATGTAGGTTAGTTACATGTTTAACTTTCGATATTGACGGAGTATAATTTTATTTATATGTTAGAAAACAACTGAATAAATTTATTAATCATCAGAAACAAATACCTACAATTCAGATAAAATAAACACGAAGTGTAGTATCACTTATGTAGATACAATATCTATCTTTACTTTATTGTTGTTTGTTTATTATTGAGGAAAGATACGACCCCTTTGAATAAACTTTAAAATACTTGGCGCTAAGAATTATTAAACAGATAAAAAATAACTTGATATTATAATTATTTTTGCCAGTTACTTCATTCCAATTCTATCTAATGTAACCCAGTCATTTAGCTATAAGCTTACATAATAAATAATACGCACAGAATGGAAATTATTATAAAAGCTAATTTAAATGATACTACTCAATTGAAAATATAAAATTTACAAATAAAACAACAATAGGCAACTACATGCTAGTACAAAATTTCATAAATTTTTGTTAAAAACAACAAGTTTGACAAGTTTCTTAAACGATTGCTAGTTTTTCCAAACAACAGCAACCAACATACCAAAAATATCAATCGTTTCACTGACCACTTAAAGAAATTTTAGTTTTGTTTTTTAAGTACTTTTTTATATCTAGTTTTTATTACTTTCTTGTTATCTATTTTTTATTTTTCATTTAAGATTTTTTATATTAGATAAATTTTGAAAGAAAGCTATTAGACAATAACCAAATGGGAGCCACACCAAAAAGATCTATTTTTCTTTTCACAAGTTTATATCGTCGCACCGTACCGTTTATAAAAAAAAATCACACAAAAAAAATTCCGCAACACCCAAAAGCTAACAGCCACTCGTCAAAAAAACATAAAATGAAAATAAAACGGAATACAATAAAAATTACACACAAACTTTAATTCTTATAGAAAAATGTAAGCAAAGGAAAATGTAAAAACACAATATCAGGGTTGCTAAAAATCCACATCAACAAACAACCAACAAATTTCAACTATATTTAAATAATTTTTGCAATATTTTATAATTTTTTAACAAACCTTTTTTATTAGTTTAAAATAAATTGTTTATTAAAAATATAGCGTAGTTATGTGAAAGAATTTCTTAGAAAATTTTGCCTTATATTTTTACTATTTTCTTTACTCGTCTCACAGTGTTGTATTTCATATAGTATTGCCAATTTCTTTGAAGTCAATAAAAAGCAAAAGAAAAAACAGAGCCGTTTTAAAACGTAGTGATGTTAGTGAGTAGTCAGTTATGATAAATGGGCGATAACAAACAGTTCGTTGGTTAATTATGTTTGAAAATAACTTTTTAATTATTTGTTTTCATCATATGTACATAAATATTTATACAATCCTTGGATACACATAAAAATATTATTATTAATTGAAATTGCCCAAAATAAGCAAAATTTTGATAATATTTTTTTTATTTTTATTTATTTATTTCAAAAAATATGCCGCAAGCCCATGGGGCCAAAATTAGCAGTACTACGAACAATTCAATAATATTAATACAATTATTTAGATATATAATATACATATAACTAATGTTTACTTTAATAAGCACAACTAACAAGCCGTTACCGCAATATGTTACTGTAATAACAATAGTACCTCCACAATACTGTAAGCGTTATTTTGTCAATAATTTAAATTATGAAAATACAAAAAAAGAAGTTGAAATATTATACCCAATGCGACATTATTTTTGTAAATTTTAAATTTAAAGTTACCTTTACCGTTATCATTAAAAACGTATTTAGAGTAATTATTTAATAAAATAAAGAAGCCATGCCGTTACCAGTGTTGCCAAATAATGAATTTCAAAATATGCTAAAACTTAAAAAACTAAGTGCTAAAATGTTCTACAGAGGAAAAAATAAGTGCCAAATTTTTTCAATGTAACAATACAATTTTTATTTCAAATCTTACAAATATAAATAGTTTTTTCTAATTCTGTGATATTAGCTTTAAGTTAAACTTGACTTAAGTTTTGTGGTCGTTTATTGTATATTATATTTTTATTAATTATTTGATTATTTATACCAAAATTCTGTTCGTGATGTCCCGTTTTTTTAGTAACTAATTAATAATAAAAATTAATATCCAATGATAAAAAACATTAAAGCTATTATTTAGAACGAGATCCCTGAAGAAGTTAGAATAAAACTAACGAAACGTTGGGTAAATAAAATAAAAAATAAAAATCGAACAAGTTTTTTATTTACGTTTGGAAACAAACATTTGACCAAATTAGCCTGAAGGAAACTCCTTAAAAATTATAATAATTATAAATATTGGTCACAAAAACAAATTAATTTCTAATTTTGTTCATAACAATTGTTTAATAGATTACATTTCATATGTTAATTCAAAAATTTACCACACCGAAAGAAATTTAGTTGAAATATTAGTAAAAGTTATTTTTTATATCTCCAAGAGTATTATTTGGAGTAAAATAGTAAAAGTTTTTTCGAGAAAAAAATTTTTTGTATCAACCAAATTATGCTAAAAGGCATTTAGCATTCTTTTTTAAAATTTCAATGCATTTTCGAGAAACAAAATGCTAAATCTAGCACTGAAAGTGCTAAAATGGCATCACTGGCCGTTACATTCATTGCCTTTGTAACACAGATTTGCTGTGGTCGAAAGTACTTTTAAGCCTCGGCTTTTTTCTATTTTAGTTAGGTTTTCGTTGGTTAATATGAAAATATTATAAATAAATTGAGAAAATATTGTTAAATTTTTTAAATCATAGTATGTTAGTGTTAATAGTGTTATTTAATAATAATATATTGATATTTTATACAAAGTATAACAAAGTGTGTAATAAATATCCACAATTAATTTGCCGGCGTTGTTATTGCTTTAAGTTGCAAGAGAATCATGGAATATTGAAAGAAAAGTGCAAGAAGTTTAATACAAAAGCTTTATTGTTGTTATTATTATGTAAGTAAATTAATAGTTGTATTATAGGTATGTAGTTGTTAATTATTAAATAAAAATATAAAGCATTGTAGTGTTGTGTGATTGCGAAAAGTGTATAAAATATATTTATCATGTCATTGCTGTAAATTTTCTAAAGAAGATAAATACAGTAATCAATTTATTAATATTTAGTCAGAGCAGCGTTGTCAGTTTAGGGGATTTATCCCCAAATTGAGGATTTTTTTTCGTGATTTGGGATAAAAATTTCCTCTTGGGGATCCGGGGATTTGTTGGGGATGACAACAATTTTAGGTGATTTTTTTTGGGATTTTATTAATAACTGCAAGTCTAAAAATGTGTGTTATTATTTATAGTGGATGGTTTCTAATAAATAAGAAGTATGTAAATATTTAAAAAAAAAAATATTTTTTACTGTTTAAAATGGCTGCAAATACTAATTTTATTAAAAAAAAAATCATAATGTTTCTTGGGAACGGCAAAAGGTTTGAAATGTACATATACGAGTATATTTTTAAAGTGTAACGCTTGCGTTGAACGCGTTTTTTCAATAATGAATACTACCAAAACAAAAATACGTAACCAAATGCAATATGAATTATTGGAAGCATTTCTCAGAATAAACACATACTTTAAAAATAATTCAATTTGTTGTGAGAAATTTAATCCATCTGCTGAAATGCTAAAGCTTTTTAATACAAGCAATATGTACAACAACATTTCTGAGGCTGATGAATCAGAAGATTTTTCTGAAGTTTTGGAAATGCCAAACTCTGGTAAATAATTTTTTATTCATAATTACACATAATTTAATATATACCTGGAATTAAATTATGTGTAATTTTTTCTTTACAAGATTTATAATTACAAATCGAATTAGTTTGAATATTAATATATGTAGCTATCGATAAAAATGAATTTTATTAAATAAATATGTTATTTTTAAAATAAAATAAAAATTAAAAAAAAAATTAAATCAAAAAATCAGTTTGGGGATTTTTGGGGATGACAAATCCAAAATTGGGGATAAGCTCTAAAAAAAACACTGGCAGCACTGAGTAAGAGGTTCAATTTTGTTCTATTTTTCAGCAAAAGTTTATTCGTGGGAGAGTAATAGCAGACTTTATTTTATTCAAACAAATAGCTAATTAACTGAAAATCAAAACAATATCATGCAATTTACAATAATTAAAAAATTAATATGCAAACTCTCAAAATTTTAATAATATAATTAAAAATTATCTGTAGCACAGAGAAGAAGACTTTTAGCTTTGATAAACATATTTAACTCGTTTTCCTCAAGCTTACAAGAAAATGTAGGTTATATTTTTCCAATTCCTTGTTAAGAATTTGGTTTTGATTAAGCTCCATATCCAGATCGATTGGGTACCATAGGGTCTCTTGGTAGGGCAGGTGTCTTCACAACATGCTGATCATCAATCATGATTCTTACACTTCGCACCATTTGCACCACGGTTAGTACTATTGGATAGTAGCAAGAGGCATATTTGACTTAAAATATTTTTTTTATAGATATGCCTCTTGCTACTAAGTGCGCCAAAGCTCTTAAAGGAAATGGTTTCTTTTAATTTAATTTATCCGGTGGTACTTTTAGGCTCTCAAAAAAATCAATATTTTTGAATTTTTTTTAGGTTTTCTATGATTTCTATCTTGAGCGTCACACACCAAATATGTATAAAAAATCGCTAAAAATGCAAAAATATTTGAATTTCAAGCTTACTACGATGTTCTTTTGTCTCTCAAGAATGACTTTTGCGAAAATCACCTTTTCGATTATAAAAACAAAATCATGATTCACCTTGTTTTTTATTTTTTTAAAGTGACTAGTTATTTTAAAATTTTAAGATGAAAATATGTAAATTTTTGTTAAAAAAAAAAGACTTGAGCTTAGAGGTTACTTGCAAAGTAATAGGCTGGTAACAATGACGCTCAAGATATATTGTGACGATCAAGAGATTTTGTTGCAGTAAACAAGAAATAATGCCAAATTTAAAGTTTAACGAAAAAAAGTTTATTCTTTTACAAAAAGTAAATAAAAAAAACAAAAATTCTTCAAAATCAAAAATTTTCATACAAAACTAAACATGTAGGTACATATTCTTTGATGTCTTTAACAAAAATGGAAAGAAGGAAGTAATTCTTGAAGAAACTTATACACATACACAATAAAAATTAAACTAAAATAACCACGATTATACCTTTCTTTCTTCTTTATTTTATATTCGTCATTACGCGCTTTATCGAGCTTTATTCTCTCTCGATATCTCCGTGCTCTTGCAGCCGCCGTTCATTTTGTTGTTTTACTCTTGAAAATTAAAAAATAAAATCAAAATTAAGCATTTTAAGCTATGAAGAAATATATATCAAAAGTGATGCTCATGCCTATTTTGTTTTTTTTTTCGTAGGCAATTTATTTCTCAAATTCACAAACTATAAAAAACGAGCTAAAACCATCAATTCAATTTTTTACATTTAATATATTCACTTTTAAAAAAATTAGCGTGACGCTCATGAAATTTTATCGCGCCCTTACCATGCATGGTGTTCACAATAACTACGCAAATGCACACTTTTTTAAATAGTTATTTTTTGCTTTTTCACTTTTGTAATAATTAAAGTTTGTACTTTCCTTAAATTTTTGCCTTTATTTAAATGAAAATTGAAAACCAGTAATAGGTAAAAGTGACGCTCAATGCAAATTGTGGGGACAACCTTTCTTTGCAACGCCAAATTCACACTAATTAAGTTTTGACGACTATAACAAATCAAAACACAAGAAAGAAATGCAATAATTCGAAAACTGTTATTAAATGTTGCATATTTACATTTTTCTTGATTTTATTTTCTTTACTAAAAATTCTAACGGGGGACACATACTTTTGGTATGGAAGCAGTCAGAGGGAGAAACAAAACACCATTCTGAATAAACAAAAAAACAAACATACATATTTGAGAATAAAGTTTTTTTGTTGCATATTCCTCGCTGATCACTCTTACATTTTTGTTTTTTTTTACCTAAAATAGTAGTGTAAAGTGCGGGGACACAAAAATGTTTTTTTTTTTAATTGTATGTACATATGTCTAGATTCTAGAATTTCTACAGCATGAGAGAGTAGCTATTTTTCACTTGTTGGTAATGATCATATTTTGAGACGTGTTTGTATCATTGTAATTACTACAACTCGATTAGTACTCATAATTGGATTGAATTGTTTTGTTGCCTTGTTGGGAGTTTGGTTATGGCTGATATCTTGATCACATAAATATATGTATGTATGTACACCTAATTCTGTTTTTACACGTGTTTTTCCTTATCTCCAAAAACCTATTGAAATTAGTGAAAACAGTGAATTTTATACCCTTCACCTTCATGAGAAGGGTATATATAAGTTTGTCATTCAGTTCGTAATTTCCAGAATATAATTTTCCGACCCTATAAAGTATATATATTCTGGATCCTTATAGATAGCGGAGTCCATTAAGCCATGTCCGTCTGTCTGTCTGGATGTTGAAATCAGTTTTCTGAAGTCCGCAGGTATCTTCGAGATCCAAATCTTCAACAATTCTGTCAGGCATGCTTTCGAGAAGTTTGCTATTTAAAATCAGCAAAATCGGTTTAGGCCAACCAGAGTTATGGACCGATATGTGAGACAACCTCCATAAAAATTTTATATTTTTTGTCTATATTATTGCAATATTTTGAAATATATTGCAGATAATCCCATGAAATTTTGTATACGTTGTTTTTATGATAATAGAAGAAAGTGTGCGCAAAATAGTATGAATCGGTCCATGATTTCTCATAGCCCCCATACAAAAATCTTCCCGAAATATTGCTCAATTATACATAAATGCCTATAAAATTGGAATATCAAGACAAAATTCAGCAAAAATAAGTTTTATACAAAAATAAATCGCAAAACGAAATTTTTTTTAGTTCGGTCCGTTTGACCATAGCCCCCATATAAAGTCCACTTCCAAAATTCACTTAAATGCGTATAAAACAGATATAAATAATGTTAAACGACTAAAACTTGATATGAAGAATCTTTATAGGCAAATAAATTGTTGTACTAAATTTTATGGTGGTCGGCCCAGAATTGGTCATAGCTCCCATATAAGGACCTCATCTGAAAAATACATTTATCCCTATATATATTGTATAAATATCGGTACTGACTCAAAACTTTACACAAATCATTTACATGTATACAAAAATCATCCTACAAAATTTTGTGAATTTCGGTCTATTGTTAACCGTATGCCCCATATAAAGCCCTCTTCCGAAAATTACTTTAATACTCATAAATCTCTTAAGGGTACCAATCCAAAATTTTACACTGATCATTTACATACATGCCTAAATCAAACTGCAGGATTTTGAGAATATCGGTCCATATTTGACTATGTCCCCCATATAAGGTCCACTTCCGAAATCCACGCTAATACTAATATATATCTTAAATATACCGTTATTATGTTGAAATTCGACGTGAAATATTCTCATATGCATGAGAATCACAGTTCCAAAATTTAAGAAGATCGGCCCATAATTTGTCATAGCTGCCATATAAAAATGTCCAAAAAAACAAAAAAATTTGGGTCAAAAAATATTCTTTTCGGATTTAACCCATATTCGGTCCATATTTTATAATCATGATATATATTTTTAATACCTTTTATTTAATACAATACACCCAGTAGTTCCCGAGATATAGGCCTATATATTTCCAACTTTACGGGCCCGCCCCCTCGAAAATAGGCGTGACCGACAACAATTTTTTTTTGCTGGCATCTCCTCTAAAAGCCCTATTTGATGAAGTTTTTTTTTTTTCTTCTGAGCAAAGTCACTAAAACCGAATTGTTCCCCTGTTTGTTAAATTACACTCAAGATTATTATGAACATCAGACAAACTCTGTAAATTATGGTAAGAATTGGTAATTAAATCAATTAAAAATAGTGAAAATTAGACAAAATTGGCGTAAAATTGTCTTTCAAACAATATATAAAATAATAATTAAATTTGCACTAAGACTGAATAGAAAACACAGAATAAGGATATTCTAGTCCTATAACCAGTGTAGTTTTTTATCTCTTATTACGTTTAGGTGGAGGGTATTTAAGATTCGGCACAGCCGAATATAGCACTCTTACTTGTTTAATAACAACTATTCAGGTTTATAATATTAAATCATATGTACATAACTACAATGAGTTTTTACACAATCATAGTTATTAAAAAAGATGATATGCGCTCTAAGCTTAAAAGTAATGTAAAAATAATGTATGTATGTATGACAAGTTCATTTGATTGTATGCAATTCCCCTTAATTTGTGCTATTTGCAATTGCTGACCAGTAAATTTGCTTGTATCCACATAAAGGGAATTCCCCTAAATTTGTGATATAAACATATTTCACAAAAATTAAATTCAACTAAAAAAAATTTAAGCCCAAAGATTTTGAATCGTGCTAAAGGGAATAAAATCCTGTAAGAAATTTAAAATTTGTTTATTTTCAAACCGTGTTCTATACTTTCTTACGTGTTAAAAACAAGTAAGAAAGTATAGTCGGCCAAGCCCGACCATATAATACCCTACACCTAGTATATGTACTATAAAATAGTTTTTCAGAAATGGGCGTTATATGGGAGATATCACCTATTTTGGACCAAAATTTAGTGTCATGATTTCTGTGAATATAAATATTATATGTGTTAAACTTTATCTCGATATAAATACTTTTAAAAGATTTATGGAGGTTAAAGTGAATTACGGAGAGGGTCTTATATGGGAGTTTCGATTAATTATGGACCGACCATTATAAAATTAGGTGTCATTATTTCTGTATATAAGAAACTTATTTGTGTCGAATTTTATTTGATTACCAACATTTTTAAGAAATTTATGACCGTTAAAGAGATTTTCTAAAGTGGGTCTTATATATAATTTAAATTTTTTATTATAATCACATTAATTAAAATATGTTTATAACGACACAATTATAGTTCTTAAGATACATGTATAATTGGCCACAAAGGCTTTCTATGTATTGAAATAAAGAATTGAATTGAATTGAATATGGGAGCTACGACTAATTATGGACCGATCACAATAAAATTGTACCGTATTATTTGTATATATATGAAATATGTATATTTGTGTTAAATATTATTTGGATATACTTTAAGGTGGGTGTTGGACCAATATTTCTGGTGCTGGTGTAGGGTATAAAAACCGTGTAATATAATTATAATAATATATGTATGTAGACATTAAATATTATATTATGATAATATTATATTATAATAAAAATTATAATATTATATGTAATATTAATATTAATATTTTAATTTAATTTATTAATAAATTCATTTTCGTTGTAGCGAAATATACATACATACATACATATGTATGTATGAATATTTCCTCAACCTTAATAAAGATTTAATGGTTTATTAATATAGTGCAGAATATAGAAAAACTAAAACCCTAGATTACATTCAGAAAGGTGGAGAAGCAACCAAAAATATATCAATGATAGTTATAAAAATCAAGAGAAAATTTAAATGTCAACATATAACTTGCAAATTGTTAATATCTTTAAGAATATGAATATATACAAAACATTCACGTCTATAGAACCAGATGATAGATATTTTTTTTCAAAAGGCCGACAACTGCCTGCCGTCCTGTTACTAATTGTTTATGTAGGCAAAATTGTTGTTTGGTAAATACATACATACATATGTATGTACATATGTATGAGGCTTTCCTTCTATACACATGCACAAGTGATACCAATTGCAATAAAAGCAGAACTAATTGTAATGGATATTTTCGGGTGTAGTTTTTTATTTTTAATTTCATTATCATGCTACTGCAACATCAACCTTTTTTTCATACAGATTGAATTTTAACAAGGTCATTGTTTGGGTAGTGATTAATTTATCAAAATGCTTAAAAAATAAAATTCAACTAAGTACGTGCAACCTTGAAAAGGTAGCTAATAAAGTATGGAAAAGGGAGGGTTGAACAATTTCCACCACTCTAATAACAATTGGGTAGCGGTGAGCTGAATCACAACAGCTGTCACATGGACGAGCATGAGCCTCTTACTTCAGTAAAATCACTTGATCTATTTCTTTTTAAGGTTTAAAGGGGTTTGTTTTTTGCGGTTTTAAATAAAACTGCACATTGAAAACTTGTTTATGTTTTCTTTTGTAGTATGATAAATTATTAAGCTCTTATGGCGGCGTGATTAAATTAACCCTCCAAATAAAAATTATACCACAGACAGTTTTAAAACAATTTCTGAGTTAGTATAACTAAATAAATCTGGTAATACGATTGAATAACTAGTTAAATTGAATTTGTTCATATCTTGTGACTTTTTTGCAGTATGCAATTGTTAACTAAAAGTGGGTGTTCATAAATGAAATGAACTTCATTTGATTTTAAACTAAAGTATATGTACTATATACATACAATATTAACAAACTAGTATGTATTTTAGATTTTCATGAAAATCCAAAATGTGTAGATGGTTGAAAAGTTAAACATTTCGCTTTTAAGAATTTTAATTATAAGGGTTACACAATAATTGAGCAGTTGGTTTCTAATATTAGATGAAAACTAAAAAAACAACAGATTTTCTTAAAATAACTAAAAATCATTTGCGTTTTTGAACAGGTGTTCGGAAAATATTTATACATACATATGTATGTATGTGTATGTATGTATTATTAAAAATATTATTCCTTAATTGGAAATTTGTAAATTGCTTTTTAACATACTCGTAATACAATTAACAGCTGTAATGTTGAAACTAATATGGGGGACATAATTTTGGTGCAAGAATATCCAGTAGTCATGTGAAAGTGTCACCTAGTCTGCAGGAATCTTTTAGAAAGAAAGGTTTTTAATGCTTCGTAATAATGAGTTGAAATTTAAATATTTGATTAGTAGTAGAAAATAGGGCAAAGAAATGTATCTAACAATTTCAACAATTAAAAAACATTTTTACAGAAATTCTTAGAACAGAGTTTATAAAAATGTTGAAAATACCTTGAACCATAATCAGCATGTTATTTTTATCCTAAAACAACAAACACTGACATACATAATTCTTACAAAAAAGGTACCCAAAAATCTTTTTAAAAACAAGTAAATCAATTGAAGGTTGGTGATCTCTATCTATCTTTTCTTGTTTTAAGGATCTCTTTTCTCGAAATAATCATAAAAAATTATAAAAAGAAGACCCCCGTAAAGACTGAGGTAACATTTGGTCACGTTTACATTGTAATTTTTGAAATTTAATTTTAAGTACTTATTTATTGAAAAAGGGTTTTAAAGTGTTTTCTGTAAAAAATCAACAAATTATTTGTTATATTAATCCTATTTATACGATATGGCCATACGAGTATGTATCTATGGCTCTGTCAGCATGGCAATAATATCTTAATGAATGACTGACATTTCAAATGCATGATTAGACAATTCTTTGACAAGCTACAGTATGTATTTAAGACTGAAGCTACGTAAACCAAATGTTTACTACAACAACGGGAAATTTTTTTTGTCGGCAGAAAATCAAAGTTTCTGTTATTTGTTGCGCTTGCGTTAAACTCTTAAATAATTACTTATAACGAAATTGATATTTGATTTTTGATACATCTGAGTTATGTGTATTGAAGTAGCAAAAGGTGTTTATTTGTTAAAAGAAAAATGAAACGATTTTAATAGAAATATGAAACCACTAAAGGGAAAAGATTAAAACACGCCACGACATTATTTTCTTTCTATTGCGACTACAAATTTAACATTAACAAGATTTGCATACAAAAAACAACATCTCTAGATAAAAAACTGCCAAAGACTAATTATTATAAGTTTACAAATTAAGAACAAAAGATCCCGGGAGTAATAAATTGATTAATTGTATCAATGATACTCCCTCTCTATACAGACAATCATACATACAAATTTTGCTGGTCTTCTTTTTCCAATTCTTCCTTCAATTCGTGGTTAAGTGGTTCTATGTATAGTGTTGTTTGTGTGTTTAAGTTTTGTTCAATTCAACATCTGCAGCTGTTGGTTTCCATCTCTTCATTGCCTGTTGTTTGGAGAAGAGTTTACTTAGTTTGGCTTATGCACGTCGAGATACAAGATTAGTCCATTTATGGCAATTACGCTTTACAAGCCTAAATAAAACTCGAGCCACGAAAATTGTATGCTTCGTACGGGCACATCCCAGAAAAAACGAAACAAATAGCTATGAAGTCTAACATCGACTAAAAAATTCAATAACAAAAGCAAAAGCCAAAATAATACAAAACGTTAAAAGTTCAAGCATTAGTTATCAATGCTAAAATCTCTGGCGCGTATTAAAGGCTGTTAAACGCGTTCTCTACGTTTTTTTTTCACCTTCCTCTTCGCTGTCAATGCTCTTTTTGTCCAAACATACAAACGAATATTCTTAATCAAAGTTGCATGTGCATTTAGTGTCTTATTTCTGTTTGTTTCTTCTTAAAATTCTGGGCTTGATGTTTTCTAATAAAATGTGGTATGGAAAAATTGGAAAAAGCTTTCAACGCATTTTAGATGATGATTTAAATCGCAAACGCGTGTTGAAATTCTAATGTTTTTCTATGGCTTTCTGTTTTTTTTTTGTTCAAATATAAATATTCAGATTATAATCTTGATGCTACGTGGTTTTCCGGCAGAGTTTCTTTACTTATTTCCCACTCTGTCTCTATGTCTCTCTCTCTCTCACTCTCTATCTATTACACCCGTTTTGTCTTCTGTATATCTATTTTTAACAGTGGCAGTCTAAAATCATGTTGTTTAGTTATTCAAACTAAAAATAGCTCAATTTGTTGCAAAGAAATGGCGAAAAGAAAAGAGTTCTCCGACTGTTGCATGTTTGATCATGTGAAATGCAAGACTTCAATTGTTTTATGAAAACAATTAATTAATTAATTTAGAAAAAAAAAAACAAAAAGTCGTAAAAAGAGGAAAAGTACAATATGTAATACATATGTATGTATGTAAGTACATATGTACTTATGTACTTACCAGGTAACTGGTATTTTTGAACAAAATTTCAATATTAATGTAACAGGCATTTTTAGTAAAGATTGACTGCCGTATTTATAAAAAATTAAAGTAGACTTCAAGTGTACTTTAAGAAAATTTTGTATGAAAATTTTGTCTTAAAGCACACTTCAAGCTTACTTTATTTTTTATAAATACGGCAGTGAATGATATGCAATTATTTAATAACTCACTTTTCAATGACTACTACATAACGCCTACATTACTTAACAGTAGTCGTATAATGACTTATTTATTATCTGTTATATAACTGCTTATTTTCAGACAAATATCCTAACTATCAATGTAATAATTAAGTCATTACATTAGTAACTGAAGATTGATTTTTTAAGAGCTTTTGGAAGTGATTTAAAAAAAACACATACAATTTATAGAAGTGTATGAAATCTTTATTGAAGTCGATAGTACGATCTATGTACATATGTATATAATTCAATGTTTAAAGATGATTTCATGTAAATGCCTCAAATAAATCAAATCGTCTTCTTGAAACCGTATCTCGGCCAAGTCCTGCATTTTCATTTTGGGCGAAAACATATTTGTAATCATCACACGGTATCGCTCTCCATTCATAGTAACGTCCAATGATGCCATCGACCCATAATCCACACCAAACAGTGCATTTCGGGATGCAACAATTGATGCTAAAAACAATTTGCCAATATAAAAGTGCATGATGCTCTTTCTTGACCGAGCATGAATTTTGATAATAAAATTCAATAATCTGCAAGCGTTGTTCCGTTCGTTTGTAAGTCGTGTTCATGTTTAAATTATAGATCAAACTAAACATGTTTAACAGTAAAATGTTACACGAAAATAGCTGAGCTGCTAAAAACAGTCTGACAAAAAAGAAAGTTGCTAAAAATCACCCTTTAGTTATAGTGATTTTAACGATGTTATTGTACAGGTATTGGAGAGCCAGAATTTTTAAGTCCATATATCAAAATATACAAATATTTTTTTAAACTCGGCAGGCTATCATGCCTATGTCAGGAAAACAGTCATAAAATGTTAATTCACCATAGAATTTTGGCCACATTGGTTGGTGCTTTAAATCTCTTCTTTTCTTAAAGTTTTCTAAACAACCGTAAATAATCGATTTGTGGCGTTAATTTGGTTGTGCTGTTGTTCTTCTTGGTCTAACTTCTTCTATAGAAGACAACAAAAATAAATTTTGCATTTAACTTGAAAATAATGTTGGAAAAAACAAATAACTGCATCAAAATACAATTTGACAGTACGAGCAGATGAAAAACAATAACAAAACCAACAAGAACAACCATATAGACACACAGAAGCGGGCATTCAGGCAGACACCCATCTACAACAGCCTGACTGCCTGCTTTGTCAGCCACCGATTTATGTTGTAGAGTGCGTAAATTATAAAGTGTCTTTGGTATCGCCTGAAGTGACAACCCCAGGGTGCCATATGGTTTTGCGCTTAAAGGTTAATAGCCATAGGCGGCTTAATTTCAATTTCTGTTTTCGTTTTTGTTTTTGTTGTGTTTTTTACTGTTTGTTATTTTTCGATGAACGTTGTTGCTGTTGTTGATTTTGTTATTGTAAATTGTTATTAGAAAATATCATCTGTGAAATCTTTAAACAATTTTGCGACTTTTTCGTCCTATTTCGCCTACAATTTGTTACAGTTACTTAACGGGAAATTAAAATTATACTGTAAAATTACAATAACAATAACGTATGGACAATTTTAAATATTTAAGAAAATTAAATGAGTGCACCGCAAAATAGGGTTAGTAGTTAGTAGGTTTCTGTTATGACAAATACTATATATGAACAATTAATAGTTACTTCTAAGTAGGATTTGCTACCTTAACCGAAACGAGTTTAAATCCAAATAGTGTTAGGGCTAAAATACATTAGTACATAGGTTTAAGAATGCATTACAATTTTTATACCCACCACCAAAAATATGGGGAGTATATTAAGTTTGTCATTCCGTTTGTAACACATCTGGGTCCTTATAAGATTCTAAGACGATCTAGCCATATGCGTCCGTGTGTTTGTCTGTTGAAGGCACGATAGAACTTCGATAGAAAAACATAGAACAATTAAATTTTTATCAAACATTCTTTGATCCACCGAAATGTTTGGTATTGAAAATGGGTAAAATCGGTCGAGTAAGATCCGAGTTATAGACCAAAGTTTCATACAACTCAGATATTTTTTGCTATTTTCTTCAAATATGAAGCAGATAATATCATGAAATTTTGCACACTTTATTTTAATTATGGAAGGACAAGTCCTGTTGAAAATGGTAGGAAGCGATCCACGATTTCACTTTATGGTAGATAAATGTCTATAGAGAAGCCTTATCCTTACAAAATTCTGTAAAAATAAGTTTCATGCAAAGTGAAATTCTAAAACGATATGTTCTTTGCATTGGTGCATATTTTGACATAACCCCATGTAAAGTCCACTTCAATCACTTAAAATCAACACAAAGAGTCCCCCATATAAAGTCTACTTCCGGAAATCACTTAAATGCGCATAAATCTCTTATAAACATCAGCAGCAAGTTTAAATTCGACACAAATGGTCCATTAATATATATAAATATTTATTCCCAATTCGGTCCATATTTGACCGTAGTCCCCATATAAAGTTTACTTAAATACTCATAAATCTCTTATAAAAATCACCATTACGTTGAAATTCAACACAAATAATTCGCATATATGTACATATAAATCGTCGTACAGTATTTCATGCCCGTAATAGGTTATAATTTCCTGATGAGGACAACTCCCGAAAATTAATTAATCTACAAAACATCAATATCGAATCGAAAATTTACACAGATCAGGGGCCAAATTACCGCATTCGATATCAAGTAAAATTGATCGTAATTTTCTTATTTGAGATTATGGCATTCGACTCCTACTTGTTATTGTTCGAATTAATTAAAATATGTATGTAGCTGCGAAGAATAAGAACTCAACTTTTAACTTTTTGAAAATATCTTCATTGTTTTCAAAGCATTCTATAAATATTGAATAATATCATTTCATTCGCCTTTAAATATCGAATAATCTTTTACTTTCTTACAAGTAACACTATGTACTTACTTACTACTTATCTAAAGCTAGATAAATATGGGATGCGGTGGATGTGGTAAATCATTCATACCTCTACATAATTAATTCTATATACATATGAATTTTCATATGTTTGTTTATTATACGGACAGATATTTTTATTGTTGAAATTTAAATAAAGGCAATGGATAGATAAATTTGTTTGGAATAATTATCTTTGATTAGTTTATTAAAAATGTATTTTTAATGAAGTGCATTTTACACCTCTATATTTAATCTCCATCATCGTATTGTGTTTCTTCGATTTGGATATTTGGGTTAAATTCATAAATATCGATACAACATTGGAATTTTGTTTAGTCTCTTTTGTTGTTTTTGTAGTTGAAAATTTAAATATTTTATTATTCTAAAATCTATAGAATCTTAAGAAGATAAGAAAATACTATCAAAAAGGGATTAGATCAAACGCCATGCGCCATGTTGCATTTTCAAGTTTTTTATTTTTCTGGGGAATAATTTAAATGAATATGTACATACATACATATGTATGTAATGAAAATAGAATAGAATAGGAATTTTCAAATGAAATTTTAATAATTAGGTAGCAAGAAAAATACTTATAGACTTTAAGGGTTTCTAAAAACATTTTGTTATTACTAATTAATACATGTATAAATTAAAAAAGTTATAGTCGGTTTAGCCGAACCGCATTATAATCTCAATCATAATAAGACCGGTTAAGATCGTTTTTATCCAGCAACAGAAACTTGTGTAATAAGTGCCTGAGCCCAGACATAACGTCGAATTGGCGATTGAATGACAATTCAACACAAGAGATAATCCTTTGACTAGTATAAGGCTTAATTCAGTTTCTGATTCCTATCAGATATAAGAGCTGCATATTCCTACTTCATGCCAACGAATTTTTTCGACTTTTCCGGTTTCGGATTAGTCAAAAAATTCGGCGAAACTGTAACTTTTATAAAGGAAAAAACATAGATAATGGAATTTTTAAGGTGATACACGTTTTAAATCAGTGGGGGACTTACGCCTAGGCCCGTGAGGCCTGGGCCTAGGGCGGCATAATTTAAAGGGCGCCAAAATTTCGGAAATTGATTTGGCAAAGTTTTGTTTTAAATTACAGCATCTAGAAACAGCTATTCTAGTCATTGTTTGGAATGTAATTTTAGACCGTTTTAATGCTACTAGTAAGAAACTACAGGGATCACACGCTGATTTATCATCTGTTATCCAAATTTACGGTTCTCTAGCCTCATTTCTTCATAATATGAGCAATAAACAATTTGAAGAATTTGAAGAAAACGCCAAAGCGCTATCTGGAGTTCAGGATTATTATCATTATGATACTCGTCGCAGAAAAACCAGAAAACTTCAGTCAGACGAATCACGGGTCAATGAAAGAGCACAATTTTCTGGACAAGAAAATTTTCGTACAAATATTTTCTATCCCATTTTGGTTACTCTGAGTTTACAGTTATCCGAACGTAAAAAATCATATGAAAAGGTTTTGGTAAACTTCAGCTTTTTTGATAATTTATATAAAATATGTAAATACAACTGAGTTAAAAAGTCAAACTCGCCAAAAAGTATCCTGGTGATCTAGAAGAGACATTAACAAATGAATGCATTCATTTACATTATCACCTCGAAGATTCATTGGCAAATACTGAAGATGTGAGTTTTGCACAAAATTTTTGTTTGCAAATTATAAATAAAATTTTATGCTTGCATAAAAAATTTAAATATCTATGAAAAATAAGACTGATATCACATATGTATATGTATGTATAAGTACATGTGAATTGAAAAACGTATGTGTATCTAAATTAATAAAAATTAATACACAATAATTAAAAATTATATGATTTTTTATTATCACTTTTGTATAATCAAAAAGGGCGGCATGTCAAAGTGTGCCTAGGAAGGAAGCAGGCCTAAATCCGCCACTGTTTTTAATGTCATTAATATAATACAAACATTTATATTTTATTGTAAAATATTAAGGAATACGGTAGAAACGGTTTTTATTTAACTTGTTATTTAAAAATGAAAACAAAACTAGATTTGTGAAGTAGTGTCGGTACTTTAGGCCACCTTAAAATTATCTAAACATATTAAATGGTATAATTTAAAACTTTCGGTTTCTTTCGGATTACGCTGAATATCGATTTTTTGGCCGAATGAACACCATTAATATAGAATTTTTTTTAATAATAATAAATATTTTGTAATATTTGTAATAATAATAAATATTGGTTTACGCAGTTTCTTATGCGCATTGTAGAATCTGCTGGATAAATAACGAAATGTTTCATAATGCGATATTTTATTATTTGTGTACAAACAATCTTTTGTGTTACAGGACATTTCATTGTGGATTGTATTGATTTTAATGGTTTTCAGTAGAACACACACACACACTACATTAATTGTATTGTTGAATATGTGCATGTATGTATGTTTGTGTATTTGAGCACATTGCAGATTTGAAGACAAAGACACTGAATTCCACGTAATTTTTTTTATATGAAAAAAGAAATATCACTATAATTTGTGGTGTTTGCTTTTAATATGTGTGTGTGTCCTAAAAGGATCACCATCATTTGTGGTGTTGGATTATCATTGTCACTATGACAAAACCAAAAGGATCAAGGAATATCAAATAAACAATGTACACGATTTTATTACCCCGCTTTTTTCTAAAATTCTTTTAAACTATCTATCTGTGGTGTTTTTGTTAGAGTTTTGTAGTAATCACACGGGGTAAGAAAAATGTTTGAAAGCAGAAACTCGTAAAGCAGGCATGCGAAGGCAACAAACACATCTGCCGGACTACAAAAGGATTTTCTTGGTTAGGTTTTTAATTTTAGAATAAATTTTTTGAAAGAAATAAAGATTTATGTTTTTTTAAATAATTAACTCAAGAAGAGAGATAGAAACAAGAAGAGAACTAAACTGAAAAGTGCAACAGTATCAATTGACATTGTCACTGTTGCAAGACGTACATATTTGCTAAACAAAACATGTTAAAACAAATGTTTTCAAAACTAAAACAGCACGATAACAACAACTTGACAATAATTAATTATGCCTTAAATATGTAAGTTGGTACATTGGTAAAATACGAGTAGTTCTGTCTCTCGCTCTCTCTGTTTCCGTCTTAAATTTACGACCTGATTGTTAAACAGAAGTCATATGAAAAGTTAAACGATTTATGTTTTTATGATAATTGAAGCATATCTCCTTTCACAGCAACACGGCAACGACTTGGAAAAACTGATGCTCAAGAAATATTGACAATCATCTCGTTGATTTATTTAAAAGGGAGTTGACTTGAAAATTGAGTAGAGATCTTGTTAAAATGTATCAAACACTTGTGGTTATTTTAATGGCCGAGCTGCCAGATCCACAAACAACAATTCTTTTCAATTAAAAGTTCGAAATTGTTTAAGTGATAAACGAACACAGTTATCCAGATTTATTAAACATTTCGAATTTATCAAATATAATGTTGATATTGTAATTTATAAAACATAAAGTAGCTTGTAACTAATTCTGTCAGTCATTTTCTATGTACGGTGGCAACTCTTTGGCATGACACACACAAATATACAATCTATATATACATACATACATACATACATATGTACTTAACAAGGATATGGTTGCTTTGAAGATATTTATGATCAACGCCTCTGGCGACTGTATCTGTTGGATATTTTTGGGTTTAATATCTAAAGTTCCGCATTGATTGTTTTAAGCATAAATTCTACGCCTGTAATTCAAAGAAAAAGCAAAAAACTGTATAACGAAGCCGAAAAATCAAAATTGATAAAACAAATATTCTTTTTGCGTTCATAAAATATAGAAATTAAAATCGTAATAAAAACGAGCAACTAAAAATGAAGGCGTTTATTTTCTGTTCTTCAAATTTATAACGATCAAAAATACACAATAATATTTGGTAATTAATGATTCTTTTTAAGAAAGTTAAATATGTATGCATGTACGTACGTACATATTTATTTCCTAATGTACAATTTTATATGGTTTAACCATATTTAAGGACTCCCGCTGATATTTAATCATGTGTCTATGGCGGATTACCAATTATTTTGGCTTGTAATTCCCTCAAAACAAATGTCATTGTTCTTATATAAATTTGGAAAATAAAAACGAAAATAATGCTGACACGAAAAGTGCTCATAAATTAGAATTTCGGTTTTGTATAATAAAGATCCTCCCCTTTTATAATACATATATGATAATATTTGACTTTTCCCGAATAGTAAAAAAATAAAAAAAATATATAAGTCTTAGTTTATCCTTGTTTTGTTTGACCATTTGTTAGTCCTTTTGTGTTGAAAGTGTTTATGGTGAAAATATCATTGTGGTCACTAGTCGTGCGGTGCGGTGTGTTGTCCTCTATGCTTTAGTTTGTGCCATGAGCATTAAATGGGGTCATTTTTCACCATAACTTGCATATTTAAATTTACGACCGAATTGTCATACCACAAGGTAGCTTGCTACAACTCTCTAATTGTTTAAATATAAAACTCTAAATAAAAAACATATAAATTTAACATCTGTTTTACTTTAAAGCATCTTTCTTTTAAAATAAATTTGACAATTTGTTAAGAGACCGGTTAGCAAACTCATCGAACATTTACTTATACATATGAGTATAACGATTTGATACAATTTTAACCAATTTGTAGTGCACTTTAGTTAAATAATGTCCTTAAAAATATAACAGGTCATTGTAGGTGCAAGTATTTTTAAACTTCTCAATAAAGTTTTATAGTCAACAATTGTAATTGTATCATACCTACATCTAATATATTATATAAATTAAGTATTATTAAATAAAAGCCTGCCGACTGAAGTCAGCTCTAGTAATAATCTAATATCAAATATCAAATATGTATTTATCTCAGTATTTAATGACGTTTGTTCTCAAGACAAAGTTCGCTGAAGCTCTCGCCATTTTGTCACAATGATGCAATCAATCTAATAGTAAAGGGAGCCCACACTTGATAATTTCTTAAATTTATTTTATTCACATCATAAATTTTTGGTCATTAATTTGTCATTTTATCTCCCTTAATTGATTTATTAATTGTTAATTTATTGTGTTTATATCAACTCGCGATAAAAAACAAACAACAGATTTTTAATTTTTGATTAAAAAAATATAAATAAATAAATAAATTAGCATAAAAAGACATAGAGACGGACGAATAGAAATAAAGAAACAATGAAACAACAAACCTCCTCACAAATGATTGGGTTCGTGTATAATTCTACATTTATATTTTATTTGATTTTTATTCAATATTAAGGCAAATAAATATTTTGTTTTATTTTGGAATTTCGTTGAAAATTTATGTATGTATGAATGTTATTTGATGTTTTCCACTGACATATCGTAGATACAACATATTATCAATGATTTTTATAGATTTTATTCTGTTTAAATAATTTTCGTTCATGTTTTATGATAATTAATGTAATTTATTGATTTTTAAACATTTCCTACATGTTTTCTGTTTCGAGATTTAAAAGATCTTTCTTTGTTTCAATAAACATTTTTAATGTGTGTCTTTGTGTATTTTTTAGATTTACAAACAAAAATACTTCAGCTTCATATGTTGTTTGTGTTTTTGGTGGGTTCATTAAATATTTAAACAATAAAATGTTGTTTATATTGTTTGTTTTATTTGATTTTTTTTTGTGAAAAGCTTATTTTAATCTATTTTGCTAATCTTAACGAAATGCCATCAACATTTTGAAATACATATGTATGTACTTCATAAAAAACGACAGGTGTTGTTTGTTGCTTTTTTCGTTGTTGTTTTTTATGGCAGCCCTTGTTGTTAAGTGTTGGTTACAAGCATGATTATGCATGCATGTGTACTCAGTAGAAATGTTTCGAAAAATAGCCTGTGTTATCGTATTTAATGAATCTGTTTGTTTATTCAACTTTCTTCAAAACTTTAACTTGCTTCTTCTGAAATACAGTCTTTTCACCAATAGTGTGCCTTTTATAGCTAATAGTAAATGTTAGATTTTGTTTCCATTGGAATTTATGCTTAAGGACATTTAAGTGTCTCTGGGTGTTTGTATACATACATACTTATAAAACGTATGATAATCTGCCACTATAGATTTTTGCACAATCCTTTTGTTTATTTCCTTGTTTTGGTTGCAAGTTGAGCGTTTGTTATTAGTAAACACTTAACAACTAAATCTAAGTGACATCTTGAAAAGTACCAAACGAAACAAAAACATCATCATACTATAAATAAATGTAATAGAAACTCTTGAGATATATGAAAAAAAGAATCACTTCTTAAAATAAATCTTAAAATACAAAAAGGAAAAAAGTAGAGGATTGTTTAATATTACTACTCGTACTAGTGTTATAAAGTGCCTAAAGGATAATCACTTGAAAAATACATTTAGTTCATATACACATAAAAACAAACGAATACACGCACGCACACCAGCCTTCTCAAATGTAAGCTTATGATGAGTATTAGTTTTACTTTGTCCTTGTTGCTGTTGTTTATTTTGCATTGTTTTTCTACAAGGATTTGTTGGGATTTGTTTGAATGAATAAAAGACTGTGTGTTTGTATTTAGTTTGCTAAAATTACTGCAAAGTATTGCGAAATTGTTAAGCTTATGTAGGCAAAACAAACGTAAATATTAAAATATACAACAGAAAAACAAACAATAAATGTTTGCAAACTGCAAGGTGTGTTGTGACAAAAAAAATTAGACGGTTTAACTAAATCTTCGTACATATATCTAAAAATACATTGAGATATGTACTCGTACGTATACACATATATGCTTATATATACTTACTGCCGTATTTATAAAAAATTAAAGTACACTTCAAGTGTACTTTAAGCAAATTTTGTATGAAAATTTTATCTTAAAGCACACTTCAAGCCTACTTTTTTTTTATAAATACGGCAGTTAGTATATAGACTTGTATGTAGAAGAACATTAGTCAGTTTAAAAGAAGAAAAACTGAAAACGAAAACATACAAATGTTTTCTTTTTAAGAGATTGAAACCGTATTTGTAAAAATTTTAAATAAAAAGTTTTTGAAATATAGTATGTTGTAAAAATTGTAGCCGATACATTTTCCTTTTTACAAATTGATCTGACTTCTTTATTAGTAAATAACTGTATAGCTAGTTATTATACAGCATGTTTTAAAAAATTCGATTGATCAGATCATAAACCTGTGCTTTATCCAACTTCGAATTGCATGTTTCAAATTTTTATTAAAGATAATTATACATTTTAAGGTATTTTTTATTAGTGCCTTGTTTAGCATAAGACTTATTTATAACAATTAAAAATTGGTTAAAAAACATTTATTTTATTACAAATTCTGTACGTTTTATCGTCATTATCGACAAAATTTAATAAAGAAATTGTATTCAATTCATTTAATAAAAAAAAAAATTCAAAACGAATACATTACACGGTGCGACAGTCCAAAAACCTGGGACCGGATATTATTTTTCTTGTAGGGCTTGTCGAGTAAAACAAGATTCCAATAGTGAAATATGTCGGACACCTCCAACGTCCGAATTTACGGTTAAAAAACCGGTTTTTGTATGAAATATAATTTATCTAAGAATACTTGAGAATTTTTGGTGTTATAGTCGAGCAAACACAAATTTTGTAGATTTTTCAAAAAGTTTTCAACTTTGGTGACGTTTTTATACATTAGTTTATTAAGAAACTATAATACTATTGAATTTATTCAAAAAGTACGTTTATTTACGATTACAACGCATCTTTGGGTTTAAAAATAGATAAGTAATTGACTGAGTTATTTAACTTTTCATGAAAATAAACTTTTAAACATTTTACAAAATTTAATGAAATAGATATATCATTCGAAATATCTCAGTTTCTTCTTTCCAAATCTAGTAAGAAATTGAAAATCGGACCATTATCAACAAAATTACAGGCTTATAAGCGCGCAAAGGTACAAAAACCGTTTTTTTTAACGATAAATCCGGATTTTGGAGGTGTCCGGCATATTTCACTACTGGAATCTTGTTTTACTCGACAAGCCCTACAAGAAAAATAATATCCGGTTCCAGGTTTTTCTATTTCATTCAATTTTCTATCACTGTGTTATCAAATATTTTTTCGTTAAAATTAAATTTAGTGAAAACTTAAAATTATCACACAATGTCATCCAAAGTAAAATGTAATACACCCATTGCAGATGACCCCTATTTGCACAAAGTTTATTCTGACAGTATTAAGAGAGGTGAAAGAAAATGAATGCTAATAAAACAATAAATATAAAAGCAAACTAAAAATTATAGAAACATCAGTACAAAACTAGATTTTATATCTCTAAAATTTAGAGTCTAAATCGAGTGAAAATTGTGTGAGAAATATCGCCACTCAAAGAGTACTTTTAAAGAGAATTTAATAAAACAAAGAGAACACGTAATCATTTAAGAGAAATAAGAAGATATTGTCCATGAAATTGTTTAAAATTTAAATGGAGTGTGATTTCGTGGCAAAGAGTGCGTTTGGAAAAATTTGTAAAGCTAGATTTACACGATTGAAATTTTCTTATTAAAAAAAAGTATCTGCTCTATTTTATAGTATACGAGTGTTAAGCAGTTAAAGTTTGTTGTTGCGTGAAGTTTTTATTTTGGTTGGTTGGTTGTTGTTGTTGCACACATTTTCTTCATTAATATTTTTCTGTACAATGTATTTTTTTATCTTAGTGATAAAATAAATTTTGTTGTTTTTCTAATCGGATTTAATAAATTTTTAGTAAACAAAAAAATATAATTTTTTATTTATTTATTTTTTTACAAAATAATTGAATACGGTTTTACATAAAAATTAAACAACATTTAAATTGTAACCTCTAACATTCGTTCAAATTTAACAACAAACGAAAATAAATAAAAAACACCTCTAACCAATGGCCGGTTGTTTCGTTTGTTGCAAATACGCAGTTTATTTTGCAGTCAAACATTTACAGAGCCTTAAACGAATTTATTTGTTCAAAAAATTTGCTGCATTTTGGAAATTTTTTGAAATTCCTGTGTTTTATTAGATGATATACATATTTTTCTACACTGCAATTTCACGATTATTTTGTAGAAACATGATGTCTTTTAAAGATACACTATTTTCCTCGAAGACAAATATTAAAACAATTTTTTTAATTTTTTTTATTATAATTAATTCAAAATTATGTTTTACAATTTATATATAATGGTCTCAGTGCCATTAAGGCTTTGTTGAGACAACGTTGGCAATTAACACTAAGCAGAATTACTATATAATTAAATATATATATAACAGATTTATTAAAAAATATGCATATGTATATATGTATATAAAAAAATAAAATAATATACAAATAATAATAATAATATGAGAGTATTTTATATTATACAATTATTATATTAAAAGCATTTCTATATTGTGTAGAAAGTAGTCTTTTAGCTGTTTTTTGAATGAAGATATTGACAAACAATTTAGCAATTTAAAAGTTGAGGCAAATTATTATATTCCAAATTTGATTAATTTTTGTTTGACTCTTTGACATGCGATTTAGTAATCAATTTTAAAACATGTTAAAGAAGTTCTAATTGCTTGATTAACTATGGTTCTCTGTTTTGGTTAAATAACGTATGTACCATAGAATTTTAATTCAAATCACCTCCAACATATATACATATGTCCAATAGTTTCAAAGATATTCATAAAGTTGTGGTAAAAAAATTTGTTTACCCTTCTACATATTTACATATTTGGAAAGTAACTTCAATAAATTTGTGTGTTATCATACATAATATTCAAAAGAGTTGCATATTTAAAAATTCCGAAACTTTAAAGGTCTGGTATGTAAATATTCTATCAGTGTCTCGGCAGCCAGCCAGTTAACCAACAATTTGGCCATTTAGCCATATATACTCGAATAAAACACCACAGAAAAAAGCACACACACACACATGGTCAGTTGCAATTTTTAGCCAATCATCATAATTTTTTAGTTTTATGGTATTAGATGAGCAACAGAAACCCCAGTCCCGGCACAGACATCATCAAAATCAACAACAATTGCAGGCAGGCAGCATCAATTTGCTTTTTTAGTCTTTGTAGGAAAAATATTTGCATTTTTTGTAGCTATATTATTATTATTATTTTTAAAATAATAATATTATTTTCATATGTATAAATTGTGTTGCTGTTGTTGTAGCACGTTAACCACGTTAGTGATAATGTTGTTGTTTTTGTTGGCGACGTTTTGCTGTTGCTGTTGAGCAATTAAATTTTATTTTATTATTTGTTTTGCAATTTTTTATTTTACAAAATTTTCCTATTTCTCTTTTCATAAACAAAACAAAAAAAAAATCCAATTAAATATTTTGTTGATTTTTTATTACAAACATTTCAGGATAGAAACATAGTTGAATGGACCGACAAAAAAACATACACACACACACACACACACAGTTAAATACATAGAATCACACGAGTTCATTTTGATTTTGAATTTAATTTGTTTTATGAAAAAGTGAAATATTGCATAAAAAGTCATACAAATTATGAACAAAGAACAATAATTTGAGCAAGTTTTATGGTTCAGGGTTATTTGGCAAATCAAGCTACAGAGTAGGGAAACGATCAAAGTGATTTTTTTTTAAATTAATTTCTAATTTTAAGGTATTGTTATTTATATTATTAACAAATATGTACTCGTATGCATGTAAATGTAAAACATTTTTAATGAAAATATTTTTGTATGTGCTTTAAGCGAGTGCACTAATGGAGCTGTCAGATAATGTCTTACTTTTATTCCCAATCTGATAATTGAAATCTCTAAAAAATACCCACATAAATCCTAAGACTTATTCTGTTTTGACAAATGTCAAACATTTGATGTTCTGACGAAATAGGACACCTTTTGCTTTTTTTGAAAACAAATACTTGATGTCTTATCCCTGCTCTGAGACATGGGAGACTCTATACATCATATTGGGTTATATACGTTCCATCTCTTACTAAGACAATTTAAAAGCAAGAACACCAAGAAGTAAATGTGCCACTACAATAATTAAATTGGACTTTTGAAAGGTGGAGATCATTATAAAATACATTTTACATTATGTATTTAATTCTGGCATCATTGGACTATAATTCAAAATGCACACTTCTTATTAAATGTTAATCGAATGCAGCTGTAAAATGGTTGGATAGATGGATGGAGAGACAAAAGTTTGTTAGGATGGTCCCAAAGAATTTGTTGATATTCCCAACTAAATCAAGGTCTGTGTATTTTTGGCCTAGGCCATTGGCGAAATGATAAAAGGTTGCTCTTTAATAATAATATAATTGTTATTGAATTATTTTCGATTAAGTCGTAACATGTCAAAATATACACGAACAATTTTAAATTGATAATAAAAGAACATTCTTTGATTTGAAAACATGGACTACATAAAAAAGGGAACACCCTAATGTAATTACCAAATCATTTCTTGATTTTCTTCTTTATTTGCGCCTGATGATTTTGATCTAAATTTTCGTAATAAAGAAAGCAACAAACTAAAGCTAGATTTACACGATTGAAATTTTCTTCAAAATTGCTCTTCAAAATGCTTCAAACTCGTGTAAACAGCAACATTTCTTCAAAATTTATTTATTTAATAACTATTAATAACTATTAAATAAATAAATTTTGAGGAATTTTTGCTGTTTACACGAGTTTGAAGCATTTTGAAGAGCAATTTTGAAGAAAATTTCAATCGTGTAAATCTAGCTTAAGAAACGAAAAACGGAATTGTTTGGAATGCTTCTTCATTGAAGATGATGATGATTATGGAGACTACAATATGGCTGGTGGTGTGTACACGCTTGTTGTTCCTACTGTGTAAATACAATAAACTAAAATAAAAACTTTCGTATTGAGTGAATGAATGAAGGGCTTTTTCTTTAAATATGTACACAAAAAAAAAAAAAACACAATGCATGCTACAGCATAAAAAAATAACAAAATTATTTCGCTTTTAAGTTTTGTTTATTAAACACAATCGTACTTTTCAAGAGCGTGGTTTCGAAATGAATACAGCGATTCTTAAACTTTCACAGAGAAATCGAATTTAGTGAAATAACTGAATTACGAGCATTTTTAAAATGCAAATTAATTATTTGAGTTTTGAGACTGAATGAATTGATTTTCCAATTGCCTTCCAATTTTTACACAATAATCTATGTCATTTTGAATCCGTTCCCTTATAGATTTTCGGTTAAGTTGATACAAATATTTTTTTTTATGTATTTATTTTGATCAAATCTTGCAACCACTTTCCTTTAATTGCAATCACCGTTTGAGAACTGCTGTTCTGATGTTTTGTAGGTATATTTATTTAACACAACAGCTTGTTATGCTTTGATTAAATTTGTGTTTTTATTTTTCTTTTCGCCTTTTATATTTTGTTTGTGAATTTTTTTCCAGCTTGTTTACATATCGAAGATTGATGTAGTTTACTCTTTGTTAATATTGTTTCAATACTCTTCTTCAAACAAATGGGCATGTGCGAATGTTAACTGACATGAAACTTAAAAAAAATTTGAAAATTGTGGTGTTGAATTCAATAGTTTAAACATTTCTTCTTCAGTAAAACAAACGAAACAAGTTTGTGCTGGGAATAGGGAATAAGTCCACTAAGAAATGCATACAATACAAAAATTTAAAGTAAAGTTTTTACTCAATTTGGTACTTATGAATCATTTTGTTGAAAAATAATCTTATGTTATGTTAACTTTAACCAATAATAAAAATAGTGTTGGGTAGGGTATATTTAATTCGATAATGTTTGTCCCTCGTTTTATTATACTTCAGTTTTTTTTTTCTCTTAATTTTCTCTTGTTATTTTGGGTTTGAGTTTTGTTTTCTGTTGTTGTGTCTGTTTCACTGTGTGTACTTAACTAATACTTAATTGATTTTAAAATACAAATACATACGTAATAAAAAATGTTAATTATGTTTATAATGATTGTTTTTCAAACATTGCAAATGCAAATATTTTTGTATAAAATTATTAAAATGTTTTAAAAACTTAGTTCTGACCACAACGAAATTTATTAAATTTCCTGTAAACTTATACAGATTAATGACATTTTAATACGATTTTAATATTTCGAATAATTTCTACATTGCAACAAATTTGTCTGAAAATGAATATTAATTGTTAATTTTATATGATTTATGTCGGTGCCTTTTGACAGAAATTAATGCACTAATGTGACCAACTGTATTCAACATGACCTTATAAAATTGCTAGAGTAAAATTTGCGTTATAGATTTGATTTCTCACATTTAAGTTGTGAATTTCCAGTATGGAGAAGTAGATATTTGGTTGCATATGATAATGATCTTGAATGAAGTATGCAAATTTTACAAAGATTTATTTGTTTTTGATCATTGTCATCATTGTATTGTTTATCACAATCATAAAATGTCATGTTGTCATTTTATGACAATTATAAAACAGCCATGTCAAACGAACAGCCAACAATCAACCATTCATTCAGTTGTTCGTTCGTTCGTTCATTCATCCAACCAAATATTCGTTTTATTTTCACAAAACTGTTTTTTATGGCCTTTCTGTTCCTTTCCTTTGGCAATGCATCATGGGTTTGCTGTGGAGTGTTGAAACGAATAAGGGACGGAATTTTTGAAAAGTAATTAAAGACAATTGAAATTGTCTTGTCGGTGTTTTGAATGGTGTTGAAATGATGTGCTGTTGCTTGCTGATAAAGTTGCATACAAAATCACCAGCAACAGCCACAACATAATTGTCACCAGAAAATCATAAAGCTTTGCAGAAAATATTTTAAATCGTTTGTAATGACTTTTAAATGATTACACATTATAATTTTACAGTTTTGTTGCTGCTGTAAAAGACGACATCATCAAGTCAAATGACGAATGACAAACAAAACAGCTACAGGGAGTGTTAAATTTTATACCAAAAACTTTACGAATGCATTTTCACAAAATTATAAACACTTTTTCAAATGATTTACCATATAATTGTCTGAATAATCCGGCTAATTACTATCTTACATCTTCTTGTCTACAATATAAACGTTTCTTTTTGTAAGCATTTGTAAAATATCTGTTATAAAGCTGCCCTAAAATTTACTCCTTTCAAATATGTATGTATGTATGTGTGTATGTATGTATATAGGAAATTCTTTATATCTCAGAGATTTCATAATAAGAAACTTTGCTATGTACATTGTTTCCCAACCAAAACTTAATAATAAAGAATTTCAATTTTTTCAATTATAAAAAATTGCCTTAATCTGTTTCTATAAGTTTATATTTGCAAAGGAACCTGTGTAATTTGTTTATTTGTTAGATTTTTCCAAAATTCTTTTAACATAGTTTCATGTTAATTCTTCTTTTGCATTTCTTAAACGGTGTGTATGTTCACATACACAATACATATTGTGTATGTAAGTTTGTAATTGCTAAATCGTAAAAAGTAAAAAAAAGGAGAATATTTTTTTATAATAATGCCTTCATTAAGCGCATAAAAACTTTATTTCTTAATTGCCTTTGATGATGCTGAGTGAGATAGACTGCCATTATTCCATTCTGTCTTTTAGAGGCTACCATTACTAATCCAAAGCCATTGAATTTTACCTTTATTTTTTGGGTAGTTGACTAAGTTTAATAAAAAGTTTTAAGCAAATGAATTGTTATTAATTCCTTTTCAGACAAATTTTTCTCCTATCACATAAAAAACGGTAAAGAGAAAAATTAAAAAAGGCATAAAAGAACACACAACAGTCTGTGAAATGAATTTAATCAAGCGCTAATTTGCTAATGAAGTGCAAAAGATTTTTACATTTTACGGAAAAATTAAAAAATATTTTAATTTGAATTATGGTTATTTTTCTTTAGAGTTCCCAAATACTTGTTTTAACCAATGACTTAATGACTTACAAGTAAATTTGTGGATCATTCTGCTCATTTGATTAAAGTATGTAATTCCAGACAACTAAAAGTCCAGGTTTATTGCTGTTTTCCTTACTAAGTTATGTTATTTCTGTTTTAGTTTTAGTTGTTTAATTTTTAAGTTATAATATGTACTTATAAGTAGCTTTTTGTGTTTACAAACAAATGTTCTAATACACCTTTTTTTATTAATATTTTTCAAGATTTCTATCATCATAATTGTAAGTTTGAATAATAAGGAAAAGAATTTGAAAAAAAAGAGAAAAACAAGACCTGCAATAATTCATAAAGACAATCAAGTCATGATTTAAGTAGCGGTCTATGTTTGTTGGAGAAACAAACACAGCTTTTAGCTCCCTTCCTAGGGTACGAACATACACTCAACAACATCTATAACTAAATACGAAAATAACACATAATTTTTGCGGTGTTTATTGCCTTTTTCGTTTTTACTGTTTTTGGTGTTGTTGTTGTTGTTGTTATTGTATCTTTTGTCTACTTTTAATGGCACGTTTCAGGTTTTATCTGCACTGTTTGATTAGAGCTCTTAGCCTTACTCAGGGCTTAGATGTAATTTTCATGTTTTTGGAACTGAAATGAACCTACAAATTATACAAACAAACTGAGAACAGCAACAACAACGGTAACGAAAACATAATTGAAAATAATTTATTTACTTTGCGAACACAAGTTTAAACCCTGAGTGTACGATTGTAATACTTTTTCATAATTCGCTAATATTCCATCATATGAACTGTGAGAAAAAAGAATATTTTTACTTTCGATATAAAGCAATTATCCAATTTGTTACAGATCCAATAAAAGGTGTAATTATTAAATAATGCATTTCGTAATGAAAATAAATTAAAAGTTCTACTAATAAATTAGGTGAAGTATGTTCTAAATTTCCTAAACAACTTATTTGAAATATTTGTGAGACAAATGTGGATAAATAAGATAAGGATTAGGCTAAGTAAAAAAATATTTTTCAGATTGAATTTTCAAAACTTCTTAATTAAAGGAGTTTCCATCTTGATTACTCATCAAAACCCTTTTTTTTAACATGAAAGCCTATGATCAATCACACCAATAAAATCCACCAAACATTTATGTTTTTCATGATAAATCACAAAAATAAAGATAAATACCTTTTGTGTGAGAATATTTAAAAAACGAACTCAGCTCTGATCTGAATTTGTATCCATAGTTTTAAACTTATTTGCCAGCACTGCTGTACATTCTGTTGGCAGGCACAACCGCTTGCAGTTCGTTGTAAATAATTCGGTTGTTTTTTATTTATTAATATTAAATATGGTTCTGGTAAATTAATTTTCATTATTATATTTTAATTTTAATTAAGTAAAAGTTTGGCTGCCCGGGTGATGGTGGTGCAAATTGACTAGAAGAGCAGACAAGACACACATACAAAAATACATATCTGTCTGTCCACACTTTTATGTGATTATTCTTGAAATTCAGCCAGCAACCCCTTTTTCTTACTTACGGACGATATTAGGTCGCTACATATGCAGCATTGGCACAATATTTCTATAAAAAAAAGATTATAAAAAAGTGTCGAACTTGTTTAAATTAAAAAAAAAAACAAAACTATTTTTTTTTGCTTTAAATTTGCTGTGCCCTATATTATTTTATATGAAGTACATACATACATATTTATTTAATTTATTTACAGTCTCCCACTGTAAACTAACTAACTAATATAATGGCTAATTGAGTTGAGTTCAGTTTACAAATTTCATTATAATTTTTTTTTGAAAATATTCCTAATTAAAACCAATCCACAAAACAATCTTCAACAAAACCTGACAATACATACAGGTGGAATTAAAACAAATCATTGTTGCTTTTTTTTTTGTTAACAAATATCTTATTTTATTTAATATTACATATTTATATTTTAGAGCTTGCTGTTCTCTCGTTTTCTCCTCTTTAGGCTTTAATTAGCATTGTTATTAATGATTTGGTCTTAATATTTTTCAAGGTAAATGCGGCTTAAAATAGAAGTAGGAAAATAAAACTAAATGGTTGAAACCGCAGTAGTATTTATTAAACAGACAGCAGGCTAAATTATAAACGAGTTACTTACTATTTATTTGTTTTAAACATTTGTTTGTTTTGGCCAGCTAAATGAAGGGATTATCATTGCGCCGTTAAAGAAACAAACAAATAAATTAAAAATGAAATTCGTTTAATCAAAGTCTTCATCAACGAACCCATCATTATGTAAATTTAAATAATATTTGAAATATTCAAAATATGTATATTTGTAAAATACCCTAAAAAACATTTTTTATGTAAACAGGTTATAATTATGTATGAGTATTTTTATACTTGTTTTGTTAAATATGTATGTAGTTTTTTTTTTAATTTGGCAAATTTTTTTGTATTGAATCATAATGACTGACAGGCATGTCATTACTACAGCATTGCAGCTTGACAAGTTTTTTTTTGTATGCAATTTAGGAATCTCAGATATGACGTATGATTATGAAAATAAGAAATCGTTAAATTACTTAAATAATTCATTATACATTTACACTTTTCTCTTGCATTATTAACAAGACTATTATTTTTTTAACAGATTTTTATTTTCAATGAATATTTGAAACTTTTTGTTTTAATCTATTCTCAAGAGTATAAAATAAAAATGAAATGGTTTCGCAGAAAATTACAACTTTTTGATAAAAAGCAATTAACAATGGCGTATAAGAGGAATATTAAGAAAGGGTTGCTGTTGCTGCTGTTTCTGTTATAGCTGTTTTATTTTCCAAAACGGTTTCAATGGCAACTTGTGAATGAGTAAAGTGTACAAGAACAAGAACAAGTACAAGAAAACTCATATAAAGTTTTTAAATACATTGTAAATGATCTTTTTCCTTCAGTTATGCAAAAATTATTTCAAACACCGCACAGTGGGTTAGTTAAATGATGAATGCGAATTTTTAAGTTTTTTTTTTTAAGTACCTATTATGGGTTGAAATTGCTGGATTTTAAGAGAATTTGGTTTTCAGTGACGAATTTCGTTGCCTAATTTCTAATACATATTTAATTTCGTTCCATTTTTTACAATTAAATTTTTATTTAATATTCATGTTTAAAATTCCCTTGTGGCTACCGTTGCTACTCATCGTTGTTGTTGTGTAAAGCGTTAATGAGTACAATGCCGCTTACACTTGTTTATTTAACAAAAGTTGTGATACTTCCTCTTGTTGCTTTTGCTGGCGCAGCCATCATTTTAAAAGTGCGGTTTGTACGGAAATCTTTCTTTTGGTTGTTGCTGAGGCTGATGCTGATGCTGATTCTGCTGCTTCTTAAAAGTAAAGAGTTGTAGATAACAACTACAACAACAGAAACAGCAACAACAATATCAGCAGCAAAAGAAACAACTGATGTAGAATCAAGTAGGGAAACTTTTTATACATATGTATGTATATCTGTGCTAGAGTTAGTATGTATTTATGTATGTACTATGATTAAGTATTGAACATATGATGTTAATGTTGTTGTTGCTGGTTCCTTTGAGTATGTGCTACATGTTATCGATGTTATCAGTGCACTGCCTCTGGCGTTATTTTGTTGCAATCTCTATTTACTTTTTGTTATTGTTGTTGATGATGCCTTATGTCTGTCTGCCTGCTTGGTTGTCTTCTTTACTTGTTATGTGAGTGTATATTATTTGTTTTTTAAAACGTATTACCACAACAACAACAGCAACAGCAACATTGGCAAGAAAACAATTTATTCATTGCTAACATCTTTACAATACACATACACACTTACAAAATAATATTTATCCAGTACCTCATGAAACTAGATCCGCGTTGACGAATTTGTTAACCACTACAATTGCCAAACGTTTATGACTGGAGTATTTAAATCGACAATACTCGAAAACAACTGATGTACATGAAAGACCTGTGTTAGTAGCGTTATACCTGGTAAAAAGTTGCCATTTGTTGTTTTTCAAATTGCAGGTCACTTAGATATTCTATTACCCAGCAAACACTTAGATTTGATCTCAAATTGTGAACTAGCCATTGTCGAACAGCTGAAGTTTGTAAAAGATTTGAGAATTTTTACATTTTTAACAATATTTAATTATGTTTTTGGAAACTACATCATATTTCAAGGGATTGAGTTTTTGTTTGCTGGGTATAATTTATTTTCTGTACACGTAAATATGTATGTACTAAATAAAATAAGAGAAAAGTTATCACATTGTTGGCAAAAGCACTTAAAAACGACAGACATAAGTGTTAGTATTAGCGACTAACAACATGCGTTATATTTAAACATAAACTGCAAATTACACGCTAATAGTTTATTCAAATAGCAACAACTACAATAATAACAATAACAACATTAACATTAGCATTAACAGCAACAATAACAAAAGAAATAGAAATATAAAAACAAAAAGTTTTTGAGGGAACATTTTAACTACTCCCAGGCTGATTATACACTCAAGCACAAAATGTGACATTGAAGTAATTGTTTTTTTTAAAATAAGTTTTTTTTTTACATAAAATTTTTTTTTTTGTTAAAGTTTTGTGAAATTTGTTTAGAAAATTTAATAATGAAAAACTTTTGAATTCTGTGTTTCAAAGACACTTTATTTATACAATCATTTACAAAAATTTCAAGTTAGGTAGTACCCGAACTGAAATTATATTGTAGGGATGACGGTTGCTTAGCCGACCTTGCAAAATAATCCGAAGTTATAGTTCCCAATATTATTATTTTATTAAGGTTTGATAAAACTGTAATGAAATAAAATTGCAAAATAAATAAAAGGTAGAAATTTTAAAAAACATACAACATAATTTTCTCGAGTGTAGTTGCTACACCCCATAGTTGTAGGAAGTAAATTAATGTTTGCAGTAGCTTGTTTGTAATAAACATTAAGTAATTTTGCTGATATAGACTTGCGAATTGAATCCTTATTCTTCTTCATAGTCTCCTTCATCATCTGCATGAACTTACTTAATTATGAATACAAAAATACATAATAATACCTACTACTATTAATATTTAGATACTAGAAAAAAAAGTAAGAGTTGTTTCTTATTTTTTAATTAATTTCTTTACCAAACCCCTTTTTACAAACTTTACTTCATTATTCTGCTGTTGCTCCGCTGCAAGCAACAACATCTTTCTTGGTTTTGTGTTTTTTATTGTTGTTGTTGTTGTTGATGTTGCTTTGTTTGTTGTAGTTTTTTACAAAAATTGTAGAAGAAAATCCTCTTAACCTTCTTACATTTATTTTTGGAGGGCTTTTAATTGCTTGTGCTGGTTGTTTGTGTGCCGGTGGAAATTAACTTTTGATGCTGTTCTGTGTTATTTGTCTGTGCTGCTGGAGATGTTGTTCATGGTGATGACGATGATACTCCTGTTTAAGGGCAGTTCTTTTATTAAATCTTATCAAGCTTTCTTCTTTAGTTATTATTACTTCATGTTGTTGTTCATGCTGTTGATGCTTTAATTTATTTCATACATTTTTTCGCTCATCTATTATTAATTTTGTTTGTCTTTCTATCATTTATGGTGTATAAATAAGCTACAATTAGTTTTGATACTTTGATTTCAGGTTTTGTTTTCACATTTTTCTTCAAACTGTTGTTGGTTTTAATGCAACTTCCTTTAAGTATTTTTCTTCATACTACTTGGCTTTGAAAATGCTTTTATTTGTGGTGTCCACTGTTTTAATGAAAGGAATTATGTTCTTTTAGCCCTTTTAAATTATCTGCAAAGCTGCAAATATATATTGTATAAATGTCTCATGATTTCGCAAGATAATTGAAAGTTAGCTTTGAAGTTTTTATTTTGAATAGTTTTCTTTCTTTCAGTGAATTCGCTGTATCAGATTTCAACGTTTATTGTCTATTTATCAATTGCAGAGTATGTAAAGACAAGATCACCTTGTTAAATTCATTTAATTTCTCTATCTTGTTGTTCGATAATAAATCAAATTATTTCCTTTGAAAAATGTCTCTCTAACGATTCCAACTTTCAAACTACGAGTACAAATTAAAATTACAACTCAAACACATGTTTCTTCAACATGCTGATTCTTGGCCCGATAGAAATACTGGCGCTGCCATTGCCGTTTGTGCTCTTCCTGACTATGCAGTTGATGATGCCATACATTCTCACATTACCATTCCATTCTGTAAAAAATAATTGATCATATTCTTTCATTCCTTATGACTTCCACTTTGGTAGAAATTGTCATTTAATATGACATAAAGATTTTAATCTATAATTGATCATCGAGAGTTTTTTTTTTTATTTTTGTAAGTTTGTTAAGAGAACAACAATATGTAAGTATGTAAGTGGAGGTAAACGCGAACGCAGAAGATGTATATTGAAGATTGTTTTCATTTAATGATCTTAATGATCTGCTGAAAATAGTATTAATCAGTCTTACAGATGATGCTGCTAAAATAATGATTTTATTTATTTAAAATTAGTTGATCAGGATGAGGAACAGGTAAAATAATTAAAAATATATACAATACTGGACAATGAAACCAGTTGAAGTTTGTATTGAAATTTATTTCAAAAAGAAAACTCAAATTTAATTAAAACTGATCTGAAACTAACCTTAAAGCCACTGTATGTCACATGATATGTAATTGTTTATTCTTTCCGAAACACTGGGTTCCTGCAAGACATCAATCTTATTTTATTTAATCTTATCTTATCTAATATAAGATTTAACCACTTGTTAACATTTCGCTTTTAATGGAAGTGCATTTTACTCTTTGCGCTCGTTCGTTTATTAAACTTAATCAATTATATCACAACTCATATTTGTTTAGAATTTTCTTTTGGGGATAATTAAAACTGAAAACTTCTCTCTTACTGGTGTTTACTACTGTAACTAATGTTTTTGTTGATCTAATGATATGACTTTAATAGCAGAAACATTTGTATCTATGCTTTACAGTGTTCATATGAATATGTGCATGTTTGTGGATACCAATATGAATAAATAGTTAAATGAATCATGTGTGTTGTTGAAGTTTGAAAAAAAAGTTGGCGATAATTAAAATGATTAAAAATTACGATGTGGTGGAAATATTTCCTTAAGACACAAGTGAAACCGGAAAAAAAACTAAAGAAATAAACTTTATTTTTTAACAAATGCCTTCGGTAAATACACTCGAAAAAAATGTTAAACATAAAACATGATTAAAGTCATGGTGCAAATATACAAGGTGAGTGCAGTAGCCCAGCTGACTGACTCTGTTTACAATTTACTTATGTCAAAAGTAATACTTTTTCAAGTGTTTTTGACAGTAGTACATTATTTTACACAAACAAAATGCCTGTTGTTTCTGTTTTGTGTTGTATTTGTTGTCGATTTGCACTCACCTTGTATAGTTGCACCATGATTAAATTCATAAAACATAAGGAAAATGTTTATTAGTTAAGTTATTTTTTATATATATATATTTTACTGAACTTAATTTTTGGAAATGTCTTTTGAATACAACAATCAGCAATTTGGCTAATGTTTAACTATGCTTCTTAATATTTACAATATATACATACATACATACATACATATATATATTTGTACTTTATTTAAGAATACAAGACAATATTACAATATATAAAATAATATACAACTTAAATAAGAAGAACACGAAGAACATAGGGATAAAAAAAATAATAATAAAATAATTTTTCTTACAGACAATCATTCAGCTGAATAAATGGTAAGTTTAAAATTATTTTTGTTATTGTCAAAATTTTTAAGTTATGACTTTTTCCCACTCAATAGTAAATTACTAAAATGATTTATTAAAAAACTATCAGTATTTTTACTTACAATTTGTCGTAAGTGTAACAGCCGGCGCTTTCTTTAGCAGTCTGTGAAATCTTATTCTCATGTGTAATAGAAGATAACAGAAATATTAAACGGTTCTTAATTAAAGATTTTTACAAAAATTTAATTGAGATTTTTCTCCCATTCAGGCCAAATCTAAGGAAACATTTTTCATAAAATTTAAACCTAAAAAGAAGAAAAGAGAAATACTAAATGAATTATTAAAGATATTAATTTAAAGAATAATTAATGGTGTCTAATGAAAAGATTTGCGTGTTTGTTAATCAAGCCTTTTTCGTTTTAGCCCAGGGATAGATCGAACTTCTTTATTCGTATAAATTTAACAACAAGTTGTACAATTAAGGGAAAAGAACTTTAAATCAAGTTTGCTTCTTTTGCATAATTTTATTCAATTATCTGCAATTTTATACATGTTCTGTGCCTTGTTTCTCCTTCTTAGTTTACCTTTGCATACATATGTATATATTTTTAATGCATAAACAATCATGCAAAAAATAAAAATAATTCGAAAATCCAACCATTTTTGTAACACCTTGTATTAATCTTTATACAGAAAAAGCTAAAAAAAATATAAAATTGTATTTTTGTTAAAAAAATAATTATACAACATTTTACAATGGCTACGGCTTCTCCATCGTCATCGTCATCGTCATCATGACCAAACTTGTAAACAGACGAGAATGAATGAGTATTGTCCAAACTGTCAGCACATATAAAGAATATGGTAATGGTAGTCGCTTGAAGGCATGGGGATGTAGCCTCAATTTTAGTTTTAGTTTTAGTTTCATTTGCTTTGATACTAAAAACATTCGTCCAAACTATTAATATAGTTTAGTGATATCTTTCTGAGAGTGTTGAAATCAAGTTATACCCACACAAATTTTAATCATATATCTCATATTCTTGTTTCTTATGAAATTCTGTCAGTGAGTTTGTTAAATTGTGAAAGATATCACAAGATCAAAATACAAATAATTGTGAAAAATCGCATAAAAAAGATTTAAAGAATGCTTGTTTTCAATTCTGTCGCGAACAAAATTTCGCAAAATTTCAATGTCATTGTCTGAGAACTGAAAAAAATTAAAATGTTTGTGTTAAAAATTATGTCCAAACAGGAACTGATTTATGCTTGTATATTAGTCAGTTATTGTCAGAACTGATTTTAATATTTTCCATTTCCGAATTCATTTTTCTTGACTTTTGTGGCTTTAAGGATCGGATCATGTTTGTAAATTTTTAAGTATTTTTAATTAGAATACTGGCTGTGGTTTTCAATGGCATACTTCCCATCTGTAATGTTAACTTGATTTTTTAAGTTTTGTTTGTTGAATCCTTATTTTGCAAATGGTCATTTCCATACTCTGTACTCTGTATATTAAATGTTTTGCAGGCATTGCAAGCAATAAATCCTATTCTTTGGTAAATTGTCAACTTTGACAAAAATTCAAGGTCGGTAAAAGTACAAGATTTTAAGTATTTTCATATATATTTTAGCACGTTAGCACCTTTTGGTCTATAAGATATGTGTGTAAATGTATGTATAGGTGGTCATATGCCAATGTCTGTGTATGAATGTGTGAGGTGTTATTTACAAATGAGGCAGCAGACGTTGGAGGTTGTTGTGCATTGCATGTGTGTTTGAAAATAAATGTGAGGAAAACAAACGAAGGAACGAAAGAAATTCCATTTTGAAAAATGTCATGGCATTTTAAACACCTTTAACTTGGTTTTTGGACTTGACTTGACTTGACTGGACTGGACTGAACTTCTTCTGCTAGTTCTTATAGCTGTTGTAGTTAAAGCGTTAAAAGGAAAGTAAAATTGTCTCTTAGAATGCCGCAGTTTAACAAGTTTTTTGTTGCCGTTTGCTGTATATTGTTTGTTGTTGCTGGTTTTAAGTTGACACTATCGATGGCTTTAAATTGTCAGGGCATTCATTATAATTGACACTTTAACTTCTTTTATACTAAAAACGTTTTATGGTTATTTATGGTGAAGACGATTAGTTAAATGACAATTTCATGAGCAAAAATTGCTTAGAAATTGTTTTCTAAGAAACGTAATTTTCATTTCTTTAAAAAGCAAAAACTTTAAAAAAAAAATCTAAAATAAAATAAATAAGAAAAGGAATTCAATAGAAGTGCATTTATTCATTTGTATCTTTTTTCATGTGTTTAAACTTGTAAAAGTTGTTCAAAAAAAGTTGAAATAAATTGTACAAATTAAATGAAGTATGTGTCTTAAGTCTTTTGTTTGCCAGACAACGACAATTTACCACAACAACAGTCACAACAACAACAAACAAATAAACAAACACTACGATGCAACGAAAAGACGCTTTTCTTTCCAGTCTTTTGTTTTTCATGGTTATTTATTATAATTTGTAATAATTTGTATTAAATATTTAACGGTTCATTTCCAAAACAGTTTTCTATTTTTTTATTTTTCTATTTATTTATTAAAGTAGATTTGGCTGTTTCCCCCACAAAAGTTCGTTAATTTTTTGTTTTGTTTAACAGTATGTTGCTGTTGTCATGTTGTCATGTTGACACCTTCGTTGCCTACTCTTTTTTGTTTCTATTATAGTTGATTGCCATTGTTGTTGCTGTTGAAGGTGTTGTTTTTGTTTTTATGTTGTTGGTGATGTCGCTGTCGTTGCTGTTGTGTGGTGTTAAGTTTATCTGAACTCTGGTGTCTGCAGTGTTAGTCATATTGTTGTATGGTCAATCTTAGCTTGTTTTGTGAGTGCCACATATTGTTGCACAATTGTTGCATATGTTTCTTTTATTTCTCTGACTGTTAAAGATTTTTCGATTATGAAAGACATTTTGTTAAAATTCATAAAAATAATTGCATTCATATAAACATTTTCGGTTATGAAATATTTTCAAAAGATTTTTATTTTATTCGCTTAAGTTAACAATTGTGTTGCATAATATTACTCTGTTTGTTGTTATTGTTTTCATATCAATCGTGCTATTTAAAGTATTAAGTATTTTTCGCTTCACTTCCTTTTCCTGTTGAGATCTTTTGCAATCGATATAAATCAAGTGCTACAATGTCCATAAAATATTAATCGATTATTTTGGTCATATAAAATCAAATAAATTAGAATTAATACTTGTTGACAATATACAATTGTACACATGTGTATCGTGCCTACAAAAGAAGCCGTATGTAACTACTATGGACCATGTTGCAAAAGAAATTACCCAGAGTGCATGTGCACGAGAAAAGCCACTTTTCCCCAAACGTGATGATGGCATTTGCCAACAGTTAGCTGCTAGACTACAATTTATAGAGATTGTACAGGAAATCAAGAGTCAAGAAAATTTTGTGAAAAATTGTACCTGTATTAACAATTACGAAAGTAGTTGTAATAATGCAGTGACGTAAAACTCGTTTACGATTTTAACGAATATATTTTAAACTAAAACGTAAATCTATTAAAACTACAAACAGTTCCATTTTTACTAAGTTGCTCCAGTTATTCCCAGAAAATTGTTTTCTTCATTAGAAGACTGTTACGGGAGTTCCCATTATATAAATTGATTAAAATTTGCATCATATTAAAATTGCAAAATGTACACAACAAATTTGAGTTTATTTCTAACCGGTCCACCTTACTGGTACAACGTAACTACATACTTTTTATCTCTCGCCTTCATATACATATCTTAAAATTTTCTGAATTACTAAAATATATTTAGAAGATAAGCTTCTGGCATTATAATTTAAATATGATTTTTGGCATACGATCACAACGGCTGGTTCGGACTTTAGAGGTGCAATTTTCGATCTTCGAAAATGGATGGACACATATACATCCTGTGCACTATGGCGGATAGACTGATTCAGGTCTTCCTCTACGCTACGCTCTTCAGCGGCAATGACTTCTTCTGTACGCACTGTACGAGGTCTCTTTGGATGCGTGTTATCATTTGGAGTATACATGATGCGAAAACGTTCCATAGTTAATAGAATTAATTGCTCTGATGGAAGATTATGTTGACAGTAAAATGGACGTATTTCGAACAGCACCATGGGTTTCAAAATAAATTTACACAATTTGGAAGCGTTTCTGCAGGCGTCAGTCTATTCATGTTGAAATGCCAAACCAAACTAAATATAAATCACTTGACAGCTGACAAAATGGCCGCCAACTTAAAGGTCTATACATACAAAAAAAAGACATTTTACATCGAATGATGTATAATATTCGATTGGTTGTAGCATTGCAATTTCATTTCAGCAACACTAAGCAGTTGGGCTGAGCAACCACCAACAATAATGCGCTGATAGAAATAATATAGACAGTTTATAACAACAAACTAGCAATCGTTTATAGCCAAAGATGTTACTATTACTGATGCTGTTCTTTTTGTTGCTGTAGATGATGTTTAGTTAAGTTTACTTTATTTACGTTATTGTTCTTGTTGGTGTCGTTGCATTTGAGCAGCACCAGCAGAAGCTGCTGCAGCAGCAACAATAAGTAGTGTGTATTTCGTGTTGTGTTAACATTTTTTAAGGTTTAACAAGCACTTGCAAAGAGCTGCTGTAATCATAACATAACTGCATCAAACCAACGCCTGTTTATTATTACAATTTGCTGTTTTTGTTTTTGCTGTTGTTATTGTTGTTGCTGGTGTTTTTAAATTTTCTTACCGCATAGCACAAGTAGTTGTTGCATGGTTCTGCATGTGTTTGTGTGTGTAGGAACGGGTATTTTAAAGTGTAAGTTATTTTAACATTCACAGCTTCGCGCTGCGATTTGCGCCTTCACGCTAATTTGTTGCGCCAAGGCTTCTGCATTTTAAGGCAAGAGTGTATGAAGTCTGTGAGAAATACAAAAAGTATTGTATGCTGCTGCTCACTTTATAACGTGTCGATCGTGATGCTACTTGAAACATAGTTTGCGCAACATAAAAACGGTATTAGAATGCTTTTACGTATTGCAACATTAGACTTTTGTTTCTTTCAAATCTATTTCAAAATAGTACTTGCAACGCATATTTTTACTTTTTTCCATCTTTCGTTTAAACATTATTTTTTTATCATGTATTTTATTTAAAAGTGTATGGCTGGGTTTATTAAACTATCTGCTACAATTTTAATTTATTAACGGAAGATTCTTTCAAGCCGCTTCAGTTAAAGCTAACGTATGATTGCTGAATTACTAAAACGTTTTTGAAAGCTGCAAGTATTTCTGCATCTCTCAAAGTAATTCAACGATTTACATCTTGTATTATTTTCGTTAGCATTGAAGTGTATTTAAAATTCGACTTATTGTTTACCATAAATACGTTTATTAAGTTATATTTCTAGTTAGTTATTGTTGTTGTTTTCTTAGCTTGTGAATATAAGACTAGTGCCTGGTTTTGTTAAAACTTTTTTAAGCATGCAAATTTTTGTTGTTGTTCAAAACACTGAGTTGGTGTTGTACAGGCTTCGGGAAAATAAGAAAAATAAAATTGTTTTTCATTTGCCACAAAAACATACAGACATTACATTTAAAAATACGAAACTAACGAATGAAATGTATTACAAAACAAAAGACTTAAGACACACTTGTGTTTATGTTTTCTTTTTTTGGTTGGTTGTTGTTATTTTTGTTGCTCTCTCTCTCTCTCTTAAGATGTTAGAATGAATACCGCCGTTAAGGCTGCTGCGAGATTTGTTCACTTTTTTTTTTGATCTGTTTTGTTTTTCTATAATATTATTTTATTTCCCCTGCCGTTGTTGCTGCTGTTGTTAGTGGTTGTGTTGCTGCTAGTTGATATGCTTAACACATTCCTACGCTTTAATGAAAATGTTTATATCAATTTTCATTTTAGCACTCATGCATGCCTGGAGCATGTCATTTATAGTCTATGAAATAACTAAAAATAACAACAACAACTGCAACAGCCCCAGCTACAACCACGACAGAAATAAGAACCGCAACAACAAGTTGTGAGTTAAGAGCATGATTATTTGTTTGGATGATAAACTTAGCATACCAAAATGTAATCAGGCTGCATGATTGTACTCGTAAGCCATATAAACACACACACACACACATTCACATAAACACACGTATTCGTTTATGTTTATGTATGTATGTATGGGTCTATGCATTTTATCGCACCTCATTAAATCAATATTTACCCGTTTGTCCGTTTGCTTGTTATTTGCAAAAACATGAAAATCGTCGTCATCATCTTTATAGTTTGCTGTCTTCCTACCACATCATTTGCTTTAATATCGTGCCTAAGAACTCTCTGCCATTAACAACCTCCTCGTCTACTTTAAATTTCGCGGGTTCTTGAACACATTTCGTTACGTATTTTTCTACTAATAGTGCCTGTAGTGCCGGATTTTGCGGTTCAGTCAGGCACGCGGTGTGTGGTTGTGTTAAGTTCAACACTTTTTTTCTACTCATATCATTTTCTATTTTTTTTTCGCCTGCCTAGTTTCTTTAAATTGTAGGTACTGTTGTGGCTGCCGCTGCTGGCTTCATAATTTTATGCTGCTCTTGGAGTTTCTTTGATAATTTTTAGTGTCAGTTTTGCGTCCCCTTCATTTTGTTTGCACCTAAATTGAGCTTGTAACGTTTCTTCTATGTAACGATTGCATGGTATATTTTCCGAGCTTATTTTTTGTTGTAAGTTTTGTTAATGCTGCTGTAATGCCGTAGGTAAGTGTTGCACATACACCAAACAACAACAATAAGAATAGCAACATTCTATTTACATGGTGTGTGTGTGTGTGTGTGTGTATGTTAAATATGCCTGCATTCGCATGTACCAAGTACATGTTTGAAATATGCGAATGATGCCTGTTGCTTTCTGTTGCAGTGTGTTGCTTTTGTTGCCACGGAATTTCCTTTAACGCGTTTCAAACATTTAAACGTAAAAAATAAAAATAGAGAAAAATAAGAATTTGTTTTTACTTTTCCTCATGCTTTTGTTGCTGGAGCCATGTATCTAAAGAGTTGTATTGTTTTTCTCTTTGTGTTTTTGTCACAGTTGCTAAATGCAAATGTATGTGTAGTTCGCTAATGTGTGTATGTTGTATACATTGTTGTAAGGATGTGTTTAGTTGTTGGTAAATGCAGTGTAATTTTCTAAAAATACTGAGGCATGATTTCCTTGTAAATTCTAAAATAATTGCTTTAACATTGTTGTGTCTTCTGTTGCTCTCACATACGCTATTAAGCCTCACAAATGTTTTTAAATTTAAGGACCATCAAAATATTCTTACAAGTATTTCACAAATCGGTAAATAAATGTATTGGTTTTTCTTATTAAAGCACCTATGTATGTATGTATATGTGAGTAGGCATATATGTGTGGTGTGGATTTAATACATTTTTTAAGTTTTCGAATCGATTAAGTGTTTTTGTTACAATTTTGCTGATACTTTTTTTCAATTTGGCCTAAAACTTGGTAAATTAAACATGTTGTTAAAATTGTTTTATAAGAAACATTTTAAAATAACAAAATCGATTTAGATCGCCTTTCCGCATAAAGGATTTAGTTACTAATTGCAATCCTTGTTTAACAGTTTATTTTGAAAAGAAAGTCTTTGGGAAATGATTTTTTTAAATCAAAAAATATTCCTGTTTCATAATTTTCGTTTAACAATTAAAAAAAAAAATTAGTTACAAATTTAATTCAATTCTCAAGTTTTTTAAAATAAATTTTATTTTAATTAATTTTTTTATATATTCTATAATTTCTTTTTTCAAGCAATTAGGTCACTTTTAATATTGATATAAAAATGTTCTATATAATTATATATTTTTATATCCAAAATTTCTCTATCACAATGGATAGCTTCTTCAGGAATAATATAATTTTTGAATTATAATAAAATAATAATTATAATTATTATTATGTGATAGAGAAATATTGGAAATATTATATAAATAGAATATTGAAAAACGGTCGAATAAAAGAACTAAATATTTTTATATTTAAAATATAACTCTTTAAATACGTCAACGGAGTTCATAAAAATGATCAAATTAAAAGCAAAAATCACAGACTGCAACAATGAAATAGGACCATAATAAAGGCACATGTTCTCTTTATGTCGGTCCCTGGCATTTAGGCAATAATCCACTTGGGAAATTTCTTCTAATAAAATTCAAGCTCATATTATTATTTAAATAACAGGAATTAGTATTATGTTTATATTACTAAAAATTACAGTTCTATGAGAAACTTTAAAAGCTTTTGTTAGCTGTTAAGTAATAAGGAATTATTGATTATAATTTCGGCTAGATTTTATCAGAATCAGAATAAACATTCGTGCCATCAAATCATTCAGTCATGACTTGCTTTTAATCAATTGCTTCAAAAGTAGCACGACTTAATAACGTCTTTACTTTACCTCAACTGTAAACAATGTTGATTTTAAGTTTAAAATATTTTAATTTTGTAATAATCTTTACATAATTTACATATTTTTTATTTTCGTTTTTGTTAAAATGTCCATAATTATTTATCTAGTTTTTTATTAAGAATAATGCAACAAACTCTAACAAAGACTAGTAAATGTTGTCATCATACATATCGTCGCTGTGCCTTTAAAAAGAGAAGAAATATGTTAAATATGTTTTTCAGAAACATGGATATTTGAGAAATAGACAAAAGATCAATGGAAAATTGAAATATTACACATAGATCTCTATGTTGGCGCAGCGACGATATGTTCTTACATTCTTAGATAGCTTGGATTTAGAGAAACGGTGCGAGTATTTATAAATGTGAAGATTTGTTTGACTGTAAATGAATATGTATGGAAATTCTATACCGAACGTACATATGACACAAGCAAATGAGGCAAGATTATTTTAAATAAAACATCAACTTACAACAATACTTAGCTTATGGATGAATAAATGAATGAATGGATGCACGGCTGGCTGGCTGGTTGGTTGGCTCGTCGAATGCATTTATGCATGCCGATACATGCACATGCCACTTGTGTCAGCAGTTGTAAGAAAAAAAGGTATAATGTATGAAAATCCGTTTAAAAAATTACATTTTTTTTTCGAAATTTATGAGCTATACTTAAATAAAAATGTTTACCACCGTTGACATGCTAACTATGTGTAGACTAAAAACGTCCAGCCGACCGGCTGACTGAACGGCTGGCTGGCTGACACTAACTAAGCAACTAACCAAGCAACTGAACAACTATAAGCAGGCAACCACCAAAAGCACAAACTGAAATGAACTGAAACTAAAACTGACATGGTCAGTGCCCAGTTAATAGGCATAAGATGCTGTTTAACGAGCTTAAGTTACCACGGGTGTTAATGAAATTATTTTTTCGTCACCTTCTTCATTTTCTACTTCTTTTCCTTCAACTTTGAGGTTTTGTCTTTGTTATTTTCATTTTTTTTGTTTTGTTTGGAAAGGAGTAGAACGTTTCCATTGTTCCTCTGTGGCTGGTAAAGGCCATGCTGCAGTTGCAGCAGCCGTCAAGAGACAAGCGGCTTATTTAAAGCATTTTAAATGTTTAACTTGTTAACATTTTACTTTATGATTAAAAAACAAGTATAATAAAAACAAATTAATTCATGATGTGACTCATACGCGAAGAAACCATAATGTCAGCTACTAACTGTTTAAGATCTTAACGTTTATTTCTGTTTGGGAATCAAAAAGCATACGAAAATAAGGAATAACTACTTAATTTATTAATACACATTAGTTTATATTTCCTATTTCACTTAATAACTTTTCATAAAATTAAAATTTGATTTTCATTGATGCGGCAAGAGAAAACCTTCAACTCTTTATATCTTTTGTTGGGGGCAATCCAAAAAACTAGTAGCCACATTAAGCTGACAGCTTAAAAGTTGCGTCAATAGCAACTTCTTTTATCGCAAGAGTTTTAAAAATTAATCAGTAGTAGCCGGTATTAAAATGACAGTTTTGAAGCTTAAAGTAGCGTTTGTTACAGATTAATTTCTGCTGCGATCATGATTTCTATTGCTAAAGAACACGATTTTCTTGATTCTTCTTTTCATTTACAATGATTCCATTTCAATGGTGTGGTTTCTTATACTTATACTTAGAGTTTATTTAAGTTGTATGGAAACATGTTACATACAGGTACATATAGGTATATCTTATGGAGTTAATCAATTTAATATATATTTTAGGCTGTGCTTGTTTAACTGTATAGCGAACATTTGAAACTACCCAGCTGGAAATTGTTTCTTGCAGTTTTGTGGGGTAAAATTAAAAATTTTTAGAAGAGGAATTCAAATTATTTTTTATGGCAGAAACATTTGCTTTTTATATACTTAACATTAATTTAGAGCCTTATAGTTAGTTAAGACTTTAGTTAAGGCGTAAAACCAAAAACAGATGTCAACAGTTTTTACGAGTAGATATGTATTTGAAATAATCGGAAGTAATGGTTTGTTTTGTGTCTCAACTTCTTACAAGCCGATTGATGTGTTTTTTTTTCGGTATAGACACATTTTTCAAAAGAAAAATCAGTTTTCCGTCAACAATTGGTTTTTGGTATAAAATTGTTTGCTGAAAAATTGTTTATTCTTGTTTTTTTTTTGGGTTAAAATCTGTTTTTTATGATGAGTTCTAAATACAGAAGTATGTATACTACTAAAGATAGACGTAATGTATATGGTGGGATCTCAGTTATCTATGGACCAATTAATTGCAAAATTATCCCAAGTATAATTGATATATTGATGCTATGTTAGATATTTGGGATTTTTAAAAGCGTTTTTCGGCCAATTTACTTTACAAATAATATTTTAACTCAAAAAATCAATATCTTTAAAAGTACTTCCAGTATTGTTACTCTTGAAAGTCAGCGTCGCAACCAGTTGCCAGGAATTTGGCAACTTTAAGCGAAACTTTAAACTCTAGAGGATTTATTTGCATTTTGTCCATGTTGTGATCTTATTTCATTGTAACGTTAAACATGGTCAGTTTTGATATGAGCACTTAATCTAGTTGAGTGCAAAGTGTATTATTTCCCCCTCCCCATTTTGTATGGCCTGTTGCCCCAACAATGGTACCCACCACTACAAGTCTAAAGATATCAAATCCAAAGTGAATAAGGAAATTTGATCCTTTAGCTGCTTTGTTGTAGTTGTGTCGAAAATACATACAACGAACCACACAAAAAACGCAAACTGTTCAATGTTTTACGTCTAGAGATGACGATGTTGTTGATGACGATGATGATGACGAAGGCTGGGTTATTGCTGTTGTTGTGTTCTTGTATTAACAACATTAAAGGAGATTGCGTGCATCATGTATGCTGCACGTAATGCAAATAAATTGTAAGCATATTTAGTTTATTTAGTTTTCTTTTTAATTTTTCCTTAGCTTTTTTTTTTTTTTTTGTCTGTTATAAACATTGACTGACCATTTTAGTTTAACGTTTTGCAGTATCTTGGCTGTTTGTTTGTTGCAAATGTTTCTGTTTGTAAAAAAAAGTATTCATGCTATTTTTGGGCTGGCTTGGTTTGGTTTGTTAAGAGTTTGGTGCGGGTTGATTTAAGGAATGGTTGGCTGGCTGGCTGGCTGGACTATGTGACATGTTTTCGTATATGACCACTCAATTACGTAGACTAACAAACAAATCAACTAAAATTACGTAAAAAATATTTAAACGCAATGTTAAAAATATTCTTGTGTCCATTTATCCATTCTTCGGTTTGTATGTTTGTATGTCTGGCAGTCCGCCTGCCAGTCTGTCTTTACTAGAGGTTGTTATTTTTTGTTTTAAATGTATTACCTCGAGTAACTAATAATGATTATTGTTGATAGGACTGGCCTTCTTACTCGAAAAGGAGCAGTCAGTCGGTAGGTAGATGCTTAAGCCTTGGATTCTTGGTTTGGTTTAAATGTTTGTATTTTTTCTGAAGCGATGACAACTTAAAAAACTCTTCAATTTACCATGATATCAGTAGATATCATGCAGTGTTTAGTGGCCAATAAAACGAGTCAATGTTTAAGTTTTAAATTTCATTTAAAAATTATCTGTTTGTGTGTCTGTGCCTGTATGTAAGCCAAAAATATCTAAAAACGAAATAATGAAATGAAAAAAACTAAAGTACCTTGTTGTGTTGCTGAGCCTTTATGTAGAACGTTCGAGTGTGGGAAGAGAACAGATTTTTAGTTTAACATGACATGCCATGCCAATTGTTAAACCTATAAACTTCAATTTGATTGTTTCTCTTTGTGTATTTTCTGTTTAACAAACATTTTTAAACAATGTGTTGCAAAATATGAAGAAAAGTGTAAAAATAAAAAATATTTGTTTCGATGTTTTGACAAGAAACAAGAGCTATGGGTCATTTGGGAAAAATATTTTTATTCGGCCATATTAATCGTTCCTGCAAATATCTATGTATGTATATTAATTGAGAAGATATTAAACACATTTGCGTTTAATTTTATATCGAATGGGAAGCTTTTATTTAGTTATTTTTTTTTTGTTGAGTGTATTTAAGAAAACTTTTTGTTTTTTGTATTTTAAAACCTGGAAATTATTTAGTTGGCAATAATAGGGAATTGAGCCCACACAATTTTCAAAAGAAACAACAATAATTCCTTTGTAATCTAAATTTAAACCAATTTTTACAACTTACTTAGTGATTAATATTTAGCTGGTAGTATTTTCGGCTTAAACAATGAACACCCACAAATGTGTGTTGGAATTAAAAAAGTTGAAATGAAATGTCAAATATTTACAAAACAATATGATGACAATACGATTAGTTTTGCGTCATGTATTTTTTTTCTTCTAATTTTTATTTGATTTGTTTTGGTTATTATTTTGCTAACAACACGCTGAATACCACCAGCTGATTGAATTTCAAATAAATAAATTTGGCCAACTAATTCCACCTCACTCTTTTTGACTCTACGTGTGGTCGTTTGATGATCTCTAGGGGATGTGAATATCTCTATACATGTATGTATGTGTAAGTGTATTTCTTTTAAGAAACTATACTTACAAAGAACTCATTTATTTTCCAAAGTAAAAACCAAGAAATTTATGATGTCAAAACCAAAATGTTGGCCTTTGTTTCAACACCTTCTAATCTGTATATACCAATAGTAAAACATAAACCAACAAAATAATTCTTAGAGGTATTTTAAGCAGAAATGAGAAAACTACTATCAATAGAAACTCATCATTGGTGGTCTAATACAAAAGAAAGAAACTGGAACATAAGTCAAACATTTAGTAAGTTATAACTATTAATATCAAGCACATGAGCAGTTTCTTTACAACACTTTACACAAATATTTGGAAACAATTTGAAATTTGTAGCAAACATCTGTGTGTCTACCTGTGGCCAAAACAATGAGTAGCAAAACTATACATCTATGGACAACCTGTTGTGTTTGTTTACAGAATAGCATTTGTTACACTTTCTTAAACTCTCACTGACATTTCCGCAAAACTCTCTTGGGTGTGCAAACTCTATGGCTACTCTCTGTATACCCTTCATTTTCTTCCATTTTTCCTCTGCATCTTTTAGCTGTAAACCCATGCATTTTCTTAAAAATTTAAAAGATTTAAATTCAATTTATTTAACAATACAAACTTAAATCTTTGATATACATACATACATATGTACATATGTTTATAAACATTCTGGCACATGCAGCAAGAAGAACTATTCAAAACTATAGAAAAGTGGGTGTTCTTTATTTGCACAAAGCAAAAAAAAAAAAAGACTAAAACAACTGAATAAAGAATATGAACAACCTGGAGACCAGCCAGGAAGCACGTGTGTTGTCACTTTTTCTCTTACTTAAGTCATTAGTAAAATGCCAAACACCGACCAGTTTGTGCCCTGCAACTATTAACGAACTAGTAACAATTCATGTTGTATTAATTAATGAAGTATTAATTTTTCTACAACTAATTATTTTTGTCTTGAATAGTTACAGCTTACGACTGCAAAGACTTTTTAGATGTAATTGTACATATCAATAAATAAATAAATTAAAAACACTTAATATCATATTCCAACTTATGATATTAAGAATAATTATTCTCTAATATGTCTTATGGCAGACTCATAAATCAGAAATACATTGATTAGTAACGCTTATATCGACCCATAACAGCAAAAATATCTTAACCAATATGTATAGGTACAATTTTCGCCAATTTAATGCCCAACAATAATTTAAGATTATTTAATCATATGAAATTTCACAGGTTTCCAGTTTGTTTAAAATTCAGTTCAGTTTTACCAAATACCCGAGTATAATATTGCTAGTGTAGGGTGTTTACATATATATTTCTCATCCATATGTATATATGGATGTATGTGTGTATAAGTAATCATTTCTTGAAGTTGCCTCATAATCCTTTTGGTGTAAAACATTCCTAAGCTTATAGACGACCAGACAGACTACTTTGGAAAATTACTATTTCAATCTCTATTGCATCTCTACAGTTTATACACACGCTGCTGTTTAAGTATAAAGTAACTAACAAACTACCATTTATACCTGTGATAGAATCATTTAATACATATTTATGCAGCTACACTATATAGTACAATCATTGTTTAGAATAGGGCATTTATGTTGTGTACGAAATTTATGAAAACATTTTGTGAAAAACATTTTTTTAATTGGTTAAAACTCGGTTTTTATTTATTCAGAAAAATCGATTTTAAATCGAAAAAAATATCAGTCATTTACAAGAAAATCTAGAAAGTACTCAAAGATCTGTGACAAATCTATGGACGTAATTTATTTTGTACCTTTTAAAAGTGTATTTTTGTAAAAACTAGAAACTATTAAAATATCTATGGAAAATATGTGGCCGTAGTTTGTAGTGGCCAAACTTGTATTTCAGATTTTATGGATCGGGTTAAAACAAAATTGTAGACGTGCTCAGTTGATTTTTTTTATTTAAGTCTATCCTGAATTCTAAAATTTGTTAATCTAATTTTTATTTGAAACTTCATATCTGAAACATTAATAAATAATAATTTCAATAGATAGATTATATTGTAGGGCATTTGAATATCCGTTTTAACCCACTTTGCTTTACTTTTTTATTATCAGAGAACCACAACACAAATTCTCTCCTCGATTTGGTTATTTTTTATGTTTTGCTTGCGTTTCTTTTTATCAAGCTGTTTGTGGAATATTGGCAATACCATACCATTTTATACTGCTTATTAAATTGATTGCCATGTTATGAGGCTCTAATCAGCAGCCATAACTGATATTATTCCTTTTTTTGTCTATGCTTTAATATTTGTTATCCACTTAAAGTCGTGGCATGTTAAATTCATTTAACAGTTGAGTAAAATATTAAAAAAATTGCATAAATAATAAACCAAACATGTATTTCTTGTTTTCGGCAGTAGTTAATTTTAAAATTATCTATTTTTTGCCATCGTTATTAAAGGGTTAATTGTATTTTTCTGTTTCTGTCTGTTTTTGTAACTCATCTTTTGTAGAGTTTTAGTAGGCCTTAATAATTTTCATTATTTTCTTAACAAGCTTAAAACCAAACATTGACTAACATTCAGATAATTTGATGTTATGGAAACATTTTCAATTCAAATTATAACAGTGTGTTTGTGTATGTGAGTATTACTGTTTATTTTATTTTTCCATCTTTTGTAAGATTCTTCATCATTTTTAGCATCCTCATCCTCATCGCCATCATCATCATCATTTTATGATTATTATTGTACTTATATAGTTGTATTTAACAACTTTAATTTTTGTTAGCTGTAACTAGATTTATGGGCATTTCCATAAATATTGAAACCAAAATACAAATAAAATTATAACTTTATAAAATGAAGGATTTGCTTATTGGTGTGTATATGTTAATAAATATGATTCGATATTTAAACGTATCAAGAGTAAAAATTGTTTGCATCAAGTCACAAGGTTGTTCGATTGAAAAGCTTCGTCACAAGGGTTTTTTAAAATTTACATACGTAAGCTTTTTAATTAAGTATTTGTCAGCCTGCGTACTAGTTTGTGGATCCACCTTACATATTTTAATTATACCCTACACCACAATAATGCGGAGGGTATATTGGATTTGTGCATATGTTTGTAACGCCCAGAAATATTGGTCCTAGTATACCAATCGACTCAGAATCAATTTCTGACTCGATTTAACGTCTGGCTGGCTGGCTGGCTGTCCATGTAAAGCTTGTGCGCAGAGTACAGGTCGCAATTTTGAAGATATTTCGATAAAATTTGGTAGGTGATATTTTTTCGGCCCAGGGACGGATGGGATTGAGACTGGTGAAAATCGGTCCATTATTTCACCTGGCCCCCATACAAAGATCCTCCCGAAATTGGGGTTTACCGATCATAAATGTTTGTATTATGCAAGGAACCAAACAAATTTTATCAGAAATGAGTGTTAAATGAAGCCAAATCACATCTACAAATTTTGTGCAGATCGGTCCATAATTAGTCGTAGCTCCCATATAAGGCCCACTTTTGAAAATCACTTTACCGATCATAAATTTCTTAAGAATGTTGGTAATCAAATAAAATTCGACACAAATAATATACAGAAATGATGACACCTAATTTTGTAATGGTCGGTCCGTAATTAGTCGAAACTCCCATATAAGACCCTCTCCGTAATCAACTTTAACCTCCATAAATCTTTTAAATGTATTTATATCGAGATTAAGTTTAACATACACAATATATATATTCACAGAAATCATTACACTAAATTTTTCGATGATCGGTAAATAATAGGTCATATCACCCATATAGCGCACATTTCTGAAAAACTGTTTTATACATATACTGGGTGTAGGGTGTTATATGGTCGGGCTTGATCGACTATACTTTCTTATTTGTTTCATAGTAGAGACTTGTATAGCAAGTCTCAAGTCAGTCAACTTTTTCTTGCATATGGATTAGGCCATATTTTATGCTGTTTTCTATCTTAAAATCTTATTATGAACAAATTTCGTGTTCATTTTTTTACTGTGCTTGTTGTTTGTGCGATCAATTCCAGTTTGAACGTTGTTGTTTTCATTCGTTTTATTTCATTTAATTTTCAGACAGTCATCTAGTAGGTAACAACAGCAATAATAATGTTCGTACAAAAAATTACCTTATGCAGACTCGCTCCTTAAGCAAACTAATAATTTTCTAGTTACGCCCCCGAAATGAAAAATGTATAAAAAGCTTGGCGCATCTTTCAAACTAAATTTAAAATTCTTGCTGCCGTTGCGGCTGTACGTATTTATCAAGATTTTATTCTTAAGAATTTTAGCACCTTTATCTAAAGAAATTAGTAGATATGTATGGAGTTAGATATTTCCATATTTTCAAATGAAATTCGAAAATAAATTGCCAGAAGTTTGTAATAAATCAGCATTGGCTCTGGCCCAGTAGCGTATACATAATTCGTCCAACTCATAAATATTTTAATTTAATTCTTTTGTATTTTAGTTTAATTTTTTATATTTAATTATGATTTCTTTCATTTAAGTATTTAATCATTTGCTTAAATATGAGGTTTATTTATATTTAAGTCTCCTAAAATTCTCTAACGATCCATGACCATGTTTCTACCCCAGACATTGTCTTTTTTGTTTGCCAAAGGAAAACAAACTGTTTAACTTTTTTTTTTTTTGGTTTTAGTATATTTGTTGGTAGTGTGTGTTCTTTTTGGCTAATATACAGATGTTTTTTTTTCCATTTTTTAAATTGGGAATTAGTATGAGAATTGTTTACGAAACATCATTGAAGGTGGTAACTTGTTATAAATTCCTGGTCTGTTTTTTATGTGTGTGGACCTTATTGCATTTGTGTGTGTTTTAAATTCTTATTTATTTTTGCCTTATTATCTTGTTGTTGGAGGATTATTATCAAAAGTCATCATCATCATCATCATCATCAACATCATTGTCTTGTGTATTATGGCAGACCACAACTACAACACGGCTATAATTTAATGGTTAATTATGATTGTTTTTGTTTTTATGGTCTGGGCCGTTTGGATTATTGCTGTATTATTAAAAGATTATTAATTAATTAATTGCTTTTCTATTTTCTGTATTTGTTATGCTACCACTAAACACATGATTTAACAATCTTGTTAACAAGTCTCGGAAAAGATAGTAGAAAGATTTGAATTTTGAAATTCATACTTATTTAATCATTTATCAGTGTAAAACCTCCGGATATGTTGTTAATGTACGCCCTCTATTTCGTAATCAAAAAGTCTATTAATCTGCTCATATTTACAATCATTATAAACTGAACAATCTTGTAAAAATATGATTTAGCCTTAATTATTAGAGTAGGGCTCCATATTAATCTATAGATTAAGATGTAGCAAAGCTAACAAGAATTTTACTTCATCTTCGTTAAAATTAACTATTTAATATTAATTTAAAACTTAATAATTTGTGTAAATAGTGACGAAAGTTGTTGTGGTCCCAATTGCAATTAAGCTGTTAACAATAGTTTCTAATTTTCTGGACTTTCTGCTGAATTTATTAAATATTGACTCAACCTGAAAACAATAAAAAATGATTGAAACATTTTCAATAATTTTAAAGAGTTTTGAATGTTTTGTAATTAAAAAATTGAGCGAATCTAATTTTATACTTATTATTGTAGGCGCTCTCAATAAAACCAAGTCTATCCCAGAGGAGTTTAATCTTATCTGTAAATGCCCAGCTCCTGGTGGCCCATTGAGTGATATCGTCGCTCTGTCAAAAGTGGTGTGACAATAAAACCTAATTTATGCTAATATTATGCGGAAGTTATTAAATGAAATTTTCCAAATTTTCCGCTTCTAAATTCTAGTCTTAACACATAATATTCGAATCAACAAAGTCAAGTGTGGAATACTCGTACATGTGATAGATATTTTTTGATATGTTTGAACTTAATATGGAATTACAGATTTCTAAACCAGTAAATATGGAAGACGTTAGCAATTTTCCATTTTATTATTTTTATATTCAATTATGATGATGGTTGCATACTTGTACTTGTACTTATAATAGCGTTAGTTTGAAAACTATAACATTCTCTCCTAATGGCCGAAATCATCACTTGTGCTGGCAATTTAAATCAATAAACTATTGACGCATTGACGCTTGCGCTAAAGCTTTCATACATTCATAATCACCGTAAATAGTGATGGTTTCTTATTGTTTTCATCCTTGTTGCTTTTTGATGCAATTGCTCATCATCATGAACTCCAGCTAAGAAGAAATGAAAACAGAGCTCGTAAAATTTATGAGTTTGCCCTCAAACCGTCATCATCAAAATATTCTCATTATTATCAACATGGCATGGATGATGGCAATGCTGTGGTGGACAAGTTGGTTTGTTGTTTAGTCGGCCGGAGATAGGCAGCAGTATAAATGAATAAATGCCAAAATGCTAAAACGTTTTCCATGTTTTGTATATTTTTGTTCCACGTTTTATTCAAAATGAATTCCTGTTCGATTTTTTTTCTCAAGTTTTGTGCATTTTTACATTTCAGTATTTTCTATTGTGGATGGGGCACCAACAACTGACAGTTCGCTGTGCAATGCTGTCAGTTTGACATCTCTCATAATAAATTTTTGTTTGTTGCGTTGTAGTTGTTGTTGCATGCCTGTAAGTCATTCATGGCTTTAAGGGGAAATTTAGTAGTTGTGTTCTTGTTGGATCAAATGAAGAGCTTGTTACTAAAACAGACAACTGCATAATTTTTATTTGCAACTTTTTAATTTGTTGCTTTATTTTTGGTAAAATTTATGCTCTACTCCCATCCAACATCCATTCATTGCATTCCTTTTTTTTTTGCTCTCTATCAACAGCCTCTTCACACTGAGTTCCTACTAGTCCGTCATGTTGTACGATTAACGCGTAAACGTTTATGATGCAAGTTTAACTGCGGCAAACAAAATTGAACTGAATTGTTAAAATAAAAACAAAAACAACCAAAAGAAAAAAACTCTTTATATTATTGTGCAAAATATACCGCTGGCTGTATGTAGTTTGAATATCAAAAAAAAAATTAAAACCGTAAATGGTAAAAAACCTAGGTTTTTGTTTTTATATTAAGTTGGTTGGTCGGTTGGTCGGTAGACTGGCTGTTTAGTTGTTTGATTGGACGTATAGATGTTTGAATTGATGTATTTCTTTTTATAACAGGAATGTCAGCGTCATACACAATTGTGTAAGCAAAACTCTCATGTACGCTTACGCTCTTTTATTTCGTTTACTGCAAAACACTCTCATTCAGCGGGAACAAGACGTGCGATATGTCTTGTTTCTTGTTTAGAGTCTAAACAGAAATAATATATTTATTATTTTTAAATGAACTAAATTTGGAACTACAAGGAAAGGGAAACAATTTAAGTGATATATATACGATTGTTTTTAATTTTAAAACCAAATTTTTTTTTATTAATAAATGAAATAAATAATGAAGATTTTTCCAACTTACCTAAAACTGTGCTTATTTATGAGAAGGAGAAATATTTGAAAAAATCCGAGCATTTCTCAATTTTTAAAACCATTTTTTACAACTTTCAAAATCGTTTTCAAGATTTTGAGGATATAAAACCACTACTTAACATATTCCAAAATCCTTTTAAGTGCGACGTTGGGAATTATGAATTCAGCATCCAGTCGGAACTAATCATACTTAGGAGCGAATTAAACCTCCAGATAGGGAAAATATTATTGAGTTCTGGAAAAAATTAGTCGCTTTTTTCCTCAACATATCTTTGCGAACAAATATTTTCCGATTTGAAATACATTTGCTCAAAACAACGCAATAAATTAACGTCCGCAAACCTAAAAAATATTTTGTTGTTTCCAAACTGCAATATAAATTTAGAAGATATTATTGGTAAATAAATGCAGGTTCCAAATTAAATTTATTTAAATAATAACTGATGGTCTCTGTCCATAACTCAACATTTTTCGACAATTGTATTATTATTATTAATTGCTCTAAAGTCTTCATAGCAAAATATGTATGTTAATTAGGCCTCGTAATAGGTCTTGCAATCGCAGTTTTCTCCCGCCGGGAATGTAAGAGACAAGAGTAATCGCACCAACACAATAATAATTGACACCACTGTTTTATAAGCACTTGATGTAGTGAGCAGTAGTGTTTGTTTTGTTAAATTTGTATAGCGTTGCCACATGGATTGTGTGAAATTTACTTCAGCCAAAATGTCAATATTGTTGTCTGGCAATATTGTCAACATCCATTTGCTTTTGTATGTTGGACACTGGGGGTTTTGTAAAATGCTATTGTTGTCAACTCTACGAGTACAAAACAAATAACAAGCTAAAATACTTCATATCATATCCGTTGTATTTACATCACTGACTCCGTCTTATTTTAGATCTGCGCTCTCTTTCCCACCATGTGTGGTGTTTCTCATTCCTTTCACAACATAATCATACGAATTACTTAAAATTGATCTTGTCCTGTCACCCTCTTCGTGGCTGCCTACAACTGGTCTTCCTTTTGCTTTATCAAACTCTTTGTCTGTCTGTCTGTCTGTCTGAATTTATTTTCCGTATTTTGGTTATTGGTTGATGACGGCTACGACCCTCTTCGATTTAAATTATATGCTCGCGTTCAAATTATTGTTTACATAAAGCAACAACACCAACCACAACAACATTGACGGCTAAAATAAGTTGAAGAAAAGACTTGCTTATTCCCTGCAACAATATTAGCGGCTTTAAAATATTGTTCAACGTTTAATGCTGTTATTGCATTCTGTCTGTGTGTTGTTACTTTGAGGTCTATAATTCGTTTACAAATTACTATGTCGGCCTTTTGCAGTTTTTTGTCAGTTCGTTGAGAAGATAATGACTTATAGATCGATCAACAAAGGAAAAGAAGTCTATGAGTGACTGACTGACTGCCATCATTTGCAACAACCAGAGCTGCTTATTGATTAAACCTTCTCAGCTGGATGCAATAAATGGCACCTGATTTCTGTTCAAAAATAAATAAAAAGGTCTGATATGCGTTAAATATTTGATAAATGAATGTGGTTTATCAAGGCATTAAAAACCACAATATTGGAAGGCGAACATCTTTGAAGATTTATGCTCAGATCGTCAGCACATATTAATGTGCAGCATCATGTTCCAATACGCATTGGGTGTTGCAATTTCTCTAGTATATTTTGAATGTTAAAATTTAGTTGACAAATACACTAAAACTATTTTGAAAGTTTGGACATTTCTGAATCATGTTATGGCATTTTCTAAATGTATAAAAGTGTAAATTATTTTTTACTGCTAGTTAAAAAAATGATTAAAAATAGTTGTTTTTCTATAAAATCTTGAAGGATTTTTAATGCTTTTGTAACCCCAGAAATACAGCATGTTACATATAATGAGTAATGAGTAAACTCTAACAAATCTTGGCCAGCTTAGATTTGATTATTAAGCTTTAAAACTTAAAACTTCTAAACCCCTTTTTGTGCTTTTACTCTCAGAAATTTAATTATATTTTGTATTTTTATTATACATAATTTGTATTTTAATTAAGACTTTTTGTTTATTGTTTAATTTTCAGTCAATTCAGACAATTTCACTCCTTTTGTATCTATGTTGCATTTATGACATCATCAACTTCTCATTTTCAACTGTATATTTTTTATTAATTTCATTCTTTTCATAAAACTAAAACCCTTCATTTAAAAATTAAATACATTTCAAAACAATAATTGCTTAACAGAACAGAACAGAACAAACCGTGTACGTGGACATACATACTTCAAGAGTTATACTTTATGTGCGTAAAGGTGAGTAAAGTGATAATTACTTCTGAAGCGCATGAAACAAGTATTTCTAATTTAACAATGTTTGCAAAGAGTTTAGTTTTGAAGCACTTAAAAATTGTCCCTCGCATAAATGTACGGTTGGGCTTAATGAATACCAAATTAAAAAATTAAAATGCTTTTTTTTTTTAACAACCTAAGAAAATTCTTGAGAAGCCATTTGCCTAAATTAATACCTGGTTAGCACTAAATGAATTCTCGTATAAACAAAATGAACAGTCGTACTAGCACTTGCTGCTTGCTATACCTGGGTAGATACTTTAGGTGCTACGATGGTAAAAGTTGACGAATGTATGTATAGACGGATGGATGGACGGATGGATGGACGGCTGGTTAGTTAGTTTGATGGCTGGCACAAAAGAACTGATGTGTGTATTACATACAAAAAGAGATGATTAATAAATGCAAAACATTTTTATGGACAACATATTATAAGTAAGTAAGTATGTAGTATGTATGCTGCTTGCAACAATAAACTGGAACGACTCCACCTACTTTGACAAACCCACGGCATAAAACAAACAAACGATCAACGTTACGTTAAAGCTTCTAAAGCACATCATACCATGACCATCAATGACAATCTTTTTAAACATCATGTTAATATGCAACCTAAGCAGCAGCGGCACCAGCAACAGCAGCAGTTACTTACCTCCACAAATACTATATTATATACTCGTATCAGTTGAATGAAGAGCGCCATTTAAAAACAGGATACACAGTTTTTTCTTAATTTTTTTTTTATTCCTTTTTTAAGCAAATATTAAAAAATTAATCAGAATAAGTCAAAATTTTTAATGTTTTTTGTTGCTTTTGTTATTACTTTTCAAGGCTGGACAGCGAATTTGTGAGTTGTTGCGCTAAATTTGCAGACATTTCAGTGAATTTTTTGAATTTTGTAAGACAAGTGTTTGTCATAACTGACAAACGATATTGCATACAGTTTGAGACAGACAGACAGACAGAAAGGCAGCGTAGGTCCCCTGAAAGCATAATAAAAAGCTATTAAATTGAAAAAAAAACGCTTAAGTTAGAGTATAAACAAACCAGCTACAAGGCTTTCAGAAGAAAACCTTTAAAAAACTGCTTCTGCTGGCAAGGATTCGTTCAATTTAATTTAAGTTTATTTTTTCCCTACAGTTGCTTAGTTTTAATTAAGGCTTTCAAATTATATTTTGATTTAGGTCGCCAATTCAGTCTCACTAATAACCCTGCTGAGAAACCAAGCTAAGTTGAGCCAGCCCTTGCAACTGCTGTTGCCTGTGCTTTTGATGTTGTAACATGCCTGGCAAGCCGCCATTCAGCCAACAGCTACCAGACTCTAGTGAAACGAAACCACACAAAAGAAATAGAACAAAGAGAGGCAAAAAGACTTTGCAATATGTATACATAGGTATTTAATAACAAGACTATGAAAAATTATATAAAATGTAGACAAGACCTCAACTACACAAATTCATAACTCAAATTAATCACTTGTTGTAACTACTACCTGTAGTGAATTAACTGATGATGACGATGATGAGTACGATGATGAAGTCGAATGTGAATAGAAGAAAATAATAGAAGGATAACATAACCAAGAGCAATTTTTCTAAAGTGAAGAGGATATAACAAAATGTAGAAGTTACACTAAGTCTTGAGATTTTCCATTACAATTAGATGAAGCGTCATTCCAAGCGACGTTTTTTTCCATCAACCGAAAAATAGCCATTACACCCATACGCATACGACAATAGTACGATCAATTCGTTGTTGTTCGTGTTGAGCCGTTGCAAAAGTTTAATTTAACGCATGTTGAAACTGACATTGTCCTCTGCCTCTACTGCTGTTTGCTATAATATTTAACCGCACTTGATTGTTAGTTTTTTCATTATATTAATTTTCATTAAATTTTCTTGGTACCAACTTAATTTAATGAAATATGATTTGTTTAATAGAAAAAACAAGTTCTCTGTTAAAGCAGCAACTAAGTTGAAGTAAATTTTAATGCCACTAACTTGTTAATGGACTTTTAAGATTAACCTTGGTTGGTTTCATTTTGTTCCCAGCTAAATAAATAATATTGCCAACAGTTTGGATTCTTGAAATATTTTTACAAAAACTTTTTAGCACTTTGAGCACTTGGAAGAAGTTTAAAACTTTTTAGTAATTTGTACGACACTGGTTACCTACTAACCTACCTCAAAGAGGAATTGATTATCCATCGTAATTAAGATATGCATAAATATTTTCTTGGTTAAATGTGGTGGTGACAAAACTCATGTTTATAGTTTTCTATGTTGGATTTTAGTCTGAGTCTCAGACTCTGAGGTCTTTGATCTATCGCCATTTTCGTTTTCGACTCTACTGATTCAGCTTATATGTTCATTGCTAATAGTATTTCTCCTAATGAATTTTGACAGTTTAAGGACAGCTGTTGAAAATGTTACTCTTGGTACGTTTGGAAATGTGTTGTAAATATCGTACGGTGACCATTGAATTGTGTGACCTTACTACGTCCTCTTTAGAGCCCGATTATTGTTATTACGCTGCTCAAGTAGCAATGTTGCCTTAATTTTCATAGCCCTTGTTTTAAGAATCTTCAGCTTAAGACCACATGCTGTTGCCTCGACTTCTATGGCTCTCACAATGTGGTGCCCATTTATAAAAAGTGGTGGTGTTGGGTAGCCCTGTATTTTGACATTTTTTTTTTGCCAGACAGAGAATATAAGGAGTTTTGGTATTTCCCAGTATCTCTAGATTTGGTGAAATTTCATGCAGTTCCTAATTGAAAACGGACATCCTGTATATATTTCATAATATGCATTTAAGATAAAATATGATAAAACTGGTAAAACCTTAAAAAAAAAACAGATTTTCTACCATCATTTCTAACAACAATTTAAAAACAATATTGACGAAAATTACTACAAAAAGACTTTTCGCTTTTGTTGCAATTTTAGAATGTAAAGCTGAAATATAATTGAATTATTACGTATTGATAAGGAAATCAATTTGTCAGTCATGAATTTAATTTATTATTATTGTATTCCTAATACATTACATATTGGCTGGCAAAAGTCCTGCCATATGAGCACAAAACAACAAGTGAATCATCACAATTTTAAAGACAAATTAAAACTTCACTTAATGTTGTACCTTTGTGCTTCTCTTTGGTGTATATCGAATTATGACAACTTAATCTTGCACAAAACCATACATAATTTCAAAAGCGAAGAGAAGAGAAGAAGTGCAATATATTTATTTAATAATGATCAGTTTAGATTGATCATGATGCTGCTGCTGATACTGTAAGTTATGCACTTGCAGCTTGAAGTTTATGCAGCAATTTGTATGCGAATTTTTGATGGCATAACAAAAAATAACAACAAGAGCAACAAAATATCGTTTACAGCCATAGATACCAAACACATACAGGTACTCAGACATACTTAATACAAACAAACAAGCATACATACACTTACAAGTAAAATACTTATGAATGTGGATGGATGTGAACTTAAGTTTACTTAGGTATAGTTTTCAGTTTTGTTGTGCCACAATATGTCGTACAAAGTATTGCCTTATAAGAAATTGAAAAAATATTGTCTGTATTGTATTGATGCTGCAACGGCTGCGACTGATGATGATGCAAGTAATGTTTGTGGATGTATGTCTGTATGTATGTATGTATGTATGTATTGTTATTGTTGCCGCTACTGCTGGCCACAGTTATTGAGCAGTTGTTGCTGATGGTGATGTTCATTTGTTCGTTCGTTCGTTTGTTTGTTTGCTTCTTTCGTTGGTGGCTGTTTGGTTGGCAAGGTCGCTTAAGTAAGTATGCTTTCAATGGCTTAAGCTCAAACAAAAATTCGCATTCATAATGCATCATTGATGACAAAATTCGTTGCGATTTGTTTTTAATACCCCAGGCACACATCACATTTATGATGACAAAAATGACAACAACAATGCCACATATTACTGCATTATCCATCCATGAATAGTACTAGAAGCTCCAAACATATGATAATAATGATGATGACAGTAATGCATAAAAACCAAGCCCCTCGCAGCTCTCGCCATTTAAAACGTTAATGCGAATGTTGTCACTCAATATGAATACATATTTTATTGAAAAATGAAAGGGATTTCATATCCATAGATATAAATACAGTAAGTACTTGCTGCAAGACTGAGTAGTAAGTAATACATGTGTAATCATGTATGTTTATTTGTTTATTTGCAATAGCGTGCTTGGTATTGTTGTAAAAATGTGCAACAATGTCGTGTTGTTTGTAATCAAACAGCTAAATTGTGTCATCGATGTTTATTTTAATAGTCATATTCATTTTCATACGCTGTTCTGTAAAGTACATATGATTCCAATAAGCAGGTGTTTAATCAAACAAAAAAGTGTTTGATTACATCTTCATTTTGAAAGTTATAAATAAATTATGCAAAGTTTTTTCTTTTTTGTTTTTAAAATTATGTAAAATTGTTCAAGCACCCTATAGCCGTAGCCAGTATGTAAAGCTAAAAATATATTCACATTATGAGCTCTGAGCTGTAGTTTGTGTAGTCGTAATTTAAGGTGTTTTCGGTTCCACCTAAACCTTTGAGAGTTTTTTTTCTTGCATTTGCGAAATTCATAAGGTTGTATAGATACACACATATTAATTATACATATGTCTTTATTATTTGAATATTTTATTTCATTCATTAAGATTTTATTTCGTTACACGTTTGAAGCTTGCTGTCTGTCCACCCTACCAAACATACGGACAATTACAATACCATGATAAGTCTGATCAGGCCAATTTAATTTATTATAATGATAATGGATGAGGATTTTTGTTGGTGATGCTCTTGTTTTTCATTCATTTTAAAACACATTGAAATTTATTTTAATTATCTTTGTATAATTAACAAATTAAGCTGCATTCATAAATACTCGTCGTACTTGCCACACGTTCAACAGATTTTTATGTTATTTTTCTGGCGATGTAACCAGCGAAAACAAAAACGAATATGTTTATTTAACCTCATTATATTTATTTATATATTTTTTTTGTTGTGTTGCAAAATGAAAATTTAAATTAAAACAAGAAGGCCTTTTAACCTCAGCACTCGTAAGCCCGTGCATGTGTGTGTTGTCATGTTTGGGCCAACCATCACAGGCTTTGCCATCCTTTAAACGTTTTTTTACATTCTTAATATTTATGTTTGCAAATGAAATTACAATACGAAAAAAAGGGAAATTAATTTTAAATAATGGCCTGATTATTTTTAAAGCTTAAATTGCTGTAAAAAATTAACAAGAAAAAACATCTGTTTATTTAATGTTGAAACATCAGTTAAATCAAAAACCAAAATGAATTTAAGCTCATCAGCAAAAATTTACATAAATTTACATTAAATATTTCACAATAACTAACAAAAGGATTAACAGTTACCGCAACTACATATTTGCAAAAATTAATTCATAAATTTTTATTTATGTTTTATTAAATTTGACTAAAAGATAACTAAATGTGCTTGAAACACGTTAAGACTTGTATTAATATAGGAATAATTATAATCAGGCAGTCTTGTCTGTCTTGTCTGTGATAAAAGATTAAAGGAATTTTAACTAATATAGCCCGTTTGATCTCAGTTCAATAAGAAGGCGAATGTCTATTTATTTGGACAATTTATGCTTCGGTAGTCAAATTTCGAATACAATTGCAACCAACTTAGCAAAGAAATACACAAATTTGCAAGTACACCTAATTCTGTTTTTACACGATCTTTTTTACACGGTTTGAAAATAAACAAATTTTAAAATTTTTTACACGATTTTATTTCATTTAGCACGATTCAAAAATCCACAAATTTTGTGGATACAAGCAAATTTAATGGTCAGAGCAATTGTAAATAGCACAAATTTAGGGGAATTACCTTTTAGTGCATACAATCAAATGAACTTGTTATACATACATTTTTTTACATTACTTTTAAACATAGAGTTCATATCTTTTTATACCCTTCACCTTCATGAGAAGGGTATATATAAGTTTGTCATTCCGTTTGTAATTTTCACAATATAATTTTCCGACCCTATATTCTGGATCCTTATAGATAGCGGAGTCTATTAAGTCATGTCCGTCTATCTGTCTGTCTGTTGAAATCAATTTTCTAAAGTCCCCAGATATCTTCGGGATCCAAATCTTCAATAATTCCGTCAGACATAATTTCGAGAAGTTTGCAAAATCCGTCCATAAATAACGGAGATATGAGCAAAAATCCGAGACAACCTCTGAAAATTTCATCAAAAAAACTGTCAAACAAAGTGTATTAATATAATATATGTATATGTATGTATATAATATAATTATGCATCCACAACAAAGGTGAAGGGTATATAAGATTCGGCATAGCCGTATGCATAGCATAGCATAATTTCTATGCTTGTGTAAAACACATTGTATGTATATGTGATTCAATATTATAAACGTGAATAGTTGTTCATAAAAATTCCTTGTTTTTCACTAATTTCAAAAGGTTTTAGAGATAAGGAACTAATCACCCATTTTTCATACGATCAATGTCCTTTTTTAAACGGGGGTTTTTACACGAAGTTTTCCAGAACTAATTACCGTGTAAAAACAGAATTAAGTGTAATTGAATTGCGTCAATTTACACAACACATGTTTTATGACTTTGTATAGCAAAATTCCGTCTATAAACTTTTCTTAAAGCAAAAAAAAACTAAACAAATTCTCCCGTTAACAAACATTTTTAAAATAAAGGGAAAAAACTGGAACCTTTAACATTCGTGTTTCAATGTTCATTTCAAAATGTAACTTTTATTGAACTTTAGAAAACAAAAATCACAACTACAACAAAATAATAAAAGTCTTTAGAAGTTCATTTCCGTAAGTTTAATTATAAAATTCCAAGACATCTCAGCACTAATATGCAATGAAACGTAAATATTTAGTAGTAAAATAGTTTAAACAATAGTCCCCACCTTCGTGCCTCCCTACACAGTAGAAAAAAACGTCAAAAACTGAAACAGAAACTGGAAACTTTAAAACGAAAGCATATTCAACCGATTTGAACAGAACTGCCATTCAAATGACCTTTTTTTTGTTTTGCCAGGCTACATGCAACAAAATAGTAAAACAGCAAAACAAAATAAAATCAATATAAATAAAAAATAAAAATCTCGAACTGGACAGAGTGCAGCTACTCACTCTTGAAGAAAAAATGGAAGGAAGGAAAGGTACGTGTTTGATGATTGCAAGGAAAACCGTTTTCTTTTAGTTTTGTACTATTTGTGGCATTTAAGAAATGTTGGATGTTTCTTATGTTTATTGTAGTTTTTGTTTTTGCTGGTGTTGTTGTTGTTGTTGTTGTTGTATATTCGCACCTTCTGTTTTAAAAAAGAAAAATAGCAATTTTCTGCGGCAATCTGTTGCTGCCGATACTATATGCAGTTGTTGCTGTGGCTGTTGTGTTCAAACGCAAATGTCAGTAGTTCAACATTGATGCAACGAAGAAACAAAATCTACCATGTACTAAAACAACTTTTAGCCACAAACTCGGTCGTTATTTTAAGTTTCACTTTATATCTTTTTGTTTTTGATTTTGTTCTATTGTAGTAAAACAGCAACAATACCGACAACAACAACAATAACAACAGTATGACACATGCATAGGGACGGACATTATAAATGTGTGGTGCTTACACGCAGGATATAGTGTTGAAAACTTAATGATCGCTTTGCAAATGTAACGATCAGCACCAAGTCAAGCCAACTGACTGCCTTGCTGCACCAACATAGGGATAGGGACAGACAAAGAGCCGGGCAATTTTCAGCCTGTGTTGCCATAAACGTATGGCAAGTGGGATAAATGTGTTGAAAACTGCGCAAAAAATATCTGCCTCAATAGAACTTAACTTCAGCAGCTACAACGAAAAATCATCATGAACCAGACCTCAAACCAATGCCTTATTGTTCTAGCCAAAGTAATGTTTGAACTCGTGCAACATCAATGACTACAACAACATCAATTGTTGTATAAAGAACGAACAAAAAAATCACATTAACAACTTTTGAAATTGTAAAATTACAAAACCGAAATGAAAATAAAATGCAATAAACAACAACAACAACAACAGCTACAACAATTGCTTAAACTTTGCAGCAGCAGCAACAACATGTATCGGCAACCGTAAAAATATCAAATAAATAAATTAAACCACAGCAGCATGTTACCAACAAGAGGGATTAAAGAAAATGAGTTTTTATATCTTTAAAAATACTTTCATACTGTTTGAAGTTTTCTGAATTTTCTGTTTCTAAAATTAGTTTTTGGTCAAATTCTTTCAATTCAATTTGCTATAGTCGCTCATACACCTATAAAATAAAGTTATTAAAATAGTTAGAGTCAGTCAAATTTAAAGAAAAGAACAACAAAATGTTGCAATGATTTGGAAGGATTTATCTTAAACTTTAATATGGAAAATACTTGGTTCTTTACAGATTTCTCAGCCGATTGTTTTATAATTTGTTTTATATATTGATTTGATATTGGGGCAAACTAAAATAAGTTGGTCACATTTGCATTGCAAAACTTGCATATGTAGTATATGGCTAAATAAGAAAAACGGCCTTAGTAGACATAAACAACACAAAAAAAAAAAAAGAAATCAAAGTCCAGACCACAACAAAACTACGAGTATGAATCAACCAGCAATAGAAATAGAAGCATATAAAAATGTTTCCATACGAACTCAGATCAATACATACATATGTACATTCATACATATGTACATGATGCCTTAACATACAGACTTTTACAATCAGACGAAGATCACCGCAGCAGTCAGTCGTCAGTTGTTGTTTGAGTACGAGTAGATACTATAACGATGAACTTGAAAAGTTGGCGATTTATTTCGAAAGGAAGCAATAATTATAGTTAAAGTATTTTGTTATTGTTGTGTAGTTGTTGCTGGTGCTGTTAATATTATTGCTTTGGGATGATGAATTCAAAGCAACAGCACCACACAGCAACAACAATAAAATAAAGAAAATACAAAAGTGAAAAATCTCTGCCAAATGAGAAAAGCAGAAAAATAAAAGAGGAGCAAAAAAAGTTACGTAAATTGTTGCACCCAAACCTCGAACACAACTATTGCTTAAGATCGCTTTGTTGCATTTATTTTCACGTTGCTGTTGTTGCTATTATTTGTTTGTGTACCTAGGTGTGTTGCAATATATTTTCTCGGTGTTGCTGTTTTTGTCTTGTTTTTTTTTTTTTTTGTAGTTGGGGTGATGGAAGTCACTCATTCAGTTTATTTTAAGTTTTTTTTTCTCTCAGCTTTTTATGCAAGATTGACTTTGACTTTGCCACTTGGCCGCATTCAAATGCAAAAAGTTGAATAAAATAAAAAACTTTTAATAACATTTAGCAAGAAATAAAAAAAAGAAAAAAACCGTGGTTTATTTTGAAAATTTATTGCTTTTTATTTTGCAACACAGACGTAGTTTGCCACATTCTTTAGCTTACATCTTTATTGGCATTTTGTCTCGCTTTTGAAACATGTAACGAAATTTCTGCAACACGTTTATGTTTCACATTTATGGGTCAAATATAAATTTTATAGAAATACTGGGAAATGAATTTAGTTAACAATGGAAATAACATAAATATATTTGTTAAGAAATCTAAGAAAACTCTTTTACATATCAAGGTTAAAGCGGACAGACAAATTGTGATAAATCGAACAAATCGATCAAAAATTTTTCCATAATATTTCTATTTTTAACACTGCAAGTTTGTTTAAGTGAAAATTTGTAGGTGCTTTTAAATTTGATTTCCAGTTTTGGTTTTTGTTTTTCTATATCAAAAGGCGTTACATTTTTAAATAGACAGGAAGTTTTATTGTCCGAAAAAATTTCATTTAATTCCCCCAATATCCTTCAAATGAAATATACACCAGCCAAACTAATCCATGTTGGATCCCTTAACACAACACATGCAAATATGGAATTTCAATTGTTAAACAATAAAACTAAAAAAGAGTACAGAGTGCGGATAAATAAAACAAGCAAACAACGTTCATAAATACAATAGCGACCGGATGAATCCATGTCTCAAAGGATTGATACCGCACCGTGTTGTTACTTAACAAAAATACTCCTACTGCTTGTTTGTGAGAATTCCAAATAACTAAACGATAATATAAAAGAACGAATGAGAAAAAAATTGGATGCAGACTGCAAAACATCCGTCATCATGTCATATCATATATTTAGAGATGAGCTTGGAAATAAAGAAGAACAAATAATCTAAATACAATAATTGTTTTCAAATCAAAAAAAAAAAAAAAACAAAAGAAATGTTTGGTGGCGTATCAATTACACATGATTTTATGAAACGGAAGTCAAGAATTTTATATTTGTGCATTTTTTTTAAATATTGAACATAAAAAAATGTATGTGTAAAAGGAGACTTAGAGCTTTTACTCTACATGTTTACGTACTGAATTCTAAGAAGTTTTAAATTTTGAATGCACTTCAAGATGTTTCCAAAGCGTCTGTTAACAATTACAAAAAGACATATGATTTGATGACAATAATTTCTTTGTAATTCTCAAGGTATTTGAAACTACAAATTAAGTAATTCGCTCTTAAAAGTTTGTATTGAGCATTACGTAATTTGATTCGATTACTAATTGCGCTGCAGTGGATTACATTGTATACAATAGATTAAAAACCTATAGTTACAATGTATAAAAATTAAATTCAACAAATCCTATTTCTATTTTCCTATACGAGTATATACATATGTATGTATATGTATATGTATATGTATATGTATATGTATATGTATATGTATATGTATATGTATATGTATATGTATATGTATATGTATATGTATATGTATATGTATATGTATATGTATATGTATATGTATATGTATATGTATATGTATATGTATATGTATATGTATATGTATATGTATATGTATATGTATATGTATATGTATATGTATATGTATATGTATATGTATATGTATATGTATATGTATATGTATATGTATATTATGTTGACCGTATCATGATAAATAATTATACACAACTATGAAATTTAAAAGGATATTGTTAGTAATTTGACTACTTCCTTACATTGTTAAATGCACACTGGACAAACTATAAAACATATAAAAGTGCTAATATTCAATATCGTATTCTCCCGTATAAATATTAAAATGAGCAGAAGTTGATCATTAATCGTTGCCAATGGAATTAGTACATATTTCTGGTTAAAAAAGGGTATAAATTATCGATGACTTTAAACTTTTACCACCCATAATGACAAGTGCAGCATAAAAGGAAAATGAAATGCAACACACTTGCAATTTAGTGGCAACAACAATAATACAAACAACAACAAACGTTAAATAGTGTATGAAAGAAATATTATTGAAATAATAATAAAAACAAACAAGCTGTAGTAACAATTACAACAAAAGCGGCGGCAGCAGCAGCAATATAAGCATATGCAGCATCAGCAGCAGAACGATAATAATATGAACAAAAACATCAGCAGCAGCAACAAAAATGCAAAGAAAAAAATAAAAGTGAGCAACAAACAAGGTATAATTTTCAAGTTGATAACTTGTTAACAACCGGGTACTGACTAAAATAACAACAACAACTACAATGAAAACGACAAAAGCCACAGCAAATACAATAGCCCAACAAGCAACAACAACAATGATTATTTACAATACTAGCAACAACATAACTATATTTATGTACATATTCACAACGGAGGTAATAACAACAACAGTTCCATACATTCAACAACACATCTCAGCAAACAATGCAGTTCCAAGCCAGACATTCGCTTGTTATCTGTCTAAATTGAAGCCTATTTAATTAAGTAAATAGTTTTTGAAGGAAAAGCAAAATATGATTTTTTAGTGGGTTCGCTTATTTCGTTAAATGGACATAAAGATTTTATAATAAATATTCTTTACTATCGTATAAGCCTGTATCAGTTTCCGTCAAGATTTGAAGCGTAATTAGTATCCCAGCAAGCCATATGAGTCCGAAAAGAGTCTTTTCTGACACCTTTTCCGGAGCGTTCATGCTCTTTATGAGCTCAAAAAAAACAATCATTATTGCTCCGAAACCTTCAGAAAAGAGGGTAATTTTTTTTTTATAACTTTTTATTATTTATTGAATCTGCCTTATTTATTTAGGCCTAACAATAAGTATTCAAATCTTAAAACTAAAATAAATCTAATTACTCTCTAACAGAGCATTAATTTCTTATTGGTTGTTAAGCTCTACGAAGCCTCGACTCCGTCTGGCTCTGAGCTAGAATTCTAGCCAGCGGATTCGGGTGGGTTTGTAGCTTTTTGATGTAGTTCTCGCGGACCCTTCTGAATTCATCCTTTACCAATGGTACTTCTAGATCTCTGGAGATGTCTTCATTTCTTATGTACCATGGTTCGCCCAGAGGGTCATTACATTCGAAAATGGTCCGTCAGAAATAGCTCTTACATAATGCCAGAAAAGAGTCGTTTGTGAGGGGCTTTTGGGCTCAGAAAGAACTCTTACATCATGTCAGAAAAGAGTCATTGCAATTTTAAATACAAAAAATTAAAAGTTCACATTTATTATTTTTTTTTATTATTATTTTTTCTTTAAAGCACAAATAACAGAAACGCTTTGGTACACACATAATTAAGTGGAATTTCTGAGTCATACTGCGTGCCGACTCAGGACAGTAACAAGCAAATTTTTCTTTCGCTTCGAGAATGCTTTTTAGTTGGACCCTTTTCTGACTAATTTTTCGGAGCGCTCCTAGAATGGTATGCTAGGATATATGTACATATACACAATTTTAGCATTTCAAGTCATTAATAAATTATGAAATTAAATGTAAAGATTGTTCCTTAATATTTCATTTTTTAAATAAATTCACTTAATATTCTATAATTGTTAAAATTTTGTTATTTCCATTCGAAATATATTTTGTTATCTTCACACAAAAAAAAAAACACTTATTGCTAAACGTTCAATGTTTCGTTTGCTGGGTTCACCTTAATCCAAAGCAAACAGTGGAAACTTTCGAAACAACAGAGTCTATCTATACCACAGTTAAAGTTAATTTGCATGTCAAAATGTAACAGACTTCAACCAAGGTTCTCTTCTCTATCTCCCTTTTGAATTTTAATACATACAATCAAAAAAAAATAAAACACCCTGGCGCGGTCGTATTCATCGACAATCTGAAAATGTTTAAACAAGTTGCAGCAAAAAAGCACTTGACACTAAAGAGCAAAACTTTAGTTGTATGTCTGATGGACATACATAAATAAGTTGACAAAGTAACTGAAAAAGAAATCAAATAAATCAAAACTTTTTAGTTAAATCCATTTTTATGCAGGGCGTAAATCATATTTGTTTACAACATTAAAAAATGCTGTTAGGACATTCACAGTATGATGGAGAAACCTTCGATTTCTTGCATAAAAAGGTGCACTGACATAAATAAAATTAGCTAGCTTCGTTAATTTATTTTACACCCATCTGTAACTGTGTTTTATAAAACGAATATTGTGGCACAGCTTGAGTGAAAATTACACACGCATACGCGAATAGAGGCTGAGTCCATGAAGTTATGAGTTTACGAGAGTAATTTTGCCTAAAAGTTAAGTAAAATACGCATCAACAGCGTTACAGGTATGATGACAGTAATTACAACGTAATTGGAACTGACGTGTTTTTAGTGTGGACCATTTAGCGTTTAAAGTATTTGACAACCAGCTACGAATATTTATTCAAACTTTGTAAAAGCTTCTAAAATTGTTAAATCTACTTCAAGGTTCAAGGCACATCATTAATAATTTCTAGACACTTGCATTTCTTTCGTTTTTAATTTCATTATGGGTTAAACTTTAACTAGTCTCCACACACAACGTACAACATGCTCGTGCAGTAGCTTAAAAGCAAAAGTTAAGTTATGTAGTTATGCTCGTTAACAATCTGTCCGTCCATCAATCGCCATGAAAAAGAGTGGCTTGCTGCTGCAAGAACAAAATATTGTAAATTTGCACTTGTAGTTTAGGCATGCTTGATGATGATACTACGGGAGGCCTGCATATCAATTTATTTACTACACAAGTATGGGCAATTTGCTAGTTGTCTTGAGGCAGAGTCTAGAAGGAATTGATTGAAAAGATGACATTGTTTGAATGCAAATATTTTTTTATAAAAAACTGAAAATTGAATTGGACTCTTTCTAAAGTGAGGTAAAGTGATTTGGAGAATAAAGGAGTTCGTTTATTTGACATACTCGTATACATAGTTCTTTAAAGTTAATTTAATATGTTGTTATTTTGAAGTGAAGAAACTTGACATGTATTTTGAAATTCATTCGACATTTTACTGTAGTGTCTTTTTTTCGTTAGCTTTTGATAGCAGCATCAACTGTCGACTGCTGTGACGGCCGACGTAAGTGGTGTTGGCTGAAAACTAAAGCTATTTGTTTCATAACAAGCATCAATAAAAAATTATAACTACACGTAAAGCTCATTATCGTTATGCAGCCTCAAAGGCTGCGCTTTATATATTGTTTCTCAAAAAAAGAAAAAGGCAACAGCAAGAGCAAAAAGGAAGAAACTTTAAATAAACCTGACTCTTATTTATGGGGTTAGCAAAAAAATTAAATAAAAAATACAAAGAATGAATGATATTCTTTTATACCGCCTGTTCATGAACAAAAGCCTAGAGCTTTTAAACACACAAACAGGGCAGGCAAGGTAAGGCAAACTAGCTGCAACAAGAGCATGTGAAGGGATGCAAAAGAGCCGTAGCTTGTAATGTTCTATAATAAATGTGCAATAATTGTATTTTATATCAAATAGCCAACCAAGTAGTAACCAACTACAGCCGAGGATCCAGCCATGTAAATAATGGCAGACCTGTGTTCAATATAGCACTGGACTTTATGATGAAACAAACATCCTTCAGGTTTTACCACATTCCTTGATGAAAACATAATAAGAAGTTAAATGAAAAATTGTTGGCCTCATGACAAATGAGTATAATTTTATTTTGCAAGAAATACTTGCAAAAACTGGCTCATATTTTGACATGATATGATGTCTTGCCTGTCCGTCATTCTGCCTGTGTTCTCATCATGCTCAGCTCTGGACCAGTCGTGGCAGCAAGCAATTATGGCTAAACGGCAAAATGGTTGATGGGCATTAAACAATATTCAATATTGTAGTTTTTCAAATGGCAAAAAATATACAAAAATCACCGCCACCGTCTTGGGCGAAAATTTGCCAAAATTTTTATTCAAAGAAAAAATCAAATAACAAAATGAAAATTTTGATATTAGAGTGGGTCAGCTTAAAAATGCGCTACCAAACTTAATTATATTTCTCCCACTACATATAGTTGAGATGAAACCTTCAGGTTCTTAGCTAATAAGAATGTTTAATAATCTTTGACTAAATTTAACATGTAACATAAATCGCTCCAGGTTTTGCATTTGAAGTTTAAATTTTGAATGCTTGGAAATTGTTGTAGTGTGTACTGAAGGTGCAAAATGATGCATAAAGCAGCTGTTGTTAAATGGACAAATTTCAAATAAAAACTCACAACAAGCTGCTGCAGCGCCAGTGAAAAAGTGAAAGTTTGTTTTTCCCATTCATAAAATTTGAGCTCAGCGACTGCGAATGATGGTGTACGAGTATAAATAGTTTTATTATAATTCATTCATCCCTCAAGGAATTGATACATAATTTTCACAATACATTACTAAAATAATTAGCCACGAGGGAGCACGTTTTTCATTTTATGCACATTAATAAAAATTTAAAAAAAAAAATCATACTTTAAACTCTATATGTATGTGTTGGGCTGTAAAAAGAAATACACACACACACACACACACACTTACGGACATTAAACGAGTCTATTATGAAATTTAAAAATTTTAGGTGAGAAATTTTATTTTGAGAAAATAAAAATATTTGTTTATTATTGAAAACAAAAAAAAAACAAAAAAAAAGCAAAAACTAAAAATGTTCCTTAGCAATGAACAAAACAAGTCTGAGGGTCATTTTACCAAGAGGTTAGATACACCCTTTTGTGTTCACCGATAGGGGTTGTTGCAAAAAATACCGTTTTCTTCGCTGCATTTGCTCTGCACTGATGGTGAAAATTCCCACTAAAAATTTCAAAACAGGAAGTCGTTCGCTTAATTTTTCAGCAACTGTTTGCAGTAACGCCCGGATAATTAAGCACAACAAATTCCCATTAAATGCATACGTTACAACAATGCCGGCAACAAAAGTCAGTTTCGCATTAATGAATTCCGTTTCTAATTCATATCGTCATTGTTTGCATCGAATTAATATTTGAAATATTGCTGTCAAAATATTTTCCATTATCGCCCTGATTTTGTTAATTGTGAGACCGACGTAGCAAATTGTGGAAAACTCCATTAATTAATTGGAAATCAATTGATGTAAATGTGGATAATGGGTTTATATGTTTTGTAAAATATCTCTTTTATTTCTTTAATATGACTTGATTGATAATAAATTGCTGAAATTGAATAAGAATTAAGGATTAGAGATTTCTTAATTGTCCGAACACTGGAAGAATTGTCCTCTTATTTTGTACTATACTTTATGTCTCTTGATATTCTCAAACTTATGAAAAACTAAAACAATATATAGAAATAATTATTTAAAGTGAGATGGATGACACCAAATATTAAAACTTGATTGATATATTTAAATAAAGATTTAATGTAAAGTTTATATTTAAAAATAAAACTTTTTAAAAATTTTACAATTAGCAAATTTTAAAATGTTTATGCTTGAAAACCCATTTTTGCATTTTTGTAATTTTTTTATAATTTCTTAAAAAAAAACTTATACATATATTTAGAATTACTAGACCACTTTTTTCTTTATACCAAACACTTAAAAGCTTTAAACAAACCTCTAAGCCTCAGATCTAAAACGAAAATTTGTCCTTTAATTCACAATGAAAAATGTCAAACAAAGTATGTTAAATCTCTACAAAAAAAAAATAAAATAAATTTAACATGAATTCTGCAAAATCTATGACACGACTTTTACATTTAAAAGATTAATTTCAAAAACTTTTTTTTGAAAATCTTTAAAATTGCCCAATTTTAAAAGAATTTATCAGTTGCTGAGTTGAATTGAATGATTTGCATACAGTTGGTCATTATTATCTGTTTTATTTTTCGGTATAAATTTTGTTGGAAATGTCACCAAATATTAAATGAAATCTTCATCAAAGTATTTAATCTCCTCACAAAATACTTGAAAGTAACAAATGACTACTTTGACATTTCACATACAGACTGGGTCATAAGTAAAGGTGGACCCCGAAATTCATTTAATTGGAAAATTACACTGTCAAGCAAATTGACCGTCTTCGCATCAGACGTACGTACATATGTATGTACTTCATTCTCTTCGTTCACGGCCACATGCAAAAGGCGAATTAATTCGGCCAGACATTCGAAAAAAAGGGAAACACTCGAAATGCAAACAAACATTTTGAATATTTAAAGGTTTTTTTGTTTTGTTTTTCTTGTACGTTCTTTTAAAGATTGACATGCGTAAAACTTAATTGAAGATGAAAACTTGCAACTGTAAGATTCTCTGTATTCAGAACAGACAAAAAGTATTTGAATAAAGGTTTTACTGTTTCCAAACTGTTTTAAATTCAATTAGGAAACCTCATGAAAAGGGATTATAATTTTGATAAGATTAAAACACGATATCGCTCTACTCAACTCAACTTATAAACCAAATAAACTGAAAAAAAAAACTTTAAGAAATTGACAATGACATGACACTGAAGCATAAAAATAATAATAACCAACCAACAGCAACAACAGCAACAGCTACAAAAGTTCTCCCCAAAAAAACACAAATTTTTTAAGATATTCTCTTTGACAAAGCGGATTTGTGTATGAAATGTTTAAGAAAAGATATGAAAGACATTAAAAACAAAATTGGCCATAATATCTGGTTAGTCAACTAAAAACAAACAAAAAACAAATAAAATTCGTACAAAAAATTATGAACTCGCTAAAAAAAATTTGCTAAACTAAACGTTTAACCACCCTTCTTACAGACAAAGAATGAAAAATTAAACCATTGCAAACTTTTTCGCCAAAATACTGCAAAAAGAAAACGTACAAAAAACTTCAGCGAACATCAAAAGATTTTAAAAATAATTTGAAAAGAAGCGGCAAGAGAAGCATGAGCAGAAATGCTAAAATACATTAAATATGAAATTTGGAGTACAAATCCACTTAATAAAGAAATGTCCAGAGAAAATCAGGGTATGAATGATGGAAAATATGTATGTTAGACGCTTATATACAATCGGCTAGGTCGAAGCGTATTATACTCTACACCGTTAGTGTTAAATATATGTATAATAACTATTAATAACTATTAAATAAATGAATTTTGAAGAATTTTTGCTGTTTACACGAGTTTGAAGCATTTTGAAAAGCAATTTTGAAGAAAATTTCAATCGTGTAAATCTAGCTGAAGTTTGTCATAGCGTTAGTAGTTTCTGTAGTTTAAATTTTACCACCCCATAAAGTATACTCTGGACCCTTAGAGAGAAATCAAATTTCGAAAGACCCCAGATATCTTACGGGAAACGAACGTTCAAAATTTACACTGAAAGCCAGCAGTGTATGAGATATGAGCAAAAACCAACAAAAATACTTTTTAAAAATCATTTTTTTCTAAATAAGAATTTTGAAGAAAAATATTTGCTTTTAATAAAATTAATATTAAAATTATAATTTAGTAGTAGAAGTTTATAGTGAAATCCTATAAAGAGACTGTTAGACAAAGCCGATTACTGAAATTTGGAAAATGTTTCTAAAGACCTACATAAGTCCCGCTTCCAAATTGTTATTCAATAGCAATTGACCAACTTTTTTGTACCAGAAAAATATCACTACATACATACATACATACATATGTATATGTACGTTACGTATGTAAGCAATAAATTCCCCGCCTCTATGGCAGAAACAACATAAACACAACGAAACCATGAATGAATCAATTGAAAAAATTAAAATACGAAAAAAATAAAAATAAAAAATAATAATCTAATCTCCAACTGTCAACGTAATTTGACAAAATTTCAATTAAGATATAAAAATGTAACGCTTGTCTGAATCTCAAGCCCCCAAACAAAATATAATGCGGCGCGTTGACAATGATGTGGATGTAGTTAATGATGACAACAACAACAGCGGCAGCAACGGCACACTAACATTAGCATTAACATTAACAATTACGATACATTGAAACCTTCTTACATGCTGTATGTATGTAAGTATGTAGTATATTTTCTTAGCTTTGTGTACGATATTTTGTTTCTGAAGCGCAAAAGGCCTTTTTGAGTCATGAGAACAACTTTGCTTTTGGCTGCCTGTCAGCTACAGCAAAACGACTACGATAGTGCTGACGATGTAGCTGAAGAAGCTCATGATGAAGATGAAGCTATAAAGGAACATATACCTGTATATATAAAATCAATTTTTTTTTTTTGGCTTAAAATCTCAATATAAAAATTCAATAATAATAATAATGTCTTTGGTATTGTTGTGGATGTTCGTTGTGTGATTTCGTTTAATGCTCGTTTCTGTTTTTGGGAAAAACATTGAAAAGCGATTTGATTACAAACCAATAAGTATTTGTGTATGAGTAGATGAGTGTGTGTGTGTGTGCATCAATATTTGTTTGAGATTTGTTTTAAGTAGCTTACAATTTGGGTGTGTTTCATCACAAATGGCTGTTTGTTTTGGATTCAATTTTCAATAATGTATTAGTTGTTGTAATATACATACATATAGTAACACTTAAGCGAAATAATAGTTTGTAGGCATTTCATTAATTCTCAAATGTTTATTGTTAGGATCGCTCCAGAATCAATAGTAGTTGCCTCTTTTATGGTTGTCTCTTTTTTTGGTGTCTATTGCGAAAAATCTCATTGGTCCGCTTTATTAGAATTTATTTAGAAAATTCAGTTTAGCAATCATAATTGTCATAGTAATTTTAATATCGCTTAAAATTCTGCTTTCAGTTCAGTTCCTCTGAAATTTGGTGTTGAAATATAACCCACCTTTCCGTCTTAGGGTTAAAAATGTTGTCATTTATTTGTTCTTCCGCAAACGTCTGACCGTATTTACTTGCTTTTTTTTTTAAATAATCTTTTAAAATTCTTCTTGTTGTAATTTATATGAATTTATTTCAAATGAATAGTTGTTGTTTTAAAATTCATAAGAATTTTCTTTATTATATCTTTTTATTATTGAAATGACCAACAACATTTCAGTTTTAAAACTCAATGTTTTTTGTTGTTGTGTATTTTATTATTATTTTTTTTTAATTCGCGTTAACAACGATATGAGTATTTATTTATATGTTGCTGTTGTTGTTTTTCATGTTCGTGTTGTTAACGCAAAAATCCTCAATATTGGCACTTATTATGTCTGCATTGGTTATGAATTTCTGCAGAAAGCTGTTATAAAACAAGTTAGAGTGCTATATTCGGCTGTGCCGAATCTTTAATACCCTCCACCTAAACGTAATAAAAAATACAAAAACTACGCTGGTTATAGGACTAGTGTTTTTTCTGTGTTTTTATAAAATTAAGTTAAGAAACAGAGGATAAAACAGAGTATAAAAAAGTAAAAGATATAAGGTGAGACTTTTTTTGTGTAAATATGGTCTCAATAATATTATTTACAAGAGATTTATGGGTGGCATAGTAGAAGTGGAACAATTATGGACTGATAGCTTCTAAATCTAGTATCCAGTAATATGATTTGGTTGAATTTCATCTCAATAACGTGCTCGGAAGTGGACTTAATTCGGGAGCTATTGCTATTATTGACTGACAGCTACAAAATCCAGTAACATAATTGCGGTATAACCGATATAAGTTGCTTCGATATCAATATTTATTAGACATTTTTGTGGGTTAAATTGTTTTTCGGAAATGGTTCTTATATGGCAAATCATGGGCAGATCATGACAAATCATCGGCCAATCTTCTTTAATTTTGGAACAGTGAATTTTATGCATATGAGGATATCTAACGTCGAATTTCATCATAATAAAGGTATATTTTAGATACATATTAGTACTAACGTGAATTTCGAAAGTGGACCTTATATGGGGGATATAGTCAAATATGAACCGATATTCTCAAAATCCAGCAGTTTTATTTTGGCATGTATGTAAAAGATCCGTGTAAAATTTTGGATCGGTACCGTTATTTACATATAAGAGATTTATGAGTATTAAAGTGAATTTCGGAAGTGGGCTTTATATGGACCCAAAATTCAAAAAATTCTGCAGAATGGTGTTTGTGTATATGTAAATTATATATACAAAGTTTTGATAAATGGCTTTTTCGGATGTGATCCTTATATGTGAGCTATAACCAATTATAGGCCGACCACCTTAAAATTTAGTACAACAATTTATTTACCTGTAAGGACTATTTATGTCAAATTTTAGCCGTTTAACATTATTTATACCAGTTTTATACGTATTTAAAGTGAATTTCGGAAGAGGACTTTATATGGGGGCTATGGTCAAACATGGACCGAACTAAAAAAAATTTCGTTTGATGATTTCTTTTTGCATGAAACTTATTCCTGCTGAATTTTGTATTGATATATTAATAATTGAGCAATATTTCGGGAAGATTTTTGTATGGGGGCTATGAGAAATCATGGACCGATTCACACTATTTTCCTCAAGCTTTTTTCTTTTAGCATAAAAATAACTTATACAAAAGTTCATGGTATTATCTGCAATATATTTCAAAATATTGCAATACAATCGACAAAAAATATCAAATTTTTATGGAGGTTATCTCACAATTTGGTCCGTAACTCTGGTTCTGCTTTACCGATTTTGCTGATTATCAATACCAAACTGCCTAAGAAAATACAAAACAGTTTTCTGGAAATTCTGTGAAATTACGTTGAGTATTTTGGACGTGAGAGTGTTTTACACGGACGGACAGACAGACGGACATAGCTCAATCGACTTAGAATTTCATAAGGATCAAGAATATATATACAAAGTTTCACATGGATTGACAAACGTAATATACCCTCATTCACCACTATTGGTGGTGGAGGGTATAAAAATGACATGGAGATTGTAAAAGACAGAGGTGTAGAAGATTGATTTCTTGAGTTTATAAAAAATATTTAAAAAAATAACAAAAAATCGCAAACTGCAAAAAAAACCGGTACGGATAGCAAACTTATTTATTTTACATCCCGTGAGTTCACATAGCACAAAAACTCATCAAGACATGTTGTAACGAAAATATATCAATACATTTTTGTGAAATGGTATCTGAAATATTGGTAATAGCGACAAAATTATATTAATATATTAATTTTAGAACAAACCAATTCATTCTTACAATTGCAAAAATGTATTTTCGCCTAAAAGATTTCCTTTATTGTCATCACTAGTTTTTTGGAATAATACTGCTGTTTGTTTTGTCTGATATTGACCAATTTACATACACGTAGGATTTTGGGTGACTGTGTTTTTTTGGTTTTGCTTTTTTTTTCTTTATTCTGTTCATAAATATATTTTTTATGTAGTATTACGTAAAAAATATACAGACATTATCACTATTTAATACGATACGATTACAAGGCGTTTACATATTCTCCATTCTACATACTCATATATGTACATATGATGTCTGGAACTGTAAGCTTTTAGGTTTTATATACAGTAGAATAAAGAATGTTGATGTTAATGTTGAAATAATTGTATATATGTATGTATACATGTGCTACAAGATAGTTAAGCCGATTAATAGAAACTTATAATTCAGATAATATAAAATATAAGCCAAAAGTTTAACTAAATTCGGACAAAGATCAAGGTTTGTTATAGGTATACATATGTATTTGTGATTTCTGGTGGAAATCTATTCTTCGGTCGATTTTTAGAAACCGTGTAACTAACTTTTTACTTTCAACATACAGTATGACTTCTGAATATATACGAATTATTTGTGTTAAATTTGATATCGATATCAATAACTGTAAAGGATTTGTGAATGTAACAGCTATTTCCGGAAGTGGGTATGGAAGCTATGACTAATCTTATTTGTGTTGAAAATTTGTTGGTTACCAACATTTCTAAGACTTATGTTCGATAAAGTGATTTGTTTATATACATAGACATATATGTATGTATGTATATCAGACGTTTATGACCGATAAAGAGGACATTTGTATGTGAGCTAATGTACAAGAATCATAAATAAAATAATTAATTAAAACAACTAATCTTACTTTTGTTTAACTTTACTTTTTCTGCTTTGAATATTTTTACTATTGGCGAATTTTAAAAGGAATTTCAACTTCTATAAGCTATCTATACATACAAACGAAAACAATGCATATTTATTCCACTGTTCACATTTCCATATGTATGGATATTCATGCAACCTTGTATTTGTTGTGCAAAAGCAAAAAAAAAAAAAAAAACAGATCATACCATTATATAGAATATTGTATGTTGCAAGAACGGCAACAAAAAATTGGCTTGCGTGTTATGACTGTGGGTTTTTGTAAATAAATATATAAAGAAAAAAGAAGCTTTAACGCGTTTGCAACTCTAGCTGCAACATCTACGGCAACAGTTTTCCATACACATGCACCTATATTGTTTACCTATAAAACCCTTTTGCATTGCCATATGTCAAGTTCACAAATTATAGTCTCAATAATCATGTTGTACATTACAATATACAACAAAATGTGGCAATGTATTGAATTTAAAACTGAATTGTTTCACACATTACAAGCAAAACACATACACACCTGTTCGTGCCAGCGGATTTTTATTGTATTGGCTTTTTGTTGTTCATTTTCATTTTCTGTTTTTTTTTTTTTATTATTATTTTATTATAATTTTTTTTATGAATAAAAAATTGTTTTGTAAGCTCAGCATGGAGTCGCGATGATTTTCAAACCGACTTGCTTTCTTTTTGTTTGAATAAAAAAAAAAAAAAACAAAAATAAATAAAAACAACCAACAACTTGACTGTCTATAAATGTTGGTATGTAGAGGTAGAACAACAACCTCTATTGTTGTATGTATGTACATCTGACTGACTCTATGACAATTGTCGCCGTTGCAACTGTTGTGCTGTTGATGATTACTTACATATAACAAACATCAACTTTTTGGTTGCCAAAGCACAGAAAAGGTAAGAGGGAAAAAGGGTTTGCTCCCTCTCAATTCATAAATAGTACATACATGCATTCAAAAATAATTGACATGTTTTCATAATTTTATTTTAATTTTGCGCTTCATTATTCATATATTTGTATTAAAATTAACTATCGCTACTACTTGGCAATGAGCAAATTGTGTTTGTCGGGTCGTACGCAACGCTCATTTGGTTGGTATTAAAAAGTTTGAGTGTTTTATGATTTGTTGCAGGTTGATGAAAACCGGCTTTATTGCGACCGCACAAGTGATAATGTCAACCTGACATGATCAATATATAATTACTATATATTGAAACTGAGTTTAACAGCTGACTGACTCTGTTTGCAATTTACTTATTTCAAAAGTAATACTTTGTCAAGTGTTTTTGACAGTAGTACATTATTTTACACAAACAAAATGCCTATTGTTTCTTTATTGTGTTGTAAATATTTGTTGCCGATTTGCACTCACCTTGTATAATTACACCATGGTAGGGCATATAAAAAATTTCTTTTTTTCTTTTTATGACGTTCTTTTTTTTTTTTTGATTAAAATTAAAAGTAATCGCTTTTGACGTATTTATTTTCATTGAATTTAACAAATTCCAGTTCTTTTTATTTAGCGTTCTTTTGTCTATTTATTTATTTTTAATTTATATAATGTCATCATTAAATCGGGGCTAAAAGCACCACTTTGTACGCATCGTAGTGTGTGATAGTTGTTACGCTCCCCCTGAATGTGTGTAGAAAAAGAAGGTATCGTGTCACCTGTAATAAGTGTGACATGTCAGGCAGAACTAACAACTTTATTTGTCATCAATTGTTCAACTATGAATATCTATTATATTCCATAGTTTAGCATTTTATTTCATTCCATTAATGAGTTGTTTGTTTGGCTGGCATTTGGTATTTTATTTGTCTGGTATATCATTAAATTTAGTTCTTTTTTTTTAATATTATTATTATTATTATTGTAATGATCGTTGTATTTAATAGTTACATACATACATACATAGTATTTTAAATGCTAATTAGAAAAATTGACATTTATTAGAAATTTATCAAAAATTTACTTCACAAATGTGAAAAGACGACATACACGAAACTGGATTAAAGTCATAAAAGTCTAAGAGGACAAACGCTGTGGGGAAAAATAATGGCCACTTAAGAAGTTTTCTTTCTTACATTTCTATGAGCGTGTATAAAAATGTTTCTTTGAAATATTTAATGAAAGGTTTCTTTCAGTGATTGTGTGGCTGCTTGCACTGTTAAGTCTGTAAAATAATTGTGTATTAAAAGTCTATATCTCATGTTTTAACCGAGACTTGGTTTGTTCACCTCTATCTATTTCTATAAATTTGTTTCTTTTGTGTCGTTTTTGTGGCATCCATGTGGTAACAAACAAAACTTTCTTATTATTTTTGAAATTTTGTTACTTTTCAAAAAAAAATTTTTATTGTTTGTTGCATCTGTGTGTGTGTGTGTTTTATTTTTGTTGATGTTGTTTGTTTTTATTTGAGGTATGTTTTGATGGTTAACACGAAAAATCAATTTTCGATCTTGTTAAATGCAAATTCCATTTCATGAAAGTTTGTTTTTTTCCAACATTTTTCGTTTTGTGTTGGCGATTTTTTTCGTTTGTGTTGTTTAACAATCATTGCAATAATCGTTACAATATCGAAACAACACATCTGAACATACGCGGTTTTATATGCAACATATTGATGTGTGCATGCACAGATGTGTTGAAGAGAATAGCATAGTTTGTTTTATATCATCACAATAACATAAACGAATTTATAAACAAGTCTTTTGACATTAAATTAAAACGTCAATATATTGCTGTTGCTCAATTTTGTACATTTCAAACCAAGAAAATAATCTACTTCAGCCTTCTTTTGAAAATTCCAAAGTTTTGAACTTAAAAATAATTTGTATAAATTTGCATTTATTCGCTCTGACTTGAATCATTGGAAAACTTAGTCTGAACAATTAATTACAAATAATTGTTTGATCTTAAGATATATGAAAAGAACCTCAAAACCTTTGGAAGTTGACATCTTTAAAATTCGATGGCTTTATTCCTGCGCTATATATCTCTACCGCACTGTTGCACTTTCTGTGCGTTTGATTCCAATTTAAAAAGTTTTTTTAATCTTGTAGAAAGAAAAAAAAAACATAACTAAATTGTAAAAGCCGGTAGAAAACATATAAAATGCATGAAAAAGGAGAAAAAAGGAAACAGAAATGAAAATAAAGATTGAAAACATTTTGGGAGTATGAATTGTTAAAAATATATGAAGCATCCCAGTGAAAGTTCTATCCGCTTCTGAAAGCTCTTAACAAAAAAAAAAAATTTATTTAAATTATAAATATTATTTATTTATAATTTAATGCAAGCGAATAAACGATAAATTGTAAGCGAAAAATAAATTTTGTGGCAGCTATGTGGCATAGAAGACATTATTTCGTGTATGGTAAGGCTCTTACATGAAAGCAGGTTTGTTTTTTTCCCTTTTCCCATTTTTCCTATTCAAGTTCAATGTTAAAATAATAGAACAGAAAAAAAAACTCCCGTGAATTTTTTATTCATGACTGGGCTGAATTTATTTCACTTGTTCCCCAACACTTTAGCATCTAATATTTGTCAAATATTTACTTAAAAAAACGTAACCACACGTTTTAAAACAGATTTGTGTGACGTTGTTTGCTCTTACAAAAGTTTTGCAAGATCAAACAGCATCAAATAAATTAAAACTAAATATTTGTTAGACTTTGGAATTTTTAATAAATAAACAAGTTCAAATATATGCTATTTAGTGGTTACGTCTTTTTCGGCAAATATTTGCCAAATGTCACCGTACCTTAAGAAACACTTTTTTTAAGTACGTGAAAATAAGCTAAATTTTTCACTGGGATATATATGTATGTATGTATGTATGTACATATGTATGTATGTATGTACATATGTATGCATGTATGTATGTAGTAAACATTGAGCTCGTAGTGGTGCAATAAATCCACATATGAGTCTGATGATGTTTTCCATTGTTGTTGTTGTTTTATTTTTCTTTTATATGGCTTTGTCTTGTGCCACACAGCTTGAGGAAGTTTATAAATTGTTAATAAGTCGCAATGTACGACTTTAGTTTTTTCGTAAGCCAACATGATATTTTTCAATGTTTTTTTTTTTTTTTAATTTAAAGTTTTTTAGGTGTCAAATATAGTTGAGTATTAAATTAATAGGCATACGAGTGTATAAATATTTTTGTTTATTTGCAAACAATGTTCTAAAAGAAATGTTAAATTTAAGTTTTCTGAGCAGCCTAATAGAAAATAATAATTTGTTAAAATCTACTTATGTAAATAGAATTATGTACTTTAACACCTACTCGGGAACAACAGACATTAATTAGACTGATATATACCACCTAAAAAGGGGTGTATTGTCTTGTCTAAATGTGTATAGCCTAAAATAATTGGCAAGGCATTGAGTCAGTTCCTGAAAATTACATATTTACAGATGACATTTCCTTTCACAAGCCTCTAAATACCTGTTTTAATTTTTTTAAACCATGTTATTTCTGATAGACAGTTTCACTTTTTTCTATTTAAATTTTCTGCATGCAAGTTCTGTTTTTGTCAATTATTTCATAATTCTTATGAACTTGTTAACATTTTTGTGTTTGCTGGTTAAACAATTCAAACCGAGTTGTGCTGATGTTAATGCAACTCTGAATGCCAGCTCATATCTCTGTAGTGAAACAGAGTATTTGTTAAAAATGCATGTGTTTTTGTAATTCTTCTGCTGCACCAAGATTGAAAAATACTTGTATCTATAGAATACAATACAATACAAAGTCAAAAGCTTTTCTGATTTTTGTTTAAACATACAATTGTTTTGCTTTGCTATGTTATTTTTTATACGTATATAGTTTGTATCGTTTATTTGAAGTGCGATGCTGATTTATTTCTCTCAGTTGAAAATGTTTTTGCATACAAATCATGGGTAAAGCATCAAAGTCAATACACTAAACCATGTTGGACATACTCAGCACAGACCCTGTAACTCGTCCTCATTGACGACGTCGTCACAGTACCTGTTAGTAGTCAAACAAATACTACTCGTATAGACATCTGTACATACATGCATATGTATTTCATTCAAAGAATAGAGTTATGCGATGGATCTCTGCCCGTCCGTCTGTCTGCTCATCCATCTCTATTTCTATCAATTTAAGCTGATTTTGTTACTGTAGCTGTTTTATTTAAAGGATTTTTCTGTTTGCCAACATGGAAAAATATACTTGTTTAAATGTAAAGGAGTGCAAGAGAAAAGAGTAATCAGTAAAGCTTTGTTTTATTTCTTCTTGGTCGTCCAGTTGTTCTTGTTGAGATTCATTATTTTGGATTTCCTTTGAAATTCTACAGAAATTCTAAAAGTTGTATCTGAAAACTACTTGTATGCATAAAAACAACATAAAAGAAAAATCAGAGTGGGTATTTTTGTGCATTATTTAAGCACTCGACAAAATGCTGATAGTAAAATTCAACTTTCTTAGCAAATATTTTGGTATTTATACGAATTGTGTTTGCATTCTTATTAATTATTATTCTATATTCTAAAACATTATTCTTGTCAAGAATTAATTCTTACGGTCTACTGTTTTACTTGAAGATATGTCATTGTTGCTTGTCAAACTTAATAATTTAATCTTTGTTCAATAACATTTTATGTCATTAAGCTTAAAATCGGTTGCACATTAATGTAGATGTTGGGGGTAGAAACAAAATTGGACATTATGACCTCATTACGATTACTCGTACATTGTACTTTTTTTTAGAGTTTCTTCATATTTTGTTTAAAATATACAAACTTTTATTTAAATTGATAACTTTTCTCTGAGTGTTGTCGTATTAAAAAGGTACAACACGTAGATGTGTGTAAATTTATAGGAAAATTTTCTTGCAATTTTATTTATTTGTTATATTCCATACTAACAATTGTAAAATGTAATATGTTGTTGTCATGTTGACCAATTTTTAACAACACAAATCAAAATAATTTAACGTAAAGGGGAAAAAAACAAATAAAACTTTCTATACAATGCAATATTACTAGATATTATTATCCTCATCATTATCATTATCATCGTCATCGTCATCCTCTTCGTCAGCAATGGCATAAACTTCATAGTTGTTATTGTCCTCGTCATCAACAACAAGTTTTTGTTGTTGCCGTATGTATTTGCTTATGTTTATTTGAAACTCTCTAATAGTTGCCAGCAATAAAATAAATTATTGCAACAATTTCTGGCACAAGTTGTTGTCACAACAAAACTTTACATGTTGTAGCAAATTGACATTTAATAATTCATGCCACACAGCTCGTTGTATGAGTTTTCAATATACAATATTTTCTGTCTGTCTGTCTGTCTGTCTCTCTGTAAGTTTGTACCTCAGTATGCGATCTTCTATTCTAAAAATTTCTAAAACTCAAATAGAGTTTTTGTTTTTTGTTTGCTGCTGAAAATTTTACGTTTCAGCAAATGCCATGAAAATCTTTCATACTCATACCACCATAAAGAAAACTTTGTCATCAACGTGATTATAGAATCAGGCATCTCAACACTTTAGCATGGCTTCTGACATGGCGAAAGAGTGGAAAGAGTGGTAAGAGTTTAGTTAGACTGGCTATATGTACATATGTATGTATGTATATTGTACATGTAAGTATGTACTGTACATGTATTAGTTGTTGCAACATAAAGTGTGACCAACTAATGTTTTTTTTTTTTTTTTTTTTTTTTGGGACAAAGAAATTTCAATTTGCAATTTGTCATTAAAATGTTTATAAAAATCGAAATAGGTAACCAAGATAACCTACGGTCCTACATGTGGTCCAACGACCTATTTCTAGTTGATATGCTGGTCTGTCCTTAATCCGGTATAACAGAGAAAATCTAATTCAAGTGGTTCCATTAAGTTTATTTATGACTATGTATTTGTATAGTTTTGCAATATTTTAGTTATAAAATAATGTTTTAAGTTGTTGTTAATTTGAGGTTTATGTTGCTGTTGTTGCTGTCATTGTTGTTGATGCTTTAAAATTTCTATACAAATTTCCCTAGTACGAAACTCAAGTCATTATCATTTTATGACTGACTGAAACTATAAACACATACACACACATGCATACACACACATACAGTTATAATGACACGCACACATATGGATAATTATACACATAGATATTAAAAATTTATAACAAATTGTTCTGTGAGGATGTTGTTGGTTGGTTCGGTTCGGTTGGGTTGGCGTTGAGTTTGTTGGATTCAAGTCTGAAAAAGTTTTCAATCAGTTTTACAATTATAAATCACTTAACAAACATTTTGAAGCTTTAAATTAGTATTGTTTTTATTATTAATTAAACATTTATGTGAATTGCTGTGCTGTCTGCATAAGTTTTTACACATACATTATATTCGAAGAATAATAAATCTTGTGGTTTGTGATGGTAAGATAATAAAACTAAAACTATCCGTTTCAGTTTATGCTAAAAGACAATTTTCTGTATACAAGTGGCTGTCATTACTGACGGACGTGCGACCAAATGAACAGATATTTAAGAACAGTATGAATGGGGAAAACGCGCAAGTACGAAATTTCTGTAAATGGTCTAAAAAGCAGTACTTAAAGATCAGCACACATTCGTTATCATACCGACACAAAAGGTATGATCATTAAATCAACAGCAGCAGCAACATTATCATGCTGATGTTTGGTATTCAAGTTGCAATTATCACCCCAGTAAAGTACAATTTACACTTTTTAAACACTCTTACGAATAAACGTACAAAAGTCCAGAATTACCTACAGACTTACATAGTGATACTCCTGCACACTTAAATATACATACATACATATATATTTATTTCAGAATTGTCTGAATTTTTTTTTTCTTTCAAAGGCAATTTCTTCCTTGGCTTTGCAAAGTTTTTCTTATTTAAAAAAAAGCAGACAACATTTCTTCAAATACATTGTTTCGGATACAAGTTTGACGTCTCTCTCGTTTTTTTTTGTTGTTGTTGTATCCTATTTTTTGAGACAGCTCTTCTGATTGTTTTTGTAAGTATCTTCCAACGTAATTATCTTGTCATCACTTTATATACAGAATGTTTCATTTCATTGCATTCGTGTCTGTCTTCATCTGTCAAAGAATTTCCTTTCGTTTTTTTGTTTTGCTGTTAAATTAGTTAAAATACTGCTTAAAAGGATGTTTAGAATTTTAACCCTTACATTTTTCTTCTGGTGCAAAAAAAAATAAGAGTCGCGAAAATCAAATTGTAGAGAAATACTAAAATATTTTATTTATTGAAATGTTAACTATTAGAAAAATAGCTCCAAATGTATTTTAAATAGGAATGTAATTATAAAACTGGGGGATATAAAAAGCTGAAATAGTTAAATCTTGGTTAATTATACATATTTATTTAAGACTGGCTTATGGTTATATTTGAGGAAGATTGTCTCCTTATTCTGAAAGTTTAATTTTAATAATAAATGCACAGAAGTTTTGTATAAAGTCGTGTTATTCTTTTTTGGCAGTAATTTTTACAAATGTCTAATTACTTGGTATGTACGTGAAGTCCTTTTAGGGCATCTGAATTGGTTTCAAAAACAGTTTAGTGATTTTGAATCGAAATGTTTGCCAGCATCTTCAATTCAGTTCTATGTTAAGTTATATTTTACATCCAAAATTTACTAAATAGTACTCAGAGCCCTGTGTTTAGTTGTTGTAGTGAAAACTCGAAATTCTAAACCCACACTCTATAAAACTACTTCTAGTCCAAACAACTGAACACATGTTTTTTTTTTTTGCAAATTTCCAGCTGGGCTTATGTTATAAATTTAAAAATTTGTTATATTAACTTCTTTTGAATCGCCTTCAATAAAATGTTGTATCAAATAAAGTATATCCTCATCCACATGTCCAACTGAGATGTAGAAAAGAGAGTCTACATCATGATGTCCAATGTATCCAAACAATACACACTTGTACTTCTATTCCATTGATATATTGTCAACAGAATCAACACACCATCATGCCACAACCGCCAGCCACCTCCATTGTCTAGTGGACATTGAGTTTTGTCATAAAAATTATACTTGATAAATATGTACATTCGATATCGCTGCAAGAGAGGAGGAAGGGTAGGCATCCACAGTGGGGAAACAGGATTTTTCTGTTGAGAAACATACAAATTATCGTATGCCAAAGTATGAACAACACAATCACAAATAAATATTGTAGAAAAAATAAAGAACAACTGAAGTTTTGTTAACAATTTACGAACATGAAAACGTATTCGTCAAAAAGCAAATCATGCACAAGAATCACACATTATTATCGCGATTGAGCTGAATTATATGAACAACCTACAACATGGTTGTTTAACACTGACATGCAACAAACACACATAGAAATTGCAACAAACAACAATTCGTTGTAGACACAAATGTAAGAAAGTTTAAATAAGAATTGCGTTTATTGTTGTTGCATACAAGTTGTTTGTTTGCTCATTGCTGAATGAATTTGGATTTATTTATCAAGAGTTTGATTTTGGATTCTCTTTTATTGTTGGTGTTGTTGTGTTAGTTGTTGCATTTTGTTTTGTACGGGTACAAGTTTGAATGCAAGCAGAATTCGTAAAGTTTATAGTGGCTTGTCAAGATATACATATGTATGTATGTCTGTGTGCCCGAGTGTGTATGTGTTGATGGGATTTAGCTCTTTGCAACTACAGCGTCATCCATCCATAATCATGAGTCAACATCATCGCACAGCGCACACTTGAGTTGTGTCAGTAGGAATATTTGTACTTTAGATGTGTGTAGTAGACCCACAGCCAAGTTGAAAAGTCAATATAAAATGCATACACTGCACTGCTAAACTACACTGCAACAAAATCGAATCTAAAATATTATATTCCTAAAGAGTTATTTCGTAACCAAGTGTCTACCCAGTTGAATTATACAAGTTTGCGGCTTAAAGTTTTTGAATATATTTCAGGTTCAAGGATTATTCCGTTCTTACAATTGCTGAAATTTACTGAAAACAAAAAAAAGATATATATAAAATAAAAATTAGCCACGAATTCTGACATATTTTGTTAAGAGAGAATTTGGCCCAAAATTATTTTTTTTAGTGTATTTTCCAAATAACTCAAACTATAACTGCTGCCATTGCTGATCAACCATTGCCCAGCAAGTAAGCGACCAAACAAACAAACAACCAACCAACCACTCATATGCTTAACAAGAATGCAAACTTTTTTTTAAATTGGCCACGAGCATTAATCGTTCTCATCTTGTTTTCGAATACGACAAGTTAATAACAGGCCACATTCAAAGGCAGCTGGATTTGAAAAGACTTGAAAGAACAGGAACGACAAATGCAAGGCAAATGAGGAAAAACAAGCAAATCAAAAACACGCCAAAAAAATCAAAACAATCTCAAAGCAACTAAAAATAAAAATAAATAGTTCAGACCGACCAATAGCTAAAACCTTCGGGCTCCTAGGTAGAAACAAAATGCCTAAAGCCATTCACAAAAACTATGGGCGTAAACTGCTTCAATAGCAAATTTGAGCAACGTAATGTTGAGGGAAATGTAAAATAACGCCACCGTCCTGCCCTGTCCTGGCCTGTTCTTATCACAGCACTGACGTCCTTGCATCAGTCAAAACATACATTATTGTTGGCAGCTTCTAAAAGTCTCACAGCAACATAAATTCATAAAATCTCGTACATGGCCAACAAACTAGAAAACCCAAACACTAGCTCCCTTTAAGCCAGCAACCTTTAAACATGGTTTGTAAGTCATCAAATGATGTTTTGTTTTTAACACTGGTTCTATTTTTGGGCAAACATTTGAAGCTTCTTTTGTTGTGGCCACATTCAATCCTTTTTAATAACGTTGTTTGTATATGTATTATGTATTTTGTTGGGCCACCTTTAGCAGTGGACGAACGTCATCATCCATCCGCTGCCACTTAGCCACTTCAGTCAGTTATTTTAGTTTTACTTTTTTTTTTTAGTTTTGAGTTTTGTAAAGCATGCGATTTCAAAAGAGTTGCATGATTTGACTTTTCGGTTAATTTGTTATCATCAACAAGTCATCTCGTCCCATTACCATCATCATCATCATCATCATTCACTACAGCATCATCATCGTCATCAGGGTTAACGTGTCTTTTGTTTTGTGTCTCTTTTGGTTGTTGGTTATAAATGATTTTGTTTGCTTGTCTTGTTGTTGTTGTTGTTGTTTCATGATTTCTTTTTGAGATGTTATTCACTTCTCCCCCAACATTTTCTGGATTCTGTGTCAACTTTATCAATAACTTTGTGGAATATTTTATACAACTACATAGATACATTTTATGTAGTTGTTCTCTTTTTCACAAAATAATGAAAGAAAAAAATCAACAGGAAACAAAAGAGGATCATAGTTAAATCTGAATATTAAATATGGGTTTGAATGATTTTAATAGAGATATTTTGCAGCCAAGACACGACATCGAATGGAACAATGAGGATTTTTAACAAGCTTTATAAAGTTGTTGTTCAAGGGAGAACCAAATACGTTTTTATTGACTAATAACACATTAGGGATATTCAAGCTAAGTTTTGTTGTTGTCAAAAGGATATGATAATTATAATTGTAAAGCTTTCATAGTTACAAATGCTATTGTAATCTTTCATGTTACAAATAGCAATACATTTGTTTTTTCAAGAACATTTTTATTTAAACAAAATTAAGTGATTGACAAAAGGAGTCTGCAATTGTTTTTACCTAAATAAAAATGAGTCCGTAAATTAATAAGATTCTATTGAAAACTAACCCAGGAACAAATTAATGAATGCATTACTTAGTAGTAATCTAATGACGAACTTATTTACAGAAGAACATTCTGTCATTTCATTGGACCCTTCCTGACTACAAAAAGTATATCATATTTGGCCTGTCCATTATATATCATATAACTTTGACTATAAAACACATAGTCGAATAAAACCTTTGTTTAAGTATATATAGATACTATTTATAATATGTATATTCATTATAGCCGCATTCCTTTGTTACATTTTCCAGATCATCATCAGAAGTTGCCTCCTATTAAAATTTCCTTCATATTTTCTATGCTAAAGACTATTTGAGCAAATTTTTCTCCAGCACTATTGAGATCCCTCTCTAGTCAATGAAAAAAAAACACCTTTCTTAAATATTGCGTTACCAAAATAAGAGGAACGACATTTTGAATGGGGATTTTTTTTTCGCAATTTTCAGTAGTTTGGCCAACCAGAAGTTTGTCTGTCGGACAGCCTGTACGTTTGTTGGTACGTACGGTCTTCTGTCTGTCAGTCCATCTATGCTCTTTATTTAAGCAAATGTGCGCAATTATGCGAGCATATCAGATTTTTAACTCACGCATACGTGAAAAAACAACTTCTAGACAGTAGTCGTTTTTTTCTACTTGTAGCACTTGAATACATTTTGAATGTAATAGTGCATCTTAGCAATGTTGCAAGTACATACATATTTGCTAAACTGACTGCTGAACCATGTTGCACTCGGTTGGTTTGTTGTTTAGAAATTGTTGTTGTTGCTGTTGTTTTCTAAAAATTGTTTAACATATTTTTTGCGTTTTCAAATTGTTTGTTAAATAAAGTTAAGTTAAGTTTAGTTTAGTGCATAAAATACACAACTAATGATGCCATTGTTTAAAATCATGGTGTAAAAACAAAAAATTTCAAATTTTTCACATACACACGTTGTTGCTGTATTTCTTTACTTTATTGTTCATGGAACGATGGAATTTGTCGCAAAATTTATGATACCCTAAAGGCGACAGCAAATAAAACTTACTTACAAAGGGGACTAAATTTTTAAATATTATGTTGCCTTTCCTTTTATTTGTCTGATTGTGAAGAAAATAAAGACTCATTAGCAAATTAACACTTGTGTTAAATTTTATCATAAATTCTTTTATCTAAAGAGCAACGAGGGACTGTTTTCTAAAGATTTGCAAAGGTACTGATTAAATATATGTACGTAGTAACAATATGATGAAAAATACCCATTTCCGTGTTTTTATACCCTTTATGAGAAGGGTATATATAAGTTTGTCATTCCGTTTGTAATTTCCACAATATAATTTTCCGACCCTATAAAGTATATACATATATTCTGGATCCTTATAGATAGCGGAGTCTATTAAGCCATGTCCGTCTGTCTGTCTGTCTGTTGAAATCAATTTTCTGAAGTCCCCAGATATCTTCGGGATCCAAATCTGCAATAATTTTGTCAAACATGCTTCCGAGAAGTTTGCTATTTAAAATAAGTAAAATTCGTCTACAAATAACGGAGATATGAGCAAAAATCCGAGACAACCTCTGAAAATTTCTTCAAAAAAAAAAAAAAACTAATAAACTTATCAACAGATGGCGTTGATCACACAAACTGTATTAATATTGTTACAAATAATTTCAGACAGATGGCGTTGATCAAACAAAGTGTTTAAGTGTGTTCTCAAACCGTAATATAAGTGTGTTCATTAATAATTGTGTTTGTGTACATTTAAATAAATAAAGAATCATTATACATATTTTCTTCAAACTACTTGACGCTTTTATTTTGCAATTAAAATGAATCCGGTTTATTTAAAGGAAATAAAGTACCGTTTTTAAAAGGTAAAAACGTTACAATATAATATATATGTATGTATGTATATAATATAATTATGCATCCACAACAAAGGTGAAGGGTATATAAGATTCGGCATAGCCGAATATAGCACTCTTACTTGTTTTTTAAACATTTTAATCCTCGCGACAGGACCTAAGTATATTTGATTTATGTATGTATAAATTAAAAAAAAAATAATTAGGGAACTATTAGCTTGCGCAACTTTCCCTGAAAAAGGTTACTTTTTAGGAGATTTATATTACATAACAAGTCATTTGGTAATAGAATTTAAATTAATTTGGATGTTGTAAATGTTTAATTTATGTAAAAGCAAATTTGCAATTCTTATTAATTTATTTTTGTAACTCCAACTCCCTACATTTCCATATCCTTATCCACATTGAACTGTTCCCTTAAGTATTGTTATCATAATCTAAGTATAAGAAAATATGAGAATTTATTGTGTGCTTTTAAATTTATTTACGGCTTAACAATTCAAGCAATTCATTAATCTACTCTTACATGCTGCATGCTGTATATTCATAAACACCAACAACAACTCCACATTGGCAGAAACCACAACTGCAGATACAAACAGATGCTGATCAAAATGCATAACCATTGAATTTCCTACTAAAATGCAGCTTAACACATCAGTTATAGATACAGTATCAGTTCAAGATTTGACAGCAGTAAGCAGGCATCTTATATGTGGCTTTACAATGTCATGCTTTTTCACTACGCCTGTCTATTTCTAAACCCCACAACTCCCTCTCTAAGGCATTCATTGTCTTTCCCTTCGCCAACTTTTGTTGAAGTTTCGTTCATTATTTTGTGGCTGACACAAGAGTAGCATGGTAAATGCTTTATCTTTTTTAGGACAGAGAAAAGACCTTGCTCTACTCTACTCTTCTAAGTTGTGATAGGCAATCTGTCAAATGAAAATATGTATTTGCAATGCGTAAAATTTCAACTTCAAGAGGTCATGATCTTTATAGCACCATGGCAAAACGTATTGGTGGGATATGGATTCTTTATCTTCTACTGCACTATATTTTCATATGGGTTGAGTTTATTTAGAGTTTTTATAACCTACAGCACAAGAGGAATGTTATGGGTTTGAGTTGATTTTTGTAACGTTCAGAATTATTGTTAACTGCTGCACAATTGACATTCCTTTAATCTTATATACTTAATATTGTGCCCCGATAGAGTGCCGGACTGTCAGTCAAAGGGTTGCGGGTTCGATTCCCGCCAAAGACTCTGGGTGTTTTCTGCAGCTAAGCCAAAAGCTTCGCAGTTTGTGTTTGTTAATTAAAAAAAAAATAAATAAATAAATAAATCGCATCGAGAAATTTTGTTAGAGTAGATCTATAATGGGAGCATGTCATAATGTTCATGGATGTTATGAGTCATTAAGAATTTACATAATATCCATGGAAATTTAATATTATAATATTAAATGTGAATTCATTATAGATGCAACTCATTGACTCCTGGACATTATTATAGCTCCTATATAATTTTAATTATGACAAATATTCTCCATATGGACTTGATAGGACTTTACTACGCATATCTCTCATATTTTACTAGTAAAGGCTGTAGGGTATTGTAGTATTGGGCTTGTTCAACTATACCTTATTTCATTTGTATTTGTGTGTATTTGTGGTTTATTGAAGGAAACCTAAACAAGATGTCTTACCTTAAGATTTATTAAAATGTTTAACTTAACCTTAAAACTGTCCGTAACATTCTTAATTCTATTATCAGTCATCATCTCTCTTGTTTAAGGGTTAAATTATAATCCCACACTTATTAAACGATGTCTTTGTCAAGTTGACTCTTCCTACAGTGTGGGATCTATCAAATTCTTTTTCGTTAACTTTAAATGTACAGAACTTTTAAAATTGAATTGAGTTTTTTTGTGGTTAGAATGGTTAATGTGAAAAATCTTTTTACAAATTAAAAATTCATTTAATTGTATGTCATTTGTTAGCGCACTGTTGATCTTACCAACGATATACCTCTGGCTAAGCAACATTGAGAAAGCTTTGCAGCATGTGGCATACATGGTTGACTATTTGTCTTGCCTAACTCCACACATGGAGTACGTTGTGATCACACCCTTTAAGGGAAATATGAAACCATCATCAAATTCGTTTCTGTTTTTTTTTTTTTTTTTTTTTTAAATTTGTGTTCTTTAAGAGCAATACGAATACGAATATAAATGTTAACATTTGCATACATACTCATGCTTACATAGATACAAGATGTTGTTTGTTGTTCATTTGTTCGTTTAAGATATTGAAACAAATTGCTGTAGTTATTACTGTGACTGTGACTTAGTCGTTTTTCTTTTAAAGCTTAGCTCTGGCTTATAGCTTTGGTTTTTTTGTGTTTAGCTTTACCCCACACATATTCTCCTAACCATTCTCCTTGCAGTTTTACATGTGTTACATGGGAGTAGTAAATGTAAATCTTTATTCGCCATAAATTGTTTCTAGCGATATAAATCTCTAAGATCGAATGTTATATTGCAGTGCATTTTTGGTTTCGCTTCGTCTTCTTTCCAATCTACCAACATGGTTTTAAATGAAGTCATTAGGAAACTTTACAAATCTATTAATCTTCTAAATATATTTTGCTTTAGATGAAGATACAAATATATCTATACTTTTGTTTAATTTTGTATTTTCTTGCCATATTTGAGAGTCTCTAAGGAGCAGCCTAAATGCAGTAGACTCTTTTCATTTGGTCATCATGTGAATCGTCTGAGTTACAGGGTTTTTGGTGGTAGTGACTCATTTAAGTAGTTTGGTTGGGTATTGTAGAGGAAAACTTGATTTCAAGGTATTGATATTTTGTTTAATGTTGCAAGTAAGATATACAATTTCTTAATTTGTTCGCGGTCATAAATCGATGGCTTAATTTCAGCGATTTCTCTGTATATGGAACTTGTTGTATTTTCTTTATTTCTGTACTCATGTGTGAGGGAGATAGTAATAGGTATAAGATTTGAAAAGAAATATTGAGCTATCCATTTTCGTAGTTTATTTCAGTAAAATAAAATTTATAAAAAAAAAATCATAATATCTTAAATTCCGGTGAATTTTGTTAGTGGGTGTTACGCCAAATCAAATATTCAAGTTATTAAAAACAAATTTTCAATAAACTGGCCTCAAGCAAATACGTTACCCAAATAACAACAATTAAAATAATAGATAATTTTTGAAAATTATAGCGGAAGATGAAGCATATAAATTATAGTAAATACCAATCACATGCAATATGAATACGAGTACAAACAGCAACAAATAAATTCCAACTATTGAACAACATTAAAACTAATTTCCAAGCATTTCCTTGGCCAAAGGCAACAAACAACAGCCACATGAAAATCTGTTAGAGTATGTACCAAATGAAAAAATAATGAAAGCTTGTAATAGGAACTTTGTCTTAGATTAGGATAAGTATAACAATGAATTTTTAACAAAAAAAAAAAAATATGTCAAATCTAATTTGTACGAACACATACAAACTTAACACCAGCAACAACCCATCCAATCAATGAACAGCAGCAATAATCATTATTTCATTCGTTCGTTCAATGAAATAGACAACAGCAGGGATTCTTAACATGTGGAAATCAATTCTACTCAATTCTAAAGAATCAAATCTTGTATCCTAATGAAAATATAAGGAGATATTCTCATTCTTATACTGGTCCGGAGTTTTTTTTTTTTTTTATAATAAACAAACACAAACTGCGAAGCTTTTTTGGCTTGTCTGCAGAAAACACCCAGAGTCTTTGGCGGGAATCGAACCCGCAACCCTCTGACTGATAGTCCGGCACACTATCGCCTAGTCTATCGGGGCACCCCTTTTTGAAGGATATCTGGGAACTTTGGAAAATTTATTTCAGTTTTGCCTCAGTTAAGAATAGATTTTGCTTTATTTCCTTCAAAGACAACTACAATATTTAGTATTTGGCCAAAAATCTTGATAAACTTTAGGTTTGACATAATTTTAAGAATTTATTTTTGGTCCTTTCAATCGAATCAAAACAAGCAGAAAAAAGTTTATTAATTGCAAAAGTAAAAAAAGTTATTTTCATTTGAGAATTCCTGACTTGGCACAGACGGAGAGAGAGAAAAGAACACACAAAGACACTTTGAACACGAAACTTACATGTGTTGGCATTTATGCTAAGAACAAAAAAAAAAAAAAACAGCAACAACAACAACAATAACAAACAAGAGAAGACTTTATCATCATCTTCATCAGATGTTGGATCATTTAACATGGCTAGTTAGGTTGTTTGGCTGGATGACTTGTTGGTTGGATGGTTAGATGAGTTTCTGAATGTTATATAAAAAGGTTCAGAGTGGAGTAGAGAGTGTAATGGGAAACCCATTAAAAATCGAAAGCAAGTAGCTAAACACTATCGCTATAAAATCATCTCAGATACTACTACCGATGTAGTTGTTGCTCTGCTGTTACTGTTGCAGCTACACAACTATTCTAACAACTATTGCAGGCAACAATAGCAACATACACGTAACATGATTTTATGCAAAGCTTTAACAACAGTTTTGTTTCTTACTTATAAAATTCTTTTTCACTTTATTGCTTAAATATTTCTAAAATACGATACTTTACGTAAAGTAGATTAGACTAAAGTTATGTAATGTTATATAAGTTGTAGAACAGTGTAGTGCACCACAGTGCAATGTTGTACAAGCTTCTTAAACAAGTAAGTATTATACTCGTAATCGTATAGAACAGAGAACTAAAGCGCCTGTAGCCATAACGACGTGTGCACTAGAAGAAGGTGGCATGTGCTGTCAGCCAGAGGCTAAAGAGAAGCACTCACTAACAGAGTAAACTAGAGCACAACAGTATGCACTAAACGAGCGACCGACCATCCAGCCATCCAGCCAACCAACCAGTCAACTCAACTCAACTTTCAATGTCTGCAGTGAGTGTAGGAACAATAACAACAATAACGACAACTACATTCTTGCAAGTTCTGGCCAGGGAATTACACTGATCGAACTATATATAGTATGTATTTGGTTGTCATTAATTAATTTTCTGTTTATGTTTTTCCTAGTTATGCAAACAATCACAAATGTGTGCCCTGATTGATGGCAACAAATTCAAGTGTCTTTCAATGACACATACTCAAAACCAATTCTTAATTTGTTTGTGGCAAATTAAATGAAGCACCTGGGTGTTATTGAAATAAAGCCAAGTTATTCTTTCAGTGTAGTGCAACTAGCACTACTACATGCGCGATTAATATTTAACTTAAATGAAATCTAACGCTACAAATTGTGTCTACATGTATGTGAGTCCCATTGTGGACAAGCGGCAAGCTGCGGACACTTGCAAGCAGACTTTAAGCCAAAGTATCAATGAATGTATGTACTCACATTAGAGTGTTTTGTATTATGTACATATGTATGCATGTATTTCTATAGATACATATTGGCAACCATTCTCAACTTAACGAACTTCTATGCTACACTTGTTACATGCGCTTCTACATAACAATAACAAGATTGTGTGTCAATTGCAGGTGGAATCGCTTAAGTGGTCTGTCAATTTGAGACCTCCCCAAATAAAGTAAAGTGCTGGCTGTTTTAACTGCTGTACAAATTCAAGTAAATTCTATTTACTCTGTTTACTACTAATCTTCACAATGGCAACAACTTGTGCAACTCGTATTGTTGCATCCCGTTCAAATCCAACCATTTGATGCAGAAAAAAAACTATGCTTCAAATTTACCGCAATAACTGCAGGTTATATTTAAAGAATCAATATTATTAAAAGCGCATTGAGCGTATTCCGACCACAGAAGAGAGAGAGAGAGAGAGAGTAGTATGTACATAAGTAGATAACGACGCTTGCTCCTCCATGCTGCAGATTCTTAACAACAACAAGAAGACATTTGTGAATTTTGTTAAAACATGTTTGAATTAATGCTAGAGTTGAGCTTTTAAATTTAGTTTTGCTAATTCACTTTAATCCTTTAAGTAGGAGGCTTAACTAGTAAAATCAGCAGATCAAGTTGCAGTAGAAATTAAATACAATAGGCTGGATTATTTCTACAACAACCTTTATACAATTAGGATATGCTGATCTGTGTTTATGTTCATGTAAGACATCGAAGTATTGGTCATAGGCTCCCATGAATTTCTATTGAAAGTTATAGGAGCGTGAAATTTGGTACAAAAATTGTGTAATAGAAAAGATAAAGTCAGTTCAATTAATCGACAAATAAGAGTTGGAGGTGGGTTACTGTATCAAGTAAAAGGAATGTTGGTGCAGTAAATAAACTTCAACGGTGTTGATGATATTCTAAAATTGGAACTACATAATTATAAAATACTTTTGTACTTCTGTATTTGTTGTAGAGTGCTGTCATTTATGATTTCCTGGTACATCTGTATATTGCAGTATATAGAATAGCTTGAAATTATGTGGAGCTGTTGTAGTGATACTTTTTTCATTTCCAATGCCCTTATAAAGCTACCTGCACCTCAAAAGGTTAAAGTCTCCCTGAAGTCTGTTTCTTTGTCTCTAGTTCGGCCACATTTTTAAACATTTTCAATTTGCAATTAAAGGAGATTTATCTATTTATTATTTACAAGCGTGAGATATTTCTGTAAAATTATCAATGGCTTGCTTTTAATTTTTCTTAAAAGTAAATTATTTTAAATTGTTTTCGTGTTTTAACAATTCTCTTTTTTTTAATTTTAAATTTGACCATTTTATATTCAATGCGTTTTTTTTTGGTAGTAGAAAAAATGTTGGAAAAAAGAAAAGTTTCTTGTGATTAAATTTAAAAAATTATAATGTATAACAAAAACTACAAAAAATAGAATAATAATTGCATTGCATGCTAATAATTGGTCTTCGAATGTCAGACAGCTCACGGGATATACTCGAATGTTGAATGTTTTGAAATGCTAAAAGTAATGTAAATATTTTGAACGCCTCGCGTTTAACATTTTGAAAATTATTTAAAATTTGGATCTTTTTAATTGATTGGGAAGTTGATTGTTGGCTGTGCGTGTATTTAATTATTCTATACTCCTCAGTGATAAACATCTATTATGTTTTTGACTTTTTCAAAGCTAGAACTTATTATAATTGTTGTATTTGGTATGCTTTTTTTCGGCAAGATAATTGATTTAATTGGGACTTAAAGTGTGATGGCATTGATATGCCTGAATACCAGGGACTTACACAAGATGTCATTTTCAGTATATAATGCGAGTGTTTATTCACATCCTATTCTATGTTGTGCTTGACAACGTCATGTTGCAATGTCATTATTAGTATTTTTCAAAAATTATAATGAATGTGAACTCTCTCTACAGAAATTGTTTTCATTTTCCCTCATTATTTAAGTTCATGATCGCTTACAATATTTAAGTATGAAGTTATGAATTCGATTGAGTGTTTGTGTGTATGTAGTTCCAGAGCATAAACACCCAGCATGAAACATAATGAACATGCAAAATATTTTAAGCATACGGTCGCATACATTGACAATTGTGATACTTCTAAAACAGCTTCTTAAAGGAATGAATTCTTGTAACGCAAATATGAAAAATATCTTTTTTTACTTGCTAAGAGATATTAAGTGAAAATTTTATAATTTATGTTATAATTTAATTAATTTTTACTCAAGTAGCTTTAAGTAGGCTCACTAATTGATTTAATTATTTTAATCTCTGGACAACATTACCGCCAACACAGCACAAATGGTAAGTGCCAGTTGTTGTTGTTATTGTAGTAGTTGTTGGTTTAAGCCAACAAATATGTAGGCTGTGGTAATCACAAATATTACATGGGAGCAAATTCACAAAGCAACTGAAAGCGCCTTCAAATACAAACAGTCACAGGCAGAGTGTAGTAAAGACACATGCCGGGTATAAATTAAAATGCTGTAATCTTTATTAGGCGATCGTGTGTAAACGATTATGCGTATTTTTTCTCTTGTGTTTAAGCATCGAATAGAGTTGCACATGCGTTGTTTTCCGTATGACTTTTATGAATTTGTTCACACTGTTTTGTATGCCACTAATGTATTGGTGTGGGGAAAAAGTGACTTCTGTATAGGCTTATATCACATGATCTTTGATGAAAGATGTATGGAAATTATTTGATTAAATAAACTGTATTAAATGGAATATGCTTATTTGTTAACAGGCTGAGGAAAAATTATTTGATGACTGAAGTTAATCCCAAATATCATTTTATTGCTTATAAAACTATTTTGTGCTAAATATGTTAGTGATATTGAAATCATTTAATTGTTAAATGATTTTCGACAATTGGCGTTATATAGGAGCTGTGTTCAATTATTGAACAATGCTAAATTTCTATTTGTAGAATAATATTTATAAACTGGTCGCAAACTATTTCATTAAGTTTCAAGCTTTATTGAATTATGTATTTGCAAAATTGCTGCCTGTTGCACGTTATTTCTCTATTGTAATCTAATATGAACTTTGTTGATATTTGTTTTGTTTAAAGTTAAATAACCGATTATATTCGCCCCACAGATGACCTCTAAGTGAGACTACCAACTTTCCGAAGCCCTTAAATAACTTACTAACAGGTACTTACATTAGTGCCTCATTATATTATCGAATTTTATTTATTTTAACAACATTTTAATTGCATAACACTTACATATGTCATTGAAGAAATAATTTGTGCCCTTAACCAATAGTATGACAATGCATTTGTTATTTAAATTAGTAAACTTAGGCGGCCTTTTTTTTCAGTTACAATGAAATATTTGCATTTTTCAGAAAGAATGAGAACTTTTCTGTTTTTATTTCATTTCTGGTTAATTATTTGTGTGAGGGCAAATATTTTTGTTTTTCGCAAAGTCATGTTTGATCATTTCACAATGAAGTTATGAAAATGGATATTAGTCAATGTTTGGTTTTGGGTTGGTTTGCAATGGTTCTAGTGTTTGAGTAACTAGATATAAGAATAATTTATGAGCTAAATTTATTTCTATTTTGTGCTGTTTGGTAGTAAGAATGGCCGGCCATTGTGTGCTGTGTTGTGTTTGGAGTTGTTACTATTTTGTGGAGAAACCAATCTAAATTAGTTTTGAAATGAAATCTTCGGTTAAACCCTCTTTTTTTTAATACACTTGTATACATACATATATTTCTTTTTAAGCTGAAGAGCTACGGGAAAATATTACAAAAGTTCTGTTTTATTCTGTTGGCTGTTATTGTGGTTAAAGTTTTCTTAAATGCTGATCTCATCTAGGAATGTTTGTAATGTTTAGCCAGAGCAACACATCGAGCGAAACTATGGTAAGTCAGGGGTAACTTGACTTAAAACCATAATTGCCACTATAAAAGGGCTTCGATTTTTGTAGTTGTAAAATCAAAATACTTGCCTCATCATTTCATCTGAGAATATACATACATCATTTTTATTTTCAACATTATTATCATCATCATCATCGTCGTCATCGTCATCGTCGTCGTCATCGTCATGACGTTTTGTAAGAGGAGTTTTGCAAAAAACAAATCATCATCAACTGTAAGAAGTAGATGAACAAAATAATAAAACTGAACAGAAATATTGTTGCAGCAACAAAGCAACAGCAACTTTAACATCGACAATAATCATCATCTTTTTCGTAAATTGCAAACTAGCCACAGCAACAACAGCAGCAAATAAACAACAACAACCAACCACCACATAGATTAATGCAACACTAGTCTGTCTGTTGCTGCCGATGCTGCCGATTCTGCTGCTGCCAGTACATGATCAACGTGAGGTCGTGAGCTCAACATTTTTTCTTGTATTTTTTTTTTGCAGTTATTTTGGTTGTCTTTGATTTGAGGCTTTCATACCTCTCATCTACTTATGCCATACAAACAACATTGGTGTTCATGTTCAACACCACCAGAGTGTTTCTGCTTCTTTATTTTCAATACATAATACTTCTTTTTCGTTTCTTAATTCTGCTCAACTATTTTTAGACAAGATTTTAGATTATTGTATACAGGGAAAATTCAAAATCATTTCATACTCCATACTATTATTATTTTTATTATAACATAATAATTTTCATGGAATTTATTATAAATGTATTTTATTTATACCCTATTTTATCAGCCATGTCACAGGTTTTGTAGAACAGAGGACGGATTTTTTGAAGGTTTTTTGTTGGACAGCTTTTGCAGGGATTCATTATAATAACATGAAAACCTCAAACTCATCTGTTTGTGAAAAATTGTTTTTTTTTTTTTGTAAAAATAGGTTTCATGTTGAAAAGTCAAACGGATTTCTGCTGATTTTTAATACTAAATTTGTCATGAATGAAATTTTGGAAATCTTATTTCAATCAACAGACAGACATCGCTAAATCGAATCGCTACATTTAAGGATCCAGAATATAGATGACATGACATGACAAATTGTTCCACTATTGCGACAAAATGGAAAATAGGTTTGTAGTTTAAATGGGTTTCGGGAATTTTATTTATTAGTTCTTTGAATACTTTGTAAAGATATGTGGATCTATTGGTCTGGTTTTAAATTTAATTGCCTGTAATCATGTTTAAAAGAAGTTTCAATGTATTAAGGCAAGAAATTAATTCGGTATTAAGGACTTTAAATTGTTTAACCATCCTTGAACATATGATCGACATCTTTCTTGTCATTATTTAAGTATTTGTAAAAGAAAAAGAAAAAAAAACAAATGCAAAATGTTAAGTCCTGTTTAGCCATTTACAGCAATTGCAGATGAAGCGACAAAGTGATGTTGTCTAATCAATCACCAAAAAAACCACAAACAAACAGCCAGCAGTTTGCATGTCACAAAACATTGAACAAGTGAATTGAAACTCGTAGAATGACTTGGGTACTGCGATTTAGGAATGACCATAGTTATTGAAAAGTTCTTACAACATCAAAATAGTTCTCTGGTAAAAAAAAGTAACAAAAATTTAAAGTTTCTCCAGAATTTTGTATAAATAAATTGGTTAAATTATCAATTTTAACATGAACATGCGATATTTTTTCTTTTGAATCAAGTTTGAATACCTATTCATGTACATATGTGTATGAGTTTAGTAAGTATTTTTTCAAATATGTATAATGAAATGCAATTTCATGCCAGATGTAGTCTCATGCTCACTCATTGTTTTTGTGACTTTATCATGTGTTAGCAAACATGTCTTATTTTGCATTTTCTTTAACCTTTAACAACTCACACTAACAACTAACTCTCAAGTTGGAACAAATTAAAGGTCACTTTGTATAGCAAATAACTGATAAAACATCATCATGTATTAATCATGTTTACTTGTACCACTTGTCTGTCTTTATATAGCTCACCGCCTTCAGAAAGGACTCAAAGTAGATCAATATGTAAGTGTTTTGTTATTGTATCTACCTTTTGCTGTATACTCCTATTTGCACCTGTAAACTTGTTTTGTACTGTGTGCAGTTGCAATGTCAAAACATTATCATAGTTAAGTTGAATTCAGATCTTCATTTACTTTTTCAACCATACCAACCCGGCCAATACAAGAAACCAACCCAAACGACCATTCATCCATCTAGTGGTGCAACCATTCTGTCAGTCAGTCATTCATTTAGTTTCACTCCATCCAACACACAAATACAAACGAGTTCACTTACAGTCAGATATCCTTTACCCATTTTTATATAAAGTATAGTTTGTATGTATGTGTATTTGTAGCTGCATCTGCATACAGACACATACAATTTGTTTATCCTTTATTCTCTTTAATGTTACCAAGTGTCAAGGTAATGTCGTCTTTGCCACATAGATTGACAGTTAAAGGCATCACAAACAACAACACCATCAACTGCTACAGCAACTATAGTTGAATTGACACCAAAAAATGAGGACAACATTTACATTACTATCAAACATTACACGAAGAAAAAATCAATCATTCAGCCTTAATATGTTTTTTTTGTTTGTTTTTAATTCAAGAATAGAATTCAAATTTAACATTAGAAAACTATCGCCTATACAGGAATATTTCGAGTTCTAGAGCAGTGGTCGCCACCAAAGCACAACATCATCGGTTATTTAACTTTAAACGATACGAGTGTCAACGAAAATCAAATCAAACAATGAAAAGCAACAAAAATTCCACTAGAGAAATAAAGTCAGTAGCATGTAATGGTTGGTTTCTATAACTTCAGCTAAAGTCTGAGAATTGGCAATTTTAATAAAATCTATCTGGTTCACAGAAATTCCTGTTATTAATATCAATTAATTGTTAAATGTTTGCAATATTAATTAGGTTTGACATTATGTAAAACATAAAAGATATTACAGATATTTCTCAGTGTAAATTTCACTTGCTTAACTTTAACTTCACCTGTACATTATTTTATATACGTACGTATGTACGTACGTACGAGTATATACTTAACTTTTTTGCTGCTGTCTAAAAAAGGGACAAAACTTCCACTTTTCCTAACATCAAAACTAAAAGACTTTTCGAATGCTTGCAGAGAAATGAGAGGAAAGCAAAACGAAAAATATGCAAAATTAAACATTTCAAGTTTTAATTTTGTAACAAAACAAGTCAGGCAGGCGGGCACACAAATGGAAATCCATTAAATGAAAATCTTGGCCACCAAAGTGTAATAGTTAACTGACTGCAATGTTTGTGTGACTGAATGTCATCTAAATGAATGACCGACTAGAGTCACAGCCACACAGACCCACTGAGACAAAAATGACAGCTGAATATGATGTACCGCACCGCTACGAATTAAATGAACTAAACAGGACTAAAGAATTTTACGCATTAAAACAAGAAAAATAAATTGCAAATGGAGAAAAAAGTAATATGAATGAAAATTATAATTAAAATAAAAAAATAATAATAAAACAGAAACAGAGGAAAAAGAAAATAAAATTCTAATAAATGCAACTTACAATTGCAAAATGAAAATTGCTTAAAAGGAAAATAAAATGTGTTTTGTTTTTCTTAAGATTTTTAATTATTTCATATCACTACACAGTTCTGCAGTTGTATTTTGGATTTTATTACTAAAAATTGTATAAAAAAATGTTTAAGGAAAATAAAATTAAGTTTATTGCTACTTAAAAACAGTTTCAAATAAATACAGGGGCCAAATTACCGCATTCGTGATCGAATGAGCTATCGTATCGAAAAATGATTTCGATATCGAAATTATGATAAAATGCACTAAATTTCTTGCTCGATATCGAATGCCATAATCTCAAATAAGAAAATTACGATCAATTTTACTCGATATCGAATGCGCTAATTTGGCCCCAGCATTTATTTATGTTCTCACAGGCACCCTGTTTAGAAATGTTGCAAGTAAATATCATTAAAAGAGTTTTGCTTTGTCCCAATTTACACAAAGCAATTCTTGTTAAAAAGATTTTCCTTGAAATATCTTGGCTGTTCACAGAGCACAATTCTTATTGCTTAAAACGCTCGTATTTTTATTTGAGAGTATACACACATTTATATACACATATGTATGTAATATGAATAAGAGAGTAACACGAATTGCTAGTACAAACAAGTTTGCACTCGTCTTATCTTCCCCTCACCCCGATGACTGAAGGTTAAGCTTAAAGAATTGCTTCGTGTAAATTTGGACTTTGTTGAGGCCACAAAATCTTTACATTTATTGTTATAATACCTATTTACGGTGTAATGCTTGGTTTTCACTATTGCATTTGTGGACAATTTGACAACAAAAATGACATAGTGAAAACATAGTGAAAACGCGGCCTATGTATTCTGATTTCATGACAATTTTAAAATTATTACAAAAAAAAAAAAGAAGGAAATTTCACAAATTGTCACTAATTTTGCTACAAAACGTAAATTATAAAATAAATTGTATAAATAAAACATAATAGATGGTATTATTTATTCCGCACGGAAAAGACAACTAAGCGGAAGGAAATATTGTTCGATATGTAAAATGTCATACCAGTCATACCCTGCGGCATGCCGCAATACTGTCTGTGTAGAGATGATACTGCAAAAAGGAAAAACACCGCAGCAACGGAATGAATAATTTCAAATTATGCTTCCACACAAAAAATTTCTTTTCGCAATCGCGTCATAGTCCTTTAATACGAGTAACTGGTCTATATAAACCCCTCTCCCCCTAAAAAGTTACAATTTATCACCATTTAGATAAAATAGGGACTGTAAAGTGTCAAGAATAGATAACTTCTGATCGGTTTCTGTTATAAATACATATCGGACAATGCGTCTAAATTTCAAAGTTGTGAAATATGTTTGGCACATACAATGTAACACCCGTTTTCTCATATTCTCAAATAATTTTTAATTTTTTACTTCCATTTTCTTTTAATTGTGTTTCACTTTTTTCAGTTTTTCGTCTTCAACTTTTTGTCACAATTTGCTTAGCTCTGCTCATGTAGCTTTTTAATATGATTTCCGTTTTACTTCTTTTATTGTAGATATTTAAAACACAGGTGCACTTGAATGGTTATTACAAAATATTTAAATTTTCCATTTCTTTTCCTTTTGCAGTCACTGACTGGCTGAATCAGTGCGTATGGTGGTGAATGGAGTTTTAATTAAATTTTTTGCAAGGGAGTCAAATGATTTTAAGCGAAAAAGGTCATCATAGTAACAGAACAAGAAAAACTAAATACAATTGAATTGTGTTTTGTGCAACAGCTGTTTAAGGCAAAAAACGAATTTATTAAAATTTATATTCTGACAATTCCAAAATTAAAACAAAATAAATATATGTATGTCGATATACATACATATATACATTCAAATGTACGTAATTATTTCCTATTATAAATCGCATGGTACAACTATACAAGGTGAGTGCAAATCGACAACAAATACAACACAAAACAGAAACAACAGGCATTTTGTTTGTGTAAAATAATGTACTACTGTCAAAAATACTTGAAAAAGTATTACTTTTGACATAAGTAAATTGTAAACAGAGTCAGTCAGCTGGGCTACTGCACTCACCTTCTATAGTTACACCATGATAAATCGTTTAATCTTTTACATAATTTTAAATTGAAAACACTTGACTCTCCATTTAATTTTTAAAATTTTTCCTCTTCAATCTTTAAGTTTTTTTTTTTTTTTTTGGAATTTTATGTGTTTGTGTTTAATTATTTTCAGAATGTAATGGCTGTAACATTGGTTTAATTTTTGTCAGTGTCGAATATTGATATATTGACAAATGAGTTTATTGATATTATTAATAATTTTCAAATCTTTTAAAGTATGTCTTAACAACACATTCTTTATGTAACTACCACACTCATTGAAATTAACCCCTTTAAATCTCTTTCTGTTATTTTAAGCATTCTTTACACTAAAGAAGAAATGAGACTTGTTGAAACTTCCTGAGCAAAGGTGAATCTGATCAATTATACGGTTGAGATGATGTGAATATACCTATTGATCACGTTTATATGTAAATGTTGAATCACTTTTGCTTACTCAATATCCAAATATAAATTTAATCATTCAAATATTTTCACGTTATTTTTAATAATATTTCACATTGAATAATAATTAACTCACTTAGAGGGTTAAAACTATCAGCGTCACTTTGACGCTTTAAAACGACTTTCTGTAACTGTAAAAGTCCTCAATATGGTTGGCCAACAGCAAAAAAGACTCAAAATGAAAATTATTGCCAACATAATTGTATTTTAAGTCAAATTTTATTGACACTGGCTGTTGAATTCGTGTGGAGTTATTTCTTTTTCGTTATCCTCTTTTAGCCGGCATTGTTCCCTTACTGGCAAAATTTTGAAGCTTTACAAAAAAAAACCGTTTTCATGTTATTGGTCTGTTGTGTTGCAGTTTTATTTTCTTTTTTTTTTTTTTAATTTCAGAAGAGTTTTACTAGTGTCTTCATCTCGCTCAAAGTATGTGTTTGCCGTTGTTTTGAAAATGCGTCTATAACAATTTATTTATGAATATTTTTTTGTACTCGACAGAAGTTAAAAAAAAACCACCACTCACTTTGAATTCATTCAACTGAATTGCATTTTTATTACTTTTGGCCAAATAAAATAATAATAAAAAAGGCTAAAATACACAAAAACTGTATTGAGCTGTCATTAAATTGTTTGTGATTTGTATGAAACTCTCGTTTAGCAGGAAAAAAAATCTGTTTTAACAAAATCCATATTCCAGCTAAAACAGCATCATGGCACAAACACGCACACTGTTTAGAGCCCGGCCAAGAAGAATCGACAACACGATTAAAAGCTCTACATTTATGCAGTTTTTGGGTGAAAGAAGCTTAAGCAGCAACAACGACAACCGGAATAAAATAAAATTTGCATCAATGTTATCGTCGGGCTAACGCATTCGTATTTTACTCTACACCTCAGAAGTTTTGAGGATTTTTTGTTGTTTAATAGACAGATTTATTTAGTTTAAAACTACATTTAGTAAAATAGTTAAGACATTGATTCCTAAATACATTTCTATGGATTTATTTTACAGATTTATATGGTAGGTACAACCTTTATCTGATTTTTAGAATTCAAAACTTTATTTTGTTTTGTTTTGATTAATGGTTTCAATTGTATCAACTTTATGCTTCTACTTTGATAACAACGATACAAAATAGTTTTGAGTGGTTACCAACATCAGCACAAACTGATAATATGCTCTTCTCTGCTGTAGTAGTGTAGGGTATATAATAACGAAAAAGAGAAAGAGACATGTTTCATGTTCCGTTGTGTGCAGCAAAAGTTGTTCGAAAAATCCATTTATTTGTAACAGCAACAACAACGACAATAGAAGCAGTAACAACTGCAACGACAACGACAACAACAATCAATAATGTCAGAATTCCTCTTTTAAAGAGAAATTATTAAGTGGCAGTTATGGGTTATATTCTTCTGCTTCAGCCTCATCATCCTTTTGGTTGTTGCTGCTGTTGCTATTGTGCTGTTGTGATGTTGTCGCTGTGGTTGGTGTTGCTGTATTGTTTATTTTGTTTATATCTTGTACCAGATAAAAATTTAATGATGACAAATATGAACATTTTTATGAGATTATTAAAAGGTATTTAAAATTCAAAAAAAAAAAAAAAAATACAACAACAGCAACGAAAAAACAAAAACAGAAAGAAGACTTTATGAAACGCTCTCACTCACTTGTCACAGTAGTGACAATAAAAAAAAGGTCATGTGCATAAAACTGAATGTTGGCTGTTGGCTTTTTAAAGAAAACTTTATTCATTATAAATGTGTACTACAAGTGCTAATTTAGGGAAACATGTTGATTTGCACAAAGTCATGATCCATGATCCATGCAGCGGTTTATTATTTGTTCAACAGCATCTTTTCATTAAATTGCAGAAATTTAAATCTCAGAAATCGATATGAAACCAAAATTTTCAATGTATTGATGTATCTATACAAAAAACCTGCAGTCTAGCAGACAGTTCTGAAATCTTGCAACACAATCTGTTTGAGATTGATGAGCAAATTTAGATCAGTAGAAGATTAAATATCGATTCATGTATTTCTCTTGAGCTTGGCTACAAAAATTACCTTTATAGCTTGCTGTCAATGATCACTGTAATTTCTTTGTTTTTATTTAATCGATGGTTGCAACTTTGTTTACAAAAAAAAACACATTCAATTGCTGAACAAGACAACAACAAAAAAATGTATAAAGTTCATTCTCTCTCCATCACGTATTCAATCATGTTTTGTGTTAAATCATAATTCCCTTAAACTTTTACCACCACTTGCAATTATCGTATTGAATTCCCTTTTATTTGCATGAATGACAATTATATAGGTTACAACAACAACAACGAAATCAATCCTTAACTCACAACTCTAAATTATTGGTTAACGTTTTTTTTTGTGTGTTTTTTTTTTATTTTTTATTTAAATGCATTTCTGGTTGTTGCTGGTGATTCACAGAAAAATAAATAAAAACCATTTTCTGATTGGCTTTTTGAGTTGTATGTTCAATTTTGAAATGATTTATTTCGTTTTTTTTTCAGATTTTTTCTGGCGAAAGTCTACCAAAAATCAATATTTGCATTGAGGTTGTATTTTTTCATTCTTTGTTTACTTTGCAAGAGTTTTTGCCACAACTATTGTTTGTTGCTTGCAGTTTTTCGGATTGCAAGTATTTATGCATTTCTTCTGGATCAAAAAAACTTCACTTTTGTACGAAATCTCATAAAAAAAACTACTACGCAAAAATTGCATGTCACTACGCACTAAATAAATGTGTTTTTTTTTCTTCTGATCTACCTGTGGAAATGCCGAGTGGTGCTTGCTGTTGTTTGCCATGTTGCTCCAAATTTAAGTGTAAAAGGATGCCAGAAAAACTGAAAATGCTTTTACACTGTCAGAACAGTTGCAACTGTTGCACTGGAATTGGTAAAATATAACTAGAAATTACTTCTAATGTATATAATCCAATAAGTATCACTTTTAAGCTTTCTTAATTCATGATCATTTAGAAAGTATTATTACCACTTACTCATGACTAAATACATATCTATGCTTTATCTCCCGTGGGAATAAGTTTATTTCCATAGAAAATTCAAAATGAAAAAGTATCATTAAGTTTCCCTTTGTGGATTGTCATTCATTGAGGTGCCAGTTTTACCCAAAGCTCTCCACATTGTTAGTTTTCACTCAAAGAGTTCAGAGTTAGTTCATTTGGGATTTCCAAAAATTCTTAGCAAATCTATTTCATTGAAATTTCGGCGTTTTGGCTGTGCGATGAGGGATTATTTAAAGATTTTAGCTTTATTTTTGACAATAAGAATCAGTGGATGTTGTCTTAACAAATTCGTTCTAAGTCAGTTGATTACGCACTTTTTAGTAACTGAAGCCTCAGTTAGCCGACTGTAACGGAATATAATGTAATGACGTAAAAATGTAAGGACATTTTATTTCTTACAGATTCATACATTACGGTGTTGCGTTACCTTTACATCTCCATAACCATTTGCATTACTTTACGCATAACAATATCAATCAGGGGCCAAATTACTGTATTCGATATCGAGTAAAATTGATCGTAATTTTCTTATTTGAGGTTATGGCATTCGATATCGAGCAAGAAATTTAGTACATTTTATCATAATTTCGATATCGAAATCATTTTTCGATACGATAGCTAATTCGATCACGAATGCGGTAATGGCCCCAGCTGTTTCCTACTGTTGCAGTTACATTCCATTACAGTCGGCTAACTGAGGCTTCATCCATTAGCGGGGTATGTAAGTATAATAATATAAATAGTGACGCTGGTTAAAAAAGCTGCGGGTTTAATTAATATTTTCTCAAGTGAAAACTTTTTATTGCAAGAAATACATAATTTCCATTTAATTGAATCAGTGTGTAAATATCTGTTGGTGCATACTCATTAAGTTGTGTTGCTACTTATGTATGTATGTATGTTGTTTGTGCAACAGTGTTGCAATTACATATTGGTGAAAAATTTGTACTTTCTACAAGTGTATTAATAATACCATATAAAAATGATGTGTTGACGAGGTCGATAAGCATGCGCTTAAACAGCAATTGTAGCAAAAAACACCCCAAAAACAACTGCAACAATAACAAATGGTTACTGTGCGTAGTTGTTTCTTGTTGATGTTGCTATACTGTATGTTGCTGTTATAACTGCAATTGTGGTGTAAAGTATACCATCAGTTTATTGGTTTTTTTGTGCAGTTTTAAGACACACTTTTTTGGGGTTTTGTCTTCCTTTAGCTTATTTCGGTATACAAATTGTTTTGTGCATCGTTGACGACAAACAATATAAGATCGAGTCACAAAGGAACAGTCTTTTCCTTTTGTCAGTCAGTCAGTCATTCATTCATTTCATTTCGTTTCATATCGTATCATAAGCCAGCAAACAACAAGAATAGCAACAGCAACAGCAGCCACAACAAGCGTATTAAAAGATGCTGCAGTATGTGCAACTCATTATGATGCTTGTTGACGGTGGATGATGTTGCTGATGTTGTACGTACTTGTATGTTTGAATGCGCAGTAAAGTAACATGTACAAAAATCTGCAAAATGCTTACGAACTGATTACAAAGTGGTGCAACAAAAGCTTTTCACAATTCCAACTCTGTCCATGTTGGCATACTGTGCATTTTCCTACATACATATGTACATACTCTTACCTGTTGCAAACTGTTTATTAATGTTTTTTTCTTTTTTCAGCTTCTTTGTATTGTATGAAAGTCTTTTGATACCACAGACACGCTATGCCATTTGCAATGATATTAGAGGGTCGTTAAGAAGTTACGTGTTTCCTTAAAAAGCAAAAATATCGCTACAAAAACATACATACTTATGTACATATGTATTTGTGCCACAGAAAAGAACACCACACTCTTTTCTTTTTTATTATATTTATTTTTAAAATATTAAAAAGTCAAAACTTTTTCAATGTTCAGTTTAATTTATTGGTTTTTTATGCATTGCATTTTTTTGTGCGTTTTGTGAGAGAGCGAGCCATGCAGTGTTTCTTAGCGTTTTTGTCTGGCTGAAAATGAGTTTTTCTTCATCATATTGATGACCCAATTTGTAAACTTATTTTTTGTTTATCATACATATATTTTATGTTTTGTTTTTGTTTTTTGTTTTTTTTTGTTTATTTTATTGCAACTGTAGCGGTTGTTGCTGTTTTTGTGTTAAAAGGAAAACTACATTGCGAGTGCCAGCAGATATCGATAAAAATCAGAAATTTAATTTTTTATTATCATGAAAGCGTTGAAAATCTTTCAAAGAAATTTTTGTAATAAAATACCGTTTGCTTTTTTTCTCCAAAAATTTTGGATTTTTGCCCCTTATCAAGTGTAAAAAACAAAAAAGGTGATTCAACGCAGTAGACGTAGTAGAGTCTTATTTCTTTTAATTTTAAATTAAAATATATTTCATTGTAACATGCAAGCAACAACGATCAAACAAAAATCAAAACATGATTTTGAATTTTACTCATACTCACAGGCATCCATCCCATCAGTTTGGATGGACCAGATCGTACCGGACCGACCGACCATTCATTCACAATGAATTTGCTTCAACAAAATAAAATTTCAATTACTATTCAGGTCAGCTAAAATATAAATTTATTACAAATCCATTTAGTTTGGTTATTTTTTCAAAACCTTGCTCGCTGCTTAATGATGTTTAATTAAAAATGTTGAACAAAAAAGTTATGATTAATTTCGTTAAATTTCGAGAATAACAGCAGTAATTTCAAACATTATTCAAATATACAAAAACAATAAAAAACAAGAGAAGGAGGGTAAATCAATTTCTTAATCAAAACGAGTCGGCTTTACAAAGCAGATATGTATGTACATCTTTTATGAAATTTAATTGAAACAATACTTACAAAAATATGAAAAGCTTTTAAAGTTATGATCTCTAAACATTTAATCAAAATCTAAGAAATGTAATGATATTTAATTTTGAAAATACAAATACATTTCTTACAAAATAAAATACGCCTCATGCCTTATGGTGCTTTACAGTAGCTTATTTGTAAGATGTGCCTCAAATGAAAGTGAGAAATCAGTTACGAATATAACGAATTCCTGTAACAGTATCTCAAGGAATGTGATTTCTTTTGAAAACGGCAAAATTCCAAAAATATGCAAAGCAAGCAAATCTCATCAAATGTTTATGAATATGTATGTAAAGGGTGGTTAAATTGTAAGGGCCGATGTTGAATGCGAACCACACCTAAACGCCAAGCTTTTTTCCGAATTTTATTTGACATTTCTCTATTTTAGACTTACTCAATTTGAACCATGGAGAGATACATAATCCAACAACGTGTTAAAGTTATCCAGAGTTATTATGAAAATGGGCGTTCAAATCAAAATGCATATCGTGCATATCGAAGATCAGTGCATATCAGTGATGAGGCACATTTTCACCTCAGTGGATTCGTCAATAAACAGAATTGCCGCATTTGGGCGAATGAGAATCCAAGAGTGATTGTCGAAAAACCAATGCACCCACAAAGAGTGACTGTTTGGTGCGGTTTATGGGCTGGCGGCATCATCGGGCCGTATTTTTTCCAAAATGAGGCCGGTCAGGCAGTTACTGTGAATGGTGTTCGCTATCGTGAGATGATAACGAACTTTTTATGGCCCGAATTGGAAGATATGGATGTGGACGGTGCCACTTGCCACACAGCTAACGAAACAATGGCTCTTTTGCGCAACAAATTCAATGGCCGTGTTATCTCACGTAATGGCGATGTCAATTGGCCGCCAAGATCATGTGATTTAACACCGTTGGACTTTTTGCTTTGGGGTTATTTGAAAGAAAAGGTGTACGTCGATAAGCCAGCAACAATTCAAGAGCTAAAGGATGAGATAATTCGGCACATTAACGGCATAGAACCTCCATTATGCCTCAGGGTCATCGAAAATTTGGACCATCGGATGGAGGTGCGCCGCCGTGGTCGCGGCGCCCATTTGGCCGATATTTTATTCCATACATAATTGAGTAATACCAATATATCATTATAAAATAAAATTACAATAATTTCCTAAATAGTTTGTGTTTTATTTAAAACCAACATCGGCGCTTGAAATTTAACCACCCGTTATATGAAAATGGCAGCAAATATGTCTGTACACTCAAAAAAATAATGAACTAGAAGTTAGGAAATTTTACTTATTTTAAGGACGTAATGGTTGTCGTATGGCGCCAAAGACATTTTTTATTACAAGTCAGTAAAAAATTTCCTTAATATTGGGAAAAAAATTTACTTAATATTAGTCCGAAATTCCTACTTTTATACAAAATTTTCCTAAATTATAGTAAATTTTAACTAGAATAGTGGAAAAAATTATTTTTACACTAGTCCATAAATTATCTGAAACATTCCTTCATTTTAGTTAATATTTACAAGAATATAGTTCAGATAAATTTGAGAGAACAATAAAAATTAGGAAATTTTTCCTCTATTTTAGTTAAAAAGATAAATCTTTTTTATTTAAAATTATGACAGCATGTAATAGTTCTGAGTAAAAATTTACTTCGATTTAATAAATATGTTACCAAAAACTTATAAAAAAGTTATGAATTTAGGTTAATTTTTTCCCAAAATTGGATACAATATATGTAAAAAAAGAGTACATTTAAGCCTTAAAACAAGGAAAAAAATCTGCAAGTAAGAACTGAAATTGAGTAAGCGCATCCACCCCAGTAGAAAAAAATTGACTAAAATTAACGGAAAAAAATACTAAAACAGAGTAAATTACTCCCAGAAAATAGGAAGAAATGTACTGTTACTTATTAAATACATTTACTCTAATAAAATAAAAAATATGTTACTATCTTGGACATTTATTCATTATTTTAAGGAATAAATGTACCAAGTAGTAACCTATTTTTTCTAGCTTACTAGAATAAAAGTACTAAATACAATTACATTTTTCCCAATTTAGGAGTAGTATATTTACTTAATTTTAATATTATTTTCCTAGATGCTAAAAATTGCTTTATCTAGAAATAAACGTATACGAATAGGTTCTTTAAAAGGTTTATTTATTATTAAAATATTTTACAATGTAGGAATAACAAAAAAGTACTTAAAATTTAGGTTAATATTTGATTTAATTATAGTTTTGAAGATATATTTTTAAATTACAATAGAATATTTTTACAGGATTTAAATTTAATTTTTTTTATATAAAAAGTATTTTTAATTTTTGTTTGAAATTTAGATTAATATTTGATTTAATTATAGTTTTGAAGATATATTTTTAAATTATAATATAATATTTGTACAGGATTTAAATTTAATTTTATTATTATTTCTTAAATAGCAGTTACAGTTTAATTCATGAATATGAATTGGAGGTGACTTTATGGATGTTGCTGGTAGTATTTTATATTCTAAGAACTCAGGGCTAACAGAATATGATGAAAATACTTTCACATATGATAAAATTTTAATAATTTGACAAAATAGAAATATATTACCATTAACTTCATAAATTTCTTGAATTTTAGATGCAGTAAAGTTTGGGTCATAACCATAAATTACAGATCCAATTTTATATAGTTAAAATATGTATACTTAAGGATTCTGTTTAAACAAGGAAAACAATTTAAAAAAATGTACTTCAGAATTTACTGCTACGTGATAAATTGTGAGAAAATTCAGAGCCTTTTCATAGTTAAATTATGGTTCTTTTCAGAAGAACTACGTGGAAGGGACACTCTTTGTGACACACTGCTTCTTTGGCTATGGAACACTGAAGGTCCTTAGTCTTCCTAATTATACTATTCCAAGGCAATCGTTACAAAAATACAAATAGCGCATCATATATTTGGAGTTACAAATAATTAAATATTCATTGGAAAATATGAAATTTGAATACAGATGCACTTTTTGAATTTAAGGAAACAAACAATAATTACGTAAAAGCTCAAATTTAAAAATTGAAAACCTTGTTTTAAAGAAAATTGTTTAAGTATATATATTTGTAACACACATATCAGTTCTATATTTTCAAAGTTTTCCGAGTTATTTTCAAGAATATGCAAATATATTGATGTCATAATAAGTTAAAATCGATTTCCCGGATATAGACGATTTTAATACTGCTTCAATACTAAACTATTTCGGATAAATTTTGTAAATATATTAGAAAAAGACCGAAAAATAAACTTACTTCTTCATGTTCTAATTATGAGTTTATTGATGATTGTTTTGAATCATTAAAGGACGACGACATCTCATTTTGCCATGTTTTAAGGTGATGCTCGAATAATATTATTCTTACACCGAATAATGGTTTGGGAACTATAACATCTAAACGGCTTGGTGTCATATATTTTAATGCATTTGTATCAATGTTATGGTCTAAAAAAAAACAAAATGTAATTATTAGCCATCCTTTAAAAAATATGATAAAAACAAGAAAAAATACCTTTAAAAATTTCCAAAAATTCATCTCCCTTGAGTAGTGTTAATACATATTTTAAAGTGTCTTCGGATTCCATTATTATAACATTTCAATTCATCAGACGACGTTGGCGCATTTAAACACTAACAAATGAAGCAACAACAAATAATCAAAAAGAATGTGCATGCACAAATATGCTTATAAATACAAAAACAATGTTACGAATATAAACTAACTCTTCATAAACTAACGTAATTAACTTTTCACTTTTTAATATTGTAAATTGACACTTGTATAACTTAAACACGGCAATGTATGTATGTATGTACATAGTACATATTCTATAGTTGACAATAAATACTTACCACTTTCCTTTTTATATTTTTGTTAATAATTGTATTTAAAATTTAATTGTTATATTTTTAATTTTTCACTTTTATTTTATTTTAAGTGTTAATACACAGTTTATATTTTTATATTTCAATCGACTGTTTTCAACTACAACTCGTTCAGAATAAAACTAAAATCAAAAGAAAACTGGTATGTGTGTTTTTTGTATAACTAAAACAGTTACTTTCAACATTCCAATATTACGCAAGTGCTGCTTAATTTTGCAATTTACCTAATCGTATTTAGTTTAGGTATTCGGTTTATTTATTTAGTTTGTTATCACATAAATATATATATATGGTTAAGATTTATTAATAAAAATGCAATTTTATACAATTTCTCCTGGTTCAAATTGTAACAATATTATGCATTTATATAATGTATAAAAAGAGCGTTGTTTTTACATTGATTAACCAAATAATATGATACGATTATTTAAGTATCTATGTAAATAGTAAGATTTATCAGCACTATTTATAGATCTCTTTCTCTCGCTCTCTTCTTCATTTAAATAACCCTTATATGTATTTGGTACATTAATAGTAGTGTCAACTCTTTTAAATATATTATGTAGAATTTTAATAATGAAGATTTGATAATTAAATAATTAAAGACATTTTTTATAAAACTTCGAATATTAGCAATTAAATCAATGAAAATGTGTAAATTGTTTGTTACTTAATTAATATATTATAGTTTGGTACTTAATTAATATATTATTAAAACTTAAAAAAAACAGGTTCATCATTTTTAGAGGTAAAAACCAGTACTTTAGCATTACTTATTACCTTAATTTCAATTTTGGTATTGTCATATCTTCTATAAAATGTTCTACGTTTAAGTTCAAAATTTATCAAAATTAAGTAAATTATTTTCTAAAATTTAGTAAATATTTACTTATAAAAAAGTTTTCAAAAACTATTTTTATTTTCAAGAAAACGACTTTATGTTCAATATTTTTGTAAGAAATTTTTACTTCAAATTAGTAAAAATTTTCATTATTTTTTAAATTATCTACATTATTTGTTTAGGAATTTAACTTACCTGTTTCAAGAAAATATATACTAAATACAAGTAAATTTTTACTATATTTTTTCTACATTTTAAGTAATATTTAGTTAATTGTGTTCTAAAATCAAGCACAGTTGTACCAGTTACGATTTTCAATTATACAATTGTTTAAAATTTATCTGTACTTTTTTTAAGGAAGACATTCCTAAATATTAGTTTGTTACTTTTTAAGAAGTAAGACATCTTTTATTCAATGGTAGGAAATAATATATTGCTTTGCTTCTTAATTTATCTGAACTAGATTCTTGAAAGCATTTCTTAATAATTAGTAAGCAATAAACTCGAAGTAGAAGTTTAATAAATATGTATTAAAATGCAATATAAAATTCTCAGTATTTAGGAAAATTTTAACTAATGTCAAAGAAAACCATTAACAAGTTTTAAGTATATTATAAATTATGAACTATTTTGGAGTAAACCATTTACTGAACTCAGTTTTTTGAACTAAAAGCAAAATTACTTAATTTTATGATGTAATTCCCTTAAGTCTAGGAAAAAATTATTAATTTCTAGTAAATATTATTTTGCGGTTAATAATATTTTCCTACAATCAAGTAATTTATCTATAGAAAATAATAAACTAATTTCAAGTTTATGAACTATTTGCTTTTTTACTCAGATTTAGTCATTTTTATAACATTTTAATAAAATTTCCTTAATTTTAGTTAAATTTTACTCAAATTTAGGGAATTTTTTGAACTATTTGTAAGGAATTTTTTTTCATTAAATTTAGTACATGTCTTTTTTTTTGAGTGTATGTATATTTGTTTGCATGGTGTGTGTGTTTTCATTTATTACCATAAAAACCAATCAACTAACAAATGCCAAAGAGCCAAATAAAAATTTACTACTAAAAACCAAATTAATGCAAGAATTCATGAACAAAAAAACTCCAATCGATATGAAACTTGCCAACAAATATTCAGCAAGCCAGAAAGACACTTGAATTTAAAGATATAAAGAATCCAAACTAATGATTTGTTAATTTGATTGGCAAACATTTGTTGGTAAATCAAAAATAAATACTCGTACAGAAATAAAAAAAAAAACAATACGAAACCTTTTGGGTGGAAAGTTTAGATAACTAAAAGACAATGACGAATAATATAAATTTTTTTTTGAAGTTAAAATTTTAATTGTTCTGTTTTTTCTGCAGTATTCAAAGCAAACTGAATTTGTTATTGTTGTTTTGTTTAGTATGGCCAGATTTGCTCTTAGAAAATTTGAACAAAAAAAAAAATCTTAACATTTTGTTGAGCGATGTAAACAAATCGTACATAAATCTTTTGAATTTTTTTATTTGTACTTTTGGTTGCGTCGACATGAAGTGGCTGGCCTTGGGCTTATTCATGAAACGATCTACAATACTTTGCAACAACAGCAAAAAGTAACAAAAAAACGGCAGAAACAATTGTTAACAAAACTAACCATGCCATAAATGAAAAGAACGTACGAATGGATACACAGTGAGTGAGTGAGTAAGTGAGAAGTGATTGCAATTGTACCCACAATACCAAAAAAAAATGTTATACGAGCATGTTGCTGTATCTACGAGTACAATGGCAGCAACAACAAATAATAATAATACAACAAATCCCAACAAAACGAATAAAATAATGTCTGTTGATCTTTTGCAACACAAGAGACACAAACTTTGAAACCTCGAAAACACCAAACACCGCCACTAGCAAACAGCCAGACTGCCAAAGTTGGCAAAAAAAAAACACAATTCAACAAATGCTACAACCATCTAGCCATTCAGTCCGCCAAACAGCCACTGTAATACCAATTTTTTCACATATACAATATTTTTTTTTTTATTATATTTTATAATATGTTGCAACATATTTATAGAAACAAAAACAAATAATCGTCAGCCACTATCAGCAGCAATACAACGACAGCATAAATATCAGCAACAAAAAAATGAATATAAAAACAGATACAACTTCACCAAAAACAGCGGGTGAAATATTTGTTAAAACGAACACTTTAACACTTACATGTTGCAACAATTGTGGCAAAAAGAACAAACAGACGAACTTAAACACTTTTTTCTTTTCTTCTCAAAAAATAAAAAAAAACAAATCTAAGAAACAACATAAACTCAATAACAACTACTGTTATGGATTAGATAATTAAATATTTTCATTACCCTACACTCTAAATGGAAAATATTTTCGTTACACAACTCATTTGTTTAAGATATTAAAGATCTTTGTTATGACTGATATTATTGAAAGGGACAATTTAAAATTGCCATTTATACTGAAAACTGTTTTCAAGTATTAAATGATTCGAAAGAGAACCCAGGGTACTTTTCAAAATGAACAGAACTGATCCCATGGTTGGTTCCTCGAGCATAGGCACCGTTTGTAAAACTTTCTATGAGGATAAAGTGTAGATTTGTTAAAACAATTGCATAAAATCATTTTCTATGCCAAAGATGAAACCAGCACCTCATGTTTTTCGAAGACTCCAATTTACTTAAGCAATGTATTGTTTAATTGGGAACAATTAGGGCAATCCATTGGGTGTGAAAAGTTTTTTTACCGATTGTCAAAAACTAGTTTCAGGATGAACTTAGTCAGGGTGCATGGTATTACATATTCTTGGCAGTTGTATGAAACACTGTTGCAAGAATGTTTTTAGTTTTTTCTAAATTTTGTTTAGTGGAAAAAAGTTTCCGTTTTGGAAAACTGAACGTTAACAGTAAAATAACTATAAAGCAACAACTATGACTGGTGCTGCTGTCTTGTCAGTTAAATTGTGCCAAGGAGCGATAACAATCAGTTTGGCGTTATTTTCAGTTTTCGTTGTTGTTTTGTTACTCTTTAAAACTTTATTTTTTGAAATAACGATTGAATGTTTTTTATTTGTAGCTTGTTTTGAAATACAAAAAAATGTAGAATTTTTAGAATTTATTTGTTACGTTTAAGTTTGGATTTATTTCGTTTGATTTCAAATCCATTGTATGATTGTGTTGGACAAAAAACATCATTGTTTTCCAAATGAAATACATACGAAAAAAAACACCAACTTGTAATGCTGTGTGCAAAGTATGGAGGGAGATCCGTCTCTTTTAAAATGATCCGATCGTCATTTACTCTTCAGCTTGCATGCCTTCGTTGTGATTTTGTTTGCATAATTTCGTAAATTGCAATCGATTTGCATATCCGTTCAACATCATTGTCGTCGTTGTTGTCGTTGTTGTCGTTTTCGTCCCAACCAAGTTGTTAAATAAACCACGACAACAGAAGCTCAGGAAAAATCTGCACTTTAAACAAGAGTGCCTTGGAATACCGACTTAGCAGTGCTCTCGTACTATTTTACAAAGTGGTCTCGTACCTTGTTTCTTGCAACGCCCAGAAAGACAGGCAAGCTGACGGACGGACGAACAACGAAGACATTCATTTGTTTGACAATAATGTCGTACATCAAGCTAGTGGCCTCGTATGTCTTCCATATCTTTGGCCAAAACAATGTCAGTCTTGACATTTGCTTGTTTATTGTTAAAACTTGATGTCATCACAATTTTTTTCGTTTTGGTCGCTGAGCTTTTAGTTCTTGCTGCAACATGTTCTTAAATTGTTGTTAATGCTCTTATTTGTAGACATTCTTATAAAAGACATGGTAATTTCAATTCACACTGCTTTACTTATTTGTTTTGCTACCAGGAATTCTGGGACTAAAACAGAACATTTTGCAAATGGCAGAATTTGATAGTAACCAACAAAATTAAATTATCAGCTTGTATGTTAAAAAAGGCATATTTATAAATATTTTTTTATTAAGCAATTACCTTCTACTATCTTTTTAAAATTCAATTATACACTATTTGAAAACAGTTAACAATTGTAAAATTAAAAAAATTTGCGAGTAAATCGTCGTATTTTCATGGATTCGGAAGTTTTGTGCTTAATTTAATAAAATAATTATTTCTTTGTACAAATTGGTGTTAAGTATTTTGCCGTTGGGAATAGATTTACATTGACTCTTTAGGTCATATGCACTTATTACTACTTTTGGAGTGATGCAAATGTGTACTTTAGTATACATTAGTTTTCGTTGTTGTGTGTTGTATCAGCCACAAATAAATAAATTTGTCACAATTTAATGTGGCAAGCAATTAAAATTATTAATAAATTTTGATATGGTGGCAAAAGCCAATTTAATTGTGCTGTTAAGGCAACTGTTGTTGTAGCCACATTAATCAACTGTGGCAAAGGCATTTTGTCATTTACACAGGCAGACAAAAAAAAAAAACAGATTAAAGTTTTGTTGGCAATTACGATGGATCCAATCCAAATGCAATGCAGCTAACGGAGAGCACCGTTTGTACTTAAACTGTTCACAAAATTGTAGTTTTATAGAATGACTGTCATGTAATAAACCTCTTTTGTTATATACACACTGCCAAACATACATACATATGTATGTACATTTATACCATACTTCATCGACCATTCAAATTTAAATTAACTGTAACATTGCAAACTCGTAACAAAAACCACTCGATTCGCTTGGAAAAGTCATGTGGTTGGTGTTGCTAGAGCAGAAGTACAAAAACAAAGTAACAAGAAAAATATGCAACATAATGCTGCAATGTCTGATTGTTATGAAATTGTTTACCAGATTATGACAATGATGACTTTAAACTACGTACTCCAAGAGCTCCATCAGCATTTAGATGGATCATGGCTGTGGTTTGACATTTGTTAAGCAATTTAATCATCATATCTAAATTGTAGGAAACTACAAATTTAATACAAATTGTAAATGAATTTCAAACAATTTGTATCTATCTATTTTCTAGTTTCTTTTACCACCCAACCAACCACCAAACGTTTTAGGTTTATTAAAGTTGCAGCTAAACATTGTTTATGGAAATAAAGAAAATTTTCATAACGAAATAATTCAATTAATTTTGAAAAAAAAAATAGATTTTGTGGTTTTTAGCTTTTTGAGATAGAAAAAATACATTTATTTATTTATGTTTTATTGTGAAAACACGTGGTAACGCCTTCAACCAAATTCCTGTAAAAAAAAACAGAAACAAAACCAAAACCAGAAACCCAACAAATTTTTAATTTATTTGGTAGAAAATAGAAGCAACAAAAAACAAACTAACTACCGGCGACCCTAACGACCCATAATTATAGGTTAGAGAGCGTTGGGCATATGAAACGAGAAGAAATAATCACCAAAAAAGGCTTTGAAATTATATACTTACATACATATATGTTTGTTTAGTTGCTTGTTTGTTTTTACACATACATAGATACATACATACACTCCAACTACGATATGCAACCCAGCAAGCCATATGAGTCCGAAAAGAGTCTTTTCTGAAACCTTTTTCTGAGCGTTAACGCTCTTTATGAGCCCAAAACACAATCATAATTGCTCCGAGAACCTTCAGAAAAGAGGGTCTTTACATTCGAAAATGATCCGTCAGAAAGAGCTCTTAGATAATGTCAGAAAAGAGTCTTTTATGAGTGTTTTTTGGGTTCTGAAAGAGCTCTTAGATAATTTCAGAAAAGAGTCTTTTATGAGGGGGTTTTTGGGCTCTGAAAGAGCTCTTAGATAATGCCAGTAAAGAGTCTTTTATGAGGTTTTTTTTTTGGGATCTGTGTAATCTTCTTTTTATCATTCTTGTGTGGTACAGCTATGTTTTTTTTTTGTTCAAAGCACAAATAACAGGACAACAACGCTTTGGTAAACACATAATTAAGTGGAATTTCTGAGTCATACTGCGACAGACACAAGCAAATTTTTCTTTCGCTCCGAAAATGCTCTTTTGTTGGACTCTTTTCTGACTGCTTTTTCGGAGCGCTCCTAGAATGGTATGCTGGGAATGTTCTCTTAAATTTGGTTTTTGAATTTTCTGTTGTTGTTTTCATAGTAAATTTCTGATTTTCTGATTTTCTATTTTCAATGTTTTAAAGTTTTCTTATTGTTTTTATTTGTCTGTCTGTCTGTTTGTTTGTTTGTGTGTTTGTAAAAATAAAATCATTAACTAAACTAGGAATTGACTATAACTTACTGAATTTTTAAAACACTCAAAGAAATTCGTTTGTTAGATGAGTGAATTGAAGATTAAATGAAACATCTACTGGACTGATCTTGCAACATTTCAAAAGACTTCTTCCCCCACTAAATACTATGTCCCTTGAAAGATCACTTAAAATTTGTATCTTTGCGTGCAAATATTCCAGCTTTTTCATTGATCGTCTGTATTTCTTATTCATATAAATATTAAGAAATATTAGGACCAAGATGTTTAAGCCTGTGCTTATAATTATTAGTATAATATTGAACTTTCTATATTCATTGCAGCAAACAGTGTTTTACCATGATTCGTACATTTCTGATAGATCTATCTGTAAACCACACAACAATAAATTGCAATAAATTTGTTTGTTATTCAGGTTTAACACCAGAATGTTGTACATATTATTAACTCTAACACAATAACAATTTCTATTGGAATTGAGAATTTCTAAATTACTAGACACCACCAATATTTATTTTATATCCTTCACTATATGTATCGTACGTAGTCTTGCTTGCAAAGAGACTTATGTATGTGTAATTTTTAGACATTTTTTATTTGAACTTACTTATCCTTGACATGTAGGAAATTTTTTTGACGGTATAAGTTTCTAATGCCATTTTATATTTCTAATATTATTTTTTGCCAACCAATAACGTTTTGTATCTTTATACATTGTCAGTTCGTTTATCCGAATTTAAATCCATTTTTTAATAAGTTGTGTACATACCAATACATATTGTGGAATTGAAAGGTATTTCAAAGGATTCCCCAATGCGTTTGCCCTTTTTAACCTTTAAAAATTACCTTAAAATAGTTTTTCGCCGCCGCAAACATTTATCCAGCTTAGCCGAATATATCACTCTTCATTGTTATAAATAGTTATTGTTTTTCGCCCAGTGTATTGACTTGCAGCGTATGTTTTCGATTTTATTAGAGGAAAAATTAGTTTGGAGTTTTATTCTGGGTTGGTATTTAGATTTGGCTGTTTGATGTATTTGTGTTTGTTAATGTTGTTGTTGTTGTTTCTAAGCACGTTTAACATTAGTTTTCTAGAGCAATCACTTTCTAATTATGGTATCGCTAATGTTAGTTAGATTTTATTTGTATATCATCATGATTATGATGACGACGATGAAGTCAGTCTAGGGCACACATGTACCAAACAACAGCATAACATACGCTACAACAATTATTGTAGAATAAAGGTTCTTTGGTATGTAATTTTATTAGTGCTAGACAGACAGACATAACATTATGTTAAATACTTCTAAGAATAAACAAACTCTCTCGCACTCACACATACGAGTACATACTTTTTCAAATATTAATTTTGCTGTAGCTTATGGCTGTTTTATAGTTTTTTTTCTGTCATTGCTTTAAAAAATAAACGCGTAGAATTTTTCAGCTGATGCGTTAAATATGCTGGCAGCATTTCCGTGGTTTTTATAGCCCCTATAAATATAATTGTTTGTAGCTGTGAGTATCTGTGTGTATTGCATTAACATTAAATACAGTAACAACATTAAGAAAATAAAGAGCTAGTTAAAATAAGAAAAGGATACGCTCAAATGCGTTACCAAAAATGTATGTATGTTAAAAATAAAAAAAAAAAACATGCATGTATGTTTAAAAAATAACAACATGAGGACTTGCGAGGTTTAGCTTAGAAGTCCTTTCAGAGGAATAATAAAGGCAACTTCATTCAGTTTAAGTTTTGTTTAAACTTTTTAAATTTAGCTGATCTTTTCTAATTTATCTAACTATTTGGAAATTAATATGTAACTGGATGTTAAATCCGTTAAAAGAAATGGTAACACCAGAGCTATTCTTGACGCACTTGAAGGAAATTCAATATGAAAGCTCGTTTATTCTACAGATGAATTGGTTAAAAAAAAAATCGATTTTGAGGTCACTTTCGAATTATCCATCCAAGGATATTTCCGAAACTTTTGTTTCACAAACATAAAGTGCAAAAACGCCAGGAGTATTTTGAAGGAATCCAACTCGCAAGTCTCAGACTAACATTCAAGCACACTTTCTTTGGGGGATTTAGCAGCAATCCAAGGTGATTTGAAAGAACTTTTAAGATCACTCTCGTATGTAGTGTATTGTAATACATGTTTTTATTTATGTAACTGTGCATTTGTGTATCGTGTAATTTAAGCGTATAATTTGGCTGTCATTGGCTAATTAGCTGTGTATGCAAGTGCGTAAATGTGTTGGTGTACGTGTGTGTGTCTGTCTGCAAATGTGTATGTTTGCTCTATCTAAGGCTGGTTAAAAAGGATCAACATCTTGATGTTGTTTATCTTGTTGTTGTTGTTGCTGTTGTTGTTATGTTTTTGTTTTAGCTTGTAGTCAGTCATTAAATTGTAATTAAAATTAACAACATTTGTTTGTTGATTTTTATACAGTTTTTGTTTGTTTTATTAACATTTTTTGTTTAATTTCGTTTCGTTTCGTTTCGTTTTTTTTTTTGTATTTAATGGTTTTGTGATACATGCATTTTTTAGACGTGTGTTTAGTTATGCATGCATGTGTGCTGCGTTGTATTGTGGAGTATATTAAATTCATATATTTATTCCATAATTTCTTTTCTATTACGCATCTTGTGAAAAAATGTTAATTTCAACCAAACAGAAGAAAAAACAATCCAACAATACAATCTTTTTTGCATATTTTGTTACGCCTCCTGTTTTGTCTAACTTTAGTTGGTTTTGTTTGGTATAAGCTGTTGTTTAGCGCTTAACTAATGGGAAAATAATAAACCTGTGTAACAAACGGAAATGAGTAGGCGTATTTTTTGTTGTGGTTTGGAATTGCGTTTAACTGAAAAAACGCTTTTTTAATTCAATTTATCATCCAATTTTTTTTTAAACTAAGAAGCTGAGGAAGAAAAACTGCAAAATTGTTTAGTTTTTATGCCATCAGAAAAAGTACTCGTATATGCACGCAACTCACGTTTGGTGTAACGCATAAAAAATAAATTAAATTAAATAAAATTAAATAAAAGGTGTATCGTTACAGCTGCTTAACCCTTTAAGAGTAAGTATCATCAGTTTGTAAATAGAAAACGTGTGTGTATTTTAGGTACTTTAAAGCAGTGTTCGCCATAAAGAGAACATATTTATTTTAAATTCTGTTACTAATTTGTTAATTTCTACAAACATATCGAACGTAGCCTGCCTCTAATGTTTCTGTGTACCGAATATCTATTGCAGTGCAATGCATACCACTACCCATTATCTTAAACCAATATTTATTTTGGTAATACTTATTAAAAATTAAATAAATATTTTAAACTTTACATACAATATACATACATATACTATATACATACATATGTATATCAGACATAAGTCAGCCTACATTAATGAAGCACACTGGGTTAAAGTGTTTAATTAATCCCCGACTTTTTTTGTACAAATAAATAACATTTTCATAGCTTTTCTTTAGATTTTTTTTTTGTACAAACAAAATAAATTCAAAGCATATTTACGTCTGACACCTGTCATTATTTTCGTTCAAAAGTTAAATTATCATTTTATTTAGTTGTTTTGTGTCATGCAAGAAGATTCTCAGATTCTTGAGCACTTGGTCAGCAACAACAGCAGCAGCATGGTTTTTGGTGTTTTTATTGTTGTTGGTGTTTGTGGGAAAATTAATTAACCAAACCACAGATATAATTTACATACATATGGACTTTCTTTTAACCGGGGCTTTTTATAAATAGTCGTGTTTTTCTGCTGTTGTTGCTGGTTTTTTGTTGGACGATTTTTTTGTTTGATGCCTTTTGGTATTTTGGTAGAGGTTGCTTGTTTTTGAGTTTGGCTCAACTTGTCTTGAGGACTAAATGTTTCAACACGTATTGTTTATTAGTTGGTAATTGGAGATCAAGAGGCAGACCAGTCTACATGTATTATTTAAATGTGGAAGCAAAACATACAAAATATTATTCTGAAAATCTACTAAATTTATTTTATTTTTCTAATTTACACTCAGTTTTATTTTAAAATAAAACTTTTGTTTGGTATGGAAACCATAGGAAATATAAACATTTCTCAAAGGCATACATTCAAATAATTGAAAATATTTTGTAATAAATGTAAATAATAAAAATAAATTTTAAAATAAATAACAAAGTTTATTGTAAAAAAAATCTGTTTAAAATTGTAGAAGTAGCCCAATTCATTCGACTTTTCTGCTTTTGTAGTTAGGCTGAATGTATTTTAGTTAGACATATTTAAATTGTATGTAAATGGCCACCTCATTTCTGTTTAAGGTATGTATCATGGTGCAACTATACAAGGTGAGTGCAGTAATCCAGCTGACTGACTTAGTTTACAATTTACTTATGTCAAAAGTATTACTTTTTCAAGTATTTTTGACAGTAGTACATTATTTTACACAAACAAAATGCCTGTTGTTTCTGTTTTGTGTTGTATTTGTTGTCGATTTGCACTCACCTTGTATAGTTGCACCATGGTATGTATGTTAAAAGAGAATTTCGTTTTTAGAAATAATAAAGAAAAATAAAAAATAACAAAATAAAAAAATATTTTATAAGGTTTCCAACATGTTGCGTACCAGATTTACCAAAAAATACTTATATCAGACTATAATATTTTGAAATTTGATATTTTGACGATGGTTTTAGTATTTTGCATTTAAAGCGATATAGGTACCTACATATGTACATAAGTATGTATGTATACTCGTATTTAATTTTATTTAAGCGTAGAGGTATGTGTGTGTTGTTCTTTGTTTTTCTCTGTACTTAATCAAAAATACCTTGATATGGATGAATGAAGTATCAGTTACATGCTGAATATAAGGTAAAGAGTATGTATTAAAAAAACTTAAATAAAATTATGATAAAATAAAACATTGTGATTAAGGCGTGATGGTTTTTTAAATGGAATTTAAAACCGCTAATTGATTTTTTTCCACACCACAGTGTTTTATTAAATCTGAAAATTGTTCTCCCTTTATGCATAGTTTTCAAAACAAACAACCAAAAAACAAAATTTGTATTATGAAAAACCGATATTGTTTATAGACACCTGAACACCTGATCGCTTTAAGAAACCTCGATTTATACAACAAGCAAAAAATTAATTGGTTGAATTTTTATAACATGTGCATAAGGGGAATGAATGAGTGGGTTCAAATCAGTGATAGTTTTTAGAAAGATTTTTATTGGTGATTTAAAAAACAATATCAGATGTTTAACTGATTGGAAAATTATTTTAAACGATTAGTTTTTTTTTAGCAGCTGTTAATTTTTTTTAACAAAATTAAGATTTAGTTATTGTTAAAGTTGCATTTATTTTTATATAAATACATACATATATGTATATACTTAAGTGGTACTTTACATTTAAAAATATTTAATTTAATTTAACAGTCTTCGAATTTAATGACTGATAGGTTAAAATCAACAAAAAAATTCCCCAGTTCCCCATTTTGCATTTTTTTGCAATGCTAGGTACTTTCTTTTTGTCAGTTTTGCAAGAAAATGAATTTCAAAACATGCTAAAACTTGAAAAGCTAAGTGCTAAAATGTTCTAAATTTTTTCAATGCAACAATACAATTTTTATTTCAAATGTTGCAAATATAAATTATAGTTTTTTTCTAATTTTGTGCATAACAATTGTTGACTTGTTTCAATAGATTACATTTCATATATTAATTCAAACATTTCCGTGTTCATTTACTTACCACACCGAAAGAAATTTAGTTGAAATATTTATTAAAGTTATTTTTTATTTCGCCAAAAGTATTTTTTGGAGTAAAAAAGTAAAAATTTGTTCGAAAAAAAAATTGTTTTTTATCAAGCAAATTATGCTAAATCTAGCACTGAAAGTGTTAAAATGGCAACACTGCATTTTATTATGATTATTATTGTTGTTGTTTTACGTTTATGCATTCTTAAGCTCTTCTCTCACGCTCTCACCAATGTTATGTTGTTTCTACCGCTATTTCACTTTCGTTTTATTTTTTAGTTTGCTTTACGATTCTCAGTTTTTAATTGCAATAATTACGGTACGCGTCGGTTCTTGTGAAATGTTAAAAAGTAATTGGAAAAATATTATAAATAAATTAAGAAGTATTGTTAATATCTATTAAATTATAGATTGTTAGTTTAATAATGTTATTTAATAATAAAATATTGTAATTTCCTACAAAGTTTAAAGACGTGTGCTATAAATGTCCACATTCCATTTGCCGGTGTGTAGCTTTTGTTGTTTATGGAATGTGTGGAGCACTAAGAAAAGTGCAAGTGGTTTAAAATAAAAGTTTAATTGTTGTTGTTTTGTTAGTAAAAAACTGTGTGTATTTGCCAAAAGTGTAAAAATATGTGTGCGAGTGTGTTTCGTTTTATCATGTCATTCGCTACGTTTCGTTGACTTTAGTTATTGTCGAGCATTGTAAAAAAGCACTAGTTAATTGTCTTTAAAACATGTGCAAAATTACGCATTTTGATGTACAGCCGTGAAGTGTTGCCAGTTACTGAAATTAATTTTCTTGTTAGGGATTGAACATATGTTTGGAGGGTAAAAAATAATAATAATTAAACTATTAAATTTTATTAGTTTTCTTACTTTTATTTATGTTTATTTCTAATTTAGGCTTAAATTTATGTTGGCTATATGCTACCGATCGTTTAAATTATTTTTTATTATTTATACGGCTTTACGGTTACTTTTAGCCAATTGAACTGCTAATATCTATATTAACCAATTTTGCTTATACATGTATGTACTATATGTACATATGTATGTATAAAATTTGGATATTTAAAGATTATTATTGCATAATTGAAATTTTTTTCATTAGTATATTCTGGCTATTCCAAATTATTGTGTTTTCCGATATAGGTATTCCGAAAAAAATATATTCGGTCTGGCTCTAATGCATAGTTTTCATTTTTTGTTTTTAGTATACATACCTATATCTTTATTAGCATATAGGTACCTACATACATATTTATTTCGATTCATGTTTTTTGCCCATATTTTCGATTTTTACTTTGTACCTAGGTATATGAAAATATCAGCTCTGTTTAATATAATATTTCGTTTGATCTTGTTTGTTTTTACAAAATGTAAGTAAGAAGAATTAAGCATTTGCTTAACATACGAGTATGAATGTGGTATGTATGTATTTAAGAAATGCAAACATACCTACTTTAAGAATACAAAATTTTTTTTTTACCTATTTCTTAGTTTTTGTCCAAGTCTAAAAATATAGTTTCGTCTTATAAAAGGTAGCTTTTGGTTGTTTAAACAATATCTGGCAACACAGAAGGTGGTAGATCATTTTGTGCAATAATTCATTGAAAGGAATCATTTGTCTAGTGAATGGTAAGTCATATTTATTGTTAAAGAATATAATTGAACTTCATAAACAATTACTATCAAAGTTCGATGCAAGGAATGATAAAGACATAGGCGCATATTCAGAAATCGTAACTAAAGTCGAAACTTATTAAACAGAAACTAAAAAATAGTTCACAAATAGTTAAAGATCTTATTTACAAATCATAACTATTGCTAAGCTTTCAGCTATTAAAAGAAATGCAACACTGCAGTTAGTAGATTTTTGTTGACAAAAAACACATCTCTAGTTTGTTTTCGTTTTTTTTTTGTGATTTTTTTTGGTCAAAATGGACACAATTTTTAAAGAAAATAAGGAAAAATTATTATTATTGTTAGAAAAAATATGTATTTATTGCTTTGTATATTTTAGAGAGACTCAAATTGGTCGCCAGATGAAATACTACATTTAAAGAATTGGTGGCCAAATATGTTAACATCATCGACGACAAGAAATAAAATCAATCAGCTGTTCTTTAAATGTATTTGTTAGTTGACATTTAGTTACAGCTTTGCCCATAATTAAGTTGTTTGTAACTTTTCGTGCTAAAAGTAATCAACTAAGAATAACTTAAGTTGGTACTTAAAAAAGTTTAAACTTAGATATAATTTCTGAATATGAGCCATAAACTTTAGCTAAACTAAGCAATTGGTTTTATTGAACAATATTTATTGCAATATATTTATTAAATTTGGAAACTTTAATCATACTACTATAAATTATTGAACTCTGCTATAACTAACTTGTTTTTTTAACTAAATTTAAAATAATTTTTCAAAATGTCCTTTTCAGAATTTAAAAGGTTTGAAAAGTAAGATGGTTTTCTTACTATAACTTATATCGGAAGTAATTTATTTTTGATTTTTTCTACATATGTACATATTTGCTAGTAATTAGTATTACTGTGCATTTTAAAACTGTTGTGTTGCTGAAGGGTACCTTGCCAATTCGTTTTGGCCTCTTATAAACAAGAAAAATGCTTATTTAATTATCATTAAAATATTTCAGTTATAATTTATGATGTTCCGACTTAAAGTGTTCTCTTTTTTTTTGTTATTGTATTGCTGTTATGGTTTGGGTTCTTTGAAACCGTTTATTTTAAATTCAAGCGCAAAAACTGTATTATTGCTAAGGCTAAAACAGTAAATATTTGTCATGTTCATGGTGTCATTAATTTTGTTTTAACGCCATTATGGCAAAATTCTGTTTTCATCTAACAATATTTGCCAAACAACTTTGAATGTTTAAAACTATACGAGTTGTAATGTATTGGCTGTATTCGAACCTTTGAATATTTACTTTAGCAGATACACTACAAAGTATCTGGATTTTGTTGCATTGTGGTATCTACATTTCAACGCACACACATTCATAGAGGGACAAACTATATGGGTTTGTGTTCGGTTCTCATATGGGAAACATATAATAGTTTTAGTATGTACGAGTATTTGTTGTATACCACAAAAACTGTTTAGTTTTTTAAAGCTGAAATCTTAAAGTTGGGATTTGAAATATGTATATTTTTTTAGATTTTTGTTTCTATTGTTTTTTTTTTCATTTAATTTTTTATTACGAAAACATGCCAAAAGAATTATTTTGCAAATGTGAGAAAATAATGCCAATAATATATTTTTGCTGCTTTTGTATGCTTTTCAAAGCGTTCTGTGTTCATTTCAAATTTGATGGCTTTTTAGAAATGTTTTTTTTTTTGTTTATTTTTGTCTTTTGTAGACACAATCTTCTCTCATAGACATTATAGACACGTTAGGTTGGCAAGTTACACTTGAAAAAACGATTTGCTAAAAAGATAACTTGTTATCTTTAAGCAACTGCTGTAGTATAATTATAATTGGATTGGATATTTTTATGAGTGTATTTGGATTTGAATGAGTGTTTTATACAAAAATAAATAGTTTTATTTGCTTGAAAACAAATTCACAATTCCAACATTTGTTTTAGTTTATTTTCCTACGGGTTTTCCGTTTTGCAGAATTTTAATTAATTTTAATGAATTTGCGTCTAGTTTAAATTAAAAAAGGCAGCAAAATTATTTATTAATAGATTTTGCTTTGTTAAATTTGTTTGCACACTGAAAAAGAAATGAAAAAGCAGCCAGCCAAGAGTACTCACCACTAATGGCCAAAATAAAGAAATAAACAAGTGCCACAAATAAATATATTTTGGATATTTAACAGAAATTTAATTGAAAGAATGCCCGCATTTCTTTGGGAGTATAAACTGCGTTTCTCCAAATTTCATACGCTCACACATTTCCAACAAAATTATTCATTTCGATTTATTATTTATTACCTGCAACATAAAATTTCATGTTAATTTGTTGGTTTCTTTTACATTTTTCTTGGGTCATTGTAACACCTCAGCATTGAAAGCAAACACATGTAAATCTCTCTATTTAAAATCAAATTTTTTTAAATACAGTCAAATTTAGTGTTTTTATTATTACTCGTATCCCAGCTAGCAATTGGAAGATTGTTTTTGATAATATCAGCAAAATGAGTCTTTTAAGATTGCCTTAGATGACCAAAAACTCGACCGATAATAAAGACGCATTTAAAGGTTTAGAAAGCGACTAATTTGAAGAACAAATTATCATAATTTAATCACACAGATGTTCATAATATGACTGTTTTTAAGAAAGTGACAAAAATGTGTTGCAAGAGTTCAGAAAACCAAGTCATAAAAGACTCTTTCAGAGGAGTCACGGCTAGGGTACCATTTTCTTCCGACAAAACATTCATTTTCGACTCAAAAGCGAGAGCATAAGTGATTATTTTAATCGCGCGGGGGAGTCAAAGAAGACTCATATTTGATTAAAAATTTCAAAAAATGCTAGCTGGGATATGTAGACGACTGAAGAAATCTTATTTCTTTCTTTCTCTCTGAACATGTAAGATTAACGCTTTTAAACACAACAACTTTACATATTGAAAAATATATAAAAAAAAAAAACGTCGGATGATTGATGATTTAAAGTAAATAATCGTACGAGAATTTATATGAAATGAAAATTATGTAGGCAGAAACACACGGAAGGGGAACGGGAAGTTAATAAGGGTTTAGGGTTAAGAAAGGTTACCCGAAAGACTAGTTTACAGGTAGTTTTTAATAGCAACGTAACTGTCGAAATTTTGAGCAATATTTCATTTTGAACATGTGTATAAAAGTTGTGTGATTGGAACGTCATTTATGTTGTGTTATAAAACTATATTTAAAATGTGGTTGATGAGGAAAATGTATTATTTTTTTCGGCCTATCTGTCATATGATTTGGCATTAAAGTGTTTGTATGATTTCCGTCAGTTTATTAGGTAGTATTTTCTAAATAATAATCAAAAACTGCACTAAAGTTCTAATTAAATGAATGTATTTTTAGCATTTTCTGCTTATATTAACAAACAACTCTGAATTTAACTTATCAAAGAATATTTTTTTAATTATTCTAAATGAAATGATTGCTTAAAATCACACATACTCTTCCAATAGATTGATCACTTTTGCCTAGAAAATATTTATTATTGATTTTCAAATTAATTGCTTTGCAAATACAAACTCGCATAAAAATGCAACATTGCGTGTTGAGTGTATGAAAATGTTGTTGCTTTCAAGCACAAGCAACATTTTGTTGGCTGCTCCAGTTCATACAACGATTTCATTAATAAATCTTCTTCTATCATACCAATGAATAGATTTTCTTAGCACACATACTGATGATGATTTCTACTCGTATTCCATAGCAGATGAAATGAAAAAAGCAAAAGAAACCAACAAACAAAATTGGACATTTATTATGACATTAAGTGTAACTCGCACACATTTGTAGTTTAATCATCGATTCTATTCAAGTTGGTTGGTTGTTTCGTTGCAGGGGTAGACTTGAATTATTATTTAACTGAAAAAAAAACAGGATGTTTCCCTGACATACCACATGTTGAATCAGTTTTATTCTTGTTTCTATTCCTTTTCATATGTATGTATGTATGTTTTCGAACATACTTAAACAAACAATTTGTGTATGTTGATAAATTAATCAATTTATACTTAAGCTTTCTAACTAAATTGATTAAAAATTACTTTAGAAGATGAATAAGAGTGAGACAAAAAATCATATAAAACAAACCAAGAATGAAAAAGTGTTTTATGTGCACAACCTACTGGAGTTCATTGCGTACTATGGAGATTCCCAATCTTTGTAAATTGTATAAATGCAAAAACATTTTTATATATTATTTTTTATAATTATAATTTTTAATTTTAATTTTATCGCCCCCATCATAAGTACGTTCATACATTGATTATTTGCTATATAGACCTAAAAATTAAAAGACACTTTAAAAAAATTCAAATGATTTTATAATTTTTGTTAAATTGCAGCCGATAGTCATGATAGTTCTCTATATATTTTATATATTGTTTTTTTTTTCTCAATAAACATGACTTGGGAATCCCTGGCTAAAAGAAAACATATGAAGTGTTCGAAAAAAAAGAACACCAAACTGATAGTGGAAAAAAATTCATAGTATGCGTATCAAAAAATGATTTGTGCTTCTGAGTTTGACAGACTGACATTTTAATGCAATAGTAATGGCCCAACATAAAGGCAGCCAGCCATTCGTTCTTTTTTTTTACCACAAGGCAAATGTTTCATCTCAAAAGAAATGAAGGAATGAGAAGAAACAAAAAAATTCAAAATATCAATGATTCGAATTGGTATTTAGTAAAGGAATTGATATCGGTAGATTTTGTGTGGAAGTAGGTAGAAGGAATAAGCTTAATATGTGCACGTGTTTTTGGTTTGCTATTATTGTCGTTTTCCTGCTAAGTACCCATGGCCAATTGAGGACATAAAGTGGTGGCCGATAATAGAATAACTAAGTGAAAAAGAACGAGCATTACGCCATTTAAATATGTGCCGCTTAAATTTCTATTCAAATGTATCATTGAAAAGAGTTAATTTTCCTGGTTATATAAAAATACGAAATAATTAATGTAGTCTGTATTTAGAATTCTGGGAGTGCACCTAAACCGAGTTAAACTTTCCCACAAATTGTAAATGTTGTTTAAATTATTATTATATTGAATTCAGTTATTTCATTGTTTAATTGGATAAAACATTTTATACTGTTTATAATCGGATAATTTTATCCAAATGTTTTGAAATGTGTGTGAATTATTTCTTTATAAATTGTTGCTATTTGAAAGGCTTTAAGAAAGCAATCATGGGATCGTTTTAGTTAAAATCGAAACAATATATACACTAGGGCGGCCCCAATTGTATGAAACCAAACATGTAAATATTCATAACTAAAATAAGTATTATAGTTAGTTAATATAAAGAATGATAAAATCATTTATCATTTTATCATTCTTATCATTTTATCATTCTTTATTCTTTATCATTCTTGGTTAATATATCATGCAGTATGCGTGTCGTATAAAGATATAAAAGATACGAAGGTTTTCAAGAGCCAATTTTTTGAAGCCAGTTCAACCATTGCTACCTGTTCTTTCGCAACCAGTTTTTATTTTTTAATGGAAAATCCTAAAAGCTAAAAACGCCACCTCTAAAACTTAAACATAAGTATTCCGGAAAATGGCATAGAATGTTTATTTTTCAACAGAACGTGGTGGGCGGATTATTTTGCTTTCATGCTTAAAGCAAACTTAATTTTAATTTTATATTAAAACGTCGGCAATATTTTTTGGAGGGCCATCCTAATGCACATGCTTTTGAAAGAGTATGAAATATATGTATACTACGAATATACTTATATCTACCATCCATTTATTTGGCTTGACACTTAATACCTGGACGGATGTATGGGCATCAACTATTGATGTAGATTGACACACAAACAGGCAAAGCGATAATCATAAACGTTAATAAAGTTCATTAAATCTACTTTGATTTTGTATTTTATGAAAATATTTCAAACTGGTTACTCAGTTAATAAACAAAATATTCTTACATACTCGTACATATGTATATTTATATTTCCCTTTGTATTCTTTTGTTATTTTTGCAATTACTTATTTGTTTGGTATTTGTACAACAAATTGTCTGCTTTGCCAAATCAATAAATCCATTAAATCTTGCGCGTTATGGGGATTTGAGCGTTTTTTTTGTTTGTTTGCCTGTGTGTCGCTTTTGAAGCGGCATGTTTCTACTCATACAAAGTAACCCACATGACTTGACTTTGAAATGTTGACAACTTGTCTGCCAAAAATATAAATCCGTTAATATAAAGTGTATTATTTTTGTAGTTGGTTATTATTGCAAAGAAGGCGATCACAATTGAAGCGATAGGCGATATGAAATTAAATAAATTTATTTTTTCAAGAATTTCATAAAATTTTTACAATTTTTGAATTGTTAGTTATCACAAAAAATCATCAGATGTACATATGTACGTACGTGTCTTATCGTATTTGTGATCAGCGTTTTGTAGGATTGTTAGTACCGAGAGCGGCCTTAAAGTTAACTTTATTATTGTTTTTATTACTATTTGTGTAAGAAAAGTTCAGAAATCTTTTAAATTTTCCCTACTATTGATTATCATTTTGTAAAATAAGGTCGGACCGAGAGCATGTGGTTTGTTGTCCAATCGTTTCTATTGTTGATATTGTTTCTGTTTCTTGTCTAAATTTACTTTCTTGATAGTCTTGGCATTTTCATTTTTGTTTTTTTTTTGCTACGATGTTGTTGTTGTTGTGTCTGTTGTTGCTGTTGTCGTTGGTATCCAATGTACAATATTTTGATAAATTACGTATCAATGAAATGTTTATTGAATTAATTTCTCAGACATGGCAGCACGTAAAACCAAAGAACAAACATTGAACACATTGTACCACACACAAATTTCAAGTTGTAACAACGAACAGCAACATACACACACATTCATGCTAGAACATAATCATTAACCCTTTAAATGTTAAAATGTTGTTAAATCAATTTGGTTTTAAATTTAAACATAATACAAATTTGTATCTTAAATTTAGCTAATCACATAAAGTAAAATGATCTTATTTCGGATTAAAAATTGTTTGTATGCCAGTGCCCAATTGAACCCCCTTAAAGGGTTTATTTTTATTACTGAACATGCTAAATCAGTCCATTGTTACTGCTGCTTTGCTGACTGTTTGTCTGTCTGTCCTATGCTTGCAGTATTGTAATGTTAAAATTTATGACTCACATAGATTACCAATCAAAAAATCAAACAAAAATAATAAAAAAAGATTGCATGAATTTATAAAGTTATATACCAGATACAAGCTCACTCTATAAACAGATATACTGATTTTCATACACATGATAGATATAGTCGATAATTTTTCTACATTAGGTGGAGTTTTCTTTGTTTCTGGCGAGCTGAAGCCAACCATATGAAATCGTTCATTCCACAACTATTTGTCATAATAAAGAAGCCAATAATTTTAACAATAAAGTACATACAACAAAGATTTTGAAATATTTATTACAGCCACTAAGAGTTATAAATTTCTATTAGAAAATTAAGTTGTTTCGGCAGGGATTTAAATTTTCCAGGTGATGTTGAATTTTTGTTTGTAAGTTTTTAGCTGTAAAGTTTTTAACGAAATTTTATGAATTGAAATCAATATTTAATATGATATTTTTCGCATTTAAAGACAGCTGTGTTCGTGCTACTAGCACCAGGTTATAAATTGTAAATAGTATTTTGCGCTTGTTATTTTCTCCTTTTATTTACGTATACATACATAACTAAGCATTTAAAAGCAAGCATACACTCATTTCAGTTTCCCAGCAACAAAATTTATTTACAAAGTAAAGGGTTCAAATGATAACATAATGACTTATAAGCAGTTTAATAATAATTTTAGCACTGTGCTGCCATTGGATGTGACGCTTAAACGTAGGTGACTTAAATAATTTTAAACTTATTTAATTAAGTCATCTACTCTATTCCCGTATACATATACGAAATAAAAAGTAAGTCATTATAAAATATGTCATTCAGTTATTGCCATGTTTTTGCTGGGTTTTTATTAGTTTGTTTAGTTTTTATTAATATTTAAATAGTTTTTAATAATATTTCGTTTAAAAACTCTATGCTTTCTTAATACAACAACATATTGTTTTTGTTTAAAGAGAAAACACACACGCATGTAGATTTTTTGCATGATAAAACTTTGCAAAATATTTGAGCATAATTTTTTTGGTGTTGGCTTCGAGCAACAGCTGTTGCAAATTCTCAGGCATCACTCAACCACACTAATAACTTATTCAATACTTTACAACATTTTGTTGCATTCTATAAGTATTGTGTAGTGCATACACTTTCATACATGCACGACATACAAACTCATTAGGAATGCTCAACAGAAAAGGTTTCAACTAAACTTAAACTTTAGTTAGTTTGAAGATAATATTTATAAGCATAGTCCTGGTCTAGAATGAGCAGATTTTCAGGATAAACTAGATTACCTAAACTTGTATCTGTTTGTTTAATACGCTGTCCCGTGGCCACTTAAGTGGACAACACGTCAAATTCGTGGGCAAACTTAATGCAAAAGTATTTAGAATAATAATAATAATTTAACGCTGTTGTTTGCTTATACACACATGCATACATTAAACAATCAAAAAGTTAATAATAACAATAACAAAATAAGTTGCACACATTTTAAAAACTCTGCACATATGTATAACAGGATTATGGACAGAGCTATTGGGTTGCAATTAGTACCACCGACTAAGAACGACAAAGATTCTCTTAAAAAAAACTATTATTAATGTAATATATACGATTATTGTAATATTTTCTATTGATCCAGTTGCTTGTGGTCGATCGTTGCAAATGTGATACTGTTTAAAATATGTTAATTTTCGAAAACAACGTTCAATCCACAACTTCTTAGAAAGAAAGAAAGAACACGAGTACATACATATGAAAAAAGATAAACAAAGCACAATACGTTGATTTCGGGAGCAGACGTACCAAGTCCGTTTTAATGAGTTTTACAGGAGAAATGGCTATTGAGCATCCGTAAATGTTGTGGATCAATAACATTTAAAATGCCACAAAATTTTGCTCAAATATTTAAAATTTATTTGAATCTAAATTTTCGTAACAAGTTGACCTAACAGTGTTAATATTTTCTTAAACAAACAAATACATTTTAATGTTGATAAATTTAAAACTTTTCTCAAGTTAATATCCTAATAATTTATGATAACATATGATTTTGGAAAATTATTATTGATACCATATCTTATCTTCGCCAGTCTAGAAATATCTATATAAACTTTGTTAAACAGGCAGCCCTCTATGATTAGAATTATACATTCACCTTATTATGCACCATAATATTACACTTGCTAGTGCAAATATTTAATGTGAATTTCATTATTAAACTAATTGTTCGACCTTTTTCTTTTTATTAAAATTATATCTTTATTAATCTTGAGTTCAAAAATGTTTTATTTATTTATTGTACTTTCCAATATATTGCTACAACAATATGTAGCATCTTCAGGGAATTCAGTTAGGCATTATTGTCTAAAACTGTGCGTTTAGGTTCCTTGATGCTTATGTTGGTTCTACTATAAGTAGGGACTTGAGAGATGTTTAATCACATGCTAATTTAAGCTTAAAAAGTTCATAATGTATGTTTGTGTAAAATTTTCAGCTTTAAGCGACAGAATGATAGTTTTTCTTTAATAATTAATTTATTATCCAACCAAACGAATAAATACAAAAAACACGTTCAAGCCAGAGCAAATGAAAAAAAAAAACACAGAAATGATTCCCATATGCCTTTGTACGACATACTTACATAAGTATATGGAAAAAAGTATAAAAAAAACTAAAAGAAAATTTTTCATTTAATTATCACTTTAATAAAAATGACAAGCGGAAGTTGTGCTTTAAGAGTTTTGCACTTCAACTTCAACAGCCATTAAAGGCAACATCCAATCAACTAGCGCAAACAGACAGACATACAGACAGACATTTCATTAACTTGTGTTCCTTTAAACATGGCCTTCTTTTAAAAATTTATTTTCCGGTCTTGTTTTTATTTGAATTTTTATCTTTATTTGCATTTTATTGATGCAAATTTGTACAATTATATTAAATATCACTCATACGCTGTGGTGAACAAAGAACATTGAAATTAAACATGAACAGTGCAAAAATATACACAAAAAACAACGCAACACTGACAAAAAACATCTGTATGAATGAACCAGCTAGAGAATGAATGAATGAATAAATAAGTAAGTAAGTGAGTGAGTCAGTCAGTCAGTCAGTGAAAGTATGGTGGTTGTTGATTTAATTGAAGAACTTGTAAGTTGTATTAAATATTCAATATTCATTTCTGATAATAAATTTCAACAACACAATGCAACAAGAACAGCTATAATTTCAACACTTAACAGCAATAAAACTATAAGCAATTAAATAACATTTAAACGATTTAACTAGCAATGGTGAGAAGCACATATGTATGTATGTATGTACTACACAATACACACATGCTTACACACAAATTATATGCGTGTGTAAAAGTAATGTACATACATAGTACTTATATGTATGTTGGCAGTTAACAATACCTGGAGAGGAAATGAAACAAAAAAAAAAAAAAACACAACTTTAAAATCTTCAATGAAAAGACACTTGTTTTGTCTGTATGTATGTGTGTATTTTGGTGTGTATGTTATTATGCCCAACACTTACTTACGCACAATCAAGTGACAATAATACAATGTCAACGACGACAACGACTCTAACAACAACTTAATCATGAAGAGCATTATCCTCAACACACACACATTCACATAAACAAGATAGATAGATAGATACTAGGATATAATATTGAAATTTCAACAAAACCAGAGCATATTTTAAGCAAATTAGAAGCAGAGGAAAATACTGAGATAATAGAAAATGTAACAACAACCGCATTGTAATACCATTTGTTTCATTAACATCATTCATTCATTTATTCATGCATTTAGTTGGTCTATCACTCAGTCAGTCAGTCAGTCAGTCCTAAAAGTTGTACACACACACATACACCTACATGCATATTTATAAACAAAGATATCTTTAGGTTTGGCTCCTTTACTTCCCTCAAGTGCATTTTGTCTAGTAAAGCAAATAATCAAATTAATAATGCTCCAATTATTTGTAAATTTTAAATAGTGCTTACAAGAAAATTGTCTGTCCAACTCCAACAAAAACACACACACTTTTACGCAATCATGTAGAGAGTGGTAAGTTTGAAAAGCTGGAATTGTTTAGGTATTGTTCATAGATATTAAATTTTGTACGAATAAACTTCTACCAGTTGTTGTTACATGCAAAGTAGCAGAGTATGGTAATGAGATTTTCTTAGTGGCTGTCAGCATATAGTCTTCTCTATAGCCATTGCTAGCAATATAGTAAAGAGCAGCAACAGTAGAAAGTAGCAAATAGCAAATATTATTCATGCTGGTGTTATTCCTAGGCCCTAGTTTGTACTTAGTAGTGGTAGTAGTCAACGTACTGTCTTGTGTTGTTGTAAATGTATAAAATATTGGTCGAAAACAATTGCTCATTAGCAACAATATTAACTAAAATATACTACAATAAAATTCTATACATACTCGTACATATAGAACATGCAAACATTGACTTTATGTGCTCTTTCCAAGATTTTTCTTCTCAGCGACATGGAAATTGTTGCCAATTGAACTTTCTATTTATGTTTTAAAGGCATATAGTGTTTGTCAATTAACAATAAGATCGGTTGTAATTAGTATTTTTGTAGCTTCATTATCTTTAAATCTAATAATGTTAGAAGAAAATTAAAAATGTATTATGATGTTATATTCATTATTTTTTATTTGGTTATTAGCAGAGAGACCGCAAATATGCAATTGCATGAGCGGTGGATAAGAATCTTATTAATTTCAGAAAATCTTTGGATTTTGGAATCAATTTGTTTAGAACTTACAACTTTTTTTTAATTTAAAAAAACCACTTGAAATAGAACTGGATGTCGGAATCATTATTATTGCCCGAAAGAACAATATTTTACATTTATTAAACAAAAATAATTTTATTCGAATGTTGGCTGCCACTACGCTATCCGTTCGGAAGGTCCCACTTTCGTTTACTCTTTCGAGCATTTCTCCACAAAAGCTTTTGACTTAACATAAGTCAAACAAAATCCACAGGTGTGATATCTCACAATCTAGACTGCCGTTGACCGGTCAAGAACGCGAAATTAGTGAAGGTCGATGATGCACACCACATGTTGCACCTCGAACACGATGAGCACATCTCACAGGACGTTAATTTTCGTAATACAGCTGAAAATTACGATTGTCAAATAATACTGAATAAAATTAATCACTTTATATGCATTAGTTTGTATTTGCCACTCTGGAAGTTTTAATTTAAATACATTTTCCGCCCACCTCGATAATTCTACATATTATGGCTTACATCGCGGATAATTAGTTCTCTACATAGAACATATGTACTCGTACAGTACTCAAATGAAATACATTTCAAAGGCCTTTAATACTCCAAAATCCAACTTTTACAACATATTTCCGATTTGTCCATAAATTCTTTGTTTGCAAATACCGCAATTTGTGGGCAACTCTTTTTGAAACTATAAGTTTATATATATTTAAATATATTCTGTACAGCTTTTGTACAATTTCTTGCAATCTTTATGAATTCTCTGTGTTTTTATCTTCATGGTTTGTATTTCCTCTAGCTTAATATCATAGAAGAACAATAGCAATTTACAGTTTCTATTTTTTTCTTGTTGCCATTAAGGACTTCTCGAACTAAGAAGATACACATTCTTCGTCTTGGTATAGTTCTTTCTATTGTAATATTGTGGCATGAGGCATGTGTTTTTGTATGTAGGAGAGTGCGTATGTTGGTGTTGTCGATGCTCAATGAATAACAAAATTTCAATTTACTTTAACAGTAATTGAACTAATTTTCTTGTGCAAACAATTATTAATAAATTATAATGAAAAAGTTTGGTAGAATTAAGGCTCAGTTGTACAGACACATACAAACAAATTACATTTAATTCGAACACACACAGTCACAGCAAAGCTATACCGATTATAATTGTTTGTGTGTGTATGAGTGCTGTGTAAGTATAAACATAAAATTGTTTAAATTTGTGAAATAAGAAAACCATTTTAGAACATTTAATAATTGGTTCGTTCCTAACAGAATCTATTGGGTGTTTACAGACACTTGTAGTCCAGAGTACAGAGTGAAATATACAAGAAAGATTTGCAATTATTGTCCGCCCCTTCCAATGTATGTTTGGTCGGTTGGGTTTGAGGAGAATTTCCTTTGGGGCAAACAATGTGATAGGCTAATCGTATTGTTTGGTCAATATTTTGTGTAACATAAAACAGATTTATTTTGATACTTAACAAGTGAAAGATAATTGACTAATGTTTCCTTGGTTTATCTTCGTTCCACTCGTCTGCCACTTCTTCAGCTTCACATTTTTTTTTTTTATTTTATTAAACTGGCTGATGATGGAGTGTGATGTTCTTGTAGAAAATACGTTTGATGGGCTTAATTTTAATTCACAATGAATTTTCATTAATATAAAGTTGATAATAGTATTTAGGTCGTAACAAATTTCATTTTTAAACTCTGTTTTGTATTCATTATATTCAGATAGACATACGAAGCAACATACTCGTACACATACAATCATAATAATAAATTTTTAGTTCAATCACTTTTTCCTCATTTTCTTTTCTCTCATTTAACGTATTGAAATGAAGCATGGAAAATAACATGGGTGGTCGGTCGGTCGGTTAGACGATGATGTATATTTATGCCGCATTGTAGACGGGTAGTTGGTAAGATCGTATACTCATATGCCTCTTATTTAACATTGTTGCCTCTTTGTTGTGTATGCTGCTAAAATATGAAGAAAATGAAAATGAAGAAAAATCTGTATATAACTTTGTTTTATTGGCCCATTGTATGTCATGTTCGTTTGTTAACCGCAACGTAAATTCCCAATTGACCATTCAAGTACTTTAGCTTTTAGTTTATGAACTCATTTTTGCTCTTAGAATGTAGAGCCAAAAACACATTGCGGTATAGTGTGCTGGTTGTTGATGCTATTGTTGTTGCTATTACTGCTGCTGATGCTGGGCTACCAAGTCAAACTATCAATTTAATAGCATCGAATGCCGAAGTGCATTTATCAAAAATCGCTTATGAAATAATAGTTTAAGACAACATGCGTTCCAAAGATTACCAAGAGTAGTAATTTTGAAATTGTCCTTATATTTCATCTAGACACATACACACATATGTAGATACTCATATTCACACATACCATGTATGAGTAAGTTAATGGTTGTAGAGGGACAAGGGAAAATAATGCTTAAACTGCAATTTGGTATCATGGCCAATCGAAGCATGCAACAACAGCAACATTTATTGCATACAACATCAAATGTAACACATTTATTGAATGTCACCAATATAAAAGGGTTTTCTGAGTTTAATACAACTACACTTTGATGAATTTTTAGGTAAATACGAGGTATTTTTATTTTTCTTCAATTTGGAATATTTTTATTTTAAAATTCAAATGGTGCCGTGTCTTGAACCATTATTTTTGTATTATCCATTTTCTGTGTTTCCGACTTACTGCAATTGCAGTAACTTTTCACCACTTTTCACTTTTCACTTTGCACAGTTTTCTCAATGTATTGAAAATGTATAAAATAAAATCTGCTCGAACTGAAACCATCTGAAGTGATTTTGTACCATTTATTGTTCTTGCAACATTTCAAAACGAATGTTAAACTGTGAATATACGAGAATTCAAATGGTGCCATGTCTTGAACCATTATTTTTGTATTATCCATTTTCTGTGTTTCCGACTTACTGCAATTGCAGTAACTTTTCACCACTTTTCACTTTTCACTTTTCACTTTGCACAGTTTTCTCAATGTATTGAAAATGTATAAAATAAAATCTGCTCGAACTGAAACCATCTGAAGTGATTTTTTACCATTTATTGTTCTTGCAACATTTCAAAACGAATGTTAAACTGTGAATATACGAGTACAATCTTGCGTCTATACAAGCGAATGTATAAATAAATGATCCCATTACTATGACTAGAGATGCGGATGGTTGTTCGTTGGTTGACTTGCTGACTGGATCGCAGAAGATGGCTGGCTGGCTATTGCTGCTAACAACGATCATTGACGACACTTCCAATTATGTTGCTAACAAGGAAACATAAATTTCAACATTGACGACAACGACAACAACGATGAGCTACATGTAACACACAAAAGAAAAGAAAAAATGTACACAATTACATTGCTTTGTTGGTAGGTAGGAAGGCAGAGGGAAGGGGTAATAGGAGACATCAAAAGCATCTTCTTCTTCGTGCTGTTGTTATTTGCTTGTTGGCTTTAAAGCCTGACTAACAGATCTTCGGAGGCAATGAGTGAATGAGTTTTAAAGTTAAGCTTAGAGACTACAAACAAAAACAACACAATACTTGGTTGTGTTGTTCTTAAAGATTCTTCTTGCAATGAATGCTGGGCATTGCTGTCGTTGTTGTGGTAGTTAGCCAATACCTGATGCATGGTGTAGTCAATAAAAATAAAAGAATCTAGCTGAAGAATAAGATTTACTGCACAATTTGCGGATATTACAGTTTTTAAATAGACGAAAGGAAGAGGTTATAAACAGTGACCAAGAGGAAAAAATGCAAAAAGAAATACAATCAATGAGAATGACAATATTCGATGGCTTGGGCATGGATATAAGAATGACACTGCTGCCTATGATGAGGCTGTGGATGGTGGTTAGTTGGTTGGTTGGTTGGTTGGTTGTTTGGTTGTTTGTTGTTGTATGTATTGAATATTGTGTGGTGTTGGTGTGAAGGTGTAAAATGTATGTTTTCAGTTTAGATAAATGTTTAGTTCTTAGCCATGCGGTTGGGCCATTTGGTATCATTTTCAAATTAACAATTTTACAAATTTATTACACTTCTGGGATTGTGTATGTTTAAATTTTTGTGCAGTATAAATAAATAAATAAATAAAACTAGAATAGCATTTCCACAAAGATACATACATATCTATGTACGTGAAATGGTGAAATTGGTTTGAGAAAGAAACTAAAAACTGGACTAGTATCTAAAAGACCAACGAATTTTAATGAACATTTTTCAAGAATTCCTCTAACAATTCTATTAGCTTCAAATAGAGAAAATATAACTTTAGCTTTATTTTCTTTTGATGATGTTATTGTGAGCAGTTACTAGCAACTGGTTTATGGCCATAATTTAAATAACATTTCGGTTGGTTTCAACGTATCAAATGATTTGCAATTTAAAAAAAGATTGTCAACAACCACTGGATCTGTAAAGGCGGTGCCGAGATGCTGGCAACAACTACATCTTGTCTAACTATTTAAATTTGTCCGTCCGTCCTTCTGTTTGTCTTGAAATTATTAAGTGCTCCAAATCTCGCTGATGCCAAACCTTCGTTCTCCCAAATGACAGCAAAATATGTAGAACAAGCAACAGAAGCTTTATATTTAACATATACCAGACAGATACACACACACACACACACAGGAAAACAGTCAAGGCAGCCAGCTAGCCGGCTAGTACATTGCAAGACACCAGCGTGGTCTTGTTGCAATGACATGCGCGTGCGCCTAAGTGTACAAACGTACAAACCTGCATCATATACCGCCTTGGTGGCTGTTACAAATTTAAATATGATTTAAGACAGAGAAGATCTTGCCGTATTCCTTTTGCTAAGAATACTCACATGCACACTTGCACATGTTGTCAACATCACCATCAACATCATCGGCCAGCAAAAATGGCAACATTTGACTGTTTATCGCTGGAATTTATGCAACTAGAAATGCTTTGGTGGTTGGTTATTATAAAGATCTATGACTGCAAAACAAGCAAAAGCCATCATCATCATCATCTTCGTCACCGCCGTTGTCCTCATGATTGTCCAGAATTGTTGCAATAGTTTAGAATATTTCGTTAAAAAAGTCCATAAAATATGTAACTAAAATGCATGGAGTCAGTGATTGTGCTGGAAGATGGTGGTTACGAAGAAGAATGGGAGGTAGAAATTGGAAGTGGAAGATGGAAACGTGTTGGCCATATAGTATTGTAGACAATTTTCGTTAACATTGAATAAATTTTAAAGTTTTTCCCCTTTTAACGCATTATTTTGTGTTATTTGTGTACATTGTTGTTGCAGTAATACATAGTTAAGGCTGAAAATACAACAATCATTAGCATCATTAGCATTGATGGCCATTACAAACAGGAGACACCACAAGTCTTCTTTCTTTCTTTGTTTGTTTGTTAGCTTTTCTTGCAGGCAGTCATCAGAGAGTTTGTCAATGTGACTGTTAAAGTTTATGTTTTGCCTGACAGGCTCCATTACACCACTACATATTCTAAATATCTTTAACTTTTTGTTGCATATTGCGTTGTTTTTTTTTTTCGTCTGTTCGTCTGTTTGTTTGTTCATTTCTTGCCTATATCTCCCTAGTTTTTTCTGCTTGTTCGTTTTCTTGCGTCATTTGCAAAAATGAACAGGTCTGTCAAAATGTGCATAAAATTGTTTACAATGGCCTTTAAGTACATGTTCAGGGAATGGAGTCTCTCCAACAATCATTATTGAGGAAGCTTGTTGTTACTTGTTTAAATTATTCCCTTGATTTATATATACTCAATGTACATTGAACTACCATTTCCATAGTACCGAACAGTAGGCTGTATATTACAGTTTTCGTATAAAAAAAACTCATCCATAATTCCTAAAACTTGAGTTGTTTAAAAGTATTTTAGACTTTTTAAATTTTGCTAAGTCCTTGAATGTGACTAAATCTATCGAATATATAAAAAAACATTTTCTACAGTAAGCGCATTAAAATTTTAGACTATATTGTAGCTACTCACAGTAATATCAGCGTAAAGTATGGGAAAAACTTTATAAGCTGTTACAACGAATGTTGTATGTGGCCTCCATTTATTTCTAATTCATTCCAATAAAAATTATTTTGTGTCTCTGTTACAATTTTTAGTTCTGCTCCTGTTGTTGTAAATTTAAAATCATTGCAAATCCACTTATTCGTTAAAATGGTTTGATAGTTTAGAATTGAATTATCTGACTCTTAAACATGGACATTACACATTTTTTGACATTCAGATCCATTGTGCAACATAATGTATGAATGCTGGAAAGCTCTTCAATTCTATTTTATTTTAAATACTTGGATAATAGTCATCATACATTTTCGTGCTTCGTAATCTTATTTAGCGTTTTTGTTGTTGTTGTGGTTGTTGTAGTAGTACTAGCAGTTGAAGTTTCTTTATGTGGCGTTCCACTGCAGTGTGTCCTCTAACCCAACATCAGCGTTCTGATGTTTCACAAAAAACTACAAACGTTTTACGTACGTAAATGTTGTTGGTTTCTTCTTTCTATTTAAATCATTTGACTGAATTGTCAGTGTCGTTTAAATGAAATAGCGAAAAATGTATAAAAATTAAATAAAAACTTTTCAACGGAAATGCAATTCTTTAGTGACTTAAAAAAAAATCAGAAAAAATAAACATTTAACTGCAAATGGGGTTTTAAACATTTCTTTATACAACATGTTTCACTTGTAAGAATAAGTAACCTTTAGTTGGGTCTTTAAAAATTAATCATCTTTGTAGTTTAATACAAAGGATTCTTTGTTGTTCCTAAAGTATTCAACTGACGATGGTGTCTAGCAAATACAGCAATACTGATGACTGTTGTTTAGTGGTGAAACCTGGTCTTAGAAGAATAGAGAGCAAGACGCGAGCTTCGTAGGAACAATGCAACGAAGAAGAGTAAATGCTGTGTAATTTGTTTGAACCATTAGGTGGCTTGATTACCGGTATGGTTTCCTCGGCCTGTCGACAATTACTTTGGTTGTTAACGCCCCAGCATGCAATTGTGTGTTAAATTCATATTTTTCATAACAAACAATTAGTAGTTTACTACTTTTCATTTAAAGTTTAAACAAAAAAAATGTTAAACAAAAATACCCATAATATATTGGGGAAGTCCTAATGTTGGGAGTTTTAAGAATAAAGTAACCGGTTGAAAAGTAAGTAGAATAGAGGATGGGAAAATATTCACATTGTTCAAAAGACACATTTTGTAGCGTGATCATTAAATTCAGTGAACGATAATTTATTAAATTAAACATTATTTAAACTAAAATAGCTCACTGTACGTTTCTCTACTACCAAATAAACGTTTGCTTAAAATATTGTTGTTTTTTTTTGTATTTAATCAAATAGCCCTTACGAAAACAGTTTCAGAAAACTTATTTTCAATTCTCAGAATTTTCTTTATCTTTCAGTCTAACTGTAATTTGTGAAAAATGCCACAAAATCCATGTACAGATTGCAAGATCGATAATTCGACTTGATGATTTCAAGACAATAATAAAGCCATGCCGCAAAACTTACATAGAACTTATTTTTTTTTTTTTTTTGGGTTGAATTTGTCTCATTTTCACCACCTTTAGCTAAATTTTGTATAGATTTTTATCCCAAAAACAAAAAGAAAGTAAAACACAGAAAAGTAACCATTTTGTTGATTTTCTGTCTCTGTTGTATAGTCTGTTTTATTTCGTAAGTATTTTCCTTGCTCGTTACCAGCGATCCAACTGATTACAAAACTTACAACCCTAAAATGTGCTTAACTGTGTTTCGTACTTAATGTTGGTTTTGTTGCACACTTGTATGAGTACCACAGCTGCAACGCCCAGCACTTGTTACACGTGTAGTTTTCTACATACAGTTTGTTGTTGCACGGTACAATAAATATAATTCATAACTTTAACTGATGGTTCTCTTTGTTGTTGTTGTTGTTGGTGGTTGGTTGGTTTCACTGTTTTCTGTTTAGTTGCTGCAATAACAATAACTGGCAACAAGATCAACAATATTATGAACAGTAACTAATTTATAATACTGCGTACAAGAAAATGCAACATGTTGTTATATCATGTTGTCGATAATTAGTGCTTGTTTAGCGCACATTGCACATCGCGTTTGGCTTGAAGTTAAATTAAGTGCAATAAGGAACCCAGCCAACCACAGCAACAGCTATTGAATGAAACTGAGAAATTGTTCTTGTATTGTCTTTATGATTTTTAAAACTATTGTTATTGGCTGTTTAATAAAAAAGAGATTCTAAAGTTAAAGCAGAGTGCACAAAAAGGGTTAGAGGAGGGCAGGCAAAGGCCCAAAGATTACGATAACCAAAAGAATCAAGTCGAAATTTTGTATTAATATTTAATTTTTATATGCCAGACTTGGGCATTTTCAAAGGTTTTTATTGGATGTTGCAGAAGGTAAATAATTTGACCTAAAACAATTTTACTTTCTTTTCATGATCAACAACGATCAATATTTTCCACATTAAGCATTTTTTTTGTAACATTTTATGGATTATTTTGCTTTTATTTAAATGGCAATTTTATTAAGGTTAAAATTCATTTCATTTATTATGCTTTTCAACATTTCTAGAGAAATGATATTAGCTTTAAGTTAAACTTGACTTAAGTTTTGTGGTCGTGTATTGTATATTATATTTTTATTAATGATTTGATTATTTATACCAAAATTTTGTTCGTGATGTCCCGTTTTTTAGTATTTTAGTAACAAATTAATAATAAAAATTAATATCCAATGATAAAAAACATCAAAGCTATTATTTAGAACGAGACCCCTGAAGAAGTTTGAATAAAACTAACGAAACGTTGAGTAAATAAAATAAAAATCGAACAAGTTTTTTATTTACGTTTGGAAACAAACATTTGACCAAATTAGCCTGAAGGAAACTCCTTAAAAATTATGAAAATTTCCTGCGTTCAAAGGTTTACCTCTAATAAATATTTATCAGCGAAGTTCCAAAGACATCCGATTTAAAATCATCCGATTTAAAAAAAATAATAATAATAATATTAATAAAAAATTTGTTGACACTAAAAAGGATTCTTTAATTTTTCTGTTAAAGTGAAGGTTATATGAGATTCGCCTTAGACGAATATAGAAGTTTGTTTTGTAATTAATTAGTTCAAGTTCTTAAAATATCTAACATTTTTGTGAAAAATGTGTTAAGACAGACACATCTTTGCACTGTTAATGTGTTATTTATTTAAAGTGGTCATGCCATCTATGTATTTAATGTCCGGATCTACCCTACTCATTTTAATAGTTGGACTCCGGTTGTAAAAGTTTTTACTTCACAATGTTCTTCCAATTAATAATTAATCTATTTGAGTTGGTCTCAATTGTTGTAAAATGTAAGTTTTAGATTGTATACAAATCGTACAAGTATTTCCTGGTGTCTAATAATAAATGGTCGCCTTTGTTCTTTTTAACCAACCATGATGTTGCATCACTGTCAATCCAATTTCAGTTCTCTCAGCTGTCTCTCTTTTTTTAAGGTTGTTTTTTTCTCGTTTTCCTTTTAACTTTCATGTCTCATCATTTGTTAATTGGGAAATTGATTTAGATTTAACTGTTTGATTTATGATTTTAGTGTCAAAATCCAATTCGAGTAACATTTAACACAATTCATTCTTGTACAGATAAATTCTAAGCAATTTCTTTACATTAACAACATTAAACGTCGGCTCTCTTCTTGGACTGAAATGTAAAATGGTAAAATGCGAAGAAAAATGAATGATTCTGTTGTTGTGGTTGTTTTGTAAAAGATTTTCCGTGATTTGGGATCATTAAACATTTGCTAACTAGTATCATGTTGGGCTGTCATAATTCGTTCATACAAACATACTCACACGCATGCAAGCAAGCAAACAAACACACTCACACACATGTATGTATATTTGTATGTTAGTCAGGGTTATTTGCAGGATCTAGTCATAAGCGTGTGCAGTTTGTATGTTTATGTTTTTGTCTATAGCTTAACTTGATATCTGTCAAGGCTGTCCATCTAGACTTAACCACAACTGTCTGACTGTCTGCCCATCTGTGCGTCTGTCTCATCCATACAACCAAATGTCCGTCCATCTGTGTAGAAATCTAACAATCTGTCCTTCGTTCTAGATTTTTAAGCCGTTTGGAAGTATGTTTAGTGTTAGTACTCTGGCTCGTTGTAACTCGTATGTGTGTGTGATTTTTCTTATTCTATCTTGGAATCTATTTCTACAATAAACATATCAAAATCCTATAAATGGAGTTATTGCTTTGTTTGTAACACAGACAATGTGACTGACTGTCTGACTGATAGATGAAAAGTTGGTTGCCATAGAATGTTGTTGGCTTGGAAACAAGTTGGTCAAACTTGTTAGGAATGTTGTAAAGAAAACTGCAAACACTCACACAAAACAAAACATAATTCTCTAAGTAAATAAATACCAAAAGAACTATGTACGCTTAAACTTACTTACACTTTTACACACAACAAGTACAACAATTCTTGTGTCTCAGCACATTATCTCGTATGCAGAATGCTACACAGGCATAAACATAGTAAATGAGCATGGCATATGATGGATTGTTGAATTGTAAAATAGACATACGTATACAAATCCATACAGACATACAGACAGACAGACAGACAGTCAGTCAGTCAGTCAGTCAGTCATCCACACGAGCAAGTATAATGTGATAGTTAGACATAACGTTTGATAAATAGTTAGATAAATGAATTGATATCTAAACAGAGCTTTAAAAATCTCTCCTTTTCTTTTCACTTGCCATTCATAGTCTGTCAGTTAGTGAGTGATTCAAAGAATACTGTCGTTTAAATGTTGCGTTAATGTGCAAAATTGGCAAATGATTTTGAATACTCGTTCGAGCAAATGTCGATGGCGTGCCGTCACTTAGCAATTGGTAATTTCAAGTTTAAGCTCAGCCATCTCCAACATCTCTTTGCTTTCTGCTTTCCAAAATGTTTATTTTTGTTGTTGCCAGCAATGACTTTTATACATACAGCAGCAAAATAAATTTAATTTTTCTAGATTTTTGGCTGTGAGATTTCAGGCTTCCAATTTAGTGGGGCAAATCAATAGGCGTATCAATGCTGAAATTATTTATATAGCAAATTTGGGGTAATAATAAGTTTTGCATTTAATTCATAACACGATCAAAAATCTCTACTGAAATTATATATTTTTGTATGTATATGTAGTTATTTAATTGTGTGTGCGTGTTTCTATGAAGTAATCTTCATAATAAATGAATGAAATAGATAATTAATTCCTGAAGAAATACTGGAAGGTACGTCTGCCCATGTAGTTTTTGTTTTGAATAAAGGTAGATTAAATAGATACATCAAACCATTCTTGCAAACATTATATCCTGACATACTTGCCAACTAAGGGCCTTTAAATCCTGTAACTTGTTAAATGTGTTTGTATGTTGACAATCAATTCAAATATTGTAAAAAGGATCCATTTCATATAAAGTTTCAGATTTAGAACCAGTTCCTCCCCATTTCCGACTAACTAAATACTTGGCTAGTTATGTATCAATTCCGTTCTCCTCACGGCAGGTTTAAAGCGAATGCATTTGTTCGTGGCTTTCGCTTTTACATACAATTTATAGGTTTTATTTTTTAAATATTCTGGGTAGGGTGTTTAAAAATCGAATTTATAATTTTTTAATGTGATACTTTTTGCGGCATTTTATACACATCAACTTGTGTATCGACCTCATGTTGATTTATTGCCACAGATAGTACAAGTTCATCAGCACAATCTGTATATTTCTGCGCAGTCAACAAACGAAGATCGTAATTTCGTAATTTTCGCAATAAAAAAAAAGAGCAAATGAAGTTCTTTATTCTCTGAAGAAAGCTTAAAGCAACCAAAAAAAGAGGAAAACTATTACTAAAAAGCTAGTGGCAATGTAGTATGTATTGCTGGTGGCAGTGGTAGTAGTAGTAGTCGATTGTGGGTTGTGTCCCTTAACGGTACAATTTTGCGCATTTCTTTGCATGTTTGTACCTGTTTAAGTCTGCTTGTTTTCTTCTTTTTCATTCGTTTTATCGTTGATAATGTTTAAAGATTTTTAAGTGATTTTGCCATTTGTATGCGTGAAAAGATCTTTTTGTTAAGATAAAGATCAAGACAGAGTATTTAAACGATAAATGAGCTTAAATTCATTTTGCCTCATACGGTATAAATACATTGAATGAATGCTTAATATGCCTGGCCATACATAATTTCACCCAAATGTTATGGAATTTAAGTAATTTCTTAATGATGCACAAAAAGGTTATGGCCACATTTGTCCAGAGATAAGTTCGTTTCTTGTATCTTTTGTTGATGTTTTTTATTTTCTGTAAATCAAGTGAAACACAACATTAATTGAACTTAAGATTCAAAGGATAAGAAAATAAAAAAAAGAGAATGTTCTCGTTTATGTGAAATGGAGATGGAGTCAGTATAAAAATATTTAGGTAATGAGTTAATCTTTATATAAATATAAACATATATAAACATAACATGTCAAACATTGGAGGGAGAATAGAGATTTCATAAAGGTGTTTCCTTGTTGGTACAAAGATTTTGGAACTTTGTCTATTTGGTTTAAAATATATTTGAATTCACATACGCGCACATACGTGATTGATACACTACTGACATGAAAATGTTGCCACGTTCGTTGATGATGCTTCGAAATAGTTGTTGGCTTAACTATGTAAATTGTAATTGATTATAATTTTGAAATTCGAAATTTGACATCACTTAACAAAATTCTCTAGGTGTTTCGTTTGACCACTAGTCTACTTTAATTTCGCGTAGAAATGAAGTTGGAATTTTTTCACAGGGTGTAATTAGTCAAACTTTGCTTTAATTCCAGCTGGATCAGATTATATTTATGGGACTGCCTTTGGTTTAATAACCAATAAAAACAGTCACCTTTAATTTTTACAACCTCTAGCTAATTGGTTTTATTGGACGTTTGACAATTCATCAAATCAAACAAATCATTTAAAACTAAATGTAAATTTCACATTGCATTCAAAAATAATGAGACAAAGATTTTTATGATTTTCCAGTCATCTTGAAGAGTTTGTGTAAATAATAAAAATTTCAAATATTTAAAAATTAAAAAAAAAGAAATGAAATGAAAAGAAGAGAGTACACACAATGTTTGTTAACAACTTGAGTTACGCCCACTTGATGTCCAAGAGAGATAATAATAAAATAATAATAATGATAAAAAAACACAATAAAAATAAAGAAACAGTTAACATGGTTGTATGTTTGTATGGTTGTATGTACTTGTATGTACTTGTATGTATGTGTTTGGATGGTTGATATGTTGCAAGCGCCATAACTATTTATTTTAGTGATTTTAACCTAAAATTTCTTTATTATTTTGTTGGCATTTTTTGTAAATTACTTATTTTAATATTAGTTTTGTACACAGCAAAGATTCTTATTGCCGTTGACGTTGGTGATGACGATGTTGCTGCTAATGTTGTTGTTGTTTTGTCCTCAAACATCCAGTGGTGGAATCATGTAGTGGCTGGATAATTATTAAGGAGAAAACTTTGTATTATTATGAGGAATGCGTGTAAAATGTTAACAGTTTGCATGATAAGACATCGATGGCATGTTTTGAAACTAAATATATTTATAAATACGTAGGATGTTTGAGAATTATGGCCGAACTAGTAACATAAGATCTTCTTTAAACTTAACATGATGGCTGTCATTGTTTTGGTAAAGAGGGTTGCGAAAGGAGGCAATCTTACAATGTAATTATGTATTGAAAGTTAGTTTCCATGTTTGTATATAGTAAATTGCAAACTCCTCCCTTCCGTTCAGGTTTTATATTTATTAAACAACCCTTGTTATTGCAACAACATACTACAACAGTGGTGCAGCTAGTACAGTATTTTATATTTTTATACTTTCTATAAAGTTGATGTTAAAGTTAATGTTATGGCGGCAATAACTGCATTATCTTTAGCTGTTTAGCTAAAATATGTATGTATATAAGAAATAAAAGCAAACGTTATTAGTTTCGTTGTTGCTGGTAACAATAGCTCCGGCAGCAGCAGCAACAACAGCAACAAATAGTAGTTGTAGAAGAAGAATCAGCAGAAACAACAGCAGTTCTATGGCGGTTCCGCTTATTGCACATAAAATGAGTGTCACGCCCACTTAATGGTGTGCTGAATACCACTTCACATGTTCCAATGTCCGCATGTATTTAGGAAAATTGCCAATGCAATTCAAAGCAATTGCTAAAGTCAAAAACTATTGCAATATTAAGTATAAGGACGTCGACTAGAATACATTTCAGTTGAGTTGTTACTTAGTTAACGTTTGTATGCAACCACAACTCGTACGTATGTATGTTTGTTTGTGAGCCTGTGCAGCATGCAATTTATTTCAAGTACTATCTACTATATATGTATGTACTCGTATGTATATGTCTAAAGCATACAACAAAAAGTTTCGAGTGTAAAAAGAATATGAAACGAGCAGAGTAATAGACTTTGGAAACATGTACATATGTACATGCAGAATTATTCTGCTAAAAAAAAGTAGAAACCAAAAAAAACTGATTGCATCACATAGAGACATAAAGACATACATACATACATATACAGTGACTGGGTGTTTAGCATGAGGGAAGAGGGTGTTTCGTTAGTTAGAATTACGGAGGCGTTATAAATTTCAACTACATACTCAAATTTAATTTAACTTGTCTTAACATGCTATCATTTTTGTTTACAATTAGCTTTTAGTTAAACTTTTTTCATTGAGTCTAGTAGAACTCTAATAATAATATGATCAAAACCTATTGGCTTATTTTCTAGGACACCGTTATTAAGCCATTTAAAATAAAACAACTTTATAACTATCAAATTTGCAGTCGAAAACAACTTCAAATTTATTTCTTAAAAATTAATTTCTTTGCATTTCCTACCTCTTTTTTCATATTTTGAATTTAGCCTTAATTTCCTCTTTTTAATTTTTCTAACAACCCTGTGTTGGCTGGCCTTTCATTGCTTTAACCCATATTGAAATATGTGGCATTATACATTTTTCTTAATTTTGTAACGGAGAGAGTAATAATTTGTTTTAATTGTAATTATTTCAAAATAAAACCTCATGTATATTGTAAAAAATAGTATTTTTTATTACATATGTATATGTAGAACATAAAACTAACTTGCTTATAATATTTCTTTCTTTTAATTTCTACCAAGTAGGGTGTATTTGATTTGCCTACTTCATATAAATACACTTCTTTTAAGTTTTTCTTGTAGTTCCTTTCACGTTGGTCCACCACTTCATAATTGTTTGTTGAGTGAACACACTGTATTGTATTGTCGTTAACCGCAGGCCACTTAGACGACCGACCATCTTCATACTCCCAGTACAGTGAACAAAAACTGTGTGCGCGGTCTTATAGTCGTGGTCTGTTGGAAACTTGTGTGCTGCATTATCATTAACTTTTAAGAGTGGGGGATTTTTCATTGTCAATTTTCGAGTTTTTTTAATTTTCTCTCCAACTAGTCGTCGTCGTCGTCGTCTTTTTAGCCGTTGTGGTGTCTACGATCAAGTATAATGTGCAATTGTCTTCATCCAGTTTGGGGTTGGCTGAGGGTGTTTGCTCATTAAAAACTATTAACTAACAATTTCCATATTTGCATTTGTTGTGAAAAAACACTTAAATATACATATTTCTGTTTAAAATATTGTGTGCTAGTGTATCATATGCTTTTAGTTGAAATTTAGTCTGTTTTTCGTTGCCAGTCTGTTTGTTGCAACATGCATGTTATAAAGTTGAATATGCAAATTTTGAACTCCAACTGGCCATTAACACTTTTTTTTCGTTATTTGGTTAGTTGCTGATCATTTTTTTTTCAATTCAATTAAAGACAGGCAATAATTATATTCATTTCAGCAACTGAAAAAAAGATTTTAATTAAAAAATAGTAGAATTCATATGAGAGCCTGATAATAAAAACGAAATGTGTTTGTATGTTTAATATGCGTAGTAAAAATTCATACATAATCAAATGTTAATTAAATGTATTTAAAACTGAAAATGTTTTCTTTTTATTTGTATTTTTACATGCATTTTTACACCTTTTTGGAATCATCAATTCTGTGTAAAAGTAAATAAAACTGCTGAAAACATATTGCTGAACTGAAGTCAGCAATAAATTGGTGGTTGATGTCAGCAGTCTTAATAATATCTTAGATACACAGATGACACACACCAATCATTGAATAATGTTGTGGTTTTTTGTTGAATTTCATATCAAAGCCAACAACAAAAGACGATGGTATGAATTTTATGCCTTTTAGTTTGTTGTAGTTAATTAAAGTTTGTCTATTTAACTTTGTTTTTTTTTATGAGCCAATTTCCATTGACAGGGTTTTAAAAGAACATTAACAGAAACAATAACAACAGAAAAAACAACAACAACAACATTTATAGTTTATCATTAAACATTAAAATTAAATAATTAGTTGGAAACTAATTTTCAAATCAATAGATTAACAACTTTTCTGTTTTTCCTATTATGACCACTAAACTCCCTTTTCCCTTTAAATGTTTCTGGGATTGCGTTTGGTGGCTGGTCTGACCTGGCCTCTGCCTGCTCTCTTTCAGTATTCCATGAAATAAATGTTTACGACTTGAACACATGTAAAACTTTTCTTTCATATTCATTCTCTTGCAAACGTATAAATACAACCACCAAGCAACCAACACCACCTGCCTATAAAATGTTTTTTTTCTTGTTTTTTTTTTGTAACATTTTGTGGCAATAAAGTTTTGAAAAAATACACAAAAATTTATAAAAATTGAAAACACTTGTTCTTTTTTCTTACTTTCTTTAGCTCATTGTGTGTGTGTATAGTATGTTCTTGATCCTGGGCTTTGTGTTGTGAAAAAAGACGCAGCCGAGGAGGAAAAAAGCTCATTCTCTTGAGGTCACTGTGTCATTGTAAAATGGTTACATACAAACTACAAAAAAGTTTTATGATGTTGTATGGTTCAGTTCGTTCGGCGCGTTCATTCTTCGTTTAATGTGTCTTGTAGCCATATTTTATACAAATACGATTTTTTCATTTCTTTTCGGTAACCGGTTCATAACCATTAATCACTTAAGCGACATTTGACATGATGTTGAAGATGTAGAAGAAATGACCCTTGTATCGTGGATGCTTTTTTGTGTTTGAAAACATTCTTTAGCCAAAAATGTCGTGGCTCACTAACGCTTTCTGCAAAAGTTGGGAGTATAGCAATCATACAAATTGTAAACAGCAAAGTAATTTAAAATATGTTTTTTATAAAAATGAGGATTTAATTGTATATTACACACATTTCTTTACTTTTACATAGTTAAGTTTACATATTAAGGATTGGTATAGCTTTCGCCCTGTTAGGTAATTTACCACCAACAGTCAGACAATGTCCATCAGTTAAATATTTATCCTTTATTGCAGATATGTATGTATGTATCTATGCATTTTATTACGCCTCATTTTAAATGTCATAATTTGTTTGCTTATTTCTTGTGTTTCAAGATAATTAACCTAAAACTAACAGATACGAGTACGAACTTTGTAACACCACCAGTAAAATGATGATGACAATGATAATGTCTGCTTATAAGAAAAAGATCTTTCTCTTTTGTTGAAAACAAGCAACAATTTGCATATTATTATTTTAAATTTTTATTCATCTTTCGTGAAAATCATAAAAACACTATGACGTTTTAGATGATTTCCATGTTTTAGGCACATAAAGGAAACAAATAGCTAAACAGACATGCACAATACAAAATCCCACACATGGCCCAAAGACATGTGCAATATTTGAATATTGTCTATTGTCTGTAAGTCCATCCGTTCAATCGCCTGTTTTGTTCCACGTTGTTTGTCTACAAATATGTATTAAGTGACGAATATCAGTAGGAGAATAGGTGTCAGTTTTATGGACACTTTTATATGTATGTATTTTCTCTTTGTATATTTATTGTTGGTTTTTTTTTTATCGAACAACAAACAAACAAACATTTATGATGCAACATTTGGCTACAAACCAAAAAGAGTTTCTCAGTTTGTTACTAACCTATAGGTAGGGTAATAAGTAGGATATTGAAAAAAATTACATATGTCAAAATCTAAAAAAAAAAAATAAATCAAGAATTGATTGTACCATTGCAATCTGTTGATAAAACTCCTTGTTAGCGCAACTTCAATCAGAATATATATTTTTTAGATGCAAGAATACGTTTTGCTAAAAGTAGCTGAACCATTAGACAAGTTGTCAAGTCATAACAAAAATCGTTATAAAAAGAATTCCAATATCTAATTGCTGTAGGGTATCATCATAGCGGTGTCATCATTGCATTTATATTCAACCATCTTGTCATGTATTGTCTGCGAAATAAAAATCCAAGTGATGATTTGGAAAATATTCAAATCGTGTTTAATCAAAACCAAAAATTCAATTTCTGTTTATTGTGTTTTTCTATTGGCTTTTTTGTCTCTTTGTGTTTTTGTCTCCACTTATGAGCCTGCGAAAGAGTGTTTGTGAATAAATAAAACATAATCATGTATTTTAGTTTGTTGTTTGCATATGTCGGTTATAACAAGTTGGTTGTTTTGTAGGCATTTATTAGCATTAACGATTTCTCTAGAAATCCTTTTCTTTTGTATTTGTTTTTTTTTGTGTGAATGGTTTCTACTCGTTTGGACGTGACAAATTTATATCTTAACACATTTTTCAACACGTTGCAAATAATTGCAATAATTTTGCACCTTAAATAAGCAAAATACACAACAAGTATTGAAATCTAACAATAACTACATGTCGCATTAAAATAAAGCAAACAAATGAAAAATAAAAGAAAAAATCGAAAAATATCAACAAACAAATTTACATATCAAATTGGCAACAAGACTAGATGGCTGGCTAAAACCAAGGAATGAGATATATACATACATACATACATGTAAGGCAACTATTAAAAAAGGATTCAACACATACTCGTACCAATGTGTAACTCTACCTTTAACTAAGTTTCCCGACGATGGTGATGATGATGACAATTGTATATAGTTTCATATAGTTACTTTCGAAAGTATCTCAAGTGTCTGTTAGATTTGAGAAGAGTATGGAAAAAAATAAAAACAATTGTAAATACAACGCTAGATGCTTATTTGGTTGGTGTTAAACATATTGTGCTAATTCTTCTGAATTTGAATTCGACATCTCATACACAAATTCAAATCACCAAACTAAACTAAAAATACTAAAAAGAGTCAGTTATCTACAGTAATCCCATATTTATCGCGAACGTCACTAGCATGTTTCTAGTCAATGATGTTATAAAGTTTTCTTAAAAGATTAAAGGAATCCATATAAAAACTGTTTTTTGGTAGGAAATATAAATGATTGCAGATTATCATTTTTTTTTTCAATTTAGTCCGATATTAAAAGATCTAGAGCATATTTTATAATTTCATGAAAAAATCGGTTTTTGAGGAACTTGGAAGGAAATATAAGTGATCACAGATTATCATTGTTTTTCCATTTAAACCGATATTAAAGGTTCTTCACAATATATTTTAAAATTTCATATAAAAATCGATTTTTGAGGATCTTGATAGGAAATAAACAAAAAAAAAATTAAAACTAGTCAACCATCAAAGAAACGTTATTTGCTATCATTGGAATTTTATTATGTTAGGGTCCACTGTAGAACGAGCTGTAAAATATCTAAATAATATAAAGCTCAAATTCTATGATTTTGTCTGATTTTTTCACTCGTTCGTATGTAAAATCTCTAGATATATTGTTTTGTCTGTTTGTCCAATTTGAATCGTTTTCGTTAAATTTTTTATGCTTCTCTGTGTTTTTGTTCCTTGATTTGTTTCTCGTTGGCAATTTTGCATCAAGTATTTTGTCCATTTTGCTTAGTTGCTTCACTTAGCTCTTTGAATTGCAAAATGGTGTAGTTTGCAAAGAAGCAAGCTCTTTTTATATTTGTTTGTTTGTGTAAATGTATGCCAGTCAGCCAGCCAGCCAGTCAGCTAGTCATTCGTTCATTCACACAGGCCAACCATCTAGCGAAAAGAGTGTCCAATTTGCACTTTGATGCTTTCAGATTGTCATAGTGACACATTGTTTAGTTACGTTAGTTTGACAGTTACAATACGTTATGTTGTTTGCTGTCAATAGTTTTCAAATGAATGCTGTTACTTCTTGGCCTTCTTTTATTGATATGCAAGCTCTGGCTATTTTGCCATTATCCACAGAAAGCTGACGATGATGATGATAATGATAATGATGAGCATGGCTATGATGACTTTTATCGTAAATGATAATGATGATGATGCTTTTGGTGTTGCTCCATCAGATGATGAGAATGATGCTGATGGCATGGGATGGTAGTAATGACGCGAAAGCATGTTCCAAAACATTCTGTTCTGTTTTATTCATTGCTATATTTGTGTGATGATGATGTGAAAATAGCAAAGAAAACGTTATTTAACAATACGTATCATATCAATTTAATGCAAACAGCATTCAGACGAGTATGAATATATTGCATATTTGCACAAGGTTTATTTCTTCTATTCTCTATATTCATATAAGGCCCAGCAGAGGTTTAAATTAGTGTAGTTTGATGTATGGAGAATTCGGTGGAATTTGCATGAAATATAGGGCATTCAGTTAGTTTAAGGAGCAATGTAAAACATAATTGGTATTTGTTGTACTTTGTTGTGGTCAAAATCATTGCATTCCTTTAATATCCTGTTTGCTTACAAATAACGAGCAGTTATGCAGATTTTTTGCTACTTTTTTTGTTTGTTCTTTAGAGATATTAAGATGATCTGTTAAAATGTTGTTTAAGATAATGCTGCCAAACAAAGAAAGCTTGTTAAGTGCAGTTAAAATCTGCTTAAATACAAAACTAGAATTTTAATATCCAGCCACTGGTAACACACGGTGGCGTTATTTAAAATATATAAAAACCCCAAGAATGTTAGAGTTAAGATAACCTTCAACTTGTTTGAAATAAAAAAATATGAATTGAAATGTGTAACAGCTAGCCAACAACGATTATTTGCAAACAAAATTTAAAAGTTTAATTTCAGTTTAAAAATATCCCACCAAAATAAAAGCCATGATTTGCAAAAATTTTACCAAAAAAATATTACATAAACTTTGAAAAAAAAATAAAAGTAATAATAAAATTAACATTTGCTACCAATTTATTAGTATTTTTTTTACGAAGGTGAAAACAATTGTTTGCTTTTTGATATGAATTCCTTCAAACAATAGAAACTGTTAAATCATGGCTAGTGAATGCCAACTCAGGCAATCGACCCGACCAAGCAGTCATTTATTCAGTCAGTCAGGCCAAGTCAAATAGAAATAGATCACACACAATTCCATACTCGCACACCCTGCAGCAAATCTAAAATTGTATCTCTAGCATTCGTAGAAATATGAAAACATGAAAAAAGTCGACTCTCTTTTGACTTAAAGTAACAACGGAAGCTCTAAATTAAAAAGTAATTCATACAAAAACTACAGCCACACACTAGAGTGTACAATACACTCTAAAATCGATTTATATTGTTATTCGGTCAAGTTCATTAAGTTTTTTTTTATATTTATTTATAAGTTTGTAGTATAGAAAACAGTCTGTTTTACAGTTTTGTCGATTTCAGGTATTTTTTCAATTAAATTCAATTATTGCAAAATACAGTTGTTTAATCCCAATTTACACGAAGTAATTTTTTAAGCTAAGCTAATTACCTTTTAGAAATCGGTGTGAGGGAAAGATAATACGAGTACACGCTTGCTTGTACTAGCAATTCGTGTTACTCTCTTATTCATATTACATATGTATGTGTATATACCTAAATGTGTATAAACTCTCAAAATGTGCTGTGTGAACATCGAAGAAATTTCAAGGAAAAAAGTGTAGCAATAAGAATTGCTTCGTGTAAATTGCGACTTAGTTTATTAATATGTTTGTATGGCGTGTGTGTTTTTTTTACAATATGGATTTAGAAATTATATTCTCAATTCGCTGTGCTTGTCTTTTTGAAATTAATTAGGAGTTTTTTTTTTTGTATTACAATTAGTAGAGCTTATGTAATTTCTTTCTGCACCAGATTATTTATGTGGAATCATTAACAGATATAAATAAACTTTATATGTAAAGAACATGTATCAAGTTTATTATTATTTGTTATAGATAGATAAGCACAATTGAAATTACTTTACAAAAATTAATAATTTAGATAAACATATTTGCTTTTTCAAGTTTTATATAGAGTTTTGTGTATGATACTGTATTTACCAAAATATTTTATGGGCCTAGTAATGTTTACACAATGACCACTGTATTACTATACTATTAGACCTCAATTTTTGCAACCTAGGTTCCCACTGTAGCACAGGATGGCAAACAAAATCTAACACGGAAAATTTATATATTTAGTACATGAAAATTTGCACAATCAGTTAAGAAATACAAACAGAAAATACCAAAAAAAAAAAAATCTAAAGCTTTTGTTGATCTCACGATCATTTGATTTTCATGCCTGATTTACAATACAAAACAAACGATTTTAGTACAAAAATCAACAAACAAAAAAAGAAAAAAAAAACTAAAAAAATGTGTTAACATTTTTACCTTTAAAAATCACAACAAAAATTTAAAAAAAAAAAAAAACACGGAAAAACTACGAAAGAAAAGTTTAAATATTCCTGCGTGTTTTATTCATAGTTTTTGTACGTTTCTTATTGAGGTTGTTAGTTTAGTTTTGTTTTTTTTTCTAGTTTTGCCAAAACTAATGATGTCTCTTTGAATTTAAGAAAAACTAAAATGAAATAAAACCAACCAACAAGATTTTTGTTTTTCGTTGGTGTTTATTTTTATTTGTTTCAATGTTTTAAGTGTAACTGTATGTAAATTTGTCGAAATGTTAACACAACACATCGATCGTGTTTGTTAAAAAAAAAAAAAACTTTAAGAGAAAAAAGTGAAAAAAATTTCAAATACAAATATCTATTTGATTCACAATTTCCTTTTGGCCACAAAAGCCAAACTTAGGTGAACTGAACAAGAGTTGCCAGGCGGCTGTTGTTCTATTGTAAAGGTGCTGGCAAATTCTACTACTTTCCATTACTCAATAATATTCAATACATTTCATTTGGGTACTCAATACTACTCGATACTTTTAACGGATTTTTTGAAATTGTAACGCATGGTTTTTATCTGCAAATTGCAGTAGTTTCTTCAAAAAATAAAAATAGATCTTCAACTATTATTGGTTTGTTAAAGCTACGTTACCAAAAACTTAAGAAATAATAGGCAGCTTTATTTCGGCGTTTGGTTTAATTTTGTAGCTTACACATTGTTGTCTTTTTATACAGTGATGTATTTTTATGCACTATTTTGCCCACTCAACTTGCTTAAAAATACAACTCAGAAAGTATCGAGTAACTTCTTTTGCGTATTGAGTATCCAAAAAAAAGGGCAAATACTCGATACTCGGTACCCATTACTCAATACTTTGCCAGCACTAGTACATACAAACACGAAACAAAAAGCCTCCATCAGGGAAAAATTGATACGTACTTTAATAAATACTTTTTCATATTCAAAAGTACCGTAGTATTTTCTATAGAAATTTTTGTGTCCAAAGTATTTTTATTTATTTTTCTGTAGTTTTTTTTCAATCGACTTGTGCTTTGAACGCAGGATTATGAAAAAATTAATTTCCTTTTAGACTAATTCTTTTTTCAGTTTTCCAGAAATAGTTTTCGTAAGTTAAATAATAAAATTTGGCAATATTTTATTGAAAAGTAATCTTAGCCGCATTCCGGTTTATCATTAATAAATTGCTTTTTATCCAAACAAACTCGTTAAACCTATTTGTTGAGTTCAAAAGTATATTCTGGTCATATGGACACATCTGTCCCAAATACTTAAAGAATATGCCTAAAATAATAACCAAATCAGAGTTAATAATAATAATAATAATAACAATAATTGTTTCATTTACATCATTTAAAGAAGAAAATATAATTGACCGAAATTAGCCCGTAGGAATAATATCCAAACCTTAATAATCCACTTCCGTTGGCAACTCGAACAGTCAACAAAGAAACTTCATTGAGGCCTCTGTACGAACTGACTAATGACAGTCAAAGATGAACATTTTGTGATATTTGAACATTAAGGTGTTGCTTGTTCTGTTCGATACGATTTGGTACATTTGAATTTGTTAACTGCTTAAGAAGAAAAAAAGAATCAACGACAACAAATAAATAAATAAATAAAAAAAAAAATCATGAAATCTCTAACAACAATTTCACTTGAACTACTTTTGGCTTTAATTTGTGAGTTGCCAGTTAAGGTTTGACACTCCATTTATGTAGTTTTTCTCCTTTTTTTTTACAGTTTTAAGCTTGTTGTTTGGCTTTTTTCGTAAACCTTTTTTTTTTATTTTGCATTTAACAACTTGCTACTGTTCATAGATGATTATTCAAATTATCCAGGGATTTTCTATCTATTCAAACGGCATAAATATACATTAGTGAGTGCATGTGTGTTTTGACCAAAACTTATGCTTTTTTGGTGGTAACTTCTAGTTGTGAGTGTGTAAGTTTAGAGGAGTTGTAGTAAGTATTCTAATACAGTGTCTAGTACATAGTTTTGTTGAATGTTTTGTGCTGTTGCTTTTGTTTGTTTTAATACAGAGTGTGATCATGAATTTTGTGTTTTTCCTACAACGATTTCTTATTTCTTAAGAAAAATCGTGACACTTTGAGTAATGTTAAAATGTAAATAACATTCGAAAGGTTAGTGATAGGCTTTTACCCGAAAAGAAACTACTACTGCCGTACACCGTACACAGAAAGTTTCCATTTGCCATAACAGATGGTGTTAAAGTCAATATGCTGTAGCTGAAGCGGCTGCTAATGGTGGTTATTTAAATGATAAATTATTATAACTTTAAACGTTTATCGCAGCATATCTTTTGTCGTTGGTTAATAATAATTTTGAGAGGTTATTACATGAAAAATACCTGTTCACAATCTTGTTAGAATTCAATAACTATTTAAGCATAGAATTTTAATTGGGAACTTCAAATTTATTATTCACTTTTCGTCCTAATGATTCCCATCGCAAGTCATCATGAGAGTAAGGAGAAACATTTTTTGTTTGCATTTAAAGGGGTCATATTATTGCAATGGTAAAATAAATTTATACAATTTTCATGGAAAAAAGTCATGCATTTTGTTTTCGCATATCAAGTATTTGTAAGTCTTGCAAAACTTTTTAGTAGGTGTGAGAAAATAAAGTTATTACATTTCTGATTGTTTCTTATACACGTAAATATTGGATGTAAAAATGTGTTGCATGAAACGCAAGTTATAACATTGCTACATTTTCATTAAGGTATTATTAATTATTTGAATGGGGCATTCAATTAAATCACAATTCATATCAAAGTGTGCAATAATATTGAATTCCATTACATTTGCAATCACGTATTTATATATTTGTTAAAATTTGTTTTTAAATATGCCTAGCAGATGGAGTTCATTTAGATATTTACAAATTTAATTGTAGCTCGTTGCATATTAATTTTTTGTTTTTAGAATTAAATAAAAAATCTTTTTCAAAAAAATAAAAAAAAGAAAAACAATCAAAATAGGATTTCCCCATTAGGTTACTTTGCTGGCTTGCTGTGTTTAACAAACGTGTTGCATTTAAAGATCTGTTATAAAAATACAAACTTTGTTACGTGATTGTTGCCACAAATGTGTTGGACTTTTGGGGACATTGGCTGCCAACATTCTATAAAAAGTCTAAGTTTATTTGCAATTTTCAATAAATATTAAAATTTTTCATTATTTTTTTTTCTCAAACTTGAGTACAAACTTCCAATGTATGCATGAAATACAAATAAAAACAAATTTTAAAATCAAATTTTCTTTCTTCTTTTTCTTTTACTTACGATTTTTACATATGTATATAAAACATGTTGGTTGTATCATGTGGTAACTGGCGGGAGGGGGAAGGCAATAGGGAGCAATATGAACAACAATATTGAAAGTTAAATTGTGTTTGTTTATACATATGTATGTGTACATATGTAAGATATACAACGATTCATACACATATTTACAATGTCATGTCAATATTTGAATTTCAACAAATCAAATTGCAACGTTTGTCAAAAACACACTTTGGCAACAATAATAACAATAACAACAAGACAACGTCAACGACAACAACTACAAAAATAACTCCTTTTTTTTATTTTTCTGATTACAGTTGTTATTGTTGTTGTTACCACAATACAACAATAATGATTGACATCTATAAACATTATAACACATACTTACTTGTTTTTAAACAACCAGACAAGTAAAACATTTTTACAGTCATCATTAGCAGACTTTTATTTACCCTATACATATAAATGTAAATTTCAGGACCATGCCGTCATACAGACATGGGATTTATACTCGTACAATTCAATTAAGTATCAAACGTATGCCAATAAAATAATACCAAAATGGGTTCAATAGTACCGAAAATATTTTCAAGATAATTTGTCTGGATTTTGAGTTATTTTCATGGAACTAAAAGCACATTTATGAAATTTATTTTGAATTTTTTTTTTAAATTTATCGTTAGATTTTCGTAGCATTTCAGAAATATAAAACAGTTTTAAGTTTTATACCTTATTAATTAAGTGTGTGCACTCTTTGATAACTAAAATCAAGACTTTTATTTAATGTGTTTGCACTTTTCAAACAAATCTTTATTCAGTAACAACCTTCAGTGTACTTAAGTTTCATTGAGTTTATACCTATATTTAGGGTGCTTTAAATCGTGAGTGAAAGAATCAACTACATTTATTTACTTTGTTCTTAGCTGGAATATATTGTACTAGTTGAGATTTTTAAATATTCAGCTCAATTGCTACAATTGCAATAACCCGATAATATTATGAATCATCTGATTTGTGAAACCGTTTTTGAGGGTGATGTGGCTTAATTGATTAGCGCATTTGATCATTAAGCATTTGTGGCCTGGATTCGATTTCCAGCCGCTGCCACTCAAAACAACATCAGTTTCTGATAATTATTAGTTTTCTATCCTGTCATAACTAATATTTATCATAGCGCCCTCCTTCGGTGGTATAGCATTTAAAAACGCCACCGAAGTAAAATAATTAAAATAATGGCTATAAATCAAGCTTTGATCAATGTGTCTACTCACCACCAGAGGCGCTGAAAAGCTTTTCTCTACTTTCACCACCTATTCTTCTTCTACCTATCCATTTCCAAAGAAAGTAATACAATTAATTAATTAATATATGGGCATATTAATTGCCTCTTCTACAAATCTACAAATCAATTGCAAGTATCATACTGATCGATTCAGTTTTTTTTGTTGTAATTGTTGTAGGGTATTTAACATGTATTGTTATAATAAATACTCACACATAGTTGTAGTGGTGGGGTTCTGTTCTTGTTGCTTTTTAAATATATTCACAATGATGATGAGAATGATTTTTCAGAAAATTTGATATGCCAAAGAATACGAAGAAAAATATTTCAATAATAACGAACAGAATACAAAAAAAAAACTAAATTCAAGAATTGTGGGGAACGTATCGACAAAAGTTTGTAAGAAAAAGTGGTTATTCTTCGTACGAAAGCCTAAGAGGCATTGTTTAAATATGCATGGTTTAAGCAAACAAAAGTTATAAAAAAAAAACATCAAAAACAGCACTTCACTCCACTAGAAGAAGCAACATTTTCCAGCAACAACAAAACATAACAAGCAGTAGTAGTAACAAGCTGAAAGGTAAATAAATGCAAGAAATCGAATTCAAATGTGAATTAAATGATGTTGAAAAAAAACTGAAAACAAGAGAAAAAACTAAAAAAAAAACATCTAGAAATATTTGTTTAGTCAAAATCTAAGACATGTCTGTATAATGTTTATGTTGTTGTTGCATCTTCTTCCTTCTGCTGCTTTGTTTTTGTGTAGCTACAAAATACAGCAACAACAATAAGCATATGTATGTACATATTTGTAAAATCTAACGTGATGTTGTTACAACTTAAGCCGCTGCATTTTAATTTTTTTTATTTCATTTTATTTTACATTTTTTTTTTCACTTTAGAAAAAAAACAAGCCAAAGAATTTATAAACGAAATGTTGTTACGAGTACGTATGAATGTTTGTACGTTTTCTATACTGCTGCTGCTGCTGCTGTTGTACGTTTTGATGTGTTTACATGTGATTTCTAATGTTGTTTGCAAAACTACTATTGCCTCTTCACCAGAGCTGCATACGAGAGTAAATATTGCTGCTGTTGTTTGTGGCTTGTGCGGAAAGAAACAAAAAAGTGCAGATTTTGAAATTGCTTGTTTGTATTTGTGTTATGAAGTAATACAACCACCCAGTCATAGTTTTATCACCATTATTTTCACCATTCAACCAAACCTAACTGAAGCATTCAGCCAACCAACCATCCATCCATCTATCGATTTGAAGATCCTTTTTAGAATATTAAATAAAACAAGCAACGTAACATTAGAGCGGGTAGAAAATAATTTAATTTTTGCTTGATATTTATTTCCTTTAGTTCTTTAATGGGAATTTAACCTACAACTTGATCCATGATTTTTAAATAAGGTTGGAAATTTCCTGCATTTCTCAACCAGGTATTCCTCATACTTATCTCTTATAATCAAACGCGCTTAGCTCTAATGTACAGATTACTAGTTTTCAAAATAATGAATTACCCTCTGCATAATTTGGAGTTACACAAGTGACTAATGATATCAATTACAGTATATTCGTAAACAAAACCATTTAATAAATTTTTTAATAATAAGTTAATTGCCATGCAGGTTTTCTTCTATGTATATCGTTAAATTTTGATGGAATCTAGTGTGAATATTTATTTTTATTCCTCTTTTTGTAGCGAAATCTTAACCTACATACTAAAAAAGTACGAATTTAGAATCAGTATTTCCCATACCCAACAGATTGATGTGCATTGAAGGTCTGTACAAATTTATTGCTACATACAAACACATGCATACATGTACCTTTCTTTTGTTGTTCATACAGAAAATGCCATAGTAGTGATGGCAGTGTTGTTGGTACAATAGTTCGGCTGTGATGCTGATGTGTTTGTTATGTGTGCTGCGATTTGCATAAACCATTAGGGAGCCTTTGTGACTGCAGCAATAACAGCAGCATTAGCAACACTTTTAACTAACAATGTAAAGTGAAGGCTGTGATGTTGTTACTGATGTTGTTAACGATGGAGATGACGGCAATGATGATGATTTTTAGTTTGTGTACAAGTATTTCTGATACTTGAAATGTGCATTTCTTTAGAGAGTTGTGCTGTAAGGCATTCTCATCAACACCACAACAGCAGTAACTCTTTGCTGCTTCTTTTCTTTTTTGCTGTCAATTTATTTTCGTTAACTGTTAAATGATTTCAATTTTTGTTGCCATCCTTTTTTACGCGTTTTTATTGATATTTTGGCATTGTGTATCGAAGTGAAATTGTATGCGCGAAATCCACCAAACAAACGAACCAACGAACAACTGTTAAGCAAGCAATAATAAATGCTTCAGGTTGTGGCACAAAGAAACAAGATTGCTTCTCATTCTCATATTGTTGTTATTTGCATTTAAGCAAATCCAATTTTAGCTCAAGTGGAAGTCAATTGACAAGAACACAAAACATCAGTTACATCAGTAATAACTTCAAAAAACACATCATGGTGCTACAATATTCATTTTTATGTTGTTTAAAATGATTGTTTTACTTTTAAATTTAGTTAGCCTTGTTTAAATTTCTTTAACTGGTTTGATTTCTAGGCAGACAGGATTTTTGATAATGAAAAATACCATTTCAGACGAATTCAAGTGATAAACTGTCGTCTGAAATCGTGTAAATTTCTTTATTGTAATTATGCTCTATTTTCATTCAACAGGAAATATAATTCTAAATCTAAATCTGCTGGTACCAAACTTGTACCTTGTTAATATTCTTTTGGCTAAAATAACAGACTATTCTCGTTGAGGTAATAATTATCTAAATAATCAAATCTAAGACGTGTCTTCATTTTATGTATTTTTTTTTTTTTTTTTTTTGATAAAAATGAAACGAACTCTACTCCTTGTTTTCTGATATAATAAAAAGTATTTTGAATACACATGAATATAAAAATGAAATTTGTTAAAGATTTTGATGACACGATATGAACATGGACAATTTTTAGTGTTCATTATTAGCCAACACAGATACTACTCTACATATGGGAATGAGTAGGTAAACAAATAATAATTTTAGCAATTCAAATGTGACATTGTCACTAAAGCAGATTTCAATTTAAAGATAGACATTGTTTTAATAATAATAAAAAATGTCAGGCTGAAAGCATAGAATTACAAAAAGCCCATTCACTGATGCTGACCAAGAACAATGGACACATCCCCATTAAAAACGACTGAATTTAGAAAAGCAATAAAATTCAAATCAATCTACAACATTCAAAATTAACTTTGTGTATCTTTATTTGCATACTTTTATGAGAAACACGTTCAAATTAATTAAAGATTGAGTACCTAATTAAATAGATCAATTTTCGATAAGGAAGAGCTTTTTGTTGAGTATTTTGTTTTTGTTTTTCTTCGAAATACAGAACATTTGAAAAACAATGTTGAATATGTTGTATGTTACAAAGTATTTTAATGTGGTTGTACTAAACACTTCAAATAGTTGTTTTTATCATTTGATTTACTATAGTTATAAAAAATACCAATGACCAATAAGACTTTAGATATTCAGTAAGTTTTTATGTTTACAACAGTCTCTAAACTCTAATCAAATTGAAAACTGGTGGGTTGTATCTAACTTCAAAATCTGCAAATACACACCAATATCTATTTTGAATTTTCTCAACATACTTTCTTAGAAATTTTACACATTTTTCAAATATATAATGAAATATTTGTCGGGTGGAACGTTTAAAAATTGAATGTACAATCGCACAATTGACAAAATGTTCGTGCAGGTGAAAATAGTGCAAACACTAGATATCGATTAGATTATAGGTTGACATGATGGTGGAGTCGTTTGCCCTTATCAGTTCTTCTTGAAAACAAATTGTTGCACCTATGACCATCAAAATTATACGTATGTATGTTAAAAAGGATGAAGAATATTTTGACTCCAAAGACTTACGTACTCTGTCTACAGTGCAACTTTCTAAATACAGCAGTGAAATATCTACACAGAAAAAAATAAAAATAAGTTTCAATTAAAATATTTGTGGAATCAATTAAAAATTTAATTGAAATCGGACCTGTAAACAAAATGATAGTATCAATTAAAAAAAAATGTGAGATTTAATTGAAAATATCAGCAAAAGTAATAGAATCAATTAAAATTTTAATTGAAAATTATTTTAAAATCAATTAAAGGTTTAATTGAAAAAAAAACATGATTTTTTTTTCTGTGTAGTTTTTAGCGTTCACGCTTATTTCGTCAAATATCTAGCTAAAGTGACTAATGAAGCTTTAGTGTTCCAGCTAAATATCGAAATTCATTCATTGTACCTAGTTATACATTAAGCACAGAATTATAAAAAATTATTGTAATGTTTCTGTGTGACATGTGAACATGTTGAATTTTAAAATCTCATCATGTAAATATTTGTACATTTTCCAGTGTTGTTTCGTTAGTTCTTTTGTCTCAATAGAATCATCGTATTGTGAGCTTTTCAAACAAATGAAAAATCATCAAATTATGTGTGATAATTTTTTTTCTATTCTGTCTCTTTCAGCATTCATTCATCATCTTAATTTTTAAAATGTATGTTAAGCTTCACAAATTTATAAAACTATGTATTGTAGAACTCCCACGTAGCGAAGTGCTTTTTCAAAGGTGATAAATGATAATAAGTCTACAATATAGTTTTTTTTTTCTAAGTTTTTCGTACTGATCTCGTAACAATAGAAATAGAGAAAACAAATAGTTGAAATATTGTTAAATTCTTGGTGTCATGTACGATTATATGAATGCGTAAAAAAGCAAAAGGCAAAATGCTAAAATACATTTTATATTTTTAATACCTTAAAACAAATGGCCGGAACTTAATAGTGTCATTTGGTATTAAGAATAATTTCTAAATCTTATTTAATTTCTAATGTGTCTGTTGCTGTTTTATGTGTTCATTTCAAATACTTATGGCAGACATTTACTCTTACACATAATAAGTTATTAAAGACTTTTGCCACAGATTCAGTTCATATGTCTGCTTTCGATTTAAATCGCTGTACTTGTGCTTATAGATTTAAAGAATACAGAGAAAAAGCCAAATATTTGGGCAAGTTTCCAAAAGCAAATTGCATATTGTTGACTGAAATATGCATGTAAATATATTGTGAGTGCATATTTATGTTACACAGAAAAAAACGTCTCAAAACGAGAAAAAAGCCAATGAACGAATGTTTTGTGAACCTGAAACACACAGTTCATCATTATCTATTATTTAAAAAATACTAAATATTCAAAAGTTTATCATATGCAACGATGGAGGATATGGAGGATTTTCAATTTGTTTAGAATTTTATCAGTTTGCTATATTAGATTAACTACTAAAGCACTTTAATAAGCTGTACTAGATGGTTTTGAGAAGAAGTTTGATTGTTTGATTAACAATGTTGAAAATTCAATTCCATATGGCTTTACTAAACACTTCAAATACCCCAAAATCTAAAATGAACATTTTATTACGTTTTGTTCTATTATTGCCAAAAGTCGAATAGCCGTAATTAATATTTGTTGTTGCCAACTAACATCAGTCAAAATATTCTCTCTTCAGATTTGCCGATTTGTTGCCGAATCTTTTCGTTATCGTTTTATTTTTGTCAATTTTAGTGGTACTTGGCAACACTAGGTTTTTCAAACATTTTGATTTAAGAATAAATTTGAAAATCTTTATATTGTATGTGTATCAAGGAAAGACATTTTCATGAATGAATGAATGTCACGAGACGACAACAACAACAACTAAAAAAATATTTGTTGTTGCATCGTATAAATACAAACAAACGTTGGTTAGTTGCTAACAAACTGTTGATGAGAACGATGAGTTTTAATGATAAAAGAAAACTCGAATAAAAACAACAAATAAAATTAAATAAAAATTAGATGCAAAAGTTTATTTTGTGAAAAAAATTATGTATGTATCTGTAAATAAATCTAAACATGTATGTACTATGAATGTGTTTTAGATATTTTCATTAAGATTGTGATGCTGCTGTTGCTATTGCTGTTGCTGTTGTTGTTGATATTGTCGTAGTGAATGAAATTAACACAAGCGTAAAGTGTGTGCAACTGAAGCAAAATGCATTTGGCTGCAAACCACGCACACACATGAGCACAGCCTCTAGTTGTTAATTACATATTTCGAATAGAAAGAAATATTTAGCAAATTGGATGCCAACAAAAAATAAAACTAAATAAAAACAGCTACATAGTCTTGTCTCTCTTATTTGTTTATTATTTCTATATAATTTTCGTATTTAAAGACTGCATGATTTTACAAATTTAAAAACACTTTTGTTTTTTGTTTTATGGCAAATTCCCATTAGTGTCTTTATTAGACAAATTCATAGATTGCACATGACAGTATCTACCCCAAAGAATATTTTTAAATGTTATAGATTTTCTGTTCTAATAAAATTTATATTTTTCTAAATGTTTTTAAAGGGTTTTTGTTGCTTTTATTGGTACATCATGACACATGCTATAATTTTCAATTTGCTGCTTTTTATATTTGCTACAAATTTTGTATTTTGTTGTAATAAACATTTATTTTCATTTAACACTCTTTTTTTATTGCTACAATTTCTGTTAAATACAATTCATGCACAAACACACTCCACAAACACTAAACTTCAACTCATGCAATATAATTTTTAAGCGGCTTAAGGCCTTTTGCATCTTTTGCAGAAGACTTACAAATAAAATAAATAAAGTTTAAAAGAAAATAATTTTCTTGTTGCTTTATCAGTATTTCTGTAGAAAATTCTAGGAATATAATCTGAAGATTGATCTTGTTTCTGGGTTTCTGTTGCTACAAAGTTGTTGTCATTTTTAATCTACTTTTTTCCTCTCTTTCTGTTCTATTTTATTACTTTTTTTTTTTTTTTTTGATTTTAATTTGTTTTTTTTTTTTACACGTTTGTAATAAACTTTTACCTTTTTACTTACAATATTCGTAATAAGTACCTTTCGATTTAACTATTTTATTGTTTGAGATGTGACGGGTTCAGTACATATTTGTTTGCAAGTGAAATACAATGAAATTTTGATTAGATGGGAATCGTTGTTGCCGGATCTGCTATTAAGAATTTCTAAAATCGTTCATATATTATTATACTTTACATATATTTACCACAAATATTTACACAATTTCAAAAGTTACAGATCGAAAAGGTTTTCATTTGTTGTTTATATTTTTCAAATCGTTTTATCTGTATTCTACTGTATTCTAATGTTACCAGCACAAAATGCCTTAGGCCTGTACTACATACTTTAAAATAAAAAAAGGGAAAAAACGAGAAGAGCAGTAACAAAATGATGATGATACATGTATTATAAGAATGTACTTGAACATATGTTCGGTCTGCTTTACCTCAATTTTATTATTTATGTTTTCAACCCGCTAATACTACGTGTTTATATTCTAACTTAGATTTGTTGTTAAAGATATCAATATGTACGTACTCGTAGATACTCACATATGTATACATATATTTAAACGCAAGTACAATTGTTATTATTATGCCTACTTGTATTTATTTGTTTGCGTCTTCAAGTGTCTTGGAAATTTGTTATAGAAAAAAGTAAATAAAATGAAAAAAGATACTACCTATACCAGCTTAGGTACACACATATGTAAATGTAATATAAATTTAGGCCAAAAGCGTTTTTTTATTACTTGTTAACAAAAAAAAAACAAATTTTACCTACATGAGTTATTTTTATTGCTGATTCAAATTAGTTATAAATACACAAAAAAGTGCTTTAATTAACCAAAGGTTAACAATTTTATTCGAAAATTATCTACAACAAATCAAACTACATAGATATTTATTTGAAAATTAATTTACAAAAATTTCCTCTTAAATCAGAAGTTTATTCTATGTTTGACTAGCTTAAGTATGTATGTATGTATATTGAAAAACTGCTCTAAGAAATTTAAACTATTTTACTGGAATTTAACAATATTGTTTAGATATGATTGAAATTTGTTAAAAATACTTAAAACTTTTCGGAATTTCAGAAATAATTACAATTAAAATTCAGTAGTTAGGAAATTTTTAAGAATTCTGTAACTATCTTCTGCACTCTCTTGCTTTATTTGTGTACATTAGTGTTTATTGTTTTAATTACCAGCTCATTTTATTGAGTTCGCTGTCCCCAATTTGTAATTCTAAACACCAACTTACTGGGAGGTTTGTTAACATTTCGTTGCTAATTATTTGTGCTACAGTAGTAACAGGCTTCATATTTAACAAGAGGTGTTAAAATTTATCAGCATTTCTCTTAGGAAAATATACAAAGATGTATAAGATTGAATAAATACAATCCAATGCCAGAGACGGTGAATTGAAATCTGGAACTTTATTAAAACTATAATAATATAATACAAGTCATGTGAGTACTAAATTTATTGAAATATAGTATTAAAGGGGAAAATTTATCAGTACTTCTTATCTTAGTTATAGATTGTATAAATACAATATAATACCAATCTAATAATAATTGAAATTTGGTACTAAATTTACCAAAGTTTACTATTTCTGTTCTACTACGTTTTGTTGACGTATTAGGTACCTTTTCTATCCCTTTTTTAAGCATACATATTTGTATAAAGAGTACCAAAATATAATGGAACCAAAAAATGATCCGTATGGTAAAAACACAAAGTAAACATAAACTAAAGAGAAACATCAACTACAACTATTATTTGTTGATGATGCTACAACTACTAAACAAATAAACAGTTTTTTGTTGCTTTTGAAAGGCTACAAGTACAAATTGTTTAGTGAAGAAAACTAACAGCAACAACAAAATATAAATAAAAAACACAAACAAAGTAACATCATAACAAGTATCTAATATTTAATGTAAACACTTTGACTTTTGACATTTTCTTTTTTCAAAACTTCTCTACACATTTTTGTTGGATATATTCAGGCAAGCACACACAACCTTATATAGTTGTACTCGTAGCCGTAGGCGTCCAGACGGTAGGGCCAAGTGAACAACAATTGAAATATGTATTTGAAAAGGTTGCAAAGTTCTATATATGTACAGTGCACTCGGAAAAACGTCAACTAATTAAAACCGCGGGTGTTGACGTTTACGAATGTAAAATTTTTAAATAAAAAACATATCGATAATGTGCTTTTAAACGTTTTTATTGATTATAAACTAAAATCAAACTTTAACAATTTCAAAAAGGAAACAAAAAATGCAGTCAACCTGACTAGAACCATAGAAAAAAACTAGAACCAAAAGAATACATTTTAAATGAGATCATATTTTTATATCATATGCATTTAAAAAAATCTGTTATTTTTTTCTTTCCAACATTTGAAAGAGAGCCTTCTCTCTATTTATTTCCTAAAATTTTAATTTTATTTAATGTAAAAAAAGGGTTGACGTTTTGGGATGTTGACGTAAACGAGCGTTGACGTTTTCCCGAGTGCACTGTATATATATTTACTGAAATGTTTAGGATGCATATTGTTGTGGTGCTTTATTTCATCTTGTGTATGGTTTTGGCTGGTTTTCTTTGGCCATAAAGTAAACTGACCATGAACTGAAATGAAATAAAAATACCGCAAGAACTTAACATTTTTCGTCACTTTTTCAAACTCACTCTCTAAGCTGTGGCCAAAAATGCACTCAAAGGTCTTAAATTTATGGGGAATTTGTAAAGAGTAAAAGTGTAAAAGTGTAAAAGTGTTGCTTCCATATGGCGCAAAGGTCAAAATTTCTGCAACAGTAGCAAGGGGATTGGCCAGAAGTAAAAAACAAATAATCTCAGTTTACTTTCAATTTAATGGTGTGAATATTTCTGTTCCCATTTTTTTTGTGCTGCTTTGCTTTGATAGCCATATAAAAAGATGCATTGATAGGAGTGAGCACTGAATTTGTGTTTTTTTGTTTTGTTTTTGGCCATGTCGCTTGGTTGTAATACGAGCATGTTGCAACTTTAATATGGTTGTACAAGTTCACAAATGTTCAAGGTTTTTTCAGTTTTTATTTAGTTTTTGTCTTTTTTGTTTTAACTAAAACAAAATTTTTAACACTTTAACACATAAAGCGGCATGTGTCAAGCATCATACAAACATCGTACTACATACATACATACATACATATAAACAACATTAACAAAGAACATGACATAAAAAGTGCGTTTTCAAAGAAAATGTTTTTTCTATACAAAAGAAAAGAAAACAACACAAATAACTCTTACAGCCAACTCTTCTTAATTTTGGTTTAACACAACACTTGTCATATTTAAAAGTAGGTCACTTTTAGAACTATTTTGCTTTAAAAGGGTTGTCTGTATTTTACAATATTTATGCTTTTTGTTTCAAACTTTTGATGTTCATTTGTTGTGTTTTTTTATTCTTGCTGTAACTTTGTGGTTTTCTGTTAATAATTGTCATCTAAGGTTTTCTGTGCTTTCACAATAAAATAGTAAAGTGTTTTTTTTTAATTTGTTTTTGCTTTTATTACCTGTTCTCTTGGTCGCTGTAACGTTATCATTCGTTAATTTAAAGTTTACGCTTTTCAACGAAGCCCAATTTGTTAAAGCATTTGTTTGTTCTACAAACAATAGAAGAAAATTAAACAAATATCATTAGGAATACAAGATTTTAATTGATTGTGAAGAACTTTACACACATCACATGAAAATACCCTGAAGTGTTTATGGAGACAAACGACCTCTGTACAACATTTGTCTGGCTTGAATTTTTCTATATTTGTTTGATATATTATGCATATATTATTTTAATTAAATGTGAAACATAGCTTGTTTCGATAGATTAACATTCAGTTGTTACTCTACTCTCCCCAAGTAATCGAGTGTGTAAACAGTTTTAAATTTTAGTTTTATTTCATTTATTAATTCCAGTTTACTTAGCTCTTTATGTATTTAGATCTTCTGGGTTGGCTTTAAATAGCAAAATAACTTGTTCGTTGGCAGTCTCTAGAACTGCAGGTTTTTGTATTTGTATCTTTTATAATTATTACCAGAACAATTGATAGAAATATTATGTGTAGACAAACAAATGTGTGCTTTATATTGCAAAAGTGTTACTCTTTTTAATTAAATTATGTTCTTCAATTCTTCAACACTTCAATTTTAAGTTTTATGTTTAACCGAAAACATAGTACAGAAATTATTAATTTGCTTTTAACAGATTTTATTTATTTTTTACCCAATTGAGTTTTTCGGTCATAAATATATTTAGTTACCTGTCTGTCCGTACATTTAAACATTGTGATGAAATTACAACTCATCATATTGAATCTAAAGTCCCTGGGTAGTATCGTGAAATCTTTGATACATGTATAAGAACTGTAACTTGTTCAGTTAAAATTTGCTTGTAAATATCATACATTTTAGCTGACTTGTTCAATAATACTTACTTTTGTTAGATTTAAACTTCATATTTAGCCTGAAAACATAAAAATATAAATTAATCCAAATTACAATTATCTTATTAACAATATTTTAAAAGAGGCCTTCCAACTGGCGACTTTACAAAAAATGTATTTGTTTATTTTGTCTTTTATTTGCGTCTCTCTAATTTATGCAAAGAAATCAATTAAGTTGAATTTATTTTTGAAAGGTCATGTTGTTTGCTTTAGACATTTATTACAAATATTGCACGTACATACATACATATATAAAGGTATATTGCATATACCCAGAATTTGTTTTTATCTCAACAAATTTATGACATACAATTTAAACCACTCTTTCATGCCTCACACAGATACTTCTAATGGAAATCCAAAGTATTTTTAATGGCACAAAATGAAAAAAAAAACTAACACTAGTGCACACATATACACATACAGTCGCATTAATTCCTTTAGTCATTCTTTTAGATGATAAAAGGCTCATGATTAATGTTGAGTCACGCCCAAACATAAAATGTTGTTGCAAAAATATTTATGTTTCTAGAGGAAAATAAACATTATTAGAAAACAATAAAATACAAAAAAAAAAAGAAAAAATAACAACAAGGAAAAAATACATAAATTTAGAACAACAATATAAAATTCAATCAAAAATCTGCTTTTTACTATTTTACTATTTTATTTTACCCACACATTCTTGTGTTCAAGAGGATGTCACAACCATTTCCCATGACATACTCATACACACACACACACTCTTTCTTTAAGTATTTAGGATAATATCCTGACATAATAATGACAAGAACAAAAACAACATATGTAAACATACATATAAATAAAAAGAACATAACGTGACATTTCTTAAATGCCAAGGCATTATTTAAATCATGGAGTTGTTGTGTTTTATTAAGAAAACATCAGTAGTCTTATGAAATTCCTAAATTAAAGGTATACCTTGTTTTTTATTTAATAAAAAAAAAAGGAAAAGGTATGAAATACAAAAATTTTCTAATCAAGTCAAAGTGTTAATCCTAAATCACAAAAATAAAAATAAAACATAATAAAAAGTTGAGTTAATAAGTCTAATACAAAACCACAACTGAAATGAAATGGAAAAAAATAATAGAAGAAAAGGTTTCCTTCAAAACTCTAAATCCTTTTCCTTCCTTTGATATAACACACACACACACACACACATATATAACAGCACAGAACAAAGGTAGACAAATATTGAAAGTTACACAATGATGCCAAATCGTTCAAATTTCTCATACATTTCAATGGTCATGGCTGACTGACATGCAAAGAAACATCCAACTGACAAGACACCAGTTGAAAACGAACAAAAAATAAATTATTTGGTTGTCTGATGGAAACGTCTGTCTTTTGTAGGAAATCTAATAAATTGAATTCATAAAATGTTAAAATATTACAACAATATCAACAAAAACTGGAGTTGATCAAAAATCAGACCATGAAATCAATGTTACACAACAATTTAGTTTAAAATTCGAATTCGAACTCGAATTTTTAGATTTTCATTTATTTAGCTGAAGCTGTAAAATTTAATAAATATAATTCTTAAAGTTCAGAAGTTGGTCGTTTAAATTCCGATTATTTTCTTGACACGATTATCAAACCATTGAATGTGATTAAGAAACTAGACAAAGACTAGATGCTAGGGAAATGATCACAAAAACCAACTAGTCGCATTCAGGTATCCAACATTGTCACACAATCCGGTTTCCAAAACCTAGCGTATAATTCAATGAATATAATTTTTGGGGGTTAATAAATTTCTCGGGAGTTTCTAGAAAGCCAGAAATTTTGAATGAAAAATTTTTGTGGAAATTAATGGTTGAACATAATATAAAAAAATAATAGTGAACTAGAAAAGCAAATTAAATAGTGAACGATGTAAAGTTTTCCACAAAATGTCTTAAAATTTTTAACCTTGAAATAAGTCGATTATATTAATTCTAATGCAAAATGTCACCTGTTTTGTGCAATTGTTCAATTGTTGCGAATACCTTAAAGAATCTTTTCATGTGTGTATGGTAAAAATCAACAATAAAATTTTAAACCAAACAGTAGTAGCCTACTTTTGAGAAAAAAAAGATTAATAATCCGCAAGCCATTCAACAAAATTCAGCTAGGTAAAAAAGTAAAAAAACAACTTGTCGAAGTAAATCCCACAGAAATTTAATAGTTTTTTATTATTATTTTTCATTTTTGTTGAGAAAATCCTAAAAGAAATAACACTGACACTTGGAGTTCTTGGTTGTAAGAAGGAGTACGAACGACATATAAGATTGTGTAAATTTCTTTACACAAAAATTGTAACATATCAACAAAAAAACTGAAATACAACATTGAATCAACAGGATGTCGATGTTGAGGAATAAATGTACAATAAGAACAGCAACAATAATAAAGAACAAAACAAAAATTAATTCAATGCAACAAATCTAAACAAATGTTGTACAAAATTGTTACACACACGCTCTCAAACATACTCCTTCTTACACACGAAAAATACAATTTATTTCTATACAAAAAATAAGAAAAGCAGAGAAAAAATAACTTCAGGAATTTACTTTGAAATGTATTTTCTTTATTTTCCGATTTGCAGATATTACAATGAAACATGACATTGTAAATAAAATATACTCGTATAGAAAAAATTTAAATGAAATAGGAAATTAATGAAGACGACTTTAAGACACACTTAACAGTAGTAGGTTTACTTTAACAACAAATCAGCTGTTTAAAGAAACGGACTAAGGGACTACAAATGCAGCAAAGTCGTTTTTAAAACAAAAATTTTAAAATTTTTTTAAGTTTCGTACCATGAAAAAAACTTTAAGTTTCAAGCTTTGAAATTTTATGTAAGTTTTGTTATTTTATAATTTGTATTTATTGAAAGTTTGTTAATTATTTGAATAATAGTATTTCAAAATGTTCCAAATATTTATAAACATATTTCCTATAGTGTGAAAACGAAATTTAATTTATTGTTCAATCTGTTGTTGAAACAAACTTAATGAATATTTTGTTCAAACTTTATTTGAGCTAACATGACTTCTGCAAGGGCAAACAATGAAAACTTTTTTTGAACAATTTGAATAATTTAATGTTACCAACTGTTTGATAAACCAATGGTTTCCAGTTGTTATTACCTTTAAAGTAGCAGACATAAGCAGCGAAACCTCAGTCGGTTGTGGTGTGTGCGAGTATGTTTGTACATATAAGTGAATGTGCGTTTTTCTATACAAGATGTAGTCATGGCTATGGATAAACTGAGACATATGCTTCCACTACTACTTCCATTTTTTTAAGCCAAACAATACAGAAGAATATATAAAAAACAATTCCTTGGATGGAACGAAATACATTGAATCTACTAAATCCTTAAGGATAATAGTAAGTGAAAAGTAAATCCTTAAAAAAAAGAAAATTTAAAAAAATTAGCTACATTATGCAGTGCCACCAGAAGAGGCATGTGTTGTGTGTACAACGGTGTGATGCGGGATGTATTTTTATGTATGAGTTTGTATTTAACATTGAAATTTTTAAGGTTTATTGCTTTTTTCTGAAAGGTGACATTTAAACAAATTCTTATTTAACGCCATTATTCTAATGGTTTTTGCACTTTGCTGCTGTTCAAGGATTTTCCACAATGTAGAGAAATTAATTTAAATTAATGTTTTTGAATGTCTGCAATATTTCATGTGTGCCTCTCTCTCTCTCTATCTCTCTACGAGTATCTGCACATGTACAAACTACTAATAATGTATCATTATTTAGTCTGCATAAACAATTATTATAAATAAATGACTTTTTGAATAGTTCTTCTTATTTGCATTTCGCTTGCATGTCTGATTAATGTTAGTTAATTAGTTAAATGTTTTTTTTTCACAAAGTTTGCTTAAGATATTTAAGGTTAAAGAAATATTCAATCTCAATTATCTGCTGCTCAGCATGCCCAACTGTCTGCATATGATAATATACGATTATAGGTTTTTTTTAGATTTATGTTATTAGTTGGTAGTTTTAGTTCAGGAGTTCATGCTAAATATAGATAAAAATATATATCTATGCTAAAATTTGTTTGCAAATTTAGTTTGTTTTGCTTTCTAATTATAATCTAATATGACTCATATAGAAAACAAGTACCTGATCCTAGTTTTGTTTATATAAAAATATAAAAACAATTATGTTTAAAATTTCTAATATTTATTTAGATATATTATTCAATATGCATTTTTCAATTTATTATAAGTATAATTCCGAATTAAATTGCCATCATTTAGAAAATAACTTATTAGAAAGAAGATCATTATTATTTTCTTGACACATTCAATAGTTTTGTAAGTACAAGTAAACCTTTGCAAAAAAGAAAAATACATTTAGTGTAGGGAACCAAATAAAACACTCGTACAATAAATATGACCATTAAGATTTTTGCATGATCTCACTTTTGTTTTTATCTTACTGCCAATCCGAAAAGATTTATCTTTTAAACAGAAATTTTTGTCACAGAATTTACACAATTTATTGCCTAAGATCAAGTTTAGATCGTTTTAATTGGTTGCATTTCTTAAGTGTTCTTAATTTTCTAATACTTTTCATGCAATTGAATTTCCCTGGGGATTTTTTACACGTTTGCTTTTAAAAGATAATCCCTTCTTGCTGCATCTTGCCCCCGGCTGCCTATCAATTTTCAATAAATTCAAACAATTTAAATGAAACACCTTTCTTCAAATGTATCCTTTTTCTTTGTATTATTGGAATCCCCCTCCTTTCAAATTAATTTGTACCAAACAAACAATTCATCATCTTAACAATTGGACAAATTTGTTAAAGGAAACAGCAGCAGCAGCAGCAGCAACAAAATTGTGTGTAAAGAAAAGAAAATCAAAAGAATATGACAGTCACTGTAAAACTGACAGACCCACTCACTCAATTATAAATAAAATGGCAACAACAATAAGAACAACATTGACAGTAAATATTGGGTAAATTAATCAAAAATATAGTAGGTACAAAAAAATATTCGAATCGCCCGAATATTTACAATATTGAAATATTGTCATACGTTTTCTTGTACTTTGTTTAACAATGAGGAAAAACAGAAAATCATTTATAAAATTCTGTTGTTTTTCTATTTCTGTTTCTATTTATTTGGTTTGTTGTAGTTGTGGACTTAAAGGAATATCAATTGTGTAAACGGTATTTTGATTGTGCACATCCTTTTTTGTTTGGTCTTTATTTTTACTTGTTTTTTGTTGTTGATTTGGCACACAAAAGGACCAACAGATGCCTTCTGTTTCGGTAGCTGCTCAAACGCAAGAAAAGAAAAATTACCTTGTTTTTCTATGCAATTTCACAACTGTTTACTTTGTTATTTAATTTTTTTCTACTACAATTTTTTATTTAAAGATCTTTTGCTGCTGCTATTGTTTTATTGTTATTTTTTTTTTTTGTGTAAATGTAATTTTTCTGTTTCTTTTTTTGCTTAACAAATTTGGTTTGTTTATTTTCTTAAGCAATTGTACTCGCTCAACAACAAGCAAAACCGTATGTATTTAGGCATTGAAAATCGTTTCTTATTTTTTACTTTTTGCTGAATTTATTAAGTTTGTTCCTGCATCAAAGCATTTCTTTACAATTCTTATCCTTTGGGTATTAAGAAAAAATTACATTCTTAGATGTTGGATAATAACAATTGTGCAAAAAAGCGAAAAGACCAACAACAAATTCTAAACGAAGTCCCTGTTTTATAGTTTGCAAAAATAAACAAATTTCTTTTAAGCCAATAAAGGAAAAAGATGAACAAAAAATACCTACCAATAAACTAAATGGTAAACACAGCTTAAGATGCCAGTGTAATCTTGGTAAAAAAAGGGTTCAAAAGGTAATGAACATTTTCAGAGAAATTAGCAGAAACTAAAAGAGGCAGCAGCCGCCCTTCTTTCAACTCTCTCTCCTGTTTATTTCATTTAATTCTTTTGAAGGCAATTTTAAAATCTTTTTTAAATTATTTATTTATATTTCCCATCAGCTAAATCACTGCAAGAAATATAACAATTTGCAAAAAATTATTAAAATTAGTTGTAAAATGGCAGGAATGGAAACAAAATGTAATACAAGTTGTAAAACATATCTCTGAAACATATCTCTGAGTTTCTAATATGTCATCAACTTGGTGAATACAAAACGTTAGAACCAGTAATAATAAACTATTTTAAAATTGTAAATTTATTATCTGGAACAAATTGAATTGAGTATAACTACGTTATTCAATATACATATAAAAGCGGCAAACTTGTATTAATTAATAATTACTCATTTAATTAATTTTGTTTCAGATTTCAAATATATTAAAAACAGAGAATTTTTTGACGTGTTTTGTTTTTGTCTTCCATAAAATTTGTGAAAAGGTACTTTGCACATTTGCAAACTAAGATGACGATTTACATTTTTCTTATTAAACAAAGCTAGTGAAATAATTCAGAAGAATTTTATACAAGTTGATCAATTTTCTAACTCCACTGAAATAGCAGCACCAGTAATTATTTAATTACGAATCATTTATTATTCACACAAAAGAAGATACAACTTTCAACCACTATAGTTAAAACAAAACAATAATAATTCATATTTACAAAGTTGTTTTTACACAAATTCTCTGGTTGCAAAATGTGCCTAACAGTTGTTTAATATACAATATGTTTTTAAAGATTTTCTCTTAATTAGATCAAAGGGCCTACTGTTACAATTAGGCTAACACAGTGTTTGAAAACGCTGGTAATCAGCAGATTCGCATGTGTTTTCTTATTGTAGGCCATTTGTATTAGTGGCGTATTGCATGTTGTTAGAACATTAAGAATTTAAGAACTACTAATTGTTAAAACGGTTATAAACTAGAAAAACGTATAACTTTATACTGCGATATTAAACTCATGTTGTGTAGTGGTATAAACAATCCAAATCTTAGTAACTTGATAAACTTTATTAGAATGTTGTTACCCTCAAAACTAAATGTTAGTACAAACAAGACATAAAATAATATATTTTTAACTTTTAAGACAAATTAATAAAAATTTTTGTATTTCAATTTTAGCTTCAACAAAACATCGTTTTTTATGAGTGTTTTTTTTTTTTTTTTTAAATATTCCTTTTGCTGAAATTAAGGTAAGTTCTTTTTTCTTCTACATTTCAAAGACAAAATTTTGGAAATATTTATTTGCAAACAAAAAAAAACATTTTAAAGACTTCAAAACACTTCCGGGTTTAGAAATAGTAACAGGCAGGAAAAAAATCAAGAATATTAAACAAACCAATATTCTAAGTTACGTTTAGAAGAGAGTGTACCAACCTAGATTAAAGATTTGTAAAAAGCACGACTGTCATGCTTAAGAAGGCGCGTTGTAATATGCATAATAAAAAAAAAAAAATTCGACAAAATTATAAACACTCTAAGGAAAAATCTTTAACCGAAAATGTAAAAATAAGGTAACTGCCATAAATGCAAAATCATTAACATCACTTCAGTTACGGTTAGTTCTTTAACAGTTTAAGACGTTCTGTTCTGTTGCCTCTTTAAATGATTTTTTTTGCCATAAAAATATACTAAAAAGTATATTTAGTTCATTAAATCATGAGTAACCAAGGAAAACCTAGAAAATGTCGTAAGGTTTAACTGTTAGTGCTTCCATGTCTTGTTATTTTTATTCTAATTTTATGTCTTTTGGTGTGTCTCCAGCAAACAAAACATGATGCAGGGTAAATAAGTTTTCTTGTCAGCCGATTATAACACTCTTACTTGCTGGTTGTTTTATTTATTATTTATTTTTTTTGTCCTGGCTCTTTTCTTGTAAATTTGTTATGCTAGTTACCAATACCAACCGATGAACGGATGGATGGATGGGTGGATGAATAGCCATGGTGGTTGTGATGGCTATGATGGGATGGAATGGTTTATGGCCAACCAATTGTTTTGGGTATTGATGATGATGTGAATGTTATGAATGTTTTTCTTATTTAGTTTGTTTTTTAAACATTTGTTGCTTATTTTCCAAGACACCACCATCATATTACTTTACGTGACCTTATTTTCCCCCTATACGTCTTGTTAAGAATCGTATCGACTTAACTCAAAAGCAAGAATTTAAGCAGACCAACAAGACCCAACCACTAACTACTTATGGCTTTTGGGTGGATAAAGGGAAAGACCAACTAACAACAGCAGAAATCTTTAAAAAGAAAAAACCCACAAAACTCAAACATGAAAAATTGTAAATAAAAAAAAAATCATTTTTAGGATCACGTTTTAAATGTTTCCAATGTTTAACGTGTTATGAAGACTACATCAACAACAATAACAAGGGCCAGCATTTGCAATGATTTAAAACTGACACGATGCTTCAAAAAATTACAAAAACAACAGCTACAATAAGAAAAACTTGCCAACTTACAACAAAACTGTGTATAACTTTAGAACATTTTAGAAAGCTTTTCATTTCTAACTACAATACAATTCTAACAAACAACAACAATAACGGCAGCAGCAGCAGCAGCAACAGCTACAGCCTAGTAAAAGCCATCAAAATGTTTAACTTTAATACACGCCTCAGCCATTTATCGGCAGCTGGTCCAGCAAACCTTCAACAACAATATCTGAAATGACTGATCGTATGTAATATAAAAACTTTACGCCTCTTACATTCAAAATAGCGAAACAACTTGAAAATAATGATAGATAAATGGTCACTACAGCAACAATAACAACAATATAAAAAGTTTGCTGTCTGTGATTTGACTGAGTTTTAAGATGATTTGAGTTTGAGTTTAACAAACCATTAAGGTGAGAAATTGTAAAATAATTCATTATTTCATACTAATTTACATACAAACAAATGCCAGAATATCTAAAATTAATTTACCCAAAAGTAATGAGCTAAATATTTGTTACAAATGACAAAGTCGAAAAGGAAAATACCCTAAAATTCAACATATACGAAAACGTTTAAAGTGAAAATAGTCATGTAATTAGTTTATTAAATAGTTTCCGCTTTGGGAGTGTATTTTATTTCAATTTAGCTAGACGTTAGTTCAATTTTTGCTCAAGTTTATAATTTTTCTTTATTTATATAAATAATTCCCTCTTGATTTGCGCAAACTGCCTTACAAACCGTAAACACCCACGAAAACCGCCTAAAACATTGAAAACAAAATCTAAACCAAACAAATAAATAAATGTTGTTTAAAGAAGAATAAATTTAATGTTAAATCATTATAACAAACAAAGTAACAAGTAAACACACCACAAATGCTAAACAAACAATAAAACAAACGAACAATAAAAAATAAACAAATTATACGAAATGAATATAGTAAAGTACAAAAGTGTACAACAACAGTGAAAACTTAAAAATACACATCAACAAATAAAACAAACACTACTCACTCGCACGTACAACAATGTTGAATTTGGGCATGTTTTTATGCTTAAAACTGGCTTTAGTCGTCCGTCGACTTCTTATTAGGATTACATATTATTTTTTGCTTTTCAAAGCTTTTTATAATAAAGTACCTCATAAGAAAACAAATTAACGACCATCACCATCATCATCATCATACGATGGAAATAAAATAGAAAAAAAACCAACTTTGGGTTAATTTATGCCGCCACAATCATTGCCAAGTATAGTAATTCAAATATAGAACAAAACACCATGTACCAGTAATAATTTACTAGACATTGCTTTGCAAAGAAAACACCCTTGCTGAGAAGTTTACACTTGCAACAAAGTTTCTATTACTTTACTTTCAATTAATGTGAACATTTTTAAGTTTTTCAATCGAAATTTCTATCATTTCTTTATAAACAAATTGTCAAATCGATTAAATTGTCGATAATTATTGTCCCAAAAGAATCTTACACTGCAGCAGTGGTCGGCAGCAAGGACACCATACGTAAGCAACACGAATGTCAATGAATAATCATATAAATGAACAAATAAGAAACACAAATTAAAATTAATATCATCTGAAATACAACAGTTCTGTTAATTTCTGATTTGAAAAATTTCTTTTAAATTTAATGATAAAAAATAGTCCGAGTTAAGTTTTCCCAGGCCAGTTTTCGAACATTCTACTCTACCTACAATAATGTGAAAGTATCCGAATTTTTCCGAATGCCGCTTATTAGGCGAGACCTGGGGCCAAATTACCGCATTCGATATCGAGTAAAATTGATCGTAATTTTCTTATTTAAGATTATGGAATTAGATATCGGCAAGAAATTTTCATTTAATAATTCTTATATTTACATATCGCAGGTTTAGGTTTAAAGCAATTAAAGTAAATTCGGCTTTCGTTGGACTTATATGTATCAGCAAGCTTTTATTCATGTTGTTTACAAATTCCTAAATATACAAGTAAATACAAATAAATACAATGGCATCTCTAGTGTGAACAGTTAAAAAATTCATTCTAATCTGAAATTCACTGTAAGTTTGTTTTTAAAAATTCACTTCTTTATGCATTCAAATGTATTAGTAAATGTGATTATTTTCTTTACATTGAAAATCGGTTTTTACTTGTTTATTAAAAAAAAAAAGACCAACAGTTTTTGTTTTTGTTTAGTTTTGTTTAACGTTGTTTTATCAAAACAAATGCCAATACCAAAGACTCAGTTGACGGTGCTATTTACAGAAACATGTCAGTGGATTTCATTTCAAAATTAAGTTTTCATACAATGTTTTTTTTTGAATTTAAATTTCATGCAAGTGCTTAATTTTTCTAAATTAATTGATATAAGTAAGGATTTGATTTCCAATTACAATTTCCTTTTTCAACTGCTTTATTTCTTGCCTGATTGTTGTTTAAATATATAAATGTGTGTCAAGTGTGTCATTAATTGGTTGGTTTTGAAAATATTCGTAAATTAACCAGCGCCATTCGCGGCGACCATAATTATGTTCAACTGGGTATAGGTGTAAGTTTGTTTGATTACATTGTATTTTTCCAACATACGTGTTGCATTTGTTTACAGGTCTTTAATAAAACTAAAAAAGCTACAGCCAACCGAAAAATACTTACGGAGGAACAAAAATAAGTAAATTTTTACTGCTACTACGAGTCGATCTTTAACATGATTGGATTTGTTTACCTCGTCGTTTGTATGACTGCGGCTGTGACTGTGGCTGTGTCTGTACATCACAGTGCTGTCTCTACGTTATTCTACTCGTTTTTTGACACAATGAAGTGCAAGTAATAACAATAAAGTTTGTTGATTTAGTGGATCAGCTTGGTGGTAAGAAACTAATTTAACGAAATGTTGACAGAATAATAACAAACTTTGTACACAAACCAAAAAAAACCCACTAAAAAAACATGAAGCTTTTGTTAAAGGAATCACAATCAAATTCTCACACACACACACACACACACACACACACATACATTTAATCACATTCATACTAACGACTTGCAAACATTTACTCACGTCTACAAAAAGTAGAGGAACAAAAAATGTTGTTTACACTATTGGACTTATTTAAACAAATAAATTTAAGGAGTCTACAGCAGAGACATTTCAAGGTTGAAATTGTTTTCATTTCAATTAAGTTTCAACAATATTGTTTTACACTGGCCGAGCTGGGAACGTAATATATACTTCCTCAGCAGCGACAATAACAATTAAACAAAGTTAAATATGTTTGTGAATATTTATTTGCAATAAGTAATTACGAAGATAAATAAATACATACGAGTATTCTGTAGATACATAGTTTAGATCATTTAAAACTTTATGAATAAATGATTTCTGACAATAGACATTATTTGTAGCAGTATTCGAAATACCCTTCATTATGTGAACAATTTAACTTCGAATTTTCTCAAGTCGACATGTTGGTTATAATTTTTAATCTCTCATATCACAGGCATTATTTTAATCTGTTGTTTATTATTAAACATTATTAAAATAAAGTGAATACTATAATTCTCCCAAGAGGTTGTCTGTTCTCTAAATCCAATTATAATTTAACATACATATTTCTATTATAAATCAATCTACTGTCAGTTTTCAGTTGCTTTCAAATCACAAATGGCCCCTTTTAATAAACATTGACATTTGTTAATCACACAAAACAATACTCGATACTTGCTTGTACTTCAATTTAAGTGATCATTAACTGTCAGTGTTTCTCTTTATTTATTTTTTACTTTTTTTCCTCAAAACTGTTTTGATGTAATTTAGACAAAACAGCATAAATACGAAAAAAAAAACTGAAATAAAATTGGAAAAAGTAACAACAATTTAATTGCTTGACATTAAAATTTTCGGATAAAAACAAGAAAAAGTTGAAGGAAACCATCAAACAAAGTATCAATTACCAAGAAATAAACGTCAAGACACGTTTTATGGTTGTGTGTCTGTCTGTCTCTCGTTCTCTTTTATAAACTAAAACTTAAAAATGAATCAAACACAAAAGGAAAACATACTGCAATCAGAAGCAGCAATAATCAAACAACCAAACAAACAGAGAGCAGAGTACAATCACATCCAATTTTAGCGCATCACATCGCATCGCATCATCATGTGATACTTAAGACACCCTTAGGAACGAGGAATCATGTACGACAAGTCGAGTCGAATGGAGTGGAGAAAGTGAGTGAGTGGATACTGTGTTGATGTTGTCAGTTGTGTTCGTTTGCTACAATTCGTATTATTTAAACTCATAAAATGCAAAAATAAATTTTTATTTTTATACAATTTAAAACTAATTTAAACAGGCAACGACACAGCGTCAACAATAACAATATGTAGCAGCAATCACAAAATACATGATGAATTCCTTTTTTGTTGCTTTTTAATTCCCAGCATATCTATTCAATAAAAATCCAAAAAATTAAACAAGAAGACGCAACATTCTTCATAAAAGCGCTAAAAAAAATTTACGTTTTTATTGAGGTCTTCTTTCTTTATTTCATCTTATTGATGTTGTCGTTGCTATTGTGATATGAATTCAAACATACATACCTATCAGACGAAATAAAATGCAATCATACTTGTTGTTGCTCTTGTTGTTGTTTAATTTAATACTATAGGAGAGTGAGTAGGAATAGGAACAGCTGAATATAAATAAATAACACAAAAAGCAACAACAAAAAGGAACACTTGTTAAAGTCAGAACAAACGTCCATCATTCATAAAAAGTCAGGCAATATGTATTTTAAGCAGCACACGAGCTGAGATATGAGCGATATGAAATTTTACTCACCAATACTATTCCCAACTTACATGAACACACACACTCTCCCCTACACCCATATTACATACGTTAATAAAAATGAATTGATAGATCTTTTTTTTTTTTCTTTGCTTTATTTCTGTTTTATTGTTATTATTGTTGATGTTTTTGTAATTTCGTCTTTTTTAATGTCAGTTGTCTGTCATTATTTTGATTGATTGAATGCATACCATCACTAGCCACTGAAGCCACCAACCTTCCTTCATTTTCTTCTTCCTCCACCGGCGTCTTCATTTTTCTCAACATTGTCGTCTGCGTCACTACCAATAACTGCAGCCAGATCAACAATATCACCAGTGATATCACTTACTCTCACCAACTACTTTAAGGAGGAACTTGTACGATCTTTTTAAAATAGTTAAGGCATTCAATGAGACACAGTTGTATGTACATACATATATATTAAAGAGTTTGTTAAAAATGTTTTGAAATGTCTTAAAACAAATCAAATTTAACAATTTCTTTTAGAATAGTTTTCGAAATTTTAAAACTCCATATAGGTACTGAAAGCTTATTTTAAATGTTTAGAAATCTCAAAACTATAATCTTTGAATTTAAAAAAGTGTAAATTTTGTATAACAGCATTTAAATTGAGTTTCTGAATGCCCTTAATGTGATACAAAAAATTATCTAGAGAGATCAAACGATCTACAGGTAGATTCTGTTTGTAGCTTTCACACGTCACTTCTTCCTTTATAAAGGCATTTCCAATAAGATCGAGTAAATGTTGCTTATTATTCAGTGTGTATCTAATGCCAGTTATTAATTAAAGGACGGCGACCAACATAATCAGCACTATGCATGATTAATATGATGGTATTTTCGAGGGGAGGTTATGTGTATTGGGCACGTAGATTGTTCGATTTGTCCTCGCTAGACTTTTTCTGTTAAACCATGTTAACCCATTTCGTTAATGCCACCTCACACACAGCTTGTGTTTTTATTTATTTCAACATCAGCCCGCTCTTATTGAAGAACCCTGTAGTTCTTTTTTATATCTTTTCTCATTTTGACGAAAATTCATAAAAATGAAGAATGGTTGTTTTTGATTTACTACTTTAAAAAAAAAAAAAAAAAAAAAAACTACAACTTAACAGCATAAAATGTTGAACTGCTTTGTTTATTTTGTAAAAAAATCGAGTGCGGGTTTCTTTAAACCCCATCAATTGCGATAGACTTTTTGATTTTTATTTTTTTAAAATCATTAAAAACACAAAACCCGCCCAATAAAAGGTTCTTATCTTCAAATATTTCCTTCATCGAATACCAGAGTTCTCAATCTAGAATTTTATTCACATGATTTTCAAATTACATATTTAAACAATAAAAAACCATGAGTCATTGATTGTTACATCAATACATATAAATTGTATGCTTTAATTTGAAAGAATAATTTTCTTATTTAAAAATAAATTAATTGTGGCTCGTTTGAATTTTTTTTTCTCCTGGTAAACAATGTGTTCACAGTTCGTTTGGGGGGTTTTTTTTTTATTATTATTGTTCAGCAAAGTGAAGGTCAAGATGTATTATTTTGTTCGTATTGTACTTTTTGAATCCTTTGTTGTGTATTTATTCTGGTGTTCTTGGAATTTTCATAAAGTTGCACGCATGCTCAATTGTATTGTGTAAAGTACGAAGAAGGCTTGATGCAACCATACAGTTGGAAAATTGTTGAACCAAAAGCACGTTTTAATTTTCAACTAAAAACCTAAATTATCACTTTAAGTGGCAACTGTAAAAATCATATGAATTCTTTATGCCACACCAGACAAACTACACTCCACCACAACGAACGAGCAAACGGCTGATGGTGCTTGTACCACCAAATTTTTCTTACTTTTGTTCTTGTGGCCGCCACCAAGATACTTATTGTTAAGAAAGAAAAAAAGATCTTCTAATAAGAGGAGGGGGAACTGACAGAAGTGTGTATGTATACTTTTGGCAGTGGCCAAGAGTTTGTAAAGTTGTGTGGTTGCAAAGTTAAGTGTAGTGTTGGACTGTTTGTGTGCTTTGCTGTTAACCAGTGTGATTTAATCAAAATTCCATAAAAAATAAAATTATTACAATAATAACAATAAATATGAAAACTGCACAAGAGATGAACACACCAAGATGTTTTGGATGCTTCTCACTGATGTAGCTACTTTTGGTAATGTGGCTGTAGTTGTTGTTGGTTGTTTTGCCTTTTCCTGCTTACTGGTATTACAGCACGGAAGGCTTCTGTGCTTTTCTTGTGCTCAAAATTGGGGAAGTATGACTCATTAAACGAAACTGTTTACTTGTACTAATTTTACTGCTTTAAATGTTATTTTGTTTTAGACCTCAAATCTGTATGACTTTATTTCAACATTTATTTTGTTACCATTAGTTAACCTTCCCTATTTACTTATCTGTTTACAAGCTACAAATTCTTTTTTATTTTTATTTTTTGTACCCAAAACACCGCCATAATTACAATGATCATAGCCACAGCCACCATGGTCCAGCCTCCACACTTTTATGCGTTTTATGTGCTTCATAACGAGGTATATCATACAGCTGATATCGCTAAAACTCACACCAACTGCAGCCAAACAAAAAAAAAGAAAAAAGGATCACCAACATGTAATAAAAATTGCACTCTATATCAAAAGCAAATAACTTGAAAGTTTTCAAACTATTCTAGGATTTTAGTAAATCTTTTATATTATTCATAAATCAATACTTCAACTTATTATTTTAAATTTCAAGTTATTATAAGTGTTAAATGCATAACTCCAGCATGCTGTACCTGTTCATATATAATTGGGGCATGAAGTGTAGGGTATAAAATCAACCCAGAACTTAACTTCCACTTATCTACTACATATTGTCACCAATGGCAGCGAGTGAGGGAGAAAAGCTATCGGCTGATTTAGCTGGAAACATGGAATATTGTAACAATTCAATGTTCAATCTAAAATTAATAGTATGTGTGGGTTGTTTGTAAAATGTGACGAATTCTTACAATTATAAGATGGAAAAAATCCCAACACTTTTACATGAAAATCTATTAAATTATTTTTTTTTTTGGTATGTACTTCCTTTTTGCAGCAAAATAATGTTATTGTCGAAAATCTTAAAAAATATTTTAAAAGCATCTTTAGAAGAAGCAACAGAAACAAGTCGTGTTTATTTTATAAATCTTTTAGTGTTTAACTTTAATAAAAAAGAACGCTTCACTTAAGTTTATTTATTTAAAAGCAAAAACTTGCGCATTGCACTAACACACGCAAATTTGTATTTAGATACGTGTTAAAACATACACAAATAACCTGCAGTTGTAAAGGAGGAATTGTTAATTTTAAATTAGCTATAATTAGCCTAATATGATCTTAGTACTAATGCAGATACATAGAACTTTAATCTGTTACTGCGACTTAACTACTACAAAACCATTGTCAGTCAGAATGTCTTTGCAAGTAGGTTTGTGTGTGGGCTTTAGTCGATAAAAAATATGCCAGTGCGAGACTAGTTTCATGGGCTGCAGGGTATTTACTATATACACCGTGTGTGTTATCTGCAATTATATGCGTGTATATTCTGGGTTTGAGAGAATGTTAATCTTTATTTATTTTACCTTTTTGCTTTGTAATTTCTATGACTTTAAGTCTGAGGTCGTTCACATGCTGTACTTTTTTTCATTTTGTTTAGTGAAAATAAACAATCTTCAGTTTTATTTTCTATTAACAGCAGTAAAGCTCTATTTGATTTTAACTTCTCAGTCATTTTTAAATCATTGACATCTTCTGGTATTGTGGCTTTTATTGTTTTGTGGTAATTGTGATACAGTCAAATACAATTATAACGAAACAAAAACTTTTCTTAAAAATCTATGGCAACATCTTGTAATTGTTTATCTCTTTAATTTTGTTCAGACTTTACTGTACCGGCTAAACAGTGTGTATAATTTAGTGTGATAGAAAAGATGTTTAATGTAAAAAGTACTTGATGGTATTACTTGATAGATGTTTCAGTCTTTCTGTTGTTTATCTCCTTTGTTATAAAATGTGTGAGAATTTTTTAAAAATATTTGCTTTGCACTTTTAAATTTATACAACTTTGTAAAACTTTGGTTGCTAAAAAGAAAATTGATCAACACAATGCATCCCATAGGTTTAGGATTTTTTCCAATTAGACAGATATTTCAAATATGAAAACGAAACTGACTTAAACTATTGCTGCTGTAAGTAAGTGGTGAATGATTGTGCAAAATGAAAAATATGGCTGATTGCATGACATATTGAAAATGACTGTAAGCAGTTTCAATGTAAAATAAGTCAGTTTTTTTTGCAAAACAGCTGCTCTGACTTTATAAGAAAAAAAAAGTGAAGAAACATGAATTTTTATATTAATGTCATGAATATTTTATTTAAAGGGTTGTGACAACTTCACCACTTAATCAATATTTGATATAAGCGATATCGTTCATTGTTTAATAGAACATTATTGATAAATAATTCGCCTAGAAGGCTTTCAGAATAAATAATGTTTTATCTTGTCCCATTTGAAACATATGGCAGACTTTTCGAATTTTACATACATAAAATGTTATGGTCAGACATGGCAAATATTTACTTAAAAAAGCGTAACCACTTGCTTTAGCACACATTTGTTTGACATTGTTTACTCTTACAATAAATAAACGAGTTTAAAAATATTTTATTTAGTGGTTACATCTTTTTCAGCAAATATTTGCCAAGTGTGACCGTACCTTAAGAAATTGTTCTCCCAAAAAAACTTTCACTTTTAATCCTTATTCTGAAAAATATGACTCCTTATTTTTTCAATGACCCACATTTTGTGTGCTTATTTTACAATAAAAAACAACGAAAAGAAAAATGTTTTTGTCATAATAAGAACATAAAATTCTCTGCAGGAGATGCTTGTTAAGCCAACAAAAAAAAAATCTACACAAATTTTAGAAATAAATTTTATTAAATCTTTTTCTCCACTTAGCATGAAGCGAAAGACAGTCAATAACTTAAATCTTTTAATACACCTGTTGACCAAGTCTTTTTTTTTTGTTTGAGTTTTTTTTTGGGCAATATCATACTATACCTCTACAACCCAGTTAATTGTCTGAAATTGTTTTTTACTTTTTTTGTAGTTTTAAAGCCTGTTGCAATGCTTTTTCTCCAGTACTTTCTAACACCTTCATTAAAGAGCCAAAACAACAACTACGGAGAAGAAAAATGAAATTCTAATTTGAAAAGCAATTGATTAAGTACGTTAAATTAAGATTAAAAGATGAGAAAGGTAGCGAGCTTCGAATAGTTAAGTACAACTTATAGCCAGTCAAATTTAGGTGAACACAGCTTAGCATAACTTGGCATGGACATGGTAATTCTTAGGAAATTTAGAGTAGATTTTCTAAAAACTTAAACACGGGTTAATTGTATTTTAATGTATTTTGTCGGTTTTCGAATTGTATGTATGGCATTTTTTGGTGTTTTTTTTTCGTCATTTTTATTTTTCGTAAGATCAAAGCTAATAAGTTACTTTCTAAAATTGAAAACATTTATTTATCTTTTTTCGTTTTTGGTAAAATAAATGTGTTTCTATTTTTTTATACCCTACACCACCATAGCGGGGAGGGCATATTGGATTTGTGCTGATGTTTGTAACACCCAGATAAAATTTGGTACGTTATATTTCTTCGGCCCAAGGATGGATGGGATTGAAACTGGTACATTATTTCACCCGGCCACCATACAAATGTCCTCCCGAAATTGGGGTTTACCGATCATAAATGTTTGAATTATGCAAGTATCCAAACAAATTTTATCACAAATGAGTAGTAAATGAAGCCAAATCACATCTACAGGTGCAGGTGGGTACATAATTACTCGTAATTACTCTCGTAGGCTCACTTCTGAAAATCACTTTAAAGAGCATAACTCAATCAAAGATGTTGGTATTCAAATAATATTTAACGCAAATATATTTCATATGTATGCAAATAATACGGTACACTTTTATTATGATTGGTCCATAATTAGTCATAGATCCCATAGAAAGGCCACTTTCTAAATTCACTTTAGCGATCATAAATTTCTTAAAAATAAGACCCTCTCCGTAATTCAATTTAAGCTCCATAAATCTTTTAAAAGTATTTATATCGAGATAAATTTTAACATACATATATAATATTTATATTCATAGACATCATGACACTAAATTTTTGGATGATCGGTCCACAATGATTAAATAAATAAATAAATAAATAAAATAAATAAATAAGTTATATCTCCCATTTAACGCCCATTTCTGAAAAACTGTTTTATACATATACAGGGTGTAGGGTATTTTATGGTCGGGCTTGATCAACTATACTTTCTTACTTGTTTTTTTTTTTGGTTATGGGTATTTTACATTGTAGCGGTAGAGTAGTGCATTGGAAGTCGCAAAAATTATAAGAAACAAAAATGGTTAAAAAACAAAAAAAGTCAAAACAATTGAAAGTCTTGTGTGTTGTACTTCTAAAACAGAAAAAACTTCTTTGAACAACATTTCTTCGCTACAAGTGAAAGTAATGTTTGTATGAAAGTAAACTAAGCTTTTGCTTTATGTGTGTTAACAAATTCATGATTACTTCTAAATACACTGCAGCAAAATATTGTTAAATGAATTGGTAAAATCTTTGTTTGAGTTTTTTGGTTTAATGAAGCAAAATTATTTGGCTGCTTGTTCAATGTTTTCTTTAATTTCACGAAGTAATCGAGTGTCCTGTCTAAGAGTTAGAATTTTTATTTGGGACGCCATCAATGATACATCAATACGTGGTGTAGAGTCGCGATTGGAATTTTGAAATCTAAAATTAACACTAGTTCGCGTTGGTTCAAAAAGCACCGAAGTTCCGAAATACCAAATCTAGTTATTTTCATAACAACTGTTATACAAATTTCAACATAATTATTCGCCCTTCTCGTACCAGTTGCACTCAAATTATTTCAAGTGTATAGAAGTTGCATGCTTGTGCATATGTTTGTAATGTGCAACATCATGACAACCCTCAATTGAATGGAGCAATTGGGAAAAGCTGGATGCAATTGTTGTCTAAAAAGTTCGAGATATTCAAAAGAAGCGCATGAGTGCACTTGTTCCAAATATTTTCCATAAATGAAATTAAGAAACGAAGAAAACAATACACCAAACATTTCTTTACAATAGAAAAGTTAAGCATTTCTTACCTTAAAAAGCTGAAACTGAAGCAGGAGCAGACACAATTCAACCACAGATAGACGTACCTACATACATGCAAACATATACACATACATACATACGTATACAATACATAAACTTAGATACAGTATTATTGCTTTTTAAATGCTTATAGAGTGTTTGTTGTTAGTAGTTAAGCTGATATAAAGAAAAAGTATTTTCCCATGCTCCTCTCTCTATGAATTAAAATTGAACAATTGTTTGTCGAATTGTTAAACTTTTACAAATACTACATGAACTCTACATACGATACGACGACTATAGTCATTCGTTCATTCATTCATTCATACACTCACTTACGGGCTAGTTGGCTGTCTGGCTGGCTGGCTGGCAAGACTAACTCGATTTATGGTATTGACAGCTTATTGGCTTGTTATGAATATAGTGAAACATACATACAGATAGACGGACATACGGACAGATTCGTATATATTCGAATATTTCCAAAAAATAAAAGCTAAACATTCACTTAAGAAATGCTTACCGAGTACAAACAAGCCGAGTTGTATAAAAGTTCATTATCATCATCTTCGTCTTTTTCATATTCGTCACTACTAGCAGCAGCAGCAGCACCAGTAGCTGAGGCTGAGGCAGATGCTGTTGCAGTTGCAGCAAAGTAATAGTTTTTTTTTTTAACATTACTTACATTTGGTTTATTAAAAACAGCAGCAACAACTATTTACTGAAAACAACAAGAAAAACAGTAGCCAAAGTTAGTTAATGTGCCATTGAATAAATGAATGTTGTTGGTTGCTGTTTGGTTGGCTTGTAACTTCCACTCTCAGGCTTGCAAACAGGCACTGGGATAAGTATCATCACATTTTACTGACTGCTTAACATGAGTGCGAGCTTGGTGGTTACTTCGTTACTTTGTTCGTTCGGATGATGGTAATAATGACGATGGAGATGGCGGTGGTGCATTGCAGTTAGTGGCACTGGTAGTGCTCTGGTGGTATTTTGGGTTTAATGGCAGGCAGTATTTAAGCAGTTGTATGAAGTGAAGTAGTCGTATTTTGATGGCGTCGACATTTTGCTATTATTGTCTACCATTAGAAAACAATTAAGTTGGCTGCACTTTGCGCTTATTGTGATTGAAATTCATGATTGCTCGTTACTGTTGCCAGTTCTGACTGTTGTCTGTTGTTTGTTGCCAGTTGTTATTGTTGCTATGACCTAGCTAAGCTATGCTGCAGCAATACTCATTTAAACAGTAGTTTGTTGTCATCGTTGGTAGTTCCTGTTGCTGAAATTGAATGTTATTTTAAAGTGTATATATCTATTTTTATGAAGAGTTTGATTTTTTGAGCCATAAATGAGCTAAATGTTCATTTTCCAGATGAAATACACTTGAAAATTTATGCAGAAAATATTGTTGGAATGAAATTTATTCTTGTTGTAATGGTGTTTCGAAACTTATAACTAAAATTTATGTAAATAAGTGGACATTGATCTCATTTGGCTTTTTGGCTACCAACACGGATTTCTTTAACTCATCATTTACTTATGCCACTTTCTAGTACAAATTAATGTTTTCAATTGAATTTCATATATAAAAATTTGTTTTAAAACGGTGCTTAATTTTGATTGGTCACGTTTTTGATCAAGTTTTTGGCAGCATTATTATCTGAGAAGTTTTCGGAATAGCTTCCGAGTATTTGATCAGGAAAATTTTCTATCAAAAATGGTCTCAATCGGTTTAACATAAAATATATCATTTAGTAAATTAATTTATAAGTATGTACACATGTTATTGACTTACACTGCCCGTTTTGTATGAGTGTAAAATTAACAGTTTTGAATTTCTATGATTTGTGTAAGTAGTATCTTTTTAAAGACACATTAAACATTTTATTGTTTTATTTTATTTGCACATTTAAAAAAATATTGTAAATTTTTGCTTATGCCAGAGGTGTTTTAAATAATTAAAATGACTTTGTAGTGAACAGAGTCCAGCCGTATCAATTTTGTTTATAGAGAAGATCAGTTTACAAAATATAATTTCACTTAGAATCACAAATATGTAGTGCTTTTGTATTTTAAGGGAGAAATGGAATGCTAGAAATTCAATTAAAGTTTGCTGCAAATAATAAATGATTATTATTATCTTAATTTGAATATCTATTTATGAAAAACGAAAAAAAAGACACACACACACACATTGTTGCTGTTGTTATTGGTCTTGCTGTTGTCATCATCAGCAACAACATCATTGTGGTCGTCGTCATCGTTGTCACTGTCGTCATCATCATCATACTCGTACACAAAGTGTTGGTAAAATGTTTAACTTTAAATTACAATTATTTAATGATGAGATCTGTAGCACCTCGTTGTTAATGGTGGAAGTTGTTTGTTGCTGGAGTTGTTGGAATTGATGGTATTGTTGTTTGTGGAATACTCGTAGTATGTATGTATGTATGTTCAATGTGCTTGTTCTTCGGCTGTTAACGAAGAACGTGGCGCGTTGTCTTCTTTTTTCTGTTTGTTTGTATAATTTTTTCTTCTCTTTCTGAGTTCCACAATGTCAAAGAAACCGCTAAAAGCCGAAACATGTTGTGCGACGTTTGGAACAAGCACTTTTCCGAAATGCATGTTGTTGTGTTTTTAAAATTTTTTTTTTTGTTTGTTTCAATGTTGTTCTTACAAATGTTGCTATTGTTGTTGCAATTTTTATTGTTTTTGTTGTAAATTGAATACGTGTAGTTTGTATATTGCAATATATTCAATGTTGCCATAAATGTAATCCCACCAGCCATTTGTTGCATTAGGATAACTACAAGCTAAGTTCCAACAACTGCAAAAACAACTACAACAACAATGCATAAAGTGGTGCTATTGCTCTTGATCTTGGCCTGTTCAGTGGACACAAACGGTCAAGAAAGGTTTTCAAAATAAAGTTTGTGTTGTGTTATTGGTTTTATATTGAAAGCTTTACTTACCTCTGTATATTGTCAAATTTCATTATATGACTGGCTGTGTGAGTATATTTCGTGGTACATGTTCTTTCTTTATGTTTTTTTTCTGTTTTGTTTGTTTTTGAGACATTAAATAAATTTAATTTCAAACAAATGTCCACTAAGGAAATTTCACTTTAATTAAATTTTATTTTTATTTATCTGTCCGTCCGTATGTCTTTTTTCCATCCGTTTGTCTTATTTTGCATATTTCAGCCAATAAGTTGCTGCTAAATAAACGTCTTTACTTTTTAGGGCTTTTTTTTGGCTGTGGTTGTTGTTAATGTGAGTTTATTAAGACCCCTTTAAACACACCTTTTTCCGTTTCACTACTTTTGGTATTTATGACCCAACAAGCCATAAACCAACCAAACAGAATAAAATCTCTATAATCTGTAAGTATTTTTTTTCTTCGTATTCTTTACTTATTTTTTTTTTATATTGGTATCTTAAAGAAAGTTAGTGCTTTAAATTTTTATTCGAATCTGTTTTATAATACGGTCAGTGTATGTGGAGGCCTCATTTACACTGGCTTCGATAACTGATAAAGAATCGTTGACATATTTATAAATATTTGTCCTGCTATTGTTGCCTTTGGCGCATAAGAGAAACATTATATTTGATCTAGTTTACAAATTAAATTTTAATTTAATTTACAAATTAATTTGTGGCCAGTGTAAACGCCTTAACGGTTATCAAATCTTAATCTATTCGCATAAATGTAGACATATGAAGAAATAAAATTGTTGTATTTTTCAATGACTGTTACTTATTACTGAGATTTGTGGCAACAAAAAGCTCTTGTAGAGGATACAAAGACAACTTAAAAAAAAAAAAACAACAGAAAATCTGTTGTTATAACAATGTAAAAACACATGTTGCATAGACAGACAACACATGCAGATACATAGATGCACACAAACTCCACTCTGGTGTGTCAGCACTTAAAACCACTCAAGCAAATCCGTACTTTAAAATAACATTTAGACATTTACAAAAATACTAAAAGAACCAAAAAATACTTGTAATAATATGAAAAAATAACAAACATAACTTTACTTGAACAGCCACCTTAAGTAGTTGCAATTGTTAAAAGAGTTATTGTTTTTCTATGTCAAGTGCTGCTGGTTGTTAATGCTGTTGCTGTTGCTGCTGCTATCATTGTTGCTGTTAGTATTTTTGTTGTTGTTGCTGGTATTGTTTTTGCTGTTGGTGGTACGTGTATTGTATTATTGTATAAACACTTAATCAACAACTTTAAATCCCAGTTTAACTAGATTCTGCATATTTATAGTTTAAACTCCCAGATCCTGGGCGTGTGAGAAAATTTTGATTCAGCTTTTTTTTTGTTTTTGCGTTTTGTTAAAGTCGTTAGCAAATCCATGATTTTACACCTTGATAAAGATGACAATAAAAATGTCACATACATACGTACATATGTATGTATGTATGTATTCCTGGTCGGCTGGAGTATGTGCGAGTTTTATGCCAGCAACTATAAAAACATTTTAGTTGTAATTAAGGTAACACATGTATATCTTCTTCAAATACATTTTTACGACTAAAATAGACAAACAACAAAAACTGATGAACTTTTCACAAATTTCTTATGTTTTCTCAGGAAGTTTTTATAATATATACAACACGAAATGTACTACAACTCCTGTCAGAGACGTTACATTCTAAATGACATTATAGTCAACAAAAAATCTTCCTATACATACCTATACAAAGGAGGATTATGAGAATGGAATAAAACTCTTATAGTTTAATGAATATTAAAATTTATAGGCAATAAAGGCCATTGATAACTACACCAAAAACTTATGTGTTCTCGTTTCTCTCCTTTTTAGCTGACATATCGTTATGTTGTATTTACTGAAAATCTTCGAAATTGTATTAAGATTCCTGCTTTATAAAGGATTTTGGTTCATTTATTTTGATTAACCAAACAGTTAAACTTGTATATTTTCATATTATGTAATTTTATTTTCTGCCAAGTTCAGTCGCTTACCCTTTTTCAAACAATATTTTAATTAATGAAACTTGTTACTCTGCTAAGAATTTCTTCTTGTTTTACTTCTCGAAATCTTTGATAAACTTAAATTTAAACATGACTACAAAAAAAGGAAAACTAAAAAAAATAAAAAAAAAAAAACATCTTGTCTGCATAGAATAGGAACTTAGAACAAGTATAATTTTACATATAAAGAAAACAAGCCGCTAAAATAGTTTTTATCTCTTTATCTCATTTTCAAGATAGAAAAATATCTGTCTTTTTAAAACATTGTTGTCCTAAAACATTTTGGTATGGAGTCAGTCAGTACCTTCAAAGAAATCTGTTTAAATGATAGAATTCTTCTTCAGAATCTAGAAAATCTTTTTTCGTTTTTAGAACTTAATTAAAATCCTTTTAAGTTTGTATTGGTTTTGTTATAAATCTTTAACGCTGACAATTTGAAATGTTTAGAAATATTTAATGTTGTTGCTGCTGTTGTTTAATTTGAATTCCATATCACATTATATGCATGCAGTTGTCAATTTTGTGTCAACAACATCAACACTTACATACTTTCACTGAAACGAAATAAAATAAAGTAAAACGATTTGGATTGAAATTGAAGACGCACATTGTTGGTGATTATTGTCATCACTATTAACTGGAATAGTCTGTCAGTCACTGAGTCATTTCACCACAATGTCTTCAATAAATAAACAAATACTTAACGCAGACATACAAACAAACATTCGTTTACTCTCTGCGCACACCATTCATTTACACACTCAAAAAATGTATTTTTAACCCATGCAATTCATAACCCTTCAATGTATCATTTAGTATTTGGATCCCCAGAAAAGACAACAGGAAAAACTACACGATGAATACTACATACAGACTACAAACAAGATGGAAATGGAGATAAACGAAATAAATGTATGTATAAAAAATGAAATATAATAAAATAGAGAAAACGAAACGATGACATTTCAACAGCACCAGGCGTTAAGACACACGGCGATTTATGACAGCCATCAATAGCAAGAAGCATTTTCATATTTATTTATAATTCATCCAAAGACTTGTGGCACATTCTCATACTCGTTTACACAGACCACTAGTTCCCTCTCTGGCAGGCAGTAATTCTGGTGTTTGTTTACACTGTCATGGAAATTTGTTAAAATAATATGATTTCATTTGTTCTGGCGTTAAAATCATTAAAAGTAATATTGTACTAGACTGTTTACACTAGCAGTGAAATAAGGGTTTAAAAAGATTTTTAATTTCAGCTTTTGAATATGGGTGTAAATTGAGTTTAGCCAAACATTTGGCGAATATATGCCCAGAATTTTGCGGAAAACGCTTTTACAATCCAAATAGTAGTTCTAGTGGATTTTATGTTTTTTCTCCAGTCAATCTTCGAGCTTGCATTTTCAACTTCCCAATAAATTTAGATTTTCAGATTTTATGCAAAATAAAAGGGGATTTCAAAAAATTTCCAGTGCTGTAGCACAATATTATTTTTCAGGTTTGTAATTTGTACAATGTTCAGAATATATTCTAGATCCGTGATGATATCGACGTCTGTTGATATAACGTCTGCCCGACTGTTGGTGGAAATCAACTTTTTGAAGACCCCTGACATCTGAGGAATGGGAATAGTATTTTTTATTCGAAGTTTACTTCTAGTTAAATATAAAATTTATTTGAAATTTATTTTTTTTTTAAATATTTTTAAATAGAATAAACTGTACATAAACGTATGTATATATTCATAGATATATTTTTCTGTTGATAGTGTGAACATCACTTTAAAATATTAAAACCAAATTTATGATTATGACATAAAGTAAAACAATGTTTTTTATAGTAAAATTTACAGACACCCGGAAAACTATGCGGACTCACTCAATCGGTCTTCTGCTGCATTTGCCTCTTCTCTGGCTGTTCAAACTATAAATGTGTCTTTTGTCTTTTTTTTTTAGAATTCCTAAACAGTTTTTTACACACAATATTTGTTCTCGCTTGTTTTTCATTCCTTCATTTTAGTTTTGATCTTTTTTTTTTTTTTTTTTTTTTAATTATTAATTTTTATTGTAAGTAATGTGTTAAGTGCTTTGGTATGGGGTTAAAAATTTGTATATCCCATCATAAATTTCTTCGAGTTATTTTTGTTTCCAACTACATATTTAAATGATTTCAAATAGGACAGTATGGATGCGTGCGTGTGCGTATGTAAGCTATTGTGATTTGTAAGTATTTAGTGGCAACCAAGCAGGAGTAAAAGGGGGCGATCAATGAGTAAAAGTATGGATTCTTTTGTACCCAATTAAGTTGACGAGTTATGGCACTTTCCAACATTCCTCCTCCACTCATTCTTTAAGATGACGACAGATACGTTCATTTGTTTTTTAAATTTATTTTTTATTAGAAGATTTGTTTATTTTTTAATTTAGTTTGAATATTTATTTTGTGTGTTATATATTTATTTTTAACTCAAGGGAGTTTTAACAATTACTTAAGTGAAATATGCTTAAAATAGGTTAGAATGGCAGAGTGTTTGTTTATTTTAAGTGATAACCCTCCGTTTTTTTTTTAAATAAACAAAACTAGTTGACACAATTTTAGAGAAATAAATTTGCTATACTATTGAATATTCTTGAAATATGTCTATATACAAAATATTAATATAATAATTTTAAGGCGAGATAATTTAAAAAACAACATATATGTACAAGGTGGCGCAAAAGTAATCCTCCTATCAGAAAATGCTATAAATTTTGCGATTGGCCCCTAATGTCAGTTCTGTTTTGACATTTGTGTAGTAAACACATGCGAAATACACGTTAATAAACATCGCGGGCCAAACGGTTACTGTGAATGGTGAGCGCTACAGAGCAATGATCAACGAGTTCTTTTTGCAACAACTTGATGAATTGGGATTGGAAAACATGTGGTTCCAACAGGACGGTGCAACGGCACACACTGCACGTGCCACAACCGATATGCTGAAGGATGCATTTCCCGGGCGCCTAATCTCCCGTTTTGGCGATTTGCACTGGCCAGCAAGATCGCCTGATTTGACCGCTCCAGACTTCTTTTTGTGGGGCTTTTTGAAGTCGCCAGTTTATGTCAACAAGCCTCAGACTCTTGCAGCTCTTAAAGACAATATGCGTCAAGAATGTGAGGACCTATCGCCGGAAGTTTTGGCCAAAGTGATGGAAAATGCCATAAAAAGGGCTCAAATGACAATCAACTGTGGCGGCGGCCATTTACATGACATCGACTTGATGTAAAAAAAATTAAAAGAACAAATAAAAATAATCCACAAGAAGAATCAAAGTTTTTAATTTTTTTTTTAATTACAGCCAAAAAACATCGGAAGTTTACTTTTGCGCCACCTTGTATGTATGTACGAGTACGAGTATATATTAACTCTGTTGTATGTAGCTGTAACCACACAAATGATCTGTTTTTAATTGCTATATAAAATTTGAATCTTCTTACTTGACCATCGTATTTATTTCCCAATTTAACAAATGCCGCACAAATAATCATTTCAAAATTTCTCTTTTAAATACAAATAATTCTTAATGAATTGTGGGATCTTAACCAAATACCAAACCAAAATATTTACGTTTTAATGTTCCAATTAATAATAAGGCAGCAGTTTCTTTTATGGTTTTTTTTTCAATTCAATTCATTTAATTTTTTGTTTGATTCTGTATTCGTCTAAAAAACACATTAATATAAATAACAAAAAAATACTTGTTGCGTTGAAATTTAAAACTAACTTTTATTTAATAAAAAAAAAGCTAAAATTAAAAAAAGACTTTAACCGAAATGACAATATTTCCAAGAAAGATGAATCAATCCAAATAAAAAAAAAACAACAACAACAATAGTAAAATAACATAATGAGCTAGATGGATAGTTGGCCTAAAGACAAACGAGCACAGATACCAAAAGCAACAACAGCAGCAACAACAGCAAAAAAGTAACAATAACGAGAGAAGATTAATTATTACATTAAAATAAAACACAACCGCAAACATGAATATTTTGATTTTTGGACAGAAACAACAACAAAATAAACATACACACTCACTCACTTGTACCCTCACTCACTCCAATACACTGATCCATGATAGAAATGGACCTAAGAAATCGAAAATTCAAAATATTTGAAGAACAATAGATACCAGTAATTTCAGTTACACCGGTTACAAAATGTTCGATGAAAACCAATTAGTTTCGTTCTTTTGATAGACATTTTTGTCTATCATTTGACTAAATATGGTTCGTAGATCATTAACTTTTTCAACAAATGTTCCAATTGGATAAGAAAAATTTATTTGTTTTATATTTTTCTTACTAGTTTTTTAATTTATTCTAAGTATGTATTTTACATTATTCATCTTAGTCCACAAGCAAAGCATTGGAAAACTTTTGGTTTTAAATATCTTTTATTAAATAATTCGAATATTACTTTTAACTCGTTAATCGTTCGAATAATCGAGAACATTTTAAAAACTAATCGACCCAGCGTATAATGAAAAAATCATAAACATAACACGATGATGTCATTAGATGCAAGCATATGCTAGAACCGCATAGAAATAAGTCATTACTTTTATATCACCGAAACTAGTTACAAGTAACAAGCTTAATTACTCACGGAAAACATTATCAGAAGAAGCAGAATACGCTCATGCAAATGACTTAATACTACTTAATAATATTTATATTTGCATGTACTTATATTATATTTGAGATAGTAAATAAGTCATAACTCTACTACTTCTAAGTAATGAATGTGAGTACATATATAATGGTCTTTGAAAAGTATGTAATTCAGCAATTACCATTGTCATCATTAAGTTTTTGTTGTACTAGTTATTATTTTTTTGAAAAATAAAACAAAGAACTTGTTCACATTTGATGGGTAATGAGTTGTGGTACAAGTTTTACTAAAACTTTTTATGAGTGTATTAATGCTTAGATTCCGCAGTATTTCTTTCCATAAATACATATATGTATGTACATACATACATATAGTTAAATGGTTATTTTGTGATTTATTTACATTTAAACAAACAACATTTTGATGGAAGATCGAAGATGTGGTGTAAAAGAGAAGATGAAGCGAAAAATAGGTGTTTAGTGTTAAAAACAAAAAAAAAAAGAAACCATGCTGGATACCATAATGGCCGAATCGTGTAAACACCACAAACAAACAAACAGAGACCGTTAGTTAAAATCAAATCAGTAACTCTGTATGTATGAATGTATCTATATACCTATAAATAATAAGAAAATTATAAAATATACTTTTAACAAAGAATGTTTAAATAATAAATAATGACACTCTCTCTAATACCAATAAATAGATATTTGTCTCTAAGCAAGTAACTTCTCGTATGAATATGTATCTATTTTATTTTTACATACTACTTTCAATTGTCTTCTGGTTAAAGATCTTTCTTAGAAGAAGACACTAAGAGGTTTTTTGTTTCTTCTTTATATGTATAAACTGCTTAAAAACCTATTTTTTAAACTTAGTTAGACAGACGGAACAGACGGACAGACGAACAAATGGGACATCCAGTTAGACTTGCATGTACATATGTATGTAAATGTATCTTCAAGCAAAGAAAATGTGTAAACATAAATCAATAAATAATTTTCCTTGGCATTATTATTACTATTACCATTTAAAGCTTGTTGTGTCTCAGATGAACGAATAAAGAATTAAGTTATAACTTTTAGGAGTCTTAGTTGAATCGAAATAAACAAATAAATAAAACAACGAACACATAAGTCTGGTGTCGAAAGCCAATCAACAACAATGAGCCAAGATTAATGCCTTCCAAAAAAACCCTGAAACAAAAAAGAAAAAAATAAGCTTGCACATACATATGTAAATTTCATTCAACAAAATGTTCAAATGTTCCAATCCTCAGTTCTGTACTACGATGTCTGGTTTAATGGTTGGATGACTGGCTGGATGACTGACTGAAAGATGGTTGGTAAACTAGCTGGCTGGCTGGCTGCTAGCTTCAGTTCGGTTCGTTTGAGTTGTGTGAAATTGTAATGAATGTTATTTGTTGAGAAAATTGTTCAGTTAAAAACACATTGTTAATACTCTATAACAACAATCAAATTATATGTGTGTGCTGTTTGTTTGTTTGTTTTTTTTTTTGTTTCATTTTATATTATTTATTTTGAAATTGTTAAATACTTCATGTACGCATAATTTTCAAATTTCAAATGAAAATGCATGCATGGCAATCAACAAATTTGAAAGAGAAATTCACACAAAATTTTAATTAGATTTTAATGAAAATAAAAGGGAAAGGGAAATATTAGAAAGTGTTAATAAAGTACTTACCTAATAAATAAATCAAAAATAAAGAAGGTCCGGTTAAATGTTTCTATTTATTTCTAACTTTTAAAAAGTATGCAAAATTTAACATAAATAAGAAAGCAATATCATCATTAATCTTATTGAGGCCAAAAATATATATACATACATACATACATACATATATAATTTTTAGAAAACAACATAGAATAAGCTAATTTAGTAGCATTCACCATTCACCATTCACCATTCACAATTCATTTATTTTCTTCTTTAATTCTACACTGTTCTCCAGACTTTCACACCTTTTAACTATTAATCACGCTTTAATTTAAAATTGTATAGTAATGCTCTTATTCATAAACCTGTTGTAAGTTTTTATGAATAAGGGGATTAGTGTCTAAATATTGTACTACTTCGTGTTTATCCTAAAAGAATATTTCTAGAATATAGTTTAAAAATAAATACATTCGAACTCATTAAAGTAAATTTTGTGTATTTGTGTAATTTACTAATTACACAATAAATTATTTCGTATAAAACATTAAAATCCTCTTCATAAGCACAACAGTTTTCTTGTTGCTATTGACTTTAAATCTATTTGCTTTTTCCTCTTAATGAAACTTTCCTACTTCAACGACTCCAAACACTCCCATATACGTCAATATACGTTTTTTTTATTGTTACAGTCTTCATAATTTACAATTAATTAGTTAAAGACAATATCCTTGAAGGCTAACTCAGACTTCCTTGAGAGCACAATAATCATTAAGGAAATTTGTAAAAATCTTAATTTAATTAATTTTAAAAATCATAAATTTCCTGTATTTCCCATCCGCACGTTTGTCTGCTTTGTGGCGAAATAAAAAAGTCTAAGAACCCTTCAAAAAAATATTTTTAAATTTAAATCCCAACAGCCGTTGTTGAGTCAGAAGTTATTGTTGAATGCTTGATCGGTTGTGTTTATCTTTTTTTTTTTATTTTATTTTTTTTTATTTTCGTATTATTTTGTGTCCCTAGTATCTGTTAAACAAAGATTCTCATCGTCATCACGATAATCATCATTATACAGAGTTGAGGAGGACGATGATCTGTTTTGAGAGATTAAAATGACTAAAGGGCTGTCTGCAGCGCTTCATTTAACTTGTGGTGTTTGGGGTGTCGTCAGTGGGGACATTTACTACAATAGCTTGTAGTAAATATGAATGAAAAAGTCAAAGAATTCATTGTACTACATTTAATCGTAAATTTTACTCAGGCGATTACTACTATGAGTTCTATTCGTTGATGATAGTTTGTAGTGATGTATAATTCGTTGCGTAATAATATGCAATTACTACTTTACATTAATAACTACTACACTCCATCTGCATTACTTAGAAGTAGTCGAATCATGACTTATTTGCTATCTGATAGTCATAACTGTTCAAGTACTATTCATTTGTATTTGTGTGGTCTTTCGATCAATGAGTTGAGAAAGTCGTTACTTGTAACTAATTTTATTGGTGTCAAGGTAATGTGTTATGCATTAGCGGTAATGGCAAGAGCCTGTATCTAATGACACTACTTTGTTAAACTAATAAGTTACTGAAATGCTATAGTGCGAGTAATGAATGGACTGTCAGCATTTTATATTTTAACTCATTACTTGGTTTCTGTTGGTTACTTTTAAGTTTCTCGCAAAACTTGTGTACTTCTATACTTGGTATTCAAGTAACCGTAACTTTTGCTACACTAATATCTGGTATATACATACATATTTTGTTAATATACATACTCGTATATACTATAGTATATATGTAATGAATCTTTTGTGTATTTGATAGAATTTTTTTTGTTAAACAATAAAGCATGATATTTTAAAGTTTTAAACACAACACAGCTGTGTTTTCATTTAATTTTTTGTAAAAATAGCAAACTACAACAAAGTCTTAAGCAACAACAGCAATTGTATGTTTAAATGGTTTGTAAACATTTAAGACACTACAAAAACAAAAGAAACGAAACAAAATCCCTCTTTAGGGATTAAATAGATTTTAAGAAAGAAAAACACTGAGATCCAATTCAGTGCATAAAAAGTGGATAAAAAAGAAGTAGACGACGACGTCAAAAATATATAAAAAAAAAAAACAAACTCAGACCCTCAGACCGACCGACCGACCAAACAAATGATGCTTAAAGGCCTAGAATAGAGTTGTCAGTTAAGTTTATGATATTTTTCCGTCAAGATTATATGCTAATGAGCTACAAAGAAA